>CM053624.1:61167122-61263672 GCA_028646595.1 Phalanger gymnotis
CAGGTGGGCCTGGGGCCAGAAGCAACTGCAGCTATAGTTCTAAAGCTGCCCCACCTCCGCTGCCCCCGGGGCCGTGGCCAAACCTGCAAACTCTATCACAGTCCCCAGCAGCTTCTCTCACTAACCTGCTCTGTTGTCCTTGGTGTTTGTGGGATGAGAAGTCTGGTAACTGCCGCAGCTCACTGATTCAGGGTGCTAGGGCATGCTGTGCCTGGCTCCTGGTCTGGTCGGTCCGCGCCGCCCATACTGGGCTCTGCTCCCAGCTCCGTGCGGGATAGACCTTACCCAGAGACCATCCAGGCTGTCCTGGACTAGAGCCCTGCTTCCCTATGCTATTTTGTGGGTTCTGCAGTTCTAGAATTGGTTCAGAGCAATTTTTATAGGTTTTTGGAAGGACTTGGTGGGGAGCTCACGCTAGTCTCTGCTTTCCAGCCGACATCTTGGCTCCGCCCCCCAGATGATCTCTTAATGTTCTTCCAGCACTAAGATTCTGTGATTCTTATGTCCTTTCCTTAAAGTGTTTTGATTAGTCCCCCAGCTTTTCCCCTCCCAATCTGGCCCCCATTTACTTTTTTCCCATGGTTTTAAGCCCAAGGGCTCCATTATTATCTGAAAAAGAAATAAACAAAAGAACAACAGGGCAATGAAGTATTTCTAGTAGGTCATGGAGTAAGACTATATTGCTATTTCAATAAGCCTTAAGTTCTTACTAGTGGCTTTAGGGATCTATGGGAGTGTGGGGGTGGAGGGTGCCCTAAATGAGGATGATGGTACTTGACTCTAAAAAGAGAAAGTGATTGGGTCCCTAGCTGAGGGCTAAGGAAAATGGCCAGCCTCTCTTAGTTCTTTGGCTTGTCTTTCACCTCAGGTCAGCCAACAGTGAGGACCTAAGGGTGGATATACTTAGGGAATATAGATTTAGGACAAGGGAGTGAGAGCATCTGGGAGAAGAAGCCTTTGTAGTAGGAGGGTCAGATTTAGGGGAGTCTATCTTGGCCATGCCTCAAGGCCTACATGTCAATAGTTTGTCAAGCACTCAACCCTGCTTCCAGAGACTGGGCAAAAGTGGAAGGTGGGCAAGAAAAGGTGAGCTGCTTTGGCCGGAGCCAGACCGTGCAGAGTTCCAGAGTGGAGGGAAGGAGACAGTAAGCTCAGGGGAGAGAGAACTTTGGGAACAGATAAGGAGGGCTCATTTCTTATTGGGACTTTGGTGGGGATGGGCAAATACACGATAGGCTTTCAGTATCCTCAGCCAGTGGACTAGGGGTGAAATGATGCAAGATGACAGAGCCAGGCAGCTGAGAAAAAAAGTCTTTGCCTACGAGAGGACTCCTGTGTGCCATACAGGAACCTGGGGCAGCAAAAGTACAGAACACTGTGAAGGGCAGCCAAATCTCATCACCATGGAATTAGACTTGAGTTACCATAGAGTCCAAGAGCCTTTTAAAGAGTGACATTGACAAACTGGAGAATATACAGAGAAGGGCAACTGGGATGGCTAAGGCCATGTTATAAAAGGAGAAGCATGGGGCTATTTTACTACCAAAGAAACGACTTAGACATGACCTTAGCCAGACCCGAGTCGGGGAGGATTAGAGCTGATTGTTGTTCTCAAAAGACCTGAAGGGCTATCATGGAACACTTACAATGTATGATCCCAGGGTGGGGGGTGGAGAATTAGGAGCACAGGGGGAATAAAGAGAACAAAAAATTTGTCTCAGCCTAAAGAAGAATTTCCAAATCATTACAGCTATCCAAAAATGGAACTGGTTGCCTAATAAGGTAGTGACTTTCCCATCATTGGCAATGTCTAAAGAGAAACTGAATGACTGCCTCTTCATCTAGTTTGTGGTAAAGAGCATTACTATATCAGGTTAGGGCAGATGGTCATCACCTATAAGAGCTGTTCCAACACTGGAGGTTTTATGAATCTAATTTGGTTCATAATATGGTCATTCCTACTACAAATACTACAGAGAAGCAGTGGCAATATAATCACTCCCCAGAAACAATGAAACAATGAACAAAATCTGTTTTCTCTTTTGGTGTTTTCATCTCCCCTATCACAAAGCAGAGATCATTTGGATTCTCTAACACAAATATCCTATCCCTTTCAGTGTTTGAAAAAGGGCTTTGTTTCCATCTGTTTCTATTTTACAACTAGAAAGGGCCATTCCTTACTCACTGGAAGGGAGGAGGATAAATTGAGATGGGTCGTATAACTAGCAGCTCACTTACAGTCTTGCCATTTGGGGTCTGCTCTTCTCAAGGAATTCTTAGCACCACACTGATTTAGTCTTTCTTAGCTTTATAGTATCATTCTAGTATTATCCTTACTTCCCTTCTACAACCTGGATTCCCTTCTTCCCCAGTCTAGTGGAAAGAGCCTGGAATTTAGGATATGAAGGGCTGGATTCAAATCTCAGCGCTGCTACTTTCTGTGTGACCTTATGAAAGTGACTTAATCTCTCTGTTTGCTCATCAATAATTTATGAGGTGCACTAGAGCTTTAAAATCCTATGACCTAAGGAAGATTTTAGGCAAGAGGGCTCTAGGGGGAGTTGCAAATGTCATTAGTTGATAGAGGACCAAGATTAAACTATGAAACCTTTGTGAATTGTCAGCTGTTTCTATCACTGTACCCTTCTCCTACTTTGTGCAATTTCTTGAAGTGTGTCAGAGTCATTTCCCCTTTAAATATCTAAAAAGTCAATATACTGTTATCAGAAAGCAGAGAAAAGAATAGGGTGAAAGAAATTGTGCTCTACTCTTTGATGGGGGGTGGGGTGGGATTTAGGGGAGCAAGACAAAGTGATTACATAAGTTTGAAACCTGCAGAGAGCATTAATGAGCCAAGACCTGGCTTGCTAGTGTAGGAGGGTGGATAGGATGGGGAAGATAGTTTACAGGGTAAAGGAAATCCCTTGCACCCTGTGGTAACATAAACAGTGGTCCCTGTTTTAGCTCCAAAGTTGTGGGGAAAAATTTAAGGAATTTTTTGGGGGTGAGTTCCCTATATAATAACTTCTCACCCCATAATCTAACATTTCAATGTTTTAGGTGACCAAGATTTCATCAGTGAGCCTGCTTCCTCTGGCACAGATCACACCGCCTCTACACTTGTGCAGACAGTTCTTTGTTATTTGGCTTCATTGAAAATATTCTTCATCCACAGCCAAACCTCTGGCGATGGCTCTATCAGGTTCTACCAAGCTAGAGAGACTGTGTACGAGCTCAACGTCTGTTCTCTAAGGGCCAACCTAGTTAAGATTTCACTTCATGGTTTCAGAAAATAGTAAGACTGCTCACCACTGACTGAGTCCATTGTAACCATCTCTAGCAGCTTTCTGCAGCTGAGGACCTTTGATCTGTCTGATGCTGACACATTCTCCAGTGGTCAAGATGGAGGAGGGAAAGATAAAGACATGCATGGAAATTGCTCCCAGTCCTGCTATTGTGCAAAATTGCCCAAGAGTATGCCAGTAATTCCAAATCAGACATTCCAAGTAAACAACTCCCATTACGTGCTCTGCTTCTGCCCAATCAGTTCTCAAGGAGACTGACAAATTGGACATTTGTGGGCAGAATTTGGCCTAAATATTTACATGATAAAAAACAAACATTACATTCAAATGTTGGGGGACTATATGAACGATGTCCACTGGATAAGGCAGTAACAAGCATTACAAGCTTTAAACTCTACATGTGGCGTTAACAAATATTTCCAAGTTCTAGGTCTGTAGCACGTGACGCTGTACACCCCAAAAACCAAAATATTATGTCTCCCTATCTTGCCCGAACTAGAAGCACAGCAGCTGCTTACAGGTCCGATTCTAATATAAGTTGCCACAAAAGCTTTAAACTGGTTTTTTTTTTGACCTCGGCCAAATTGCTCCTCCTTGGGGAACGTTGCCCCTAGAGGCTCCCAAATTGGTTTCAGACTTAGTTATAGATATCCAATCAGCTTTAGTCCTACTGTAGCTCAGAAGTCCTGAGTTTGAGTGAACCACCAGCCTTAGCCTCTTCAGCTAGAGGCTGAGACTACAGGCATGCACCAACCGTGTCTGACCACTATGTCCCTATGCCACATAGAGGGTACTTAATATATGCTTGTTGATTGATTTAAAAAATATGTTGTTATTTTTTTTAATTTATTTTTTATGCTGTTATTTTTTAATATCAACTTTCAGGATCAGATGTTTCATCTCACCTTCCTTTTGGAGGCAACTGAGGTTGTTAAATTTTCTAAATACAGTTCTGTATACTATCCTCTGAGGACATAAATAGTATAGTGTATCAGTTTACATAAAGTGAATAAAGTTCTAGCCCATTTTAGTTATTTTCTTTCAAGATATTCTAAAGCTCTTTAAAACCTGGCTCCAATCCACCTTTCCAGGCTTTTATGTGTTGCTCTCTTCCATGTGCTCTATGTTTCAATAAAACTGGACTTCTTGCTATTTCTCGTACATAACATTCCATCTCCTATCTCCATGCCTTTCCTCTGCTTCTTAGAAATCAGTTTCCTTCAAAGTTTAGCACAAGCACCACCCTCTCCATGAGACCTTTTCCTAATTCCCTTAGTCACTGCCTCCCCCTTGAAATTACTTTATATTTAATTTTTACATATTTTTATGTACTCATACATGTGCATTCCATTTCCTCTCATAAATATAAGTTCCTTGAAGGCAAGGACTGTTTCATTTTTATCATATCTGTAGCACCTAGAAACATGCCTGGCACATAGTGGGAATTTGTGGCACTTTTTTGTTGTTCAGTCATTTTCAGCTGTGTCCAACTCTCCATGACTGCATTTAGAGTTTTCTTAGCAAAGATGCTAGAGTGGTTTGCCATTTCCTCCTTCAGCTCATTTTACAGATGAAGAAACTAAGGCAAACAAGGTTAAGTGACTTGCTCAGGGACACACAACTAGTAAGTGTCTGAGGTCAGATTTGGACTCAGGTCTTCCTGACTTCAGCCCCAGCACTTTATCCATGCACCACCTAGCCACCCCCATGCCAAATAAAGGGTTCTTAATATATGCTTTTTGACTGATGTAACAAGTACCTGTTATGATACATATTATTATAATACATAGATTAAAAAATGGGTCAGATCATGACTTTCAAACATAATGACATCAAAAAAAGCTTGATCTAACATTGCTGACCTGTAAAATGTTTTAATGAAGTCCTCTGATACCTATACCCTAAGAGACTGCTACTACATACTAATACTATACAAATGAACTTCCTTCTCTAACTCATAGAGCAGAAAACTAGTCTCATGCAAATCCACAAAGGCAGGCCTCCATGAGTTTGTATAGACTGTGAGGTCCTTGAGGGGCTATCTCCTGTCTTTATCTACGCACTTAACATAGTGCCTGGCACATAGCAAACATTTAAATGTTTGTTGACTAAGAGTGGGGATAAAATGTGGTTTTCATTCTATGTTCTGTAGGAGCAAATGATATCTCTGTTACCTGTCCATTGCTCTTCTATATAAGAGTGAGGAGGATTTACCACATAGCTTGCATAAGCCTGGAATCTTCCTCTGGGGCATTTCTATGATATCTCTTATTTCAATGCTCCTGTGCCCACTTCTTAGGGAGTGTTTACAAAAATGCCCTGGCCAGCAGCCAAATAAGCTCACTATGAGAGTAGATGGGAAGAAAAATTTCCTTCTGTACTCAGGAATTACATGTTACCCAGAACAATGGGGAGAATTGGGCAGATTTTTGTATTTGTCATCTATGAATTATAGGTAGAAGCCCACTGAAACAATACTCATTAATATGTCCATGTCTATGAGATGAAGTTGTGACTTGGGCCATTAGCCAACAGAGAACAAACATTGCTTTGTTAGTATGGACATAACACTTCTAATTTAATGAAAAAATGCTGTGTAATAGATGCCTTCATAAATCCCTGTCCATTTAACAGCCAATTTGTCATATGTGCAAGGTGTAAGTCAACTTAACATATAGATTGACTTGGATTTTCTGTACAAAACCTGCAAGTTTTGATCTATATTTGCTTCAAGTTGTCCCACTAACTCTAGCAGATTGGAGGAGCTGCTAAAAATGAGGATGGGTGCTCACATCTGGGGAGGAGGGGTTAGATTACATCTCTAAATCTGTGTTCAGTTCTGGGTACCATATTTGAAGAGAGATTTTGACAACTACAGTGTGGCCAAAAGGCCATGGGGATAGTAAGGAGTCAAGAAACAATGCCCCATGAAAAACAGTTGAAGGAAGTATGATTACTTAGCCAGGAGGGGAGAAGAATAAGGTGAGATATAATAGTCATCTTGAAATATTAAAAAAAAATCAAATAGTAGAGGGAGTAAATTTCTTCTATGTTGCTTCTTCTATAGTTGCTAGCTATGTTGCTAAGGAGAATCAGGCTTACCGGGTGGAAGTTACAGGGAAGCAGATTTGGGGTCAACATAAATATGAACTTCATAATAATTAGAGCCCTCTTCAAAGGGAAGATTCTGCTTCGATAGTGAGTTCCTTGTCATTGAGAATACTCAAACAAAGGCTGAATGATCATAAGGCATACCATAGGAGGGATTTTGGGATTAAATACAAGGCCGAACTAGATGACTTCTAAGCCCTATTCCAACTCTCAAGAGTTCAGCTATGAGTATGCTTATCTCCTCTGACCTTGATTCACTGAGATAATCTCTCATCTTCCCACCAACTCTAGAGTCTGTAATTCTGACTCCAAAATCTAAATTTCCAACCCCAATCCCCAAGCCATGCTTCAGTCCCACATAGCTCTAGCTGCTCAAAGACCATGTCCACTTGGATGTAACAATACCCTAAACATATATTAGCAGCAAGGTATGGGTATCTAGCAGGTAACTGGTCAAATTAAGGAGCCAGGAAGGGAGGAAAGGTAGAGAGCCTAACATGCCAAGGGCCAACAAGGGAACTGATGAGTGGGCACATTTATCAGGAGTTAGTGGCTGCTGGAAACAAAAGAAAATTCTACAGGGGGATGAGGGTAAGGGGAAAATATTTGGCCCAAGCCTAATGGTCAGGGGTTGGAGTCTATAGCAGTGTAAAAGAATAGATGAGCAGAAAGTAGGAAAAGCAGAAAAACGAGTCACTGCCCCTACTTCTAGAATCTCTTTTTTCTCCTGCAGGCCAACTCCCAGAGGAGCTGATCGTGGTCTGGGAAAGAGGAGCAGTGGGCCACCTGTCTGAGGTGAGGACATCAGTGGCAGAACAGCAGTAGTAGTTCCTGGTAAGGAATTCACAGAATGACAGGATTGCTCAGAGGCCACCTAATCCAACCTGTACCTGAACAAGAATCTGGTTTATAATCATCTTGTCCAAATCCTTCCCTACTTCCCCATTAAAGCCACGGCTTTTACTTCCGTCTCTCAGGCATCAATAGTTGTATTTCCTTCCTCTCTCCATCAACCTTTACACTGTCTCTCAGTTTCAGCCATTCCTGCTGCCACCACACTGGCCTAGGCCTTCATCAAGTCATACTTGGCTTTCAAGGAACCAAATCCTTCCCAAATTTCAAGGCTTTCCATAATCTGGATGGACCATAAGGAGTCCAAGTGGTGCATTTGTGTGTAAGTGAAGGACTTTGTGTACAGCATTGAATTTGAACATAGTCTTAAGTATCCGTAATAAATTTAGACGTGCGTTTCAAAGTATATTAGTTTGCCTTCTGGGTAGGACAGGGTTACAGGTGTAAGTGGAAATAGATGACATAAAAATAAAGTCAAGAATAAATTTTTAATATTTTAAAAATATATTCTTTTTTTTTGGTTGATCTTTTCCTGAGAGAACTAGAGGACTGATAATGCATCATCTAGTCATGATGATGATGATGATGATGATGATGACAGCTACTTGCATTTTTATAGTGCTTTAAAATTTGAAGAGCACTTTACATCCTTTATTTCATTTGAATCTCACAACTACCCTGTGCTGCATGGGCTTTGAAGTTCTATCTTTAAAAACCATTTTGATTGAGGGAAAGTCAGAGGCATAAGAATACTTCAGGACTGAGGTGACTGGGTGAGGAGTGAGAATGTTAATGGAGAAGGGAAGGATCAGAAGACAGAGGTCAGAGACCTGACTGGCACAGGGGCCAGCATCTCAGAGAATATAGGATGGAGACGTAATTAGAGATGGAGGTGATTGTTCCATCCAATTCTGGGTCAGGGTAAAAGGAAAGAGAAACTTAGTGGGGGAACTCAGCTGTTTCAGAAAGCCAGGCTTTTCACTAAGTGTGTGGGTTCTTTTAAAAATATTTAGGCCCTAGAAACAAGAGTGGTAGGTTTTGCTATTCCACTGCTCCTCTACCTGGCCCTCTCTAGAGTCAAGAGGAAGATAAAATTGCCACCAGCCTCCCTCTAGCCTCTCATTTTCCATTGCCATCATCTTTAAAAGCTAGTAAATGTTCACACTGTGCCAACTATTACCCTGGGATGTCAAAATTCTGTGCTCTGTCATCCAGAAAATGATGTTTTATTAAGGGAACGTAGTTAAAAAGATGAGCTTTTAAGTCATTTTCTCCACTTCCACATTTTCATAATTTACTTAGATATAAGCCTTTGGAAACCATGAGCTATATTTTTGAATATTCTCTGCTTGATTCATGTCTTGACTAATGAATCAATTTGAAGAATTGGCACTGCTGTACATATAATTCTCCAAGATAACTCCATTCCCCTCAATTATCTAGTTTATTTTAGGCAAGAAAAGTTTTTGTGACATTTGCCACTTCACTTTGCTAGATTGGGTCTTAAATAATTAGTCATAAGCTTTCTTTTACATTCAGGAGGCCACTGAGACCTTGTCTATAAAGGACCATTATATATGCTTACCCATTTACACATATGTGTATATGTATGTATATGTATATGTGTATATATACGCACACATATGTATGTAAAAAGTGAGAGAGAGGAGACAGAGATAGAGAGACAGAGAGGAGAGAGAGACAGAGAGGGAGAGAGAGAGAGAAGGAGAAAGAGAGAGAGAGAATGGCTTCATGGCCTCATGCATATCCATCGGTCAATGAATCACCTGAACTGGTTCCTGGATATCCCTGGAAGGCACTTCCTAGAGAGGAAAGGAATGACTTATGCATCCCTTTTGCTATTGCTTACATTCCTTCAAATATATCATTCATTTCATCTTTACAATCGTTTTTTGTTTCTTGTTGGCTTTTTTTCCCTCAACTCATTGACTAGCATTTATTAAGGACTTGTATGTCAGGCACTATGCTAAGTGCTAGAAAAGCAAAGAAAGGCAAAAACAGTTCCTGTCCTCAAGGAGCTCACAATCTGAGGAGAGAGACAACATGCAAACAATTACGTACAAATGAGGTAGATACAGGATAAATTGGAGGTAACCTGGTAGGGAAGGCACTATCATTCGGGAAGACTAGAAAAGGCTTTTTGTAGAAGGTGGGATTTTGGCTGACTTGAAGAAAGTCAAGGAAACTAGGGGGGAGAGATGAGGAGGGAGAGAATTCCAGACCCTGGGAAATCCAGTAAAATTACAGAGGGTTGGGAAACGGAGTATCTTTTGGGAGGAATAGCAAAGAGGTTGTTTAAGGCTTAAAAACAATGTGACGTGCATTATTATTTCATTTGCTATGTGTCTAGCTGCTGAATGAACTCTATGATTGTTAATATTATTTAGCCCTATTCTCTCTTTTGCATTTTAGAGAACAGAATTAAACTAAACAATAATTAACAATGGTCTGGTAATCCACTTATGTGTTAATGTTAAAACAAAAAAAAACCATTTTATATAAATGTGCTATGTAAATCACTTAAAATTTTAAAAATATGAATTCAATGCATGTAAATATTAAAACACGAAACAGCACATAACTAAATTATTTCACACTTTTAAAAATCTGTCATTGAAACATATAGTCTGCCATTTAATTTGGCCAGGAAAACAAGTTTAGTGCAACTTTATATATCTTGATCACAAGTTCTTAACTTACAGTCCACGAATTGGCAAGGGATCCATGGATAGATTTTACAGGGACTGTGAACTTGAATGGGAAAAAACTACATCTTCTAACTAAAATTTAGTACTTCCTTTAATCATTTATAGCCACTATTCTAAGAATTGGCATGGTGAATAGAATGCCAACTCTAGAGTCAGGAGGACCTGAGTTCAAATGCGGCCCCAGAAACTTACTGGCTGTGTGACCGTGGGTGAGTCGCTTAACCCTCTTTACCTCACTTTGTCATCCATAAAATGAGCTGGAGAAGGAAATCGCAACCCACTCAAGTATCTTTGCCAAGAAAACCACAAATGGGGTCACAAAGTCAACAACAACAATTTTAAGAAGGGATCTATTGGCTTCACTAGACTTCCAGAGGGGTCTGTGACACAAAATAGGTAAAGAAAACTTGATCTAGATATAGGCCAATTACCTCAAAGTCTAGAGAGGAGTATAGTACCCTAGTTTTCATGAAATGACATATATCAACAACAGCAAAACATTTTAAATGTTTGCTGGGACAGGGGCATATCTGTTCTATGTAACAAGGTTTATAATGGTACCTGTAAAGTATAACTATAAAATAATGAGACTGAATTTCTAGTGAATAGACCAGAACTTAAGCATCTAAGTAAGCATTGTCCCCTTTAACCTTAGGAAACCACGATACTATTCTAAAGATTCTGCCTTTGCTCAAATCATTTTTGGAATTCCTGTTGGGAATTTCATTCAATGCCTATGGCACATTCTTTCTTATCCCCTCAATGCTGGCAAATCTCTGTATTTTGAGGAAGTAGCCAAATTCATTCTAAGTTGACTCACTGGGTTGGGAAATACCTGTGGAGTGTGTGTGTGTGTGTGTGTGTGTGTGTGTGTGTGAAAAATGAAGTATAGGTATTGAGGTTCTTTATCTCATGAAGGCAATTTCCAAAAAGAAATATTTTTAAGGAAAAAAGTTTTGCCACTTTAGTCATAGCTAAAACATTTTGTGCAACATCTTGTGTATAAATGAATCAGGGGAATTAGCCCTTCCATCGGTCAGGGTTTCTGTGCAAGATGACATGGGAGAGGTTCTGGTAAGGTCCCACTGGGTCAGTTTTCATAGCGGATCTACTTTCTGTAAATTGAAATATATAATTCTTTTTGAAAAGTATCTTTCCATTTTCTATCCAATGGCTACCATTTTGCTGCTGTGGATATCATGGATTGTGATGAAAGAAAAAAATAATTCATTTTAATAAAGTTTGGATATTAAAAAATAAGTTTTGATTTCATTTCAGATAGGTGGAATGGGGATTCTATTCATGTGTAGGATAACGGCTGGAGACATCAACATTTGTAAACAGATTTGCACAATCAAACATTTTGGTTCCTCCAACTAGAGTAGAAAGCCCTTGATTCCAGGGACCAAGTTATATGTCTCTGTATGTTTAATAGTGCCTAGAGTAAGGCAGAATACATAACAGGGTTTAGCAAATACTGATGGTTTAAAGGAAGGAGAATGAATAGAAGGAAAAGATGTGAATTGAGACATGCTAAACTGTAAGGAATCACAGTATACGTAGATAGATAGATAGATAGATAGACACATAGATAGATAGATAGATAGATAGATAGATAGATAGATAGATAGATAGATAGATAAATGGCTATGGAGAGAAGTAAAGGTAGGAAGAAATGGAATGATGATATGGGGAGGAGGCAATGGGGTTAGAAAGTAACTTTTAGACTTCGCAAAATTTAGATTTAGAATCTGAACTGTGAGATATTATGAAGTGATCTCTTGGTATTCCAAATCCAACGAAATGCTCCGTATCCCGCAGAGTTGCACTTCTGTGAAAGCTGGCAAATAAATGACTTGGAATCTTCCTCTAAGAAAAATAAAATGAAGGCTTCTTAAGTCTTTGTAATGGAGCAGAACATCAGAGCTAGGTCCCAGCTATGGAGAAGGATGATCAGCTTAGCTGAATTGTTTCGATTAAAGACAGGTGTTAAAGCATTAAGTACCAAAAGAAAGAGAAAAAGAATCTCCTGTTTATATAGTAATTTATAGCTTCTAAGCATTTGGCATGGAATTGGGAAGAATACAGAAATGAGAAGAATTAATGGGATTTGAAACAGTGGAATAATGGAGAGAAGGAAATTCATGACATAAATCAGGATCAGAGAGAAACAAATTTCAGTTAGAGCTAGAACAATTAACCAAAAAGGTAAAATTAAGTAAATAATCAAATTTGTAAATGGGGTGATGATTTTGTAGCTGAGAGAAATAAATGATTAAAAAAAAGAGAACTGAGAGGAACCCTTAAAAGTGAATATTTGAAGGTCTCCAGGTTCAGCCTAAGAAAAAGAGAACCAACTCACGTCAGAAGGAAAGATGAGGGGAATAAGGAAAAGAATGTTCTGGTTCGTAATTTGGGAGAGTCTGATAGAATGGGCCTTAAAAAGGAGAGGCAAGGGAGGATAGCGTCAAGTGGAAACCCTTGAAGAGCTGTCAACCCAAGGGCGAACAATGAGGGTGCAGGTAGACAGACAGGCTTTAATGAAACAGTAAATCCTGTTGTTTGGACAGGCAACAGGAAGACGATGTGAGGGAAAAGGTAAGCAGGAATAAGGTTAAAAAAGAAAGACTAGTATAAACGAGGCCTAGATGACATCTAACTTCATTAGCTATTAAGAAGTAGCAGTAGAAGAAAGTAGATATAGCCAGAGGATTCTTAAAGTCTTGGAGAGAAATGGGAGGAGTGAGCGTTAAAGAGATAGAAGCCCAGGATACATTAGAGACTATAAACAAGGTGTCACTGGAGGGGCAGCTAGATGGTGCAATGGGTAGAGTACTGGCCCTGGAGTCAGGAGGACCCAAGTTCAAATGCAGCTTCAGACACGTACTAGCTGTGTGACCCTGGGCAAGTCACTTAGCCACGAGTGCCTTGCCCCACCCCGCCCTTTCCCCAAAAGTCCGGAAGTCTTTGGGGAAGGAAAGATTTTCTTTTCCTTTTTTTTTTTTACTGGAGGGGGTGGGGTACAAATTAAGCATTTAAAACTAGAATATTAATTTTAGATTTAAAAAGTAAGCATTGACGTACTTGTAATGCAATGTTAAAATTGCATCATCAAAACTCTGAGAACTTGGCCTTGAAACTCCTTTTTACTCTTTCTAGGTTCAATGTGGTTAATCAATTTTACAAATGTAAGATGCTGAGATAACTAGGGAAAGTATATTTTGCTAAACGGTACCACATACAATGAAGAAATTAAAAAAAATTTTACAGTGAGTTTTTCTGATAAAGGATTCATTCCTCAAATATATAGGAAGCTGTGTCAAATTTATAAAAATAAGAGCCATCCCCCATTTGATAAATATTCGAAGAATATGAACAGACAGTACTCAGAAGAAGTCAAAGCTTTCTATAGTTACCAAAAATGCTCTAAATCACTATTGATTAGAGAAACACAAATTAAAACAATTCTGATGTACCACCTCACACCTATCAGAAATATTAATGCTGGAGGGAATGAGGGAAAATAGGGACACTAATGAACTGCTGGTGGAGTTGTGAACTGGTCCAACTATTCTGAAGAACAATTTGGAACTATGCTCAAAAGGCTATAAAACTGTACATACTCCTTGACTCAGCAATACCACTACTATGTCTGTACCCCAAAGAGATCAAAGGAAAAGGAACTATTTGTAAAAAAATTGTAGCAGTTCTTTTTGTGGTGGCAAAGATTTGGAAACTGAGGGAATGCTCATCAGTTGGGCAATGGCTGAACAAGCTGAGGTACATGGTTGTGATGGAGTAAAGTTGTGCTATAAGAGGAGTTGTGCTACAAGGAGGATAGTCTCAGAAAAAAACAGGGGAAGACCTATATGAACTGATGCCCAGTGAAGTGAGCAGAACGAAGAGATCATTGTACACAGTAACAACAATATTGTAATGATGTAATGTGAAACACTTAGATACTCTTATCAACACAGTGATCCAAGAAAATTCCAAAAGAGTGATGATGAAAAAATACTGTCCACTTCTAGAGAGAGAAATGATGAGTTCTGGGTATAAATTGAAGTATAATTTTCTCACTTTTTATTTTTCTTGCTTTTTTGACAATATGGCTAACATAGAAATCTGTTTTGCATGATTTCACAAATATAATTGATATCATACTGCTTGCCTTTCAGTGGGTAGGGAAAGGGTAGGAAGGAGGGAGAGAATTTGGAACTTAAAAATTATTTTAAAAGACTGTTAAAAATAAATAATTAAAGAAAAAAATAAACGTAAAGTGCATTACCTTTTGGATTTGGACAATTTTTTGTTGTTGTTCGAAGTGGTAGAAACACAGTTTAGAAATCTTCAAAAGGGTCTCTTAAAGAAAAATATTTGAGGAGAAGTAGTTCTAGGTGGGCCTGAGAGAAAGCAGCCTTCAGAAGAAAAAAAAAACTTCCTGAAGGCAGAGATGACCAAAGAATTTCGTTTCTCAGCAAGTAATTTACATATGACTATTATGAGGACTTTGAGGTTGATAAGCTGGGACGCCCTGATAACTTTAACTATGTGACTATGAGAGAATTGTACATTGCTTATTTATGGTATGTATGACAGAAAGGGAATTTTGTTTTCTCACCTTAAGGTAGAGGTGAGTCACTTCACCCAAGGAGACCCTGCTTTGAGGCAAGAATCAGAAGAAGCAGTGGGGACAAGAGAAGCAGAGAAGATAGAAGCCAAAGGAATAGAGGAAAAATACAGAAGTATAGTCTGCCCCATCATGCATGAAAATAGCCAGCCCCAACAAAGTCCAACTGGGTAGATTGCTCATAAAAATGGAGCTAAGCTGAGAGTAGAAAGCTGAGAGGAGAGCTTAGAACCTGCACTGTGTCCTACAGAGCTATCTGGAGGAAGACAGGTTGCTATAGGGAATTGATGATGAGAGGAACAGTTTTACTGCTGGAGTAGATTGGAGGAAGAAGAAATCGTTGCTGCCAACAGAGAAGAAAGAAAAGGTTGCTTTGTCTTGCCTTGTACTACCACATGTGTCTTGAGAAAGGCAGAGGCTTGTCAGCCTTGCCCCTTGCTGCTATCTATGTCTTAAGAGGGGGAAATTCCTCAGAGCCCAGCCAAGAGAGAAGACATGAAAAGCTTTGCAGGTTCAAGAATAGGGGAGCTGCTTTTGCTAAAAGAACATAATACCTTCTTAGATCTCATTCAAGGAGTGGTTTGAATAGAGTAGTCAGAAGTGGCATACCCTTATCCTGTTCCCTAAGGAATTCAAGGACATCACACCCAGAATTTCAGAGTCATGAAGTGCCCTGGGCATAAAGGTTTCCCTACTTATATGTCTCTGTGCTAAATTTCTGTGTAGTTTGTATCCACTCTCCCCTGCAGATATTGAGTGCATTGGTGGGAAAGTGTGAACCAGGTTTATGAACTTACTATGATATTATGGTTATTTTTGCTTTACATTCGGTTTCAGAAATGTTTAATGATTAAGGACTAATAGTGTAATGAGGGTTAGTTTGTTTGAATGGGAAGCCCATCATTTGGGGCTCAGAAGCTACAGTCATTAAGTAGTAGATATATAGTTTCCCACACCAGGAATTACCTCTAGGATCCTAAGAATGAATTGTAGCAGTAAGACACTGTCTCTGGCAACCTCCTCTACCTTCCAAAGTCATTATAAATTGGGCAAGCAAACCATCCCCGAAGAAAGGAGAAAGGAAAGTTGGTGATTGGGTTTCCTGCCCATGGGACACACTCATTCTACACAAGTCATGGCTTGAGTCTTCAGTAGTGTAAAACTCTATTAATAGACCATACATATCACAAATTCAATAGTGAAAGCAACAGTGTAAGTCCTAAGAAGGAATGAAATAGAAGAATTATTCTCTGCCTCCATATGCAAATGGATACAAACCTCTGCAGAATCAAGGGGAATTGTAATTTAATCTGTCCCCTAATCCCTATGGAATCTCCTGCTCCAGCATATTGCGAAAGGGGCATAGTCATTTCAGAACTCATGATCCAGTAAAGCTTATTGAGTGCTGTCTACCTAATGAAGTTCCACAGAAGTCGCTTGGGGAAGGCCAGACAACTCTGAAGCCTCTTATCTAAGCTCTGGGGTTGTCAGAATTCTTCCAGGACATTTGGATTAAGTAACATAGATGTAGAGCGCTATATACTTCCCCTTGTATCTTCCAGCTCTGATCATAGACTACAACTTTCTACCTTTTCTCCCTCCCCTGCATATCCCTAGAATAGATCTACTTTTTTCCCTTAACTTTTGTTTCTTCTCCAGATGGCTTCCCTTTTCCCGTTTTCTTTTTCTAAGCATGTGCTGCCTTATGTAATTTCCATTTCCAGGCACAAGGGGCCATAAGATGGCAACATCTTGGAATTTTCCCCTATGAAGAAGTTCCCTTGCCTTGTCATTGTGGACATCTGAAGCCACAGGAGAGGTCATATATTACATTAAAAAACTTCCTTACCTTTTTGTATGTGTTAAAATAGTTATCAGAATTAACAAATAGAATTGGGGAAATCCTAAGGGAAGAATGGCTGATGAATATTTTTTTCAGTCTCCATCCTGAATGCTCAGGCAGTTATGACCCCTCAGTATTTGAAGATTTACAAAACAAACAAACAAAAACCTACTTGTTGCTCTGGTAAATCACAGATGCCCCTTGACTGAGCAATCAAACTAATTTATTCTCCAGCTAATTAAACAACATCAAAACAGATTTCCCATCCCACTTTTCCATCCCACTACTTCTACATCCCGAAGAATTTTCCATTTTTTCCCCTCATCTAAACATTCATATTCCCGTTTGTGTGTACTGCATCTTAATGGTACCCACAAATTGTCCTGCTGTATGTACATTGCCCTGATCAGACACATCTGGAATATTATGTTCAGTTCTCAGTGTTACATTTTAGGATGGATATTGACAAGCTGGAATATTACCAAGGTGGTGAAGACATTTCAAGCCTTGCTTTTTTATGAATTGGTTGAAGGAACTAGGAATGTTTAGCCTGAAGAAAAGAAGAATAAGGGGAGACATGACTGCTGTCTTTAAGTATTTGAAAGGCTGCCACGGAAGATGGATTAGATTGTTCTACTTGGCCCCGGAAAGCAGAACTAAGAGCAGTGGATGGAAGATGTAGAGAAGGAGAATTCAACTATATCAAAGGAAGAACTTCCTAATAATTACAACAGTCTAAGAATGAAATGGTAGGGGCTCTTGTGTTGTAGTGAATTTCTCAAATTCTCAGGGAGATTACAACAGTGGGACTGCAGAAACTTTAATGCATTCTGCCTTTGCTGTTTGATTTTAGTATCAGTCCTCTGTGGGGGAACTCTGAAGACCTATCTACACACAGCAATTACCTCTACACAATTGTTTGTTCATAGGAAGTAGAAGGGACTGAAGGAGGCCATCCATTCTAATTCATAACTGAACAGAAATCTCCTCTATAACATACCTGATCAGTGGTCATCCAGCCTTTGTGTAAAGACCTCTTAAAGGGGAATTCACTGCCTTAGGAGGCACTCATTCCACTGTTAGGACATTTTTCCTGACATCAAGTCTAAATTTGCCTTTTTGTAACTTCTACCTGGATCTCACTTCTAAGGCTAAATAGAACAAATCTAGACACCCTATTATGGTCCTACTAATAATCAAATATAGTTATAGTGTTCCCCGAGGTCTCCTTAGGCTAAACATTCCCAATTCTTTCAGCCATTTCTCATATAATATAAAGTAGAACCCCTTCTCCATCCTGGTCTCCATACTTGAGATATTGTTTAGCTTATCAGAGTTCTTCCTAAAGTGCAGTAACCCAAACTACATGTAATATTCCAGATGTGGTCTGGCCAGAGGAGAATACAACTGACTTATTATATCTCTGGTCCTGATACCCCTCCTAATGCAGTTTAGGAGAGCAGTAGCCATCTACTCTACATCTTTCCATTTTTCTACAAGAATAGCATGAGAGTCTTTGTCAAAAACATTAATAGGACGTCCACTGATCCACCACTCTAGTTGTTATTGCTGAGTCATTTTTTTCAGTCTTGTTCAACTCTGTGACCCCATTTGAGGTTTTCTTGGCAAAGATGTTGGAGTCGTTTGCTACTTTCTTCTCTAGTCTAGTAATACTGTCAAAAAAGGAAATGAGGTTACTTTGGCATGACTTCTTCTAAAGGAAATCATGTTTGCCCTTTGCAGTTACTACTTCCTTTTCTAAATGTTCTCTAGTCATTCCTTTAATAATAAGTTGTAGAATTTTTCCAGGATTCAAAGTCAAGATTGTTGACCTATAGTTTGTGGACTGTATTCTCTTCAATTCTTTGAAAATCAGGGCAATGTTTGCCTGTCTCCAGTACTATGCCACTCCCTTGCCCCAGTGAGTGTGATATAGTGGACAGAATACTGGATTTGAAGTAAAAAAGACCTAGGTCTGAATTCCTATCCTGCCACTTGCTGCCTTTTTGATAAGCTCTTGGGCAAGACACTTGACCTCTTTGGCCTTCAAGTTTCCTTATCTGTAAAATGAGGTGGTTAGAGTAGATGACCTGTGAGATCCCTTCCCGCTCTCAATCCATGATCATTTGATCCCATTCTTCATGGATCTTACAAAAATCATTGTTAGTGGCTCAGGTATCCATCTGCCAAAGTCTTTCAGCAGCCAAGGATGTGGTGTATCTAAATCTGGTTATGAAAGTCATCAAGCACAGTGATGTCCTCTTATCTCCCTACTGTCTGGGATATCAACATTCAGGAGCCATTTTTGTTTCTCTTCTTTCCAGAACAAAGATCATTCTCTCTGATAGAGCAAACAAATAAAATAATAATGGAACAGATCATCCCTTTCTCCATCCTCCATTATAATTATCCCATTTGTCTTGAGCAGTGGACCTATCCCTTCTTTGTTCCTTCTCTTTTCTCCAATATAGCTACAGAATATATATATATATATATGTATATATATATGTATATATTTGTTATCCTTAGTTTACCTCTCCAAACTCAACTCATTGTGAGCTTTAGCACTATTAATTATATCCTTATGGGACTGTGCTACTCTTCTGTTTATCCTCTGTATTCTGCCCTAGGTTCTATTATCTGCACTTGTCTTTCTCCAAATCTAAGTAGGCTAGTGAGTTGTCTGTGCATTCACATCTTTTAGAAAACTTCCATTTTTCTTTCTCATTAGAACTGTTTTTCTTTCTGTCTTAACATAATAATTCTATTCTTGAGAGCTTCCAATCTCTACTGATTTTATTCGTATAGACATTACCTCTACCTCTGCAAAGTCTTACTCTTAGCTCTCATCACATCATGGAATTATTGAAGATTATGCCAACAAAGCAAAAGCTCTGGATGTTCTTCCATGATAGAAAGGTTTTGAACGTGGCCTTGGCTATAGTTGGAGTTTACTTGCCTGCCATGCTAAATATTGAGAAATAGGCTGCCCACTTGGTGATGGATGCTTTGGCCATGGCAACTCATAGAACAATGAAAAATGCAAAACTGTTCACAATCCTCTATGGCCCACCTCTGTTGGGAAAATAGAAGAAAAAAGGTTATAGAATGCTGAGGATCACGCAGTTTTAGACCATCTCTAAATATTAACTCATTTACTGGTATCCTAAATAAGAAGACTTTTCCAATGCCCAACATGCATAGTCATCTTGATACCCTCCTTAAAGAAAAATCCAGAAGACGAAAGAAAGGTGCAGATAATTGGAAGGATGGTTAATAGTTTCTTCCTGGAGAGACAAATAAAAAGGCTGGTTTTTATTCAATTTTCAAAAGCAATGAGAAACACTATTTCATGGATGCATTTGGTCATCTTGTAAACTAGAGTTCAAAATAAGTTTCTGCAAACATAGCATCTAGAAAATAATTTTAATGTGTTCATCAGGATCTGTTGCTGAGGATAAAGAAGAAAAGAAATTCTACAAAGAACTTGATAAAACCTTATATAGTAAATCAATATATGCCTTGGTACTCATTATCTTCCATGTAAAGATAAGAATCACAAAAACATGTTGGAAAATATAGTTCAGAAGCAATGAAGAAGAGAGGACAATAGATTATAGATCACACAGAAGCCTCATGCTTCTACATTGTTAATGAGACAAAAATTGGGAGGCACTATGGCAACCATCAAATAACAGCACAAAAAATGAAATTGCTTACACTTTACCAGGCAAGAATTGACTCATTATTGATGTGGGAATCATTACTGATTGATCTGTCTTGCACAGTCAGACCACTGGTTTGTTAGAGAAAAAAAATCAAAGTTAATTAAAAAACTATAGATAATAAATATTAATAATAAAATAAAAACGAGAAAGATATATCACATACAATTACAAATAATTCCACCCTGAATTATTTAGACATATTACTAATGGTGAAAAATAGAATATGGATAGTGGAAAAACTATTGACATAAATTATAAGAATTTCATATGGAAGTTTAACTGATATGTCCCAACTGTTATGACATGAAGATCATGAGATCCTAGGAACCAACTCAACCAATTGTGAGAAATACTGCCTGATAAAGTAAAAAGCAATGATAGAAAAAATAAATTTAAAGAAAGTTTAGAGAAATACCCAACTAAAGAAGGTCTTCCTGAGGACACTTAAGGGTAAAACTTGGAAGAAAACAAGAAACAAAAATTAGAGAAGATTTGTAAAGACTTTCATGGCACCATCAAGGACAGTGGAGGCGCCATATTTGGACTCTAACATCCCTGTTCCAGATGTGTATCTTGATGAAATTAAAATAATCCTGAAGAAAACAAAGATGGGTAAACCAACTGGACTATACCAAGTATATACAGAGCAAGTCTGTGCTGGAAGTGACACAATTTTGAGAGAACTGAGGAATTGATTCTTAAGCTATCTGAAGGAAGAGAAAATATTAGGGACTTGGAAAAAGTCTTAAACCTTATTATAACTAGAATTAATAACAACAAACCCATGCACCTACTTTCCATTCTAAACTAAATTTTAATGAGAATAATCTATACACATATTGAGGATATTCTTGCAGAAGATATTAGAAGGAAATTGGTAGTTTTTCACAAGAAACATTACACATTTTTACCAATTTTGCTCGATTGACTGAAAGGTGTAAAGAAGAAAAGATTCTACTGTGATGATTTCTGAAATATAAGAAAGAATTTGGTTCAGGATAACAAAATGCTCCCTTAAATGCTCTCCTCCAATAAGGCATCTCTAGGCATGTCAAAATTATGCAAGATTCTTTTTATAGCAGATAAGCTTGTTCAATAACCCTATGACTATTAATATCAAGCAAAGCATAAAAATAGGGAAATGGCTCCTTGTCAAAGTGTTTGCCATTGTCATAGAGGAGATCCAGGGCATAGTACAAGTTGAAGAGTGATATCATGTGGATGGTGAGGTCTTCGCAGCACTCTTGTTTGCCAATCACATTGCATCAATTGCATCAAGGTCCAAAACACTGTGCAGCCTCCTAAATGAGGTCAATTGTCACTCAAAAAAAAATTTGGCTCAACTATCCACAAAGAAAAAACCAAGTGGATGAAGAATATGTATTGTACAGACTATGCTATTTAGTTCAATGGGCAACCTATAGAGCTTATCCACCTGTATCTTTGTCTCTGTTTCTCTGTCTCTTTCTCTCTGTTGCTCTCTATTTATCTCAGAAAGATTTTGCAAAAGGACATGAACTGAGTCAAGAATTGGACAGGAAGAGGAGAGTGGGGAAGTTGCCTTAGGAAATTGCAAAGTTCTTTTAATCACTCCAAGCTTCTTCTAGAAATACAGAACTATTTTTAAAGCACCATTGTGGCAGCCAATCACAGAATACTTCAAACCCCAAAGAGCTGGGAATTGAGTTTAAAGTGAACACAAGTGGACTGCAACACATTTCAAACCAGGAATTAGACAGAAGACATGGTGTAAAGGATGCCATTGAATAAATTGTGATGGGCCATAGATGTGGTAAGAGTAAAGGATAACCAATGGAGAGTCCTCATAATGTCAAAAGAACACATGAAATGGCCCCACCACTTTATATAGACCTCTTCTGGAGAACTTGGGCAAAAAACAGATGCCAATTACCTGGAGTGGGCAAGAATGGATAGGTTGTGAGATGCATCATTGAAGAAAATACCCACCTTAATGAGAACATTGATCTCATTGGAGAGTACTTCATTGGAGTACTAAGGATTACTTCTACCATTAAAGCTTAAAATTTCATTTCAACTTGGGAATAGATGGTCTACATGAGTTGGTGTTATAAAAAAAATCCAAAACTTCACTTGGTATTGATATTAAACCTTTCTAAACTTAGGCTGGTCCTCAGACAACAGATATCTAGACTATTGCTGCTGTATACTTGAAGTTTTTTCTACTTTTATAGGAAACTCTATTGACATAGCCTATAATAATTAAGTTGGAATCATCTCCATGCCACAATGAGGCAATGGAACAGACCTTTAGTGGATGGAAGTCTACTGTTGTATGTACTGGCCATGTTTTCCCCTTAAGCATGTTGTTAGGAGGAATAGCTAATAAATATACTGGATGACAATCATAATCTAAAAGGATATTGATAAGCTAGAGCTTTTAATTGAACCTAAGATTAAATTCACATAAGATAAATGTAAAGTCATGCACTTAGATGCAAAAAATCAATTTCACCAGTATAACATGGGGGAGATATGGATTACTAGCAGTTGTTTTTGAAAAGGGGGTTAGAAGAAAAGGAGTTTAGAGGTTTTAGCAGACTGCAAGCTCAAAATGAACCAGCAAGGTAATGAGATGGGCAAAAAGCTAAATCTTGGGTTTCATTAATAGGGGCCTATTAGGCCCCTTTTAGAGAGCTCATGCTATACTCTTCTCTGCTCAGACCTTATCTGGAGTATTATGTTTAATGCTGGGCACCACAGTTTAAGAAGGATATATTGATAAACTGGAGAGTGCCCCGAGGAGGGAAACCAGTATGGTGAAGGGTTTTGAGACCATCACATGTGAATATCACTCGAAGGATCTGGGCATATTTAGCCTGGAAAACAGAAGACTCAGGGGGAAGACACAAAAGCTGTCTGTCTTCAAGTACTTGAAAGTCTATTATGTAGATGAGGTAGAGACAAATTTAAGCTTGATACCAGGAAAAACATCTTAAATTATTGGAGCTACTCCAAAACAGAATGGGTTGCTTCTGGAGACAGTGGGTTCCCTTCCTTGGAGGTCTGTAGGTATAGGTTGGACAACCACTTGTCAGGTATGGTATAATGTTGATCTCTTTCGTGTGTAGATTGGACTAGATGGCTATTAAAGTATTTTCTAATCCCCAAATCTGTGAGATCCTATCTATTTAATGAGTGTAGTTTAGTTTCTTGGGAGGAGTGGGGTGTTTTTAGAGTAATGGTACTGAATGGAAATGGGCTAGAAAGGGGAGAGAAGTGTGAGTAGTAAGTGTGGGCAGGGATAAATGGAAACCAATTCATTTTTTAAAACAACTTGGGAAGCTGATAATTATTTCTAAAGTTCATATTTTAGTTTGTCATTTAGTTTGAAATTGTTTATCTTTGCCAATTTGTTGGTTGATTCATAGATTCAAGAAAAGATCAAAGAGATAAATATTTCTAGATTTTCCATGGGGACCAATTTTGCAGCCCTTATGCAGCCAGAATCTCAGTGGAATAAATGGGAGTTTTGCCTGTTCATATCACCTCCTTTTGTATCTAGTTTTTGAAGCCTGATACTACATTCCAATCCGAGATGCACTCTGTACTTAGAGAATTCTCCTAGGAGCTGGAAACCTTTAAGTGCATTAAAACATCTCACAAACTAATGGTGATTTGGTCACACGTCACCCTCTACAAATTAGAATTAAGTTCCAGCTACTAGTCCCTCCCTTTAGTGGATTTCAGAGAAGAAAAAGAAAAAAAAGCCCAGCCTGTATCCAAGAAGGATAAAAAAAAACCACAACGAAACACAGTGTTCTAAATTGTGTTCACTCATGAAATCTCCTTCTTACCCACTAAGCTTAGAGAAAGAACATGCTCTCAATGATTATGTTTCATCACTGACTTTCATAAAAAACATGACTATAGATAGATGAATTTGCTTTGGCAAATCTTGTTAACTACAATCTTACATGGAGACATTACTTTGAATAATTCTTGCACAACCAATCTGTTTAATTTTCTCTTTGATCGTTCTGTTATTCCCATTGGCAGATTTTTCCTTTCTCCTTTTCCAAGAGTGTGGATTCTTTTTTTTTTGTTCTTCAAAACAAACTGGCAGCCTCAGTCTCACATGATTCTTTCTCCACACATTGCCTAGAACTTAAGGAAGAACTGTGCCTGTTTCCCTTGGTACACCATCCTGACATTTTAAAAAATACCTTCCATCTTGACTTTTATACTCAGAAATCTGCAAAAGTCTGCAAAATCATTTAGTTCCACAATTTAAAGAAATATCAGATCGCTGTCAGAGGTGATGGAAATAGATTGTTTCTTTTCTTCTTTCCCTTATAGCACAATAGAGAGCAATTAATTGCCCCTGCATCTCAATAAAGTGATTTGATGCTGACATGCATCTATTCACAAGGTATGACATGCCACCTAATTTGTTCTGTAGCCTCTAACAATTTAACAGCTCTTTCTTGAATTAATTGCAAGTTATAGGTAATAGCTGGTGTATCCTACACCTCTCACCTTTCTGACTATGTGGCAAACGTTGCTAGAACTTTGGCTTGTGTGTGTACCAATCAGTTCCAGTCTCATATATGGAGAAAGTAGTAACTGTCTTACCAGTGTGCTTTCAAGGTTCCAGAAGGTCTTCCTGCACCCCACCTTTTAATGTTTTACTAATTAATTTTCTGATGGCTGAAATTACATCTTTAGCTTGTTTTTTTTTTGCTTAAGGCTTTGTTTTCTATAAAAATGCAAATGCGTCTGGGAAGAATAATACTTTGAATCTTATCATTTATTAACACGTTAGTGTGAATGAGTTGATCAGATACTTGCTTGAAATCAGAGTTTGATAAGAGGAAGAGAATAGGAAGGAATTGATACTTAATAGGGGACATGGCAGAGGGAGACAAAGTTGGAGGAGAGAGGAGAAAAAAAGACACTAGATCAAGAATAAATTTCACCTACTGTGCAGTGTCATAGAGAATCAGTTCTGGTACCAATCTACCATTTTGATGCATGTCAGCATGAGTTAGCTGAGGGCATAGAACAAGAGTTACTTACTTGTCCTTTTGTTGTTTCTGAAATCTGAACTGCTTTTAGAAATAAGGGCTGGAATGTTCCATAGGAACTCAGAGCATGGAACACTGAAGCATGGCACATTCTCCAAGTAGGCTATTTAAAAACAAGTCACTTGGCTTCCCCCTGTGATTCTAAATAAGTATAATTGCATTATCTGAGCAGCCACGGTAACTATTTCCATAATGTTCTACCACATCTGTGCCTTCCAAGGTTAGGTCTACACAGGAAGAAATGGAGTAGAGATTCGGTAATCAGTTTATTTGATCAATTTCAGCTGTCTATGTCACCGCTAATATCCATCAAGGGTCAGGAAAATAGAAGGTTGGACTTGTGGGTAACACTTCTATTTTGAACTTTACCTCTTGATTAACAGTCCTCATTAGGGGCTTTTAGAACCATAAAATAGGACTTCTGAAAACATTTCCACTCCCCCACTAACAGTTTCTGGGGGAAAAGAGTAACCAGAAGCCCAATTGCCAGATACATTAAAAAAATCTGTCATTGTCCCTATAGAAACCATCCTTTCATTGGATGGGAGGTGATGCTGGATGACCTTCCAACTCTAAGATTCTATGTCAAGTAAATTTGTCACTCACTGAAGGACCTTAGCCAGTTGATGGTCATTAACTAAGATATATATATATATATATATATATATATAACTAAGATATATAGAGATATATAGATATAGATATAGATAGATAGATATAGATATAGATAGATAGATATACATATATATGTATAATATCAAAACAACTGGCCAATTTAAAGACTTAGGTGAAAATCTCAGTCAAGCTAGCTTTTTAACATCATATAGACAAAGTGATGGGTTGGTTAAATTTTTTACCTTTTATACCAGTTGCACGGCCCTGTGCAGATAGACATCTAAAAACCTTAGGCATCCAAACCAATCAATGTCTTCAGGCCAAAAGCATCCCTTTTGGACCCTTCATTATGCAGTTAGACTATCTAAATTATCAAAAGAGTCATATGATTATAATATTTCTACTTTGCTCTATGTAGACAAACCCTGAGCATTGTTTTAAATGTGAGTGAAAGGGTGAGCTCAGTAATATAAGTCCCCTCCTAAATGTTACAATTCAGAATATATAACCAGCTAAATCACTACCACAGAGAGCTGATTTCTTGGTCAAATGTTATTTTTTGAAATGTTCTCAGGCATAGACTTGAATATGTTGGTCCCTGGTGGCCAACTCAAAATATGCAGCCAAGACAGCTACTCCTTTAAATTGCTAAAGATTAGCGAATGAGCAAAAAAACAAAAACAAAACACCCTGTCAATTGAGAATTCTTAACAATATCTTTAATTACTCATATAGAGAAAGGCAAAATTTGTCTTTTTTCTCACGGTAAATCCCTTGTAACAACTGCGTGCTTAATCTCCCTGAGAGTCAACATCTTGAGTACATATGTTGTCATGGTTGGGTCTGTATTGACTAATTCAAGACGAAAGGGCAGAATTACCAAAGACTCAAAGCCAAAAATGAAAGTGAAATAGTGGAACGAAATTGGGAGAAATGTTGTAATGGTCAACCAACTTCAGCAATTGCCTTTCAAGTCCCCCGTGGAACAGGTTAACAAATATGCCATCACCCCAGCTGGGCTATGCATTTCCTTTCCGGTGGGAGACGACAGAACCCATATCTTTCTTATTTTGTGTACCTGAGTGCACATATACATGTTATAAAACACATCCATGCCTCTCCTAAAACTAATACTCAGCTTTTTAGGGACATGTAATCAACAAGATATAATAAATAATCATGATATAAATATTTCTCACAGGAGCTGCAGAGATGGTGTGAGTATAAAACTCCCTTCTAAGATTTCAGTAAAACCAGATCTCACAAAGGATCTGAAAGAAAAAGAAAAAGAAGCTTATGTTAATCTAGTTTAGCATAACAGTCACTATATTAAAGACTATTTCATGTGACACAATACTGTTCTTTTCCAGATGAAGTCACAGGCAAGAATTCGCTACAGGTTTCTCATAACAATGAACAGAATAATCTAAAGCGGGTTTAAAACCAGCTAGGAGAGGAGGAGAATCAGGATTTTAAAATGCAGCCGGACTGTAATACTGTCAGAAGGCTTGGCATGCAGGAAGAATTTTCCTCCCCAGATCATCCTTCTGTCGGCATGTACAAAATACCAAATGCCCTGGTTTATGTTTTAAAAAAACATCACATAAATGAAAGAACAAAATGCTTACGGGCCTTACAGTGAGATAACATCAGGAGGAACGCTGCGTGGAATAGATCTGGCATTTTCACATAAAGCATTATCTTTGGTGCAAGTACACAAGGCAGGACATTTTGGCTTCGTTGGTTTCTTCCCTTCAGTCAGCAAAAGCACAGATAAAATGCATAGGAAATAAGCAATTCTTTTCAAGGGGATGCTGGCATTGCTGGCACTTTCCATCCTTTTGATCTTTTCTGGTTCCATCCAGTAGAGAAAATATCCCCAAACATGAACAGAACGCTTCTGGATTCAGAGGGTGATTGTCTTGCTCTCAGGCCAAGTGCAGAATCCGTCCACCCTCTTCTCTTTGCCTCTGTGCCTGTTTTTAAAAACAGGGACCTGCAGCTGATTCGTGAGCTGCTGCTCCTCACTCAGGCAGTGCACAGCTCCGAGGGAGAGACCTGTGAGGTGCTCTAAGATGGGGAGAATCCAACTGGCTGAAAGAGAAAACAGACTTGCATCACAGCGACAACACTGAGCCCCACACAGCATTGGAGGGCAAAGTGATGTAAGAGAAAATAAACAGCTTTCTGCTTTCACAGGGAGGCTCTTTAATTGTTACCAAAAATAGGGCAGCATTATGGCTTATTAGTGGGTGGGTGGGTGGGTGGGAGCAGTCATCTTGCACTGGATCTCGCTGCAATCTCAGAAGAAACCTTGGGGAATTTTCTTTCCCCATGGCAAGTAAACTCAGAAGTGAAGCTATATTTAAAGCTGACACCGGCTGGAAAATGAAGTTAGCCGAAACTCGCCCCATTATTGGAAAGCCTTTTGATGTTTCCTTTATGCTACCTTGTTTAAGTACTCCTACAAGGAAAAATGAGCCCAAGGGAAATTAAGATCATAAAGTATCATAAATGTTTGTTGATCAATACCAAGGGGTGAGTATGCATTACTACCGTGGCCAGGGGCTTGGTGTGTGAAACTGGATAGATTTCAAGATATGCCTCACTTTACCAAAGCAAAATGTTTCTTGAAAAGTTTCCTATAAATTAGATTTTTGTAAATTGAATCCTGTTTTGAATGCATGCTACATAAAGGAATCAGCTGAGGAATCAGATTGTAGGAGTGAAGAATCCCTTTTTTATATGAATAAAGTATTTTTTAGTGGTGGGGTACAGTGAAAAGGGGTCCAGTTTTTGAGCCAGGAGATGTGAGTTCAAATTATGTCTCCAATGCTATGTGACCATGAGTCAGAACCTTCATTTCCTCATCTGTAAAACCAGGATAATGATACTTCTTTTACCTATCTTGCTGGGCTGTTGTGAGTATTTTGAACACACTAGGGCTCCACCCAGTCAGTCTCCTTCACCGCCAGGTAAGACCCCTGTACTGTTTCCTCTTCTCCTATTCCCCGACCCTCCCCCATTCTGAGTATGAGGAAAGTGCTTTGTAAACTATAAAGCACCCATAACCGTCACCATAATAATTGACATTTAAAGGGCATTTTGATGTCTGCATTGTTTCATTTAATCATCTTAGGTGGTAGGTACTACAGGAGAACTAGGCATCGTTCTAGACACATAAATCTGGACCTGGAAGGGACCTCTTCAAACTGTTCATTTTAGAGATGAGGAAACAGAGGACCAGGAAGGTGAAATATCCTACCCAAGGTCACACGAGTAGCGACTGGCAAAGGTGAGATTTGCATGTAGGTCCTTTGACTTCAAAATCCATTGTTCTTTCCACTTGTACCATGCTGCCTCTCCTATTATCCCCTTTTTACAAATGAGGAAGCTGAGGCTCGTAAGGGTTAAATGACTTGCTGGTGGTCACGCAGCTGGGACTTAAATTCAGATCTTCCCGAGTCCAGGTCTCCATCTACTAAGCAAAGCACGTCGCACAAATGTGACCTAATATTATTTATTTTGAAAGTGGAATATTCACTGTACTGGGAGTCTGGAGATCTAGGTTATACTCCAGCTCTGCCAATAACTAAGAGCAACTCCCTTTCTTTCTCTGAGCCTTAATCTCCTCACCTCTAGAATGAAGAGGTTGAATTAAATAGTCTCTTGAAATCTCTTCCGTCTCAGACATTCTGTGATTCTATAATTCTATGCAATCTAGAATTCCAGACTAAGACAAAGCACTGGCTAGAAAGTATAAATCCGACATTTAGAGTGAAACATCAATGTATTTATCATCTCATAAGTATACATACTCCCTCCAGTGGTATAGTTCACAATCCATATGAAACTTCCCATCCTGTCCAAGTCTTTCCAAAAGTCCTGCAGAGAAGAAGATCTAGCCAATGCCCTGTTTTAAAAAAAAATCAGTATCAACTGTGCAACAATAAGTGAATCAAACCCTCAGTCTCACTACACAAATTCTCCTTTTCCAGTCATATGCCTTCTTAATGATGTTTTTTTCTACCACTTGCATATAAGCCATCCTTGGTAATATATTGGCAAAATATCAGCCTATTTATATTTATCGTATCTTTCCATTTCTCTTTGGGACACCTGCAATTGATTCCCTAAAGATGAGATTGTTGTGTGTCTTTCAATCATATTGCATGACCATGAAAATATGTGTTCAAAACAGAGATTTTGGTTGCAAGGAGTAGCTTGAGAAAGAAGGTGGTACAATTTTCCAAATGTAATCCAGCCTGCTGTTTTCCCTCTGCTCAATTCTGGGCCTCATTCATAATCAATTTACAGGGTCTGTCCAAGTTACATAAATTAACTCAATGGTCTGCCTGTAATCTAGGTAATAGGTATTCCTCCTCCATGTGGGTTTCACTTTGGCTATTAGTGGATTAATTCACCAGTCATCTGTTTTAGATGGCTGTGGATCTCAATGAGGAGGTTCTGGGACTTGATGCAATCAGCTGGTCATCTACAATCAGGAACGTCCAGAAAACATCCCTTCTGATAGGGAATCCCTCTTTCACTTGTATTTTGTGTAGGGCGTTGTCCATGATCATGGTGAATACCTTCAGTGAGCTTCTGTCTCCAAATTTTATATCTCAGTCTCGATACTGGCAACCAAGAGATTGCTGGACAGTTATCTCTTTGGTGGCATCAGTCAAGGAATCTTGTACAATCTTAACATATGCATAGGAGATACTTCCTTGGAAAAACATCTCTTGAAACTGTATTTCTTCCATTGAGTTAAATGCTTTCATTTAACCAAAAATTAATAAACATAGTGGGATGTACATTCTTTATAAGAATATATAAATTATATTCTTTATATGCATCTATAAATGTTTATTCCCTTTCCTCTTCCTTCTCTGTACACCATGGTATTAAGAAACCATGAAGGTGTATTTCAGAGAATTATCTGCCAAACTCTGCCTATTTCGTTTCTATGTTTTCAATAAGGATACTCTCATACCAAGATCATTCTAATAACGATGGTATAGGGATGGATACTAGGCTTTGACTTCTTTGGTGAAAAGAGCTCTGAGTGAGGAACTTCCTGTACCAACTGATGTTGGTACCTTCTCAGCAACTTTTAGCCTTTTAGCCTTGGTGAATTGTCTAGGGCCATGAGAGGGTTACATGATTTATCTGGTGTCACATAGCCAGCATGTGTCAGGGTTAGGGCTGTAACCCAAGTCTTCCTGGCACTGAGACCAATTCTTTATCCACTATACACTGCTGCTTCTTAAAGATTTTATAGCGATAAGATGAAAGGGATATGGCTCAATCATTAGTGATACTATCATCTTCTCCATATCTTTCAAGACTTTCCCTCTTTGAGGTATCTTGAAGTTTGATCTCTACATGCTACATGCCACCTTCAGTACAGATTTTCTGTTAGGTCAAGCTGTGCTTCCTAATTTTGTTTTGTTGAGGGCTACTTCCACTCCTCCCAGTAGTACATTAGGTTCTAAGGAATTCCAGTCAAATGTAGCATTTCCTCTGTCATCTGTAATGAGGATAAATTTCTATGGAAATGCTGGTAGATCTGCTCCATTTTACAGCTAGTTGTTACTTTCCTTCCATTTTCATCTTTAAGCCTTTTGGGGATTAAGTGGCTCAGTTAGCTCTCACGTCCAACTTTTTATAATGCTCATTTCCTCTTCCTTTGTTTTTCTTTGTTTTGTGAGGCAATGTTATTTGTAGTCTTCCATAATCTTGTTCTAAAATATTTTGCAAGTAAATTTGTATTCTAAACCAGTGTTGCCTTTGGATGCTATGTTTCTCCACCTGGCAAGAAGATTAATTCTTTGCTGCCTGAGGTGGTTTCTGGTATTTTCAGGCTTTCTGTTTCTGGTCAATATCTTATAACAGTTTAACTTCTCTATGAAATAGCTATGATGTGGTAGGGTGGGGAGGAATGGGGGAGAAGAGTCTCACAATCGTCTTTGAGTAAGAGTGAGAGAGTGGGAAGTCCCACTAATTGTGTTCTCTCCTTCCAAGTTCCCATATGAGTATTCTGGGAAATGTATGAAGGAATCATGCCACAAAAAGAACCAAGATGAGCTTGGGGTCATGGCAGAGAGAGGGTATATCACTGAAGGGGTATGCTAGGAAGTCAGTTGGTTTGATAACTATCCGTTTGAGATCTACTGCTAGTCCTTATCTGCTGGGTGAGAATTCTGGTGTGAAAGGAGTTTAGTATTGGTGGAGTTATGTATTTTAAAATAGATAAAAGATGAGAAGGTGGAGCCCTGGTTAATTCCAGGACAAGGTGTTCCTAGAGCCTGACAATGAAGTAGAACTCAGAATTTCTGACCCTCAGAGTGGTGTTATCGCTAATAACATGCTACTTACTTTTTTTTATGCAAAGACAATTATATGGCAAAATTCAAACCCTTTAGCTTGGCATTCAAGGCCCTTCATGAAATGGCTTCAAGAAACCTTTCTAGACTTCTCTTAAAGTATCCCCATCACATACTCTATATTACAGTCAAGTTATTCACTACCCTCTCAATACATCCTATACTCTCATACCTCTGAATATATGTATGTACTGTTACCTGTGTTTGAGATGTCCTCATAACAATTTCAAACTAGTAAAATTCTGTCCATAATTTAAGGCCTAGCTAAAATGAAGCCTTTCTGAATTTCCTAATTGTAAGTATGTTCTTCCTCAAATTCTTCAGAATACTTCATTTGTAGCTCTTTTACAGATCTTTGGACCTCTGTGAAACTCATGGATATTCTGTGTTGTATTTTATATGTGTCTCATTTCTGTATTCAATTTAATTCTATTCAATAAATAACTATTACTTGTGTATTCTGGGCTAAGCACAGAGTAGGCAAGTGTTGAGTCAGCAGGGAATAATAGGTAGAGTTCTGGAGCTGAAATCAGGAAGACCTGGGTTTAAATCTGACCTCTGAACCTTGCTAGATTTATGACTGTGAACAAGTCACGGAATCTCTTTGTCTTTTAGTTTCTTTATCTGTAAAAGCAACATCAAAAAACCTGTAGTGCCTACTTTATGGGATTGTTGGGAGATTTAAATGAAATAAAAGTTTGTAAAGAGGTATGAAAATTTCAAGCACTACGTGAATCTCAGTTGCTAATATCATAGGCACTGAGAATATAAAGACCAAAATGAAATGACCTCTTCCTTAGAGACTTTACAATTTAATGCGTGGGATAAGATGTGCTAAATTAAGCATGATAAAATGCAGAATGAGAAAAGTACAAAGGAAAGATACAGAAAAGGGGCTCTAAGAAAATTTGAGTTGGGAGGGATCACTTTTGTCTATGGGTTACCTGAGCTAGGTCTTGTACAAAGAGAAGGATTAAAATATGTGGAGACTTAGTCTAGGCCTAGAGGCTTACCTCTTCTAATGCACAAGGTGGGAGCGGGTACGGAATAGTAGGGAGTTATGGTAGTCTAGTCAAGCTGGAATGAAGGGTATGAGAATGGAAGGAATGTGAAACAATGTTAAGAAAATACATTGGACCTAAACTGGAAGGCCTTAAAATGTCAAGAGAGAGTTTATATTTTGCTCTATGAACAGTAGGGAACCATAGAAATCTTTTGAGCTGGGGAGAGTGGATAGTTGTTCTGTGCATTAGGAGGTCCTTTTGGCAGCTAGATTATAGAGGAGAGAGAGACAAGAGGCTATTTAGGAGGCTAATTATAATACCAGGGGAGAGGTGATGAGGCTTTAAACTACTGTGGTAGTCACATAAATGGAGAGGAGGGGACAAACATGAAAACTATTGTGGACATAGAATTATTAGAACTTGGTGGCTTGGATGTGGGTGGTAGGGTGAGAGAGAGAGAAGTTAAAAATGAAGTTGAAATTTCAAGCCTGGGTAGCTGTGAGTGTGGTGGTATCAACATCAAAATGGGATAATTGGATGGAGAAATGGGTTTTATGGAGAAGATGAATCCAGGCTGAGGGACCATAGGAGCATCTTGGTGGAGATGTCCAATAGATTGTTGGAAATACAGGCCTGGAACTTGGGGGACCTATTGCGGTTTGGTGCATGCATATACACATAGATGTGTATATACAGAGGTTTGCATGCATATATGTGCCTATATATGTATATATTCTTATTCTATATATGAATAATATATACACACACATGCTTTCATGATTGTCAACTCTGGTTTCTCCTAGATTTTTTCTTCATGGCAATTAATTCTCTAAGTCTCCTTAGGGAAAGAAATTCTCTCAGTCCTCTATCAATGCCTTACACCATGCAGACACTTTTAAAGAAACAGTGAGTTGTTAGTCTCCCAAGATTTTATATCATATATGTATATGTAAGCATATGTGTATATACATGTATGTACATGTATACATGTATTGCATATATCTCTAGAAATACACTTGTATACATGCATATATACATACAGATTTATTATACATGTATATATACATATGCACATGTAGATACAACACATTTATATATGCCTTGTGTTTGTGTATTGTATATACACACATACACATTATATATACATATACACACACGTGTATGTGCGTGTGTGTGTGTGTGTGTGTGTGTGTGTGTGTGTGTGTGTATGAAACCAGAGGTAACTACCATGAAAGAATCAGTATGTGAGGGATTTGGAGAGCTACCTGTCATCGTGGAGAGTCTGAAGAGACAATTTGAGAGAACTGAATTTAATTCTTATTCTGTGGAGAAGGTGTTCTGTGGAGAAGATGTTCTGAGGACAATTCCTGAGAGAGTTTTACTGCTATCCTGAGAGAATCGAATGTTTGGACTGTGACTTCAGTGTTTTAGAGGAGTCAGCAGCTACAGAAATTGGTATGAAATGACTCTGGATGGGACATTTCTCGCAGCACATACACAGAGTATGTCTTTGTATTATTTGTTAGTGTTGGTCAATTATACAGCCATCAACATTGATATTTGTCTATGCCTATGTGACCAGGGTTTGAGACAGAGAAAATAAAATGCTTATGGAAAAAAAGGTTTCATCAGATTTTATAAACTGAGATGGGGGCTCAAAGCCAATTAATTAATGAGAGAGTGTTTGCATTTTTAGAAATTTGTAAGGAAATATATACCCTTTGATTGTTTTTGAGCCTAGTGAAGAATCAACAAAATAATGTACCAGGAGCAGGCTAAGGAGTGGGGTTTGGTGTGTTTGTTTTCAACTATTGAGCATCTTATATCATCACAACACCCTCTTCCCCTGCCCCAACACACACCATGGGATTGTTATAAGGAGCAGCATAGAAATCTGCCAAAAGTAGGGGGTCATATCCACGAAGGGGGTGGGTAAATTACACAGACCCCAGTTTTGCCAATCTGTGAACCTTAGATAAATAATTGGATGGGAACTCAGTGCAGATGATATGTCAGTTTTATGACTTAAATTCCTCTTATATCACCTCTCTACATAAGAAGTACTGAGCAACGTGACAGCTCTCTTTCAGTATTTAAAGGCTTATCACCAAGAAGAGGAATGAGACTTAGTCAGCTTGGCTTTAGAGGGAAGGCCGGGGCCAGAAGGCAAAAGCTGCAGGTATAGAATTGACATAAGAAAATACCTCCTAATGATTAGAGTCTCCCCCAGATGATTTAGGCTGCCTGAGGAGGTTGTGGGTGTACTCTCACTTGAGGTTTTCAAGTAAAGACTGGATGGTCACTCCTTGGGAATGTTAAAGAGCAGATGCCTGCACGGGGGTGGCTTGATCTATCTGGTCTTCCACCTCTGAGGCTGTGGCCCAGTGCCATGATCAAGACCAATAGCAGGTTCCGGAGGAGTGGGGCAACGGAAGTGGTGGACAGACGAGAAACTGCGATCAGAGAGGGGCAACTCTGAATCTTGGAATTAGGGCAGTACCCATGCTTTGTAGTCTACATATAAAATGGAGCAGGGTGTCTAAATGTCACCCCAATGGGGTTAGAGCTCTGCATGGACCAAGCCTCTCAACCCTAAAGGCTCTTAAGGAGGTTTCATTTTCAAAGAGAAATGTCTCAAATAGCCACCATTCATGAACTGCATTAGAATGGTTTGAAGATCCCATCTTGTGCCAGCAGCAGCTGGCCTTTTGTTTTTCAGATGTTCCTATGCTCGGCTCTCCTCCATCATGGTATTTTCCTCCTTTCTTCTCTTCTTTCCTCTCTCCCTTTATCCTCTGCTGCCCCTTGCTTCCTTCATCTTCCCTCCTCATCTTCTGTCCTCTTATTTCTTTTTCTCATTCTTCTACCTCATCCAATTTTTTCAGGTTGGAAGGCACCTCACCTTGCCCTGCTGGATCCTAGTACATCTCTGCTTACTGGCGATGGGGGCAGATGAGCATTGTCAGGAGGCCATTAGTGCTGTGGCAGGAGGGAGCAGGATGGAGATGGGATGTAGGAAAGGATTTGTAGAATATTAGGAAGGATGGATTCAGAGATTTAGACATGCTCAAACAAGCCATGATCAGTTCAGAGGGACTCTAGAAGATCTGCACTTGTGTAGGCAGAGGATGCTAACTGATTTAAATATTAGCTTACCTTAGGGAACTGAGCAAAATTTAAGGAAGTAAATGTGTCGTAAAGAGAGTAGTGGGACGTGTTCCAAAGCCCAAAAGAAAGAACGGCTATTCCATGACTGAAATGTCATGATGCAGCTAGAGAGCCTTGCAGAGAAGGCGGAGGGAGCTAGTTAAGAGAATATGGAAAGTTAAAATGTTAACATATATCTTCAAGGCTAAATGGAAACATAATCATCTGCTTATGGCATCTGAGTGTTAGCCCTCAGGCTGGTCAAATCTTCAAAGAGAGTTTCACCAAGGGTTTACAGGAAAGTGGAAGAGTTAGAAGCAGTTCTGCTCTCTTAAGTACTATTCTTGTGAGGCAGGTGAAGGAAGGCCCAAACTCATTTAGAAAAGAACAAGACTCATTGTCCCATTTGCAGGAGTACAGAATGGGTGTTCGATGGCATTGGGACCTAATGTGATCCAGGTATTCCAGATACCCTACATCAGGCAAAATGATGCTAGGTATGAAACCCTTTGGGGCTTTCTTTCCGTCCCCCTCCTTCCACAAGTCTCTGGTACCTCAGGAGAACAATATGAGACTTCCTGTTTTGGCATCAGAGGACTTGGATTCTAATTTTGGCTCTGGAATTTACCACTTAGGTGACTTTTGGTAAGTCACACCCTTATTGGAGTCTGGAGATCCAGGTTCTAGTCCTGACTCTGGTAACTTACTATGTGAATCTAGGAAAGTCATAGCCTCCCTTGGCTGCAGTTTCTTATCTTGAAAAATGATAGGCTTAAATTAGATGGCAGCTAGGAAACCTCTTGTTAAGATTGCTAATGAGATAATTCACACAAAGGTGTTAATTAATGACAGGAAACACCAGAGTATTTTAGCTTTTCATGTTTTTTTTTCCCAACAGAAGGGCAATAAATCCAAAAGAAAGAAACTCCAATTGTAGAATTTCAGTCATTAGCTAATAAGGGGAATATTTGAGGCCAAAGGGAGGATTTATGTTTGAGGGCAAAAGGAACATGTCAAATCATCATCAGCCCCTAAAAAAGATGTGGGTCAGAGCAGGAAAGAGGAGTTAGAGGGTCTACCCTATTCTCTCGTCCTGGCCACGTAACTGCAAAGGTGACTGCTGGTCAAAAGAGGAGTTTGTGTCTTGCTGTAGAACAAGGAGAAAGGAGAAAAAGAGAGGTGGACAAGCTGTTAGAAGGGATCAGGAAAACCTTAGGCTCTGCTTTGGCCAAAAAGAGAAACTGAGGCCCAGGGAAGGAAGTGACTTACCCAATGACACATAATTAGCAGAATCAGGAACAGAAACCAGGCATCCTGACTCCCAGCCACTTCCAGGTTTCTGTCTAATGATCTTTGTTGTAGTGGTGGTGGTGGTGAATTTGTGTTTGACCTAGACCTTTGATTTCATCAGTGGAGGGAACTCCCAGTTGTAGAAACCCCCTCCACCAATGCAGATCTTCAACTTATTTGCAATTTATAGCTCTTGACAATTGTCTGGGGCCACTGAGAGGTAACTTCCCCACGGAGTCACACTGCCAAAGTGTGTCCCTGGCAGGATCTCAACCCAGAGTTTCCTTATTCTAAGGCTCACTATTGGCTGCCAATTACACGGTGCTGTTAAGTCTAAGCTAGGAAAGAGGAGAGTGAACGAAAGGGCAGACGGTCACTTCATATTGGGAAGACCCTGCAAGGGAACATTAGGCACATCTTTGGGAAATTCACATGTGTTAATCAATAACCCATTAGCTAAAGCCAGCTGAAAGCTGTCCATGTGGAGTCCAGGATAAACTGGATGATTTTTCTCTGGCAAGAATTATGGTGATTTCACCTCCAGGAAAGGGGAAATCTCATACAGAAGTCACCACTAGCATTTTTCAGCTCCTTTTTTAAAAAATAAAATCATAGGTTTGGAACTGAAAAGTCCCCTTATTTTACAGATGAGGAAGAGAAGGGACTTGCCCAAGAATCACACAGGTAGGAAGGGCAGAAGCAGATTGAATCAAGGTCTTTTAACTCCAAATCTGATGCACTTTCCACTGTACTGTGATGTGCATGAGGTAAATGTGTTATTTCCTGTAGAGATGTTCCTAAGTTATAATGGAAACTGTGATTCCCCAGATCTTCTCCATAAAACACCATTTCAACTATTCAGCATAAAGAGAGAGATATCACAGCACTGGCCCTGTACCTGACTTTTCTATGCTTTTGCTTTGGTCAGTAGTTTACAATCATGTCCAACTCTGTGACCCCATTTGGGGTTTTCTTGGCAGAGATACTGGAGTGGTTTGCCATTTCCTTCTCCAGCTCATTTTACAGTTGAGGAAACTGAGGCAAACAGGGTTAAGTGACTTGCCCAGGGTCACATAGCTAGGAAGTGACAGAGGAACAGGAGTCTTCCTGACTCCAGGCCTGGCTCTCTATCCACCATGCCACCTAGTTGCCCTTTCTATAGCTAAGGGTTAGATTTCAGTCAGTCAATTGATAGGTATTTATTAAGCACTAACTATGAACCAGCCACAGTGCTAAACACTGGAAATACAAAGAAAAGCAAAAATGTAGTCCCTGCACACAAGAAGCACACATTCTAGAGGGGGAGAAAATATGCAAATGACTGTGTACATACAAGTTATATTTGGTCTAAATGGAAATTAATTTCAGAGGGAGGACACTAGCAGTGGGAGAATGAAGGAGAAACTTCTGGCAAAAGGCGAGATTTGAGCTTAGTCTTGAAGGAAGCCAGAGAAACCAGGAGAGGGAAGGAAGGAAGGAAGGCATTCCGGGCATGGGTAATAGCCAATGCAAAGACTGGAGTTGGGAGATGGAACAGCCAATAGGCCTGCAGGGAGCAGATGACCCATTTGGCTCCCTACATGACTGAGACTGCTCTGATTACAATGACTCCAGAGGTTTCTGGGTCAGGTATCGATGACTTTGTCTACCTGCATCACTGCTGTTCTCCCCTGCACCTCACCTCCTCCCTACCTGGTTTGCCTCACCCCATCCCTAGTGATTTATGGCTTAGAAACAAACAGCTCTCAGTCTAATTTCATAGAAACAAAAACAAGGTGAAAAAAATAATTAAGGCCTTACATTTACCCACCACTATGTGGTTTGCAGTATGCTTTCACTTCCATTGTGTCAATTGAGCCTCACAATAGCTCTGTGAGGTAGACGGGGCAGGTATAAAGATTACCATTTTACAGATAAGGAAACTGAGACTCCGGCAGATGAAGTGAGTCCCTCAAGATTATAGAGCTTTAAAATAGCAGGTTTGAGGCTCTCACCCTGTTCTCTGGACTCCAGTGCACTCTTCTCCCCACTGTGTCTAGGATAGTAGGATAATACTGTGAAACAAATATAATATTAGCAAGGCACTGTGGTAAATGCTTTACAAATATTATCTCCTTTGATCCTCACAACAACTTGGGAGGTAAGTATTAGTATTATCCTCATTTTACAAACGGAGAAACAGAGGCAAACAGAGGTTAAAGTGACTCACCCAGGGTCGCACAGCTAGTCGTGTCTGAGGCTGGATTTGAATGCAGGTCTTCCTGACTCAAGGCCCAGCATCCTATCAACTGTACCGTTTTTCATAATTATATGTTTCTCTTCCAGCTCTCTACTTGAAGGAACTATATATAAGTGTATAGTTCTGTTTTTACTCAAAATGAATTTCATTCTCTATTTTAATTGCCAACATTGTCATAATCCAGAATGAGAGGGTAATCTCCCCTCAAATGTTTAAATTGCTCTTTTTTATTACTGTTACTTTTTAAACTTTCTGATAACCTCCCATACCTTTAACAAAAAAAAAAAGCTGAAAAAACTGGTCATTGTTTATGTGTGATGGAACAGGCAACATTTTGTACCCTTACTTCGACTTACCAAGCTTCCACCTTCCAATCAGGAGAGAGGAAGCACGTTTAATCACCAGCTATCTGGAATCAAGAGTTCTATTTATTTTACTTTGTCTTTGGTGGAGTTCTGAATTCTTTCACTGTTACTTTTCTTTATATTGCTGTGGCTGTCTTTTAAACTGTTCTCTTTTGTTCATCAAGGTCTTCTCAAGTTTCTCTGAATTCTTCACAGCCATCATTACTTGCATACAATAATAGTCTGGCATATTAACAGACCGCAATTCATTCATTCATCATTCAAAAGACAATCGCTTTATTTGTAGGGGGCTTACTTTTTTCCTACTCAGTTAATAGCAAGTATTTATTTATTAAGCTCCTACTGTATACCAGGCACTATGGTAAATAAATGTTGGGGATTCAAAGAAATGTGAAAGCAATCTCCTCCTTCAAGGAGCTCATGATCTAATGGAGGAGACAAGTGAATGACTAGATACATACAAAATATAGGTAGAAGCCAACTCAGAGGCTGCTGGCAGTAGGGGGCGGGGATTGGGAAAAGACTCCTAAAGAAAATGAGAATTGAGCTGAGATGTGAAGGAAGCTACAGAAATCAAAAGGCTGAAGTGAGAAGTGATGGCATTCCACCAAGGGAGAGCAAATAGTGCAAAGTGCTGCCATGAATGTTGTTTATATTTACGGGATCTTTGCTCTCTGTCTTTGGTTTTCTTGGAACAGATATCTAGAAGTGGGATCACTGGGCCTAAATACATCTTCAAATTAGTAACTTTCTAGTATGATTTTGAAAAGGTCAACTTTCCACTAAGGTTCATTCCTGAAGGGATCCAGATAAATGAAGTTTTACTGTCTTTAGTACAGCCAACCATAGCATTTCAAAACTCTTCCTCTAAAAATAGTTCAAGTAGCAGATTTATTTCCCTCTTTAGAATGCCCTGCTAGCTTTCTGTCATTACTAGTGGGGGTCTGTTTCTCCCTAAAGAAAAACTGACAACTTTCATTTATTTGTATGAGCCTTATTGGTTTTGGAAATGAGAGATAGCTAATTTTTAATATGAAAATATGTTCTCCGTTTTATCCAACATATTCCCAGGTTACTTCCCCATTATTGCCTGAAAGTGCGTGGTCAGAGAATATGAGCTAAATTAAATACTAGACTAAGCAAAACTTAGTTACTTTGTTGCAAAGATAATAATGAGATGGATGCATTCTAAAGCTAAACAGAAAGAATTTGGAATTATTTTATATTTTGGAAAATCTGTCACTTTACCTTGTTCCATGAGTATAAGTACTTGTTTTAGTGTTTTAAGGATTTATGATTTAATCTATGTAAGTACATACTGATGCTGTCTCAGCCCTTCCATGTTCCCTACTTAGGAGCAGGCAGCTTAATGGGTTGCCATAGAAAAACACAAAAATCATTACCTGGTGGCCAACCCTCTAGCGACGAGCAGCTTCAAACTTAGCTGGGCTAGGTCTTGCATGGTTTAGGGGTAACCCATCCTCCAGCTCATACTCTAGACCTTTTCGTCTTGGTGGAATATCAATCCACTGATAAGCAGTTATTAAGTCCTTACTATGTGCCATGTACTATACTTTGTGATGGACATCCAAAGACATAAATGTAATGGTCTCTACCCTTGGGGAGCTTACATTTCTTTTTGTTGTTGTCTGTTGTTCATTCATTTCAGTCGAGTCCGATTCTTCGTGATCCCATTTGGGGTTTTCTTGGCAAGATACTGAAGTGGTTTGCCATTTCCTTCTCTTGGGGGTAGACAATACCTGCAGAGTTTATGTTCAGTTGGCATAGACTTAGAGTCCTTATGGTCCTCTATGTCCCAATGAGATATTGCAGTAGGATTTTAGAGAAGTCATAAATTGGAGTAATCTGTTAGAAGTAACAGATGAATTACACATATTACCATACAATATTTCTTATAGAACAAACCTTCTCTTGTAGATAGTGGAAAATATCAAGTTGCCCCAAGTTTCTGCTAGTAGTCATTAAGAGATTGCTTGGCTGGGAACTGAAAAGCACAGAAGTCCTGTTGGTGACAAAGAGGAAAAAGTCCCTCTGCAAGTCTCCCCATTGTGGGATCAGCTCACTCAGGGAAAGGTTGATTGGCTGCTGTATAAAGTTTGATGAATGTAGAAACTGGCTGTCATTTGGTAGATAAACAGCCTCAATTGGCATGAATAAATCCTTTGGTAAGAGTTCATTTCCTTTTCTTTTTAAAATTAATTAATTAATTAATTTTCAGTTTTCAACGTTCAGTTCCACAGACTTTCGAGTTTTAAATTTTCTCCTCCTCCTTTCCTACCCCCTCCCCAAGATGGCATGCAATCTGATATAGGCTCTACATAAGCATTCATATTAAAGATATTTTCACATTAGTCATGTTGTAAAGAAGAATTATAACCAATGGAATGAACCACGAGAAAGAAGATACAAAGCAAAAAAGAGAGAGCAAAAAGTATGCTTCCATCTGCATTCAGACTCCATCAGATTTTTCTCTGGAGGTGGACAGAATTTTCCATCATGAGCCTTTTGGATTTGTCTTAGAACCTTGCATTGCTGAGAAGAGCTAACTTTATCAAAGTTGGTCATTGCATTGTGTTGCTGTTACTGTGTACAATGCTCTCCTAGTTCTGCTCATTTCACTCAGCATCAGTTCATATAAGTCTTTCCAGGTTTTTCTGAACTCCACCTGCTCATCATTTCTTAGAGCATAATAGCATTCCATTATGTTTATGTATCACAACTTATTCAGCCATTCCTCAATTGATGGACATCCCCTCAATTTCCAGTTCTTGGCTACCATAAAAAGAGCTGCTATAAATATTTTTGTATATGTGGGTCCTGGTAAGCATTCATTTTGAAGGAGTAAATGTGAGATGAGATCAGTAAAGACTAGAGATGTTGTCACTGTGGGGTGTGTGTGTGTTGGAGAAAAGAATACTCACAGGTATCAGTTTCTATCTGAGTTCTTGGCTTAGGCTGTTTTGGTGTCCCCATTTTGCATGGGACCAGGCAGGGGGAAAAAGTGATAACGAAACTCTAAAGTCAAACCTAGTCTAGTATTGCTTATCTAAATCGTACAATTGAATTTGCTCCCGATTTTCTATCCTTAGAAAAGGGTTCCCTGGGGAAACTAGGAGATAATGGAGGGAAAAAAGGCAGTGGAAGCTCTCATGACAATGACAGATATAGGACAAGCAGTGCTGGGGGGTGGCAGTCTGAGTCGTAGAAAACATCAGCGACAGATCACAGTGTGTAGCCAGTCTCTTTACCATGAGATCCTATCCAAGGACTTTTATTCACTTCTTTAGGATGTTCTAGAGCCAAATGCTGAGCTTTTTCAATCAATTAATAAATATTTATTAAGCACCTAATGCTTATCAGGGGCAGTTAGGTGGCATAGTGGATAGAGGGCTGGGTCTGAAGTCAGGAAGACGAGTCTTTCTGAGTTCAAATCCAGCCTCAGAAACTTACTCACTGTGTGACCCTGGGAAAGTCACTTACCCCTGTTTACCTCAGTTCCTCATCTACAAATGAGCTGGAGAATGAAATGGCAAACTACTCCAGTATCTTTACCAAGAAAACTCCAAATGGGGTCATGAAGAGTCAGGCGCAACTAAACGACTACAAACATAACTTACTCAGCATTATGCTAAGTATTACAGATAAAAAGAGAGGCAAAAATAGTTCCTTCTATCATTAGCTTATATTCTAAAGGAGGAGATAATATGTAAATAACTAGATACACTTTATATGTGTACATATGCATATATATTGTTATGTGTAGCAATGATTATATATATAGATATAGATATATATGTATACACACACATATATATGTATACTTGTGGGTATATATGATGTGTATATGTGTATGTGTATATATATGTAATATACGTGTGAATACACACACACACACAGAATAGATGAAAGGCAATCTGACAGGAAAAGGCACTAGCATTTGGGAAGTTGGATTCAAGCTGAGTCTTGAAGGAAGCAGGAAAAACCAAGATGGGGTGCTGCATTCCAGTTCTGGAGATATTAGTGTAAAGTCACAGAGGAAGGAGATGGAGAGTCATATTTCAGGAACTCTAAGTACGTGAGTATAGCTGGATTGTAGAATAAATGGAAGAGAATCAAGTATAAGACTGGAAATTTTGGAAGGGACCAGGTTAGGAAGATCTTTATATTAGATTTTATATTGGATCCTGAGGACAATAAGGTGGTAACATGGTCACACTCATGTTTTAGAAAAATCCCCTTACCAGCTGAGTGGAGGATGGACTGGAGTGAGGAGATCCTTGAGGAAGGGGACCCATTGCAGTCGTCTGGGGAAGCGGTGATGAGGATTTGAATCAGAGTTTTGTCAAGGTGAGTGGAAAGAAGGGGACATATATCAGAGATGCTGCGAAGGTAGAAATGATACGATCTGGCAATGGATTACATAAATGGAGTGAGGAAGAGTGAAGAGTCCCTGACGACACCAAAACAGTGAGCTGAGACGACTGGGAGGGTGCAAGTATGCTTGACGGCAATGGGGAAAAAAAGAGAATGAATTCTCTCTTGGATATATTGAGTTTGAGATGTCTGTGGGACTTCTAGTTCCAGGTGTCTAAGAGGCAGCTGGTGATGTGTGACTAGCTCAGGACAAAATCTAGGGTTGGACATATACATTTGGAAATTATTTGCGCAGCGATGATAGTTGAACCCATGGGCAGTGATGAGATTCCCCAAGAGAGATGGTATGGGACCAAAACAGAAAAGGTCCAAGGCAAAGTTTTGGAGGTCACCCATTGTTGGAGTGTGTGATTTGGATGAAGAACTAGCAAAGGAAACAGGAAACAAGTGGTCAGACAGAGGTGCAGAGCAGTGTTATGAAAACTCAGGGAGGAGACTATCCTAGAGGAGAAGGTGATACAGTTGTTAGAGTGCTGGGCCTGGAGTCAGGAAGACTTGACTCCAAACCAGACACTTACTAGCTCTGTGACCTTGGGCAAGTCATTCAGCTAAGTCATTTAATTCTTTTTTTGCCTCAGTTTCTTCAACTGTAAAATGGGAGATAATAATAGCATCTATCTCCTAGAGTTGCCATGAGGATCAAATGAGATAATATAAAGTTCTTAACACACGGTGCCTGGCACATAGTGGGTGTTATGTAAATGCTAGCTATTATTATTCAATATTATTATTATCTTAACAGTGTCAAAAACTGTAGAGAAATCAAGGTGAGAAAGTTTGAGAAAAAGTCATCACATCTGGCAATTTAGCAATAGCTTTGAAGAGGCTAGTTGATAGAATCGGAAGCTAGCTTGCAACAGAGAGTGAGAGAAGAGGAAACGAAAACTCAAAATGTAAATGGATTTGTCAAGGAGTTTAGCACAGATGGGAGGAGAAATAAAGGCCAATAGCTAAAGGATATGGTAGGGTCATAGTGAGGGATTTTTAAGGGAAGAGGTGAAATGGTAAGGTTTCTCAGGCAGCAGAGAAGGTGCCAGTAGATGGAGAGATAGTGAAGAGTGGGAAAGAAAAAGATAGCGGCAGCAACTTAGAAGAGAAATTGGGAGGGGATGAGATCAAGGGTACATGTAGAGGGATTAGCCTTGATAAAGATGGGGATGCCTCTTCATTTGGAAAGGAAGAAAGAAAGGAAGAAAGAAAGAAGGAAGGAAGGAAAGAAAGGAGGAAAGAGAGAAAAAAAGGAAGGAAGGAAGGAAGGAAGGAAGGAAAGAAGGAAAGGAAGAAAGGAAAGAAAGAAAAAAGGAAGGAAGGAAGGGAGGGAAGAAGGAAAGAAGGAAGAAAGAAAAAGAAAGGAAGAAGGAAAGAAAGAGCCTCCTAAGATGATAATGACTAGAAATTGTTTTTAATTGTTGTATGTAGCTTTTCTTTTGGGAGGGGGGATTTGGTAAGGGGTAGTTTGTCTTTTAACAGCAAACAATGCTTTAGTCCAAAGGAATGAAAGTGATAATAGAATTCCCATAATAGGAGAAAAGCCAATGTGGGTAGTATCTTAGGGCAAAGGGAGCTTTCCCATCTTAAGTCAGGACGCAAGAAAGCCTCTGTTCATAGGTCTGGTTACTCTTAACTATAGGGTATTGGTGGACTCTAGTTACATATAGACTCCTTTTCCCACACTTTCCTCAATATTTTAGTTTAAGTTGGGAAATATGAAAATGCAGCGAGAACTTTTTTTTCAATATTTCCTTCAGTATAGCAGGTTGTATGCCTCACTCATGATAGCTCACTAAATAATTCAACCTCCACCATCATATTATTCAGAGTGGGATAGAAAGAAGGCTAAAGTGGAGCTGCTCAGAAGGCTGCCAATTGGAATGCTTCACACATCGGACTCATTTCAGAACCATTATCATGTTAATAGAAATGCTCCCCATCCCCCACACCGGTACATGGCATACTTTCAGAAAGGCAGAGTTAAAAGAAAAGCGTGAAATTAATTTTAGTATCTGACTTCAGAATAAAGGCAAGAAACTCAGAAGTGAGTTGATACTGTGTCAAATGGGAGAAATCATTGTTTAAATTAAAATGGGAGGAAAAAAAGTTCAGGTACCTAAAACAGAGGCAGTTCTTAAAGGTAGTATATCAAAGATGTTTTGCATTTCTTTTGTAAACAGTACCTCTTCGGGTGGGAATAAGGGTATACCAGGTAACTAACAGGATGCATTCTCTCACCCTATCGTCCGTCCATGAACAAAGTGACTTCATGTGGTTTCACCATACATTATCCTTTATCTAACTAGGTAAGTTATATCCCGGTCCTGCTATAGAAGTCCCTAATGTGTCTGAATCCCAGTCTGAAAATGCTGAAGGATTCGAAAGCTTTCATCTTATAGAAGGGAGACAAAGAATCTTCCCCGAATATATAGAAAAAGTATTTTCTGATGAGGCACTGAGGCAGCATGGTTCAGTAGAAAGCACGCTGGATTTGGAATCAGAGAGCCTAAAGTACAAATCCCAGCCTTGCTATTTATTATGTTGGTGACCTTAAGTAGATTATCCCTTTGGGCTTCAGTTCCCTCATCTATAGAATGAGTTGTTTGGAGATGACAATCATGGAACTCCCTTGAAGCTCAAAATCTGTTAATTGGAAGAAGGAAAAAAAAAAGTCCCTTTCAGTGCCCAAGTAGTCATTCATTATCTACTCCCTAAAGGAACGTATTAGGTTTCCAGAATGTGAGGGTACAAGCTAGATTTACCTAATGTATTCTATGTCTGTTACAGCTTCCTGGGAATTTCTGTTCTCAGAGACAGAAATGCTTGTTAGGTGGGGATGGAGCATAATGTCTTCTTATTCCTCCCCATCACCTCAAAATGTGAAATGGGGGAATTCTCACTTGAAATCCTCTCACTTGGTGGAGGGCTCTGGTTACACACACACACACACACACACACATGCGTGCGCGCGCGCATGTGCGCGTGGGCATATGTGTATGTGTGTATGTGTGCATGCATATATATACATGTATATGTGTGTGTATAAATATTTATACACGTGTGTGTATATCTCCCCTTTGGAATCGCTTCCCACACTGTGGCTGCTACTCTCACAGGTTCTAGGATTCCCCTGTGTAGAGAACAACTTTTTACAACTATAATTCACCGGCCTTCAGTAGCCTGCTTCCCGTTAACAGTCATCCAGTAGATATAATTGAGGCAGCTAGATGGTGCAGTGGATATAGTGTTGAGCCTGGAGTCAGGAAGACTCATCTCCCTGAGTTTAAATCTGGCCTCAAATGCTTACTAGTTGTGTGACCCTGGGTAAATCACTTAATCCTGTTTGCCTCAGTTTTCTCATCTGTAAAATGAGCTGGAGAAGAAAATGGCAAACCACTCTAGTACCTTTGCCAAAGAAAACCCAAAAGGAGGTGATGAAGAGTTGGACTCTGAGTTGTAAGCCCTAGCTATCTCTTAAGGCCATGGCTCTCTTCTCTGCTACTAGGGATCCATTCCTCAAAGCAGCTTTTGATGTCTTAAAATGAGTGTAAATAGCAACTATTTTCTGTTCTGGCCAGAAACTTTGAGGGTCTTCCTTCCTCTCCCAGACTGATATTTTGGTCATAGTAAATTAGGCCATCTTTTGCCTCAATTGTTACCTAACCCTTAATCAATGGGTGTTGCCTCAGAAAAACTGAGACCTGGGAAAGACCTTAATTTAGAAAGGCCAAGGTCTCCCACTGCATCCTGGGCCATCACCAGTCATCTTGACTTTAGCCTTGCCACTGGACTTGCATGACTCTGGAAGAGAGAATGAGGCTGATGACTGCCCAGCTCTGTCTCACTTAAGTCTAATTCATAAGCAAGTCAAGATATCACCCTTGTCACTGGCCCTCTTCAAAAGTGAAAGATGAAAAGCAACAATTTCTTCCTTTAGTTACTGACTCTCTATATCCACATCTTTCTTTAGCATGCATCTCTGCTCCCTGCTGGATGCAATGTCTTCTACAGATTGAGAAGCTCCATTTCAAAACAACACAGACAATGGGAGGTGGGAGTGTGGTCCGGCGGGGGAAAGAAAAACCCTTTCTTCTCCTCCTCCCCCAGAAATTCTCTTTCAAGGTTAGGTTCTTGCTTCACTCCTGGTTCCCTGCTTGGCCCAAGCAGCTTTGCTCATAGAATCTTGGCCCCCTTCTCCATGTCCTTCAATTCTCCCAGCTCTGTGCAGGTTTCTTATAGATCCCCTTTCTTCACTTTCTACTCATTCCATCAGGAACTAGGTTTCTCTTCTAGTCTGTCTCGTGCACTTATTGAGCTGACTTTTAAAGGTCACCCAAAGGTGTGGCTTCTCATTCTTCTTGGTTTGGCTTTACTTCCTTTCTGATTCAATCAAGGGACTCATTTGAATTCCATAAAGTATTCTCCTGGCATAACTGTATTTTTATAGTTAGTTTAACACCTCATTATCTGGCTGCTTTTCTGTGATTAGGTTTGTGAAAGACCAAAGCCTAGCCATAAAGATAATTAATACCTTACATTTGCACAGTGCTTTTAACTTTTCTAAGTACTTTCACATGTTATCTCATTCCTCCTCATGACAATGAAATGTTCACAATGTTCTAGAAAAATTCAAAGGCATTTGTTTACTAATTTATTTCTATGCAAGGTAACCTGCCTTTAATTAGTTTCTCTGGTTCTCTAAAAGCACAGAAGTCTTCCTTTTAGAAATCTGATACACTTCTCCCTGAGATGTACTAGCTAGGCTTAACTATGGTCCTCAGGTCGGTGAAGCTGATTGCCATGGTTACATGGGTTCTTATGTCATTTCAAACACTGTATGATGGAAACATAGAAAGCATTTACTACATTCAGGTAAACACTACCTTTCCCCTCACTGTATCTTCCTCAGAAAGCCCAAGTTAAAAATCAACAAGATGGTGCCTGTATGCTTGGACAACGAAGGTTATTTTCCCTCAAAAAAAAATAATGACAAATCCAAATGAAGCAGTGTTGGGTTTGTTGGCAGGGCTGATGGTGGATGAAGGATGAAGCAGGTGCTTATTTAATTGCTGCAGCTGGTACTGAGCGTTTGTCTTCATTCTTCACTTCACTTCCAATTATTGGCTGTGGTATTCGTTAACTTTCTAGTTGACGCATCTTAGGAGAGTCCAAAACAATTCCTTACTCCTCGCTCATCTTTTTATAGGAAAATAAGGAGGCAGTACTTTGCTATAGTATACTTTTTGAAAATGACAAGTTAAATTACAGGTCTTTTCTCCCTTCAACAAAAAGCCTTCTTGAAAAAAAAAAGAAAACTGACCTAGATGCAACTAGACATTTAATTGAATTCTGCCCAAATTACCATGGGCCAAATTTCAAAATCTGTTTCAAAAGACAACTTGGTAAAACTTGTCCAGTTCCATATAAATGAATGGACAAAGTGATGAATGATTTGATTTGAGAATTATATATTTGATTTGGGAATTATATATTTGGGACCATAACTTTCTGAATCCTTAAAAATATTATAGGTCCATAAATAGATATGTTAAATAATAAAGACATAAAATAACTAAATAACCTTATTAGTTTATTGTCCATTTTAAGGGCTGGAGTACAGTTTTTTTTAAAAAATCACTTAATTTTTAAAATAAAATCTAATTTAGCTTAATAATTAATTTAAAAGATATATATTATAAACTTAATATTCCTAAAAATACAAAAAAACAGGATATAAGGTTTAACCCCAAATAAAACCATAGAATCTAAGCTTTACATTTCAATTTGAAAAAATAAACATATATTTATATATGATATATATTATTTAGGAGGCTCTGAAATGTTGATTACATAAGCCCCAGAACAATATGATCCATAAATAGGAGAATATGGAGAAACTCACTACCTGTAGGGGATCCCTCTTCCATTTTCTTTCTCTTGGACATCCTCCATGACGGTAGCAAAAACCTTTGGCAAGCTTGCATCTTCCTGTCTTTTGCTTTGTTTGATGCTCATTGATCAAAAAGTTGTTAAACAAAGGCATCCCTTCTGTGACTTCTCTTGAGGAATCTCATAAGATCTTTGACATGCAGGGTAGGCACCTTGTTGGAGGACAGCCTATAAGATGACATTACGCTTTACCAAAAATAAAAAAAAATTATGGAAAAGTCAGTGGAATCATGTGTTTCCTAAACCTTTCAGTCTACTGTATGATTACGAAAAAAATGTTTGCTGTAAGCTATTGTTTGTGAAAGCCTGACTGTTCCTTCATCATGGATCCCCTCAATGTATGTATGGATTATTAATGCTCTGACTAGAACGTGCAGTTGGATGGACAATTCATAAGAACTGGTCCATCAGTACATATATCTTGGACAAACACTGGAAATGGACAATGAACTGAGCCTGGAATTGAATAGGAGAAGATGAGCAGGGAGAGATTGCCTTTGAGAAACAAGTTCTGGCTTTCTTCCAAGGTGGAATGGTTTTGAGTACAGGTCCAGCAACAGACTACATGGTGACTGTCTAAAGAATAACCTACCTAAATTTGAAGGAGCTCAACACCAGATTGACTGCAGGGTAATGAATTTTCCAATCATAGCAATTCTTGAAGGCTATCTAGTAAGGCAGAGACAATTTGGGATCTATGTTGGTGTATTGACCCCGACAAAATACAGTTACTTTAAGTATCAAAATTTAAACTTTAAATAATAATAATTAACTTGCTTAATTCCTACTGATCTCTTTTGTGTATGTATGCTTAACCGGTTTTGTTGCTGTAACTGGTTTTTAAACATAGTCTTAGTCTGTGTAAATGTTGTTTAAAGAAATTTTATCTTTGTTCTGTATCACATCACACATCTTTCCATATTTCCTTCTAGTCTTCATATTTGTCTTTTTTTTTTGCAGGATAATAATATCTCATAACGTTGAGACACCAAAATTCAATTACTTATTTGCTGGTTAATATATGTTTCTAGAGGTTTTTTTAATACATCGTTTATTTTTAAATAGTTATATTTTTGTTTGTATAGTTATAGTTTTTTATTGTAATGATGTCCCTATTATATAATCCGAGTATTGGGTTAAAGAGTATGGACAGTTTTGTGACTTTTGCCCATAGTTCTAAATTGTTCTCAAAAAAAAAAGCCAATACCAATGTACATTTCCATTTAACACCCTTTATAATCTGTCTCCAACCTTTCTTTCTAGATTGATTTCACAATCCTCCCCAACATATTCTTCTCTTTAGGTTCTAGCCAAACTGGCTTTATTTGGTACTCCCTGTATAAGATATTCTATCTCCTTCCTCCATGTCTCGAATGCATCACCAACTGCCTACCAGACATTTTGAATTGTATGTTCCATAGGTATCTCATACTCGACATGTCTAAAACAGAACTCATTATCCTTCCCACTGAACCCATCCTTTTCTGACTTTTGTGGAGGGCATCACCATCCTTCTACAAAAATTGACAGTTTTGAATTCATTCTTGACTCTGTACTGTCCCTCACTTCACATAACTAAGTAGGTGCCATATTACATCATTTCTACCACTTATTCCACATCTGTCCCCTTCTTTACACCCAGATGGCCCCTACTCTAGTTTAGGCCCTCATCACTCCCATACCTGGACTAAGGCAATAGCTTCCTAATTGGTCACCCTGCCTCAGGGACATTTATTGGAGTAATATAGGAGAAACAGAAGTATAAAAAAGCCCCATATTTTCCCCAACATCAGAGGCATACTTCTCTCTCTGCCGCCTCAGTCCCTGGGGAGAGTGAATTCAAATTTAAAGTGGTTGCTACGAAGCATTCACCTCATCAAATTTGCTCCTCGATTCAGCCTAGGATTCCAGATGAGAAGCTCCTCTACTGCCTGAAAGGACCCCTTGGTGTTGATCTACTGCTCACCTCAGTCAAGCAGGCTTCTCAAGCACAATGCGCTCCCCTGTTGGCAAACTCTCGCATGGACTCCAGTTCCCAGATCTCCGAGTAGCTCAGTCTTCTGATCTTTCAAAGTTCACAAAGCCATAGTTGTTTCTAATGCTTGACTTCACCCAAGAGCAGGAAAGAATAGACATGACGAGGACAGAAGCAACAATAAGGTCTTGCACTGACAAACCACACGGGATCAGTCCAGGTTGGGAGATAAAGGCCTCTGTCCCCACCTGGAGGCTTACAGCGTTTTGTCCTCACTAGAATGCGGGGGCAGGGGTAGGGAGGAGAGACAGAGAGAGACAACAACATAGAGACAGTGAGACACAGAGGCAGAGACAGAAACACAGAGATACACAGAGACAGAGATGGAGAGACAGAAACAGAGAGACGAGAGAAGGTGGGAGGGTGGGAGAGAGAGACAGAGACAGAGACAGAGACAGAGACAGAGGGAGAGAAACAGAAACAGACAGAAAGACAGAAACAGAGAGAGACAGAGACACAGAGGCAGAGAGACAGAGAAGAGGAAAGGAGAGAGGGAGAGAGAGAGAGCAGAAACAGAAACAGAAAGAGAGAGAGAGAGAGAGAGGAGAGAGAGAGAGAGTGAGTGAGTGAGTGAGAGAGAAAGCCATTGTTTGAACCCTATGATTCATCTGCTTTTCCTTTCCTTTCCCTTCCTCATCCTCTTCTTTCCTTCCTCTCCCAGGATCTCCAGCAGAGGAATCTCCTTTATACCTCCACAGATGGAACTTCTATCATGCCAAGCTGGGAAAAACAGCCTTCAAACTGCAATTGGGGATGGTGGCTAGGGATTTCTAGTCATATTCAGGGAACCTCACAGCCACATCATTTGAGAACTACTGCCTTCACAGTATAGTAGCTATGCTTGGAAAGTGTTTTCCAGAGAAATAACACATATTGACTTTGTGAGTCAAATTACCTAGCCCCTAGGGTCCCAGGCACCTCTCTAAGAGTATAAATGGCAAAATGGCAGTGATTGGAGTTGGCAAAGAGTATTCCTCACAGGGAATGCCCTCCACTCATGAAAGTACTCAAATTACCCAAATTCTCAGAAATGTTCCTAAATTTAGGGTAATGTTACTATGTTTTTCTCTACTTTGATTCTGAATAGCGTATCTTGTATATGCTCACTTAATGCAGTATTGTATTACAGGTTTGAAAATTCTAGAGTTTTGCTTTAGTTTTCCATCTCATGTCTCAAATCTTTCGTTGGGAGAGAATGATGAATGTTTTCACACAGGCCATAATTAGAATCCATAGCTGAGAAGAGATGGGGCAAATGTAGGGGGATAGGGAGGTGATATGGAGAGGGTACCCCTCTTAAATACCAAATTACCTTGTAGTTTGGGGCTGGACTCTGGAAGATGAGCTCAAATCTGGCCTCAGATACCCACTAGCTGTGTGACCCCAGGCAAGTCATGTAGCCTCTATTTGCCATAGTTTCTTCCACTGTAAAACAGGGATAATAACAGCACTTACTTTGCAGGGTTTTATGAGGATCAAATGAGAGAATATATGTAAAAACCTCTTCATACAGTGCCTGGCACATAGTAGGCACAATATAAATGCGTGTTCCTGAAAATTGAGGAGATGCCTATTGATTGGAGAATGGCTGAACAAGTTGTGGTATACGATTGTGATGGAATAGTATTGTGCTATAAGAAATGATGAGCAGGATACTCTCAGAAAAACCTGGAAAGACTTATACAAACTGATACAAAGCGAAGTGAGCAGAACCAGGAGAGTATGGTACACAGTAACAATAATACTGTACAATGATCAGTTGTGAATGACATAGCTGTTCTTAGCAATATAATGATCTAAGACATTTCCAAGGGACTCATGGTGAAAAATGCTATCCACATTCAGAGAAAGAACTTAGAGTCTGAATGTGGCTAGATGCATAGTAGTTTTCATTTTGCGTATGTGTGTTTTCTTTTGGTCTGTATCTTCTTTCACAACATAACTAATATGGAAATATGTTTAATCTTTATCAAATTGCTTACTTTCTCAGGGAGAGGGGAATTGAAGTGGGGAGGGAGAAAATTTGAAACTCAAAACTTAAAAAAAAGAATGATAAAAATTGTCTTTACATGTAATTGGGAAAAAAATAAAATATTGTTAATTCCCTTCCCCTTCTTATAGAGAGATAGCAGTATACATAATGCTGCTATGAGTGAGTTTGATTTATTTTATGTGTAAAGGAGACTTTGAAGTCCAAGGGAAGGGTGAACTAGCAAGGAAAAATTTATGGGTTGGTTTATAGTGTATTTAGTTGTAAGCGAAAATAAACCATCCAAGATATGTGGAGTTTGTTCTCATAGGACTAACAGAAGTGACAGCGGAGAGGGTGTGTGCAACACAGGCCCAGGCTCAACAGTGGGAAGAACAATGTTTCTCTTTTCCTTCTCCTTCCCCTTGCCTCATTACCGTAGCCCCCATCTATCTGTGTTTTTTAAGTGATAACTTTATTACGTTGAGTTAAGACAAATGAAAACACTGGAAAAAATCATTTAAATAGTCAGTAGAGGGAAGTTCACAATTAGGGGGTTCGACAAAGAAACCATGCCAGGGTTTCAGCACCTTGTGCCTGAATTGATGCAAATCGTCTCCAAAAGAGGTCCTCTCCTGTCTTTCTCAATTTGCTTTAGTTGCCAGGAATCATTTCTTTCAAACACCATTTTCTCATCACTTCACTTTCATACTTAAGGGTCTACAATGGGTCCCTATTGCTTCTCATATCCAATCTAAATTTTTCAATTAGGAATTAAAAGTCCCTGCTAGTGGAGCAGCAAAGAGGAAAGGGCACTGTCCTCAGAGTGACGAGGCTCTGGGTTTTTTTGCCCTTTCTATCTGCATACCCTTAGTAAAATCACATCTCTTGACTTCAGTTTCCTCATTTATAAATTGAGGTGATTGGACTACATGATTTTTAAGGTCTTTTTCATCTCTAAAATTCTATATTCTCCATGAACCAATCTGAGGTAGGTGAATGTTATCTCAAGCACAGATAGAAGCAGTTAAGTAGCTTGTGGATGGCACTCTAGGCTGAGAATCAGGAAGACCTGAGTTCAAAATCTAGCCTCAGATATTTACTACTTGTGTGACCTTGGATAAGTCACTCAACCTGTTTGCCTCAGTTTTCCCATCTACAAAATGGAGATACCACCTAGGGCTATTGTGAGGATCAAATGGGATAAGACTTGTAAAGTTCTTGACACACAGTAAGTTCTTTATAAATGCTAGATATCATTACTACTATACAATCCCCTTTCTGTTTTCTTTTCCCCTTGAGTGGAAAAGAATATTCCTATATTCCTTCAGGCTTTTAACTCTCTACTGGGTAGACCATTCAACTAGGCTCCCAGCTTCTGCTTCTGTCTTGCCTCCATGTCTGGCCCTTTTTCTGCTGCAAGAAGCTGAGGGGAAGGTCACACTCCTTGAAACTGTTTACTTTTTCAGGTGACCCTCTCTGAATCTGTGACCATCCTTGGGTATGTGCCTCAGGCTCCTGGCTGGAGATGGTTCTTTCTCACTTGTCCAGTATATCTGATGATATGGCAGATGGGGCATCAGGAGGAGACCAAGTTTCCTCCTCTCCGTACCCTACTCCCAGCCCCCAGGGATCTCCTACACAAAATGTTCCTGGGCCTGGATTCCTCAACTTTCAAAACTAGAGCTCAAACTGGGAATTCATCCAAGCTATTTAAAGTTCTTAGAGTTGGGGCTAGTGCGTTTACTTAACCAATTTTGCTCCTCTCTTCTTAACTAATCAAAAAAGGATCTCTAGAAGTAGACACATCTTGTTTATACATTGCTATTGTTGGGTCCTATTTGATGTGACCTCATTTGGGGTTTTCTTGGCGGAAGTACTGGAGTGTTTTGTCATTTCCTTTTCCAGTTTATTTTACAGATGAGGAACCGAGGCAAACGGGATTAAGTGACTTGCCTAGGGTCACACATCTAGTGTCTGAGGCCAGATTTGAATTCAGGAAGATGAGTCTTCCTGACTCCAGGCTCTGCCCTCCATCATCACTTTATCGAACCCCCTACTTGTGAGCACTCAAAATTGTGAGTACCACTTACCTGCCTTAACAGGTTGTCTACTTGAAAGAAACAAACTATCAAAAAGTAGAAGAAATTTTGCTTACAGGTAGGTAAAATAGGCGGACATTTGAGTGGCATAATTTTAGAATCTCTAAGAATACTTTCCTATGCCCTCAAAAACCTTTCCAACCTGTTCTCTCAGTCTGAAATTCTTTTAACAGGAGACAAAGCCTTTCGTTCCAAAATTAGAGCTTTAAAAAAAGACAGACTGACTTAAATTCATTCACAATAAAGTGCAAATGCCTGAGACCTGGTTCTGATGACAAGAAAAGGATAAAAAACTGTGAGGGCATGAATACCAGAATATTTTTTTTTACTTTGCAACTTGCATAAGGAGGCATCTTCACTTGGGTCAATCAATGTGTTTATTAAGCACTTATTATCTGCCAGATACCAGTACTAAGCACCTGGGAAGTGAAGACAAAGCAAAAACAACCCCTGTCCTCAAGTAGCTTAAATTCCAATGGGAGAACTAACCTACATAAATCAATGCATACAAGACAGATACAGAGTAGACTTAGAAAGGATGTCACTTGCAACTGCAAAGGTGCCAGCGAAAGTAGAGACCAGGAAAGGCCTGGAGGAGGTGTCCCAATGTCAAATGAAATACATGTCAGAAATGAGCTTCTCTTCTCAATGACTCAATGACCCAAACCAGCTTCTCTTCTCAATGACCCCATTTCTCTTGGTGGTACTTTTGTTCTTCCTATCCCCCAGGCCGGAATCTTCATGACCCTTTCCTGTTTAACTTTAGAACTTTAAAGATTTAAAGAAGGCAGAGATCCTGAAATTGCAGACCTTTAAAGAATCGGTTACCAAATCATGTCATTCTAGTCCCGGAAACACCTTTGTAATTCATCCCTTTCCCTCCGTGTCTAACACCTCACTCTTGGATCACTGCCACAGTCTCCCCGCACCCCTCCCAACAGCCTGCATTATTGATGTGAGAATAATCTTTCTAAATGATGGCTTTGCAAATCCTCCCCCTCCTCAGAAACCTTTAATGGTGCCCTACTATCTACAAAATAAAGTCTAAATCACTTCAGCTAGCCTTTGCCATCTGCCTCTCCTGCCTAATGTATTTGCCTCTTCGACCTTCTGCTTTGGCACTTAAGTGTCTATCACTGCTAGGCAGACATTTAATATGCTGCCTTGCTTTGTATTTATTTATCTTCTCAAGTCTAGGACTTCTCAGCTTCAGCCAAATTGACTTACTCATTATATTATTATTGTTCAGTGTCCAACTCTCCATGACCCCGCTGGGGATTTCTTGGTAAAGATACTGGAGGGGTTTGCCATTTCCTACCCCAGCTCATTTTACAAATGAGGAAACTGAGGCAAACAGGGTTAAGTGACTTACCCAGGGTCACACAGTGGTAAGTGTCTGAGGCCAGATTTGAACTCAGGAAGATGAATCTTCCTGACTCCGGGCCCAGCATTTGGTTCACTATGGCACCTCCTCCCTGCATTTATTATTTCCCAAATAAACCATCCATAGCCCTGCTTTTGCTCCTAGCTCAGAACTCCTGTCACTGCCCCGACTCCACCCCAGGCGTTCCTTTCTCCTTTCTTCACACCTGTGTCTTTCTTTCTCCAGAAAGCCTTGCTAGACCTTCTCAACCTTCAGTGTTCATTCTCTCCTCTTAATTCAGGAAATAATTCTTAGATATAACATTTATTTGGCAAATGTATAAGAAGGCAAGGTAGCATGTATCAGCTTTTTAAGTATATGCATTGTTTGTCCAATTAGATTTTAAGTCCCTTGAAGGCAGAGCTCCTGTCTATTACTTCTTTGTATCCTCAGTATTTAACATAGTTCTACCTAAACAGTAGATAATAATTAAATGTTTGCTGTGTGTAATGATGATGATGATGATGAGTTGTAATAAAGACAATGTGTTGGGGTGGGGTTTTTTTTTGGCATATTTCAATCATTCCTAGAGAAGCAAACATCTTTGTTCCAGGCCATGTGATTTATCCTTAATATAAATTTTGTCTTCCAGATTTTCAGGAAGTGAAGTTACTTGCCCCACAACTAGTGTGAGACACTGCATTGAAATGTCTCTAATAATTCACATGTACATAATGCTTTAAGGTTTGCAAAGGGCTTTCCTCACAGCTTGTCTGAAGGATCTGTGATTTCATTGGTGTGTGCAATCTCTCCACTGATGGATTTCAAACCCTCTATGACTTCTTAGATGTTTTTTGAGAGATGCTTCAGCCAAAAGTCTATCACTCTGCAGTTACCTGGCCAAGAGTTACTACTCCAAGGCTGGTTGAGTCAAGTCAAGAAAAATGTATTAAGTACCTACTATGTGCCAGGCACTGTGCCTTGCATTAGGGATACAAAAAAAAAAGGAACACCCTTTCCTCAAGAAGCTCACAATCTAATGGGGGAGACAAAATGTAAACAATCATGCACGAATTAAACATATATGTGTTTATATATGCATATATATACCTATCTACACATATATATGCATATATATACCTATCTACACATATGTATACATACCCACACATTTATTAAGGATAGTCATATGCAAAAAGAAGCAAAAAAACAGTCCCTGCCCTCAAAGAGCTTACAATCTAATGGGAGACAACACGGAAACAAGTGTGCGTGATATGTAATATCGTATATTATATGTGATATGTGGTATCATATACATATGTGATTTATTATATATATGATATATGATAAATATATGCAAATCAAGTTATATACAGGATAAATAGGAAATCATTTCCAGAGGGAAGGCGCTAGTATTAAGAGGGGTTGGGGAAAGCTTCCTGTAAAATATGGGATTTTAGTTGGGACTTAAAGGAAGCCAGCGAGGTCAGTAGGTGGAGATGAGGAGGGAAAGAGTTCCAGACATGGGGTATAGCCAGAGAAAATGCCCAGAGCTGAGAAGTGGAGTACTTTGTGCAACAGCCAGGAAGCCAGTGTCACTGGATCAGTTTTGGACATAGAGAGTTTGAGATGTCTACTGGACATCCAATTCAAGATGTCTGAAAGGCAGTTGGAGATGCAAGGTCAGCAAAGAGTTTGGGGCAGGATAAGTAGATCTAGTAATCATTAGCAAAGAGATGGTATTAAACCCATGGGATTGATTAGATCACCAAGTGAAGTAGTATAAAAGGATAAAAAAAGGCATAGGACAGAAACCTGAGGGATAGCCATAGTTAGAAGGCATGATCTGGAAAAGCATCCAGCAAAAGAGACAGAGGAGACATTAGATAGGTAGGAAGAGAACCAGGAGAGAGTGCTGTCCTGAAAACCTAGAGAGAAGAGAATATCAAGGAGAAGAGAATGATCTACAACATCAAAGGCTGCAGAGAGGTCAAAGGAATAAATGACATTGGATTTGTTGTTGCTTTTTAGGGAGGTGGTAATTAGGATAAACTGGAGACAATCTTAGAGGGAAGGCATTCAGCATTTAGGGGAATCAGGAAGACCTTCTTGTAAATGGCAGGATTTTAGCTGAGGCTTGAAGAACGCCAGGAGGCAAGTGAAATGCCTCTTAGAAGGCTGCTTTGTCCTTTTGACTAAATAATTAATTTTGCAGTGATTCATTTAACATTTAATCCATCTTATAGTCAGACAACAAAAGTTTTTCAAGTGCCTACTGTGTGCCGCGGTGCCCTGGAAGTTGTTTAGCTTTATTTTTACGAGAAAAAGCAGATGATTAAATAATTATTTGACATTCGGGATTTCTTTTTGTGGAAAGAATTCCAGACGTTGGGGATAGTCAGTGAAAATTAAACAAGATAGGAGACACAGCATCTGTCCGCAGATGACAGCTATACACACCATCCTGTCAGAGCTTACACTTCACTGGCACAGACTTTGAGAATCCAGGATTTCCTCCACACCATGAAGATTTAGTGTAATTTCTTCATGAGGACCTTATTAAATTTCATAGCATTAGATATGGTCCATTGTTCTGACATGTCAAGCTCTTCTTAGATCTTAATTCTGTCATGCATTATGTTAACCGTCAATCCAAGCTTTGTCATCTACAAATTAGACAATATGCTTTCTAGGCAGTCTTTTTACCATAAAGGGGAAGCTAGGTGGCATAGTGTCAGGAAGAGGTAAGTTCAAGCCCAGTCTCAGACACTTACAAGCTGTATGACCCTAGGCAAGTCATTTAACCTCCTTACCCTAGTTTCCCCATCTGTAAAATGGGGATAATAGCCCCTACCATGTAGGGTAATTATAAAGTACTTAGCAAATAGTAGGCATTACATAAATGTTAGCTATTATAATTACTATCATTTAAATAAGAAGAAAATTGCAGGTAAATAGGATAGCTTGTAGGCTTTCCTTGGAGAAGCAAATAGAGAGGTAGGGCTTCTCTTAGACCTAAACACTAAAAGAAGCATAATTTGATGGAACATTTTGGGGAAAGGGTGTGGCAACCTAACGAGCACTTATGAAACAACTACTATGTGCCAGGCACTGCACTTTACAAATCCCTCCTTTACAAATGTCTTTTAATGCAGCGCTCGTGATTAAACTATTTGCAAATAACCCGCCATGGGAATAATTTTAGTTTATGTTGTAACAAGCTGCAGATGATTGGGGGGGCGGTGTCTTGGCAGGAGGAGAGAGGGAAGGGGGAAAAGGGAGGGGAGAACAGGAAAAGGGGGAAGGGAGATGGGCATGAGACTATATTTGTATGTGTTAGAGCTTGTTCTAAGACGGGCTTTTCTAAGCTAAAGAGCATCCCATCAGGCTGCTGTGGGGCGCTGGAGCACGTTTGCCTCTCAGAGTCCAGCGTTCACAAGAGCTCGAGGCCGACCCTTCCGCCACCCTGGTTTCCGACCGGTCCCTTTAGGCGGCAGGACGCGGCGGCGGCGGACTTTTGAGCCGGTGCTTTTCCCCAGTGGCACCCGCGGCGGAGGGGGTAGGCGGAAGAAGCCCCTGAGATCCGGTGGCCGCAGGAGAGAGAGAGGCTGGAGGGGCGGTTCCCGTGAGGCTGTGCGGCTGTCGACCATGGAGCCGGCCCAGCAGCGGCTCTCTCAGGCGGTGCGTGGTCGCTGCAGCGTCGGGGGCGGGGCCGGGGCCGGGGCCGGGGTAGCCTGGGCCCTAGCTGCGGGAGGAGAGGCGGGGGCGGCCACGGGGAAGGCAGCGGGGCCTGGGGGGCCGGGCCCTGGCCTTTTATGGTTCCAAACAGTCGAAGGCTTTTGGAAGCGGGGACGTGAGGCTGAACCCGGGCCGTCTGGGTGGGGGAGGGCGGCTGGAGCCCCTCCCACATCCAATACCTCCCTCCCCCCTTCCCGACACTTTGCCCCCAAGAGGCCGGCACTCATGTACCGAGACCCTCGAAACCCCACCTGCCCTCAGGGAGCTTTCTCCAGGCCCGGGGTGGGGGAGGGGCAGTGTCAGAGTGGTGTAAACAGAAGCGCGAATGCGCTTGGGAGGCCGTCTCGGCATGGATGGAAGGCCGGCCTGGTTTCCAGTCTTAGGAGCTTATTCTATGGTCCGCGCTGCCGAGACCCTAAAGCAAAACCTAGACGGCCACCGACAGAAGGGCTTGTCCTCATGGACGCAACCCGTAACCATGTAGGGATATTTAAGGACTCCAGAGAGAAGAGAGAGGTGTTAGCAACCGGAGGAGGAGAAGGAGGGGGCAGAGCATCCCAGACATAGGGTGGGTGGTGAGGGAAGGCCGGATGTGTTGGAGGACCTGCGTGCGGGCCAGCGTGGCTCCGTCAGTGATCGGCAGAACCGAAGTGGGGTCGCACAGGGCTACACATTTCATAGGGCTGCTGTGGAGAAAATGCTCAGGGTGCCCCAGAAATATAAGCTGTTATTATTAAGGACCTAAGAAGTTTAAATTTTGAAAATAAGATCAGATGCTGTAATGGAGACCAATAGGAGTTAACGTGAAAAGGGGTTGATTTTTATTCCTCGATTCCCTCTTTGTAACTTTTCCTTTTTACATCTCACTTTCCTTGAAATATTTTTTAAAAAAAGCTTAGTATATTTCTTTAACCTCAGGTTGCTCCTTCCAACAATGAGTCTCACTCATGTCTGTTAGGAAGTCAAATGACTTAGGGGAGGGTAAGGACTGAACGTTGTAGGTTGTAGTTGACCGGCAATTGTTCATTGAATTGAGATGTGTGTATAACAGCATTATCTATCATCAAACCAACACCATGCAATGAAATACGTGGTTGAAAGCTGCTTTGTCATTTTGACAAAATAATTTTGCAGGGATTTATTTAGCATTTAATATTCGAGTCAGCAAGCATGTATCAAATGTCTACTATGTGCCACTACTCTGGAGGTTGTTTAACCTTATTTTTATGAGAAAAAGAAGCAAACGACTAATAATCATACATCTGAGATTTTTTTTTTCCTGTGACAATAAGCAGTTATGGATTGGTGTTCGTTCATTCACATATCCAATCTTATCTTCGTGGAGATTCGTAGATTTGTGGCGTGTTAGAGCTGGAAGGGACCTTATTCATGATGATTATGAGTTTTGATGAAAACACTATGTCCATTATATTCAGATAAGGTAGAAAAAGTTACATAAAAGAGGTTAAATTTTTTTTTAAATGGTGGGTAAAGAATTAACAAGACTTTATTCTTGACCATATTGGATAATATAGAAGTTAGTGTATAGGGTGATAACTATTTCACTGATTACACAAGAACATTTGGGGATAGATTTCAGGGAGTCCATAAACTTGGATGGGAAAAAAATACATCTTTATTTAAATGTAATTTTTTGGTCATCTTTTGCATTTTATGCATTTGAAAACATGATTCAGTGATAGGATTTGTAAGTTTCACCAGAAAGGGGCCAGACACAGAAAAAGTTGATCTATTGTACTAGATGATATCTTCGATCTCTGGTCTAGACCATATCACAATAATTGCTTCTACATTTTAACTGGAGCACTTTAATAGATCTCATTGATAAGAAATACTTCCAGAGGTACAAGCCACAACCTGTCCCTGCTTTCTCTTCTGTTTATAAATCCATTGCAGGAGGCCCACCCCAAGTTCAGTTGGTTTTTCTCTAGACTTCTTTAACATTACTAGCAGTGGATTATGTGGCCTGTCTGTTTTCTCTTGACCTGGCTATGTAATAATAATAATAATAATAAAAACTAACATTCATATAATGCTTTGTATTTATGATTTCATTGATCCCCACAACAACCCTGGGAGGAAGGTGCTATTATTATCCTCATTTTAGAGATGAGGAAACTGAGTTTGAGAGAAATTAAGAACTTGAGCAGGATCACACAGCTTGTAAGCATCTGAGGCTGGATTTGAACTCTAGTCTTCTTGACTCCAAAACTGTCACTCTATTAAGTCAAATTTTCCAGTTATACGTTTTTTAATTAGATTACTTCACGTGCAGTTTGTTGTTGGTAATATGTTGTAGTCTATGTATACCCAACATGAATAATATTATCCTATTTTAGTATAGATAGTATGATCATGAAGCAATGATTGTAATCTCCACAGTTCATGCAAGAATTTTGTTGTAATTAGGCTACATAATATTAATAATTTGTGGTGCAGTCATTTTTTAGTCATATCCGACTCTTAGTGACCCCATTTGGGATTTTCTTGGCAAAGATACTGGAGTGGTTTGCCATTTCCTTCTCCAAGTAATAGTAATAGCATTTATAAAGTGCTTTAAGGTTTGCAAAGAGTTTTTATCCTCACAGCAGCCCTGGAAGGTAGGTGCTATTATTATCCTTATTTTACAGATTAGGAAACTAGGGTAGTCAGAGGTTAAGTGACTTGCCCAGGTTCACATAGCTACTAAGTGTCTCAGGATAGATTTGAAATCGTCTTCCTGACTCCAGGACCAGTGCCTCTATCCTCTTAAACTTATTCTGTAAAAATTGTCTCAAGCTAAATTTCATATAATTTCAGACACAATTTCAAATGTTCACATTATCAAATGATTTGTAGTCAATTTCTTGTAGTAAGGTTGCACGCAATCAGTTTCTCCATTTCTTTTCAGATACATGGCCATGGAAGCTATGACTCTGATTTTAGTGATGATGAGAACTGTGGAGAACCTAAAAAAAGAAAAAGGTACCTAATTCTTATCTTAAATTTTGTACAGAATATTTGCATGCCTCTGCAGATGATTGTATTTTTAAATGAATAAAATTTCCACTGAACTGTGATGCTTTGACTCAAATGCTGAGAATTGTTTTGAAAAATTAAGAAAATGATGTTGGTGCTATAGGATGGATTTGTTGGCAGTGTATGTTTTTCAGAAAACAGAAGGAAAAAAGATCAAAGCTGTTAGGTCCATCTGTTGCATATATTATTCATTTATGAAACATGCTTTGCTTAAGATTTTGTTAACTGAGAATTTGTCTGATCTATTTTCTTTCCTAATGCTTTGCTGCAAAACGAAAGCCAAGAGTATAAGGCCAAGTTCAGATGGTAACTTGGATGAATGGACTAAGCCTTGGATTGTAATTAAGATGGGTAGAGAGAGTCTAGCTGATTAATTCAACTGGGCCTTTTGGGTGGCTGTACCTTGGCAAGATCACCATGTTCCAGGGTCCCTAAGCTTTGTAGGTTTGGAAATTTGACTTAATAAATTCATCAAGGTGTGATCAAGTTTTTAGGGAACTGATTCACGTAACTAAACCTAGAAGAGACTGATTTAGGTTGTCAGTTTATTAATGTATAATGGAAAATATATACTTGTTACAGTAACTGGGATCTGTCATATATACACAAGTCACTCCTAGTAGATGTATTTACTAATACCAAATTATAGCTAAAAAGGTTACTTATTGAGAATAGAATTAGGACAAAGGGAATTTGATGTTCTTTGAGGAACATTTCTCTCATACTGTGGTAGCTTGATAAATTTCCAGATCAGAAACTTTCTATTTAACTTACCAGCATTTATTGTCTAGAATCTTGGATTTTGTTTTCATTTGGATTGTGCTCGAGAAACATTATAAACATTCTTTACTAGCCAACTCGTGATGTTACTTATAAAATTTCCGGCTTTACCTTAAGTTATAGTTTCTCAGATAGCATCGTTGTGTAGTAAAAAGGGCACTAGTTTTGGAGTCAGAGGATCTGGATAGAGTTGTGGCTCTGACACTTCTTTGTTGTGTAACAATGAGTATGTCAGTTTCTTTAAACCTCAGCTTTTTCATCTCTAAAATGGGGATAATGGTGCACACATTTATATAGCATTTTATCTCTTTACTACCCACTTCATGGGGTCAAGTAAAATGCTCTGTAAACCTTAAAATACTGTATAAAAGTCAGTTACTTTATGAATTACACTTCAGAATATTGTTTTCTTGATGAGATTTTAGGAATACACCCTCCCCTCATCAACATTTTCTTACCTAATCAGAATTTTTTTAGGACATTTTACTTCTGGCAAGATTTTCAGAGGTAACTAATCCATCCCTTTATTTAAATTGTTCTTAACATAGTCAATCAATTTATTCGACTTTGTGATTAACAGTTTTAAATTTCCTCCAACCAACTATAACCTCCTATCATTCCATCTGTCTTTATGCATCATTCCTCCTAAACACTACTCTTCATTCTCACCATGACTCCCAGTTTACCTGTCTTCTCCCTTATTGCCCCCAGTCTGACTTGACTTTCCTTTCTTCTCAATCTTGATCTCATAGTTAATTAGCTCAACATTACTCTCAAACACCTTTTCACCTTGTCTTAATGTTGCTTATGCTTTATCCAACCCCAGTCCTGACTTACCCCCTTTCTACCTATCCCTTCCACTCCTATTCTCATGCTGCTGAATGGTGCTGAAGGAAGTCACACTGACTGGGTCTACTACAAAATTATGTTATGTAATGTCAATTCACTCTCCTTGTCTTTTGGTTCCCATCCTGCTGCCTACAAACATGCCCAAGTCTCCCTCATCCTGAGAAATTCCCACTAGACCCTTCCATGTCTCCAAGCTATCATTCTTTACCTCTCTGCCCTTTCATAGTCGAAGGCCTAGAGAAAGCTATTGACATTTGTTGGCTACATTCCCTCTCCTCTTTTCTCTGTTTATTCACTTCTTGGCCTCTTGTCATATGGCTTCCAACCTAATCTCTTAACTGAAGCTGTTCTTTCTAAATTTACCAGTGATCTCTTACTTTGCAAATTTGATGGTCTTTTCTCAACATTTAACCTTCTTGACCTTTCTATAGCATTTGACATTGCTGACCCCTCTCTCTTGAATCCACTTACCTTTTTTGATACTGATCTCTATTTGTTCTCCTTACTGTTCATTCCTTCTTAGTCTTTGCTGGATCATCATCCAATCCTGCCGCTCTAACTGTGGGAGTACCTCCAAGGCTCTGACCTGGGCCTTCTTTTACCACACACTCTCGAGATCTCAGTAACGCTATCAATTTTCATGGAGTTTAGTCCTATCTTTGCAGATAAGTCCCAGATCTGTACGTTCAGCCCTAATCTCTCTTGACTTCAAGTTCTGTGCCACCAGGCATTTAGAACTGGTTCATTTCAAATTCAGTATATACAAAACAAAACTCATTATGTTTTCCTCTAAGCACTGCCCCGCCCCCCCTTTCTAATTTCCCCATTTCTGTTGAGAGTTTTACCTCATTCACTTTGGAAACATCCTACACTCCACGTGTCCAATTGGTCGCTAAGTCTTGTTACTTCTGCCCCTCAACGTCTCTTGCATCCATCCTCTTTTTTTCTACCCTCATAGCCCCCACCAAGCTTAAATCATCTCTTATCTGGACTTTGGCAGTAGCCACTTAATTGTTCTGGTCTCTGGTCTTAATTGCCTCTTGTCTCTCCCCTGTCCAATTCATCCTCCATGCATCTGCCAAAATGATAGTCTGATGATACCATTCTCCTGCTCAGTAAGCTCCACTGACTTCCTGTTACCTGAGATCAAATACAAACTCTTTTGGCCTTTAACATCCTGCCAGTTGTTGGACAGTTGGGCAGCTGGTGCTGGGCCTGGAGTCTGGAAGCCTTGAGTTCAAATTCAGCCTCTGGCCCTTATTAGCTGTATAATCCTGGGCAGATCACTTAACTTTTGCCTCAGTTTTCCTCCACTTTAAGATGGGGATAGTAGCACCAATTTCATAGAGTTGTGAGGATGAAATGAGATAATATTTGTAAAGTTCTTAGCACAAGTTATATAAGTATAAATGTTTATTCCCTTCCCTTCCAGCCTACCTTTCCAGACTTATTGTACATCATTCCCCTTCACATAATCTAAAGTCCGGTTAAAGTGACCTTTTTGCTTTTCTTCATGTATGACGTTCTGTCTCCTGTCTCTGTCCCTTTGCACAGATTGTACTTCATCACTGGAATACCCTTGCTTCTATCCTCTGTCTGGTAGAATCCATATCTTCCTCCAAAGTTCAGCACAAGTGCCATGTCTTACATAAAACTTTCCTGATTCCCCCTAGCTTTCTACATTTAAAAAAACATATCTATATATTTATAGTTTTTTTTCTCATATATGTCACCTGCTTGAGGACAGGCTGTTTCATTGTATTCACAGCTCCTAGTACAGTGCCTAGTGCATAGTAGCATCTAATAAATGTTTGTTGCTTGAGTGTTTCCAAATTAAGGAGCTGTACCTTATATAAGGCCTCTAGCCTTCAATGTATTGGCTGCAAATAATTTTTTTAAATAAGAGAACAGTCTAGCCCTGGAGTTGTCCACAGATGCATGCTGCTGTCAACACATTATATCACTTGACTTTCATTAGTCTGGAATTTTACTTGATCAGTTATTAAGTCAGTTTGGAAGTGTTATCATACTTATGTGCTATGTGGATTGCATTTTCATTACCAACTTCAACAGTTGAAGTAAGATGTTACATTCCATTAATTTTTGTGTTAAAGTTTAACTGCATATATAGATATTTTTTACTGCGGAGCTTTGTACTATAGAAAAATATTTTCATGATTCCACTATCTTCCATTTGTGATTGTTATCCAGTTTATCAGAACTATGCTGATGTTCCATTTTTGGAATACTACAATTTTTGGAATATTATCTTGCTCTTTAGTATATAATAGGATCATTCTTAGAATCCTAGACTTAAAGCTGGAAATTTCGGTACAATAATGATTGTCACATTCCCTCATGTGTTTCTTGTGTGCGTGTGTGTGTGTTTGACTTGTCAGTTTTCTAATATAAAAAAATTCATTTTTCACAGTTGTAAAATTATTGAAAAAATTGTTCGTACATTTAGTTTGCAGTTCTGACTTTCTTATTGATCGTTTTCAATCACTTTCTCTCCCAAAGGCCATCAGTGACCTAATTACAAAATCTGATGGCCTTTTTTGGGCCCTTATACTCATTTATCTATCTGCAGCTTTTGATATAGTTGACTATTCCCTCTACTGGGTACTTTAAAATCTTTTGGCTTCAGTGATCCTACAATATCTTTTTCCACTGTCTTTCTAACTACTAGTATTCACTTTATTTTATTGGATCCTCATTGTCATTCCATAGTCTTTGTGTGACTATTATCTCATATCTTGAGTGATGAACAAAAAAGTTAGATTTTAACATTTCTAACTTCACAATGGAAGTACTTATAAAATAATATTTATGTGTGGAAAGTAGTAACCAGTAATTGAATGTAGTATTACCAGCTCATGCTAGCAACAAAGCATCAAAGTAAGAAGTGGAAAACAAGGCAAAACTTTAATATAATTAATTTATTTTTAGTTTTCAGTGTTCACTTCCATAAGATTTTGAGTTTTAAATTTTCTCCATCTCCTCCCCTCTCCCCAAGATGGCATGTAATTTAATATAGGCTCTACTTATACATTCATATTAAACAACTTTTCACATTAGTCATGATGTAAAGAAGAATTAAAACTAATGGGAGGAACCACAAGAAAGAAGAAACAAAACAAAAAACAAAAGAAAAGGAGACCAAATAGTATGCTTCCATCTACATTCAGACTCCAGAGTTCTTTCTCTGGATGTGGATAGCATTTTTCCATTGTGAGTCTTTTGGAGTTGTCTTAGATTCTTGCATTGCTGAGAAGAGCTAAGTCTATCAAAGTCAGCCATCTGTTCATTTCATTCAGCGTCAGTTCATATAAGTCTTTCCAGGTTTTTCTGAAGTCCACCTGCTCATCATTTCTTATAGCACAGTAGTATTCCATTACGTTCATATACCACAACTTGTTCAGCCATTCCCCAGTTGATGGACATCCCCTCAATTTCTAATTCTTGGCTACCATAAAAAGAGCTGCTAAAAATATTTTTGTACATGTGGGTCCTTTTCCTGTTTTTATGATATCTTTAGGATACAGACCTAGAAGTGAAATTGCTGGATCAAAGGGTACAGCCATTTGGGCATAGTTCCAAAATCATGCCAAAACTTTAAGAGTAGATATGTTAGAACAATTGAATTGTTCACCAGTTTTTTGACCTTTGATACGGTTTATGCATTATTAGTTCTAAATACAGTGTAGTACATATAGTACACACTCAAATATTTGTTGAATTGGATTTAATTCATGTATTGGTCCATTATTTTGTGTAAGGTGTTGTGTTAAGTAGTATGGAAGAAGAAGAAAGGGAGTAAATGTGGCATAGGCATAGAATGTGATGATTGGAAGGGACCTTAGTCATCTACTCTGACCTTAACAAGATTCTCTTCTATAACATCCCTACCAAGTGGTCATCCTGCTTTTGCTTGAAAACCTCTACCCCATTCTACTTTTGGACATCTCCAGTTATTAGGAAGTTCTTTCTTACATCGAACATGTTTGCTTTTTTAACTTGTGTACCCACTACTCCTAGTTCATATTCTGGGGCCAAGAAAAGCAAATATTATCCCTTTTCCTCATCATAGCCCTTTAGATAATCATAGACAACTACTTAGTTTTCCCTAAGTATTCTCTTTTTTAGCTAAAAAAGTAGTAGTTTCCTCAGCCAATTCATTTATGGAGTGTTTTTTGATCCTCTTACCATTTCTGGTAAGGTAGCAGAAACTATTCTAAAGCTGATTATGACTTCCTTGCTAGGAGGAACTACTTTATTGGCCTTTGAGGTTTTTCTATGTTTTTCTGCATCAGCAGTCAGTGTCTCCTACTTTGTCATAGTCAGGTTGAAGTTTGTAGTCCTTATTTATTTTACTTTCTACCTTTTGGAGGATAAAATTAAGAGTGAGGCAGGTCACAAATTTTCAGCTCCTCTGCTTTTGGTAGTGAGAGAATTCTCTCTCACTGATGTTTGAATGGTTTAAGTCATATACCATTACAATATCATGCTATTATGCCAATTTTGTGATGTTTCCTAAACTTTTCATCTAATTTTCCTTTCTATTTGTATAATATACATAGTATATCCCTGCAACAGGCTCACATCATTTTCCCTCTTATTGTTCCTTACCTAAATAGGCCCTACCATGTTTCTCTCCTCTGGCTAATGGATTTCTTCACAGGAGCTTATTTCATTAATATACAACATTACTTTACCTACTTTAATTTATTCTGTTCCTTTTAAATAATTCATACCCTTGTAAAGCCACTTCAAGTTCTGAGTCCCCACCAAGTGCCTATGAGGTTAGATTTTTCTCCTTCTATTTGTATTAAGATATCTAGTTGACCCTGTTTATTACCCTACAGTTTGTGCATCTGTGTTTAGACATCTGTTATCATGCATTTTATTGCTGGCCCTCTTCTTGTTTATTGTCTTCTGTGAATAGTTGATCTTTTCTTCTGGTGTTCCCAGAATTACAGGATTTTTAAGAAGTTTTAGGAACCTCACTGTCCTAGTCCAACCCATATCTGAAAAAGAAACATGACTACAACACACCTAACATGTGATTACCTAGCCTTTGCTTGAAACCCTCTAGCTAGGGGGAGAACTCAGGTCCTCTAGAGGCAGCCCATTTCACTTTTGGATAGTTCAGAATGTTAGGAAGTTTTTCCTCATACCAAGTCTAAATTTGCCTTGTTGTAATTTCCACCCACTGGCCATCTGGGGCCAGACAGAATAAATAATCCCTCTTTCACATGACACTCTTTCAGGTTCTTGAAAATAGCTCTCAAGTGCCCTTTCTTGAATCTTTGTTCTCTATGCTAAACATCCCCACTTCCTTCAGTGGATCCCGATATGGCATAGACTCGAGGACTTTCATCATTCTAGTCACCATTCTTTGAACACTCGCCTTCCTAAAATGTGGTACCCAGAACTGAACCAATACTCCTAGAAACTTTCCCTACCTTAATGCAGCCCAAGATTGCATTAGTTTTTTTAAAAGGGCTATTATATCATGTTGTTGAATGAATTATTAAATGAATGTGTCTGCTATGTGCCTGGAGCTTCAAATATGTGAAAATAAAATAGTTCCTGCTGTCAAGGAGCTTATATTCTAATAGGGAAAAGAAGACATATTAGGAAAAGCTGACCAGAAAAGGCAGGGAAAGGAGTTTTGGTCTTTGGAGTCATAGGGATTGGGAGTAGGGTCAATGGGTAGTCCATTGGCACTTCTTTTTTAGTAGCAGTGGTAGCACTGATTTTTTTTTTTTACTGTTCCCAGAGCAAGAAATGGAAAGTACATAGAGTATACCTATTCTTTTTAACCATTTAAAATCTACTTTCCCAAAATTTAGAGCATATGTTAGATTATCACCTCTCTTAGCACAAACTCTATAAGTGAGTGGTCAGTTCATAGCATTTCCAGTCTGGTAGCCAATTCTTTCCTGTTGTGAGAGTCAGATCCAGAGGTCTGTTTTGGAGCTCCCTTGTTGGTTCCATTTCCTATGTTGTACCTGCTACTCTATATGGAACTAGGCTTTTCAGATCTCTATGGGCTGTTTTCCCTTTCCCTCCCCCTTTTTTAGTTTAAAGCTCACTTTTTTTAGATTCATATAAGACTTCAAGAAAGCTGGCTTACTTTAAGCCATGGTTTAGAAATTAAAATCCTATTCTTGGACACCATCTTTTTAGTCTGTTTTTCAGTTTTTTTGATTCTGTCTCTTCTGAAACTACTACCTTCAATCAACAGAAATGATTTAAGAAAAAACCTCAAACTCATATATGCTTCCAGAGTCTATCTAGGACTTCAAAATCCTTAGCTTTAAGGAAAGACAAAATGTGATGAGTCATCAGGGAGATAGAACAAAGTGCTTTTTATTTCATGGGGTTCAGAGGAAGGAGAAGCAACAAATGATTGGGATATCAGGGAAGGCTTCTTGAAAAAAGCGGTATGATTTATTTTACAAGGCTAAACAGTCACCTAAACTAATTAAGTAGCAATTCTGAAGTTTTTTGAGAAATTTTTTCGTGACAAAAATGGAATGAATTATACATCAGTGATTAGCTTCTTTACCATGATAGGGTTTTGCACAGTAGGCTTTGTGTAAAACAATTTTTAATGAAAAAATTGTATTGCCTAGTTTGATTGTCCATCTTATTCAATATGTAGGTCTGAATTACCTTCAGCCTCATCCTCAAAGGAGGATGGATTAACCACCTTTGAGACTGTTCAAAAGACTATGTTGCAAGGCATGAAGAAGGTTCCAAAAGAAGCTCCAAGTATTTTGTGTAACAGTAGCTTCATTGGAATGTGTAGAGTCTACCAAGTTAGTTACTTTGAAGGGGATAATGTGCATTTATTTATGTAAGTTATGGTGTGTTTGCTACTACTGATTGTTCTCTTAAACTGACTATTTAGACATGCTAATTATATTGGGCCATTTTGCAAGAGCTAGCATAGTAATATGGTCTAATGAATCAAGGCATCTTAGAGTTGGAAGGGATATTAGAAGCTAGCTAATCCAACCTCTACCCAAACAAGGATCTTCTGTATAACATACCTGACAAAATGATCATTCAGTCTTCTCTTGAAGTTCATATACTATTAGGCTGCATTGTGTTATATATGTCATAAACTATGTTATATATGTCATATACTATTAAGCTGCATAATGTTAAGAATTTTTACTTAATAATTTTAAAAGTTTCCATCAACATTATAAAGCTGAAAACAGCTAATCATCTCTTGTATTTCCATATCGTACTCTTCAGTGAGGCAGTGATATAAGAAAGTATAAAACTGAATCTGGAAGGTCAGCATGTCCTTTTGGTGATTGATATAGTATGGCATTGTTAACACTGAGTTTCCAGACTGAAGATTCTTTGTGCCTGCTAGACCTACTCCTATTTTGTATCTCTCATTCAGTTTCATCAACATCCTCTCTATAGTAGTCATATATCACAAGACAAATCTATCAATGTTAAGTTCCTAGAATATAACCAGTCTGTTGACATTGAAGCAAAGTGTAGCACAGTACATCTTTCCATTGAATGTGTACAGAAAATGTATGACATAATAACCAAGAGCAATTGTATAGCAAATGAAATAGGGTAGCCACAGCCAAGGAGGGCAAAATGCTTCAAAAGAATGTATCAAGTCCGAGATTAAAAATGTGTAGTATAACTATGTACCATTTACAAACAGCATTCAGACTTTCTTGGTGAATGGCATTTGGATATGGGGCAGTTCTTTGTTTTAGTGAATATCAGTGATTAAATTGCAAGTCTGAGGCAAGAGTAGTAATCTGTAACAAGCTCTTTAAATAGTGGCTATACCTGCAGATATAAGAATAATCTTCATGTGCAATATAAAGGTTGCTGATAAGACTTTGTCTTCATTATACCTGCATATGTAGCCCACAGCAATCATTATCAATAAAATAATCTTTTAAAATGTGTGCAGTATGTTTATAGCTATTAAAAAGATAGGTCTTTGCTTTCATGGGAAGCTTTATTGACTCCAGTAAAAATTATCTTATATTTAAAGGTGAAAAAGAAAAGGAAAAGAAGATGGTTTGGTCACTTAGCAGGAATTAGGGATGACAGATAGATAGCCAGAGTATAACACAAGTACCCTTGCAGTATCAGGAGAAAGTGAGGAAAGCTTCCAGTGCTTGGGTGGTCACCTTCCTGGAGAATCTATGGAGGACATGAACAACAGTCACCCCGGATAAGTGGGCATAGATGGTTTACAATCCGTGTATCTGGAGGAATGAGAGGGATCACAAATCTCTTTGAGCATGGGTAACTTTCAAAGGGAGGAAAAAAGTCTTTGTTCTTAAAATCCTAATTATTACTACTATTATTACTAATCAAGCAGAGTATCCTAGTAGCTAGAGAACCCAGCTTCAGAGCCAGAAAGACCTGAGTTCAAATCCTGTTTCTGACCCACATTAGTTGTATGACCCTTGGAAAGTCATTTAACTTCTCCGTGCTGTGGGCTGCTTTCTAGGACTGTAATTTGCAGAGAGGGTGCTGACCTGCATTTGTAGAGGGAGTTTCTTCATCTAGGAGTTCTCTGCAGCATTCACAGGTCTAGTCTCTATCTTCTATCTCACTGTACTGTTCATATCAAATAGATAAACTATAAATTGACATTTATATAATACTTGGAAGTTTATGGAGTACTTTGCTCACAACCTTGTGAGTTAGATAATTTTATCATTATTATTATTATTATTCCCATTTTAAAAGTGAGAAAACTGAGTCATAGAAAGGTTAAATGATTTGCTCAAGGTCACAGAGCTGTGAGAGCCAGGACTCAGTTCAGGGTCTTATGGCTTGAAGTCCAGTATTCTTTTCTGATAGCATGCTGCCTTTCTAATATATGGTTAAGAGAACTGAGTCCTAGACTCAAGTGAAGTTAGTACTCATTTATTAAGTGCTTCCTATGTGCTAGGCACTATACTTAGTGCCAAGGATACAAATAGAAGTAAAAAGACAGTCCTTGTCCTCGAGGTGCTTACATTCTAATGTGGGAAGACACACATAAAAGGGACCTTAAAGGCCAGGGGTGGGGGGGAGAGGAGAAGATGGGGGAGGAGAAGGGAAATAACACCTTCTTCAAAACTAATGTTGTCTGGGAGGAACACACCAGTGGGAGAAGGGGACTGCCTGGGCAGAGGGATGCTCCAGGTTAAGAAGACCACAGGTGCTGACAATTTTCAGGGTGAGAAGGCAGCTGGGGCATGGTGGCAAAGTCTAGAGAGTCAGAAGCAGAGCTGGAAGGGAATTCAAAAGGAATTGAAAAGGCCCAAAGGAAGCTCATCATCCTAGCATGATAGAATTTGAGAGCTGGAAGAGCCCTCTAAAGATCTTTGTTTATACATATCCCTATGAAGTAAGGATGTGGTAAATAGTTTTGTTTTCTCATTTTAGAGGTATGAAAATTCAGGTTATAGAGATAGGAAATTATTACTTCAAGGTCAGTAATTTCATTTTTAGGCCAAACATTGAGCTCCTATCACAATTTATTTGGAATTTGTTGCTGTGTCATAAAATGTTACCCATTGGAAAATATAAAATGCCAGAAAAACTATTTTAACTAGAAACATTTATTCTTTTATTCTTACTACTTAATGTACTAGGACAATTAGTGAAGACTCATTGCTCAAAAAGCCATTTCAGAAAGAAAAATATGCAAAAGTGGCTCACAGACGTGTTGCAGCAGAGGAATTGGATCGGTAAGATATTTTATTGTGAACGTTTGAGTTTGTAAATTTTTCTCATGGTATATAATGTTTGTATGTATAGAAATTGTAGAACTTTTAACGTTCTTAAAATTCCTTTTTGACAGGGAAGAAGCAAGAAATAGGAGGTTTCATCTAATAGCTATGAATGCTGTATCCTTTTAATGGTTCTCATTCCTTTAATGAATAGTGGAACATTGAAAAATCTTTTAATTTTTTTTTGTTTCAGTGAAATCTTCTCCAGAAACTCGAAGGTATATTTTTCATTATTGAATGTGTGTGTGTGTGTGTGTGTTTGTATATGTGTGTATATATGTATATATGTACATATATACATACACATACACATAGATATATATGTCATTGAACTAAAATTTTTCCATTTATCCTAATTGATAATAGTTTGTATTTTGTTAACACCTAAAGTTAAGACAGTGACAAAAACAAGAAAACATTTCTGAAGCCTTGGGGAGAAATTTAAGGAATTTACCAGCTTGAATAAGTTTTTCTTGCCTTTCCTACCTCATGTAGTCTGGTTTGTAACCTTTCAACTCATGACCTTTCACATTTAAAACCTCTGCAGAACCTGTACCTGAAGGCTTTAGTTAGGTCAATTTGTGGTATGTTCCTAGGCCTGCTTGTGGCTTTCATCCTCAAAAATAGCCTTTTAAAGTTCCCTTCTCCCTACAAACCTCATACCTGAAACAGCTTGGCCCCAGTTCAGCTTCTACATGGTACTGGCTCACATTTTCAGTTTTTCCTGATTACTGGTCAGTCCATATTGCTGTTGAAAATACTGGGACATGAAAAGCACTCAATCGAAACACAGTGTGGGTCAGAGAAACTGTTGCAATAGCCAGGAGTGGGAAAAGCCGGTGTTATTTAGATGTTTTGTTTTCCCTCTCCTCCCTTTTACCACTTCCCCTGAGTCAGTTCCACCTTACAGGAGGTTTGGGGAGGGTACGGGTGGGAGAAACTGATGCATAAACTAATGAATGAATGAATGAATGACTATAAATGCCTTGAGAAGTGACTCATCTATTAAAAATCTTCATTGATTTTCCCACTTCTTAAAGTACTACTTAAATGTGGGTAACTATTATTTATGAATTTTATTTAAAAAGCCTCATGCAAAAGATATTTCCATTTACGAAAATGAATGGATGACTACTCTTAGGGAGGTGTGTAGAAGGATTCATATTTCAGGTCAATTGGACTAGAAGCCTTCTAAATTCCCTTAAAGTGTGAAATTCTGTGATTCTAAGTTAAAGGTTATAATCATATTTTAAAATTTCTGTTCAGTGTTCCATCTTTTTGATTTATAAGCTTTACAGGTAATGTATCTTTCAAGCAATTTAAATCACATTCTATTCTGAAAACAAGTTTGCTTTTGTCTGTCTGTCATTTGCAAGTAGATTTTTATTTTGTGAACCTAATAGTGAGATTGTTTTTATTCAATTTTATTTTATTTTCAGTTCTGAATCCTCTCTCCTCTTCCCCTCCCCCACTCATTGAGAAAGCAAGAAAAACAAAACCTGCTGCAAATATGTATGGTCAAATTGCCACATTAGCCATGTCTAAAAAAAATGTCAGTCTGCATTCTAAATCTATCATCATATCTATCTGGAGGCAGATAGCATATTTTATAATAAGTCCTCTGGAATTGGTTCCATTGTGTTAATCAGAATTCATAAGTGTACAAATCAGTTTTTAAAATTGTAGCTTATTCTCTCCAATCTTGAATTATGCCAGGTTAGCTGAATCTTATTTTTTAGGCAGAAAAAATGAATTCTCCTTATGTTTTTAGAAATGAAAAATTCTGTATTTCATTATTTGGTTATTAGATTGAATGGCATTATGAAGCAGTATATCATTCATAAATGAAATAACAATTAGCTCTTAAGGGTAAAAATTCCTTAGTTTTTCATATTTCAGTATGAAAGACATAAGAAGTTGGTGAATGATTATATTTTATATTATGGTGGTAAAAAAGAAGATTTCAGACGTTCAGGGTAAGTATTGTAATGACAAATTTATGTGAATTAGAAATGTATAGTGAAGAGGTTTAAGAAAAATGATGATGGTAGTAGCAGGGAACCATAGGTTTCTAGGGGTGTTCGAGACCCCAAAATACCTACACGCCAGGTCCTGCTGAAAGAATTTGATTCAAGCCTTCTCAGCCAAGGAAAAGGACAAGGTTTATTAGGGATTCACCATAATGGGTTGTCTTAAGAAATCCCACCCTTTGTGACACCTGTTTTCACAAGTGGCGAGATTCAATCTACTGAGCTAGATTGAATCTGAGCACCTTCATGGAGGCAAGATGAGACTTATATACACAAAGATCGTGGACAGGATTGAGAGGTGGTCTGGGGTGACTGGAGGAAGGGTTTAGGGAAGGTCTTGAGGAGGAGTCTAAGGAGGAGCTTGATGGGATGTGGATGAGGTCAGACTCCAGGAACCAAGAGAATGGGATTAAGGGTGGGAAGTAGCTGAAGGCATGGCTATTGATAGTATCCAGCAAGTAGCTGGACAATAAAGGGCAAGGCTAGGTAGAGATTTGGGCCTAATGATAATGTAAGGTTATATAGCCTCAGGCCAAGGCCAGATTGAGTGGGAAGATTCAAGGAGAGTTCAAGGGGGTTCCCTGAGACTGTACTCCAGGTTCAAGGGGGTTCCCAGAGACTGTGCCCTCATCATATAGTTTATATATCCTTGCTGAAGATTATGTGAATTAGAGGGATAGCATTTCTTATTGCCTTGAGGATGTGTTGTACTGGTCTGCCTTGGTCTTCCAACTCTGATAGGTGAACTTTGCCTTGTCTTGCTGGAGCCCAGGTTGCCATTTCCCTGTTTGTTGCCTTATTGTGGCCCTATTTTTCTTCCATCTTCATCATACCAGAAATTTGGACTTTACCCCTGGATCCCTAGCTCTGATAGGTGAACTTTTTGCTTTGTCTTGCTGAGATCCAAGCCTCCATGCCGCTTTCAGCTATCTCTCCACTGTGCTTAGCACATAGTAAGTGCTAAATGCTTTATCTGTTTCTTGATCTGTTAGTCATCATGGATGTAAAGTTTGGCATAGCGAAGGCTGCATTTACAGATTGTTCTATGTAAGCATAAGGATCTATATAACACCACAATTTCTGTTCCAGGAACAACTTTTGGGCCCCTTTTGTTCTTTCTCTGACCAAGTAGCATTGCAGCAGGAAATTTTTATGGTTGGCCATACATATCTGTGATTGTAATGCCTGCTGAATGGCCTCTTTGGGATAAATTCACCCTAAATGCTGGTGAGTCTGGGCATGCACTTTTGTTTGAATTACATTTAAATTAAATAATTCCTAAAACTATCTTTTCTAGAGAGAATGACAAGACAGACCTGGATGTTATAAGAGAAAATCATAGATTCCTATGGAATGAAGAAGATGAAATGGACATGACTTGGTAATTTTTATTATATGGGGACATGTTGTGTTGAAGTTCTTTGATGGTTGATTTTCAGATTCTTATTGTTACCTTTTTTGGAAAAGTAGGGAGGAAAATGCAAAGAAATAATTTACACTCTTCAACAATTTGGTTTATAAAAACTTTACTAATTTGGAATATCAAGGAAGTAAAGCCTTGGAGGTGGGGTGGTACAGTGGAAAGAGCTAGGCCAGAAGTAAGAACAAAATTCTAGTCCTAATTCCATTATAAATTAGTTATATCTTTGGGCAATTTTCCTCACTTCTCTTAAATTCATTATCCTCCCTGGTGGAACGAACAGCCTGGTCATGAGGGACATACATAGTGAATTAAAAGCAACAGATTGCTATATAAGTGGACCAGTATTTTATTGAACCTCTTAAATATTGCAAACATAGGATTAATAACTCACTGAGGGCATTACTTTGAGCAAGAAAGTAGCTGAAATAATATGGTCAGAGGAGATGCCTTTGTAAGCTCTGAGGATCTTTTTATCCCAAATCACATGTTTGCTTCTGATGGGGAAAGCCGAAGACCTCTTACTGTCCAGGGCTTGCAGCATTGTTTTTTTTTTTTCATCAGGACAGTAGCCAGGCCTAAAAGAACTGCAACAAGAGCCTTGCTTTGGCTTGTTAGTGCCTTCTGACACCTCACCCTCACTTCCACTCCCACCCTAGGTCTGGCTCTATAGACAATTCAAAAAGGTCTTTCTTCACCATGCGGTTAGTGGACCAGAACTAGCTACAGAGTGCCCGTACGTGTTCTAATTCAGGGAGTAGGGTCCTTCTCTTACATGCCATCTAATGCCCTTCTGGAAGCAGCCTCCCATCTCTGTCATGTGAAGGACACTGCACCTGCTCACCAGGCCCCCATTCCATGCATGTAAAGCACTTTTTAAACTTTTGAAGTGCTGTATAAATTTCATTTATTATTACTTTGGTTCAGGTCCTCTTGCTTTCTGATAACCTAACTTAATAGAAGATATCTTGGTTGAACATATAGCAGATCTTTGGTCATAATCAGTTGATGATTATCTTCTTTAGTAGTAACCAGAGCACAGATAGTCTGTGTTTTTGGTTAAAGAGAATGTCATTTCCTTTTGATACAAGAAGGCCCAAGGTTCTATTTTGTTGTGAAAATTTAAGAACTGGTTTTAAATTCTAACCTAGACAGGATGTGAACTCACTTCAGTAGAAGTGTGGACAAGCAAGAATACTTTGGGTAGAGCCATCATTTTCCTCAGAAAATGGACATTTGATCTTTTCAAGTGCTTGGTTGGGATTTCAGAGTTCTGTGCCAGATAGTATGGAAAGGATAACTTTAGCCTGAAAACTTTTTAGTGCAAGTATTAGCAGTTGACCATTCATCTACAGAATAGCTTTATTATCATTGCTATGGTACATAATTTTAAGAACTGCATCCTTACAGCCATGCCAGGATGAGTTAACAGAAAAACACACCCCCAAAAAGCTGAATGAATTGACTTATTGAATGGATTTATTTAATATTGTCTATTTAAATGGTGAAAAACACCTTTAAAATGAAGTTCTTTTAGTTATTCTGTAATTGCTGTTGAGCTACTCCTGTAACTAACTATTGAGCTATTTTAGTAACTAGCCAACAGTCCCAACTACTTGGGACTTCTCCTAGGCAAAGATGAGAACATTTCTAAGATAGAATAGTGTTTCTTGGGTCTTTTTCTAATGCCTGACAGTCTTATTTAAACTTTTATTTATTTGACTTGTGTCTTTAAAAAAAACTTATTAGATTTCTCAGTAAAATTGTACTTGTAATGCACTTCCATACATGTCTTTTAAAATCAATAGTTGTGTTTTCTGTTAATGTTGTTTTATTTGACCTTGCTTCCAAGTAATAACTCTGGTTGGATTTCTAAAATTGTAATATTTATATATTTCTGGCTCTAGGGAGAAGAGGCTTGCAAAGAAATACTATGATAAATTATTCAAAGAATACTGCATAGCAGATCTCAGTAGATACAAAGATAACCAGGTATTGCTCCAAAATTTACCATTATTCTGAATTATTTTTCTCAATTTGATTTTTATTTGGGTAAAAGGTTAACTTCTATAACCCATTTTAATGTTAACCTTTTAAAGATTCTGATTCTACTCAGTGCTCCTACATTTCTGAGTGTCTACATGGAACCTGCAAATTACAGCAGTGGAATATATAATGTGTGCTGGAGGTGGAGCACTTTGTATGAGGTTATGGTAGGAGAAGCCTACAGCTGAATGATTGCAGGCAGTGGTTTGTTCCTGTGAAATGATTTGTTTTGTTCTTTCACATGGGGAAGTAGAAGTTATTTTCCAAATTAAGGTCAGGCAATTTCTTCTGTTGCATTTGAGCTTATTCAAATAGAATTAGCTCTTGATTATTTGTGCTAAATAGCAATGGTAGATTTTCTTCTTCATGTTACATTTTATATATATGCTAATTTAAAAATTAGTTTGCATTCTTTAAATTAACATTTGACTGCTAAAGTAATTTTAAAAATCATCTCATTTTATTACTATCTAATCCATTTCTCTCCATTTCTCCAGAAGAATAGTAAGATACATTTTATCAAAAGCTTTCCTGATATCCAGGGATATCAGCTTAGCCTCTCCCAATTTTGGAGTCTTTTTTTTTTTTTCCTCTCAGATTTCTTGATGAAGACTCAGTTTGGTGCATTTTCTAGATATTTGTGGAGGAGTTGTGGGGGAGAGCTTGGCTGGTCTTTCTTGCTATTCTGTCATCTTCTCAAGCAATTTTTCTAAAGCATAGGTCTGACTGTGTCACCATCCTTTTATTCCCCCTCAATAAACTCCAAGGGCTCCCTATTCTAGGAGCAAATATGAAATTTCCTGTTTGACATTTAAAGTTCTACATAAGTTGGCTTCTTCCTACCTTTTTAGTCTCCTTACACTTTACTCCCTTCCACACATTCTATGATCCAGCTACACTGGCTTACTGACCCTCCCATCTCCTGTCTCTGTGCTTTTTTATGCCTGGAATGCATTCTCTCCTCCACTCTGACTCTTAGGTTCCTTAGATTCCTTCAAAATTTAGCACAGATTTCACTTTCTACAGAAGGCTTTTCCTGGTCCAACCAGCTATTGGTGCCTTCCCCTCTGAGATTACCTTCCATCTATGCTTTATCTATTTTTTTTTGTATCTGGTTATTTATATATTGACTCCTCTGTTTGAATGGAAATCCTTTAGGACAAGAACTGTTTTTTCTTTCTTTCTGTCCTCAATAAAAGCTTGTTGAGACTGGGTATGGCAGCCAGCCTCTATTCCCTGCAACCAAGGTAGTTTAGGCTAGTGGAGCTCTGGAGTTGGGAGTTCTGTTCCACAGTGGCCTAAATCAAACAGGTATCTGCACTTAGTTGGACACTAATAAGGTGAGCTTGGTGGTGGTAGTGGGGTGCCTAAAAGTTGCCTAAGGTTAAGGCCTGAAATATACTATATTGTAAACAAGTTACAGCTGCACTAATCAGAGCCTTAAATAGCCCATGCACTTCCAACCTGGGCAAGATAGGAAGAACCAGTCTTTTTAAAAAAAAATGCTTTCTGACTTTAATGGCTGGTGGAAGTGACCCAGGAGCATGGATTAGTTGACCTTGGAGAATTATTTTAGGATTAAAAATGTGATATGGAAAATCTACATGTACATAATTTTATATCAGTTATACTGGAAAAGGTAATTTGTCAACTGCTTAGGATTTGCTTATTCTGAGAGTCTTTTTTGTTCAAGTGATAATTAGATTTTCACTGGAATTATGCTTAAATGGAACTGTAGTTTAATAATAAATATTTATTGTGCCTAATTGGACTTTTTCCCCCTCTATCAAGGAGAATGATCTTTGTATTGGAAGGGACCAAATAAAAAATAGCCAGGCACCTGAAAATTGATAATTAGAAGAATGTTTTGAGAATACCTAGCTTCTTGTCACCAGTTCCAAATATATTACATCCACAAGTATAAAAAAAAATTGCCCGGTGTGATTGCTAATTCACTTCCACTGATCTTTAAAATATTGGGGAGAATAGGAGACAGGAGTGACAGGAGTGTGTGACAGGAGTATTATGTGACTGCTAAAAAAACTAACTTGATATTATGCTTTATTAAGAGAGCTGGAGTGTCAAGGCTAGGATGGTAATAGTTTAACTGTGCTCTCTCCTGATCATACCACATCTGGAATATTGTGTTCAGTTCTAGGCACTACATTTTAGAAAGGACATTGATAATCTGGACAGTGTCAGAACAAACCATGGTGGTGAACATCCTTGCTCTCGAATGTTATGACATGAAGTTCATTTAAAAGAACTGGGGCTTGGTATAAGGAGAGAATTTTTGGGTTGAATCTTTTGGTTCTCTTTAGGTGTTTGAAGTTACATTATTTGGAAGAGGGATTAGATTTATTCTAATCCAGAGAAGAGAACTAAGAGTAATCTATGGAAGTTATTTAGGGACAGTTTTAGGTTCAATTATAAGAAAAGTTAATTATTAGTCATGCAAAAGGGATACGGGCTACCTTGGAAAGTTTCCCTCACTAAAAGACTTTAAGCAAAATCTAGATGATCATTCATGGACTTATTAAGTATCTACCATGTGTAACGCACTGTGCCAAGCGCTGGGGGACATCGAAATTCAGTCTTTGTCATCAAAGAGCTTACATTCTTCTGGCGGAAAATAACATGTAAACAGGAAAGTATATAAGTACCAAAAATATACAGAGTAGATAATGATTTACACTGGAAAATGGCACTAACAACTTGGGAATCAGGATGGACTTCCTGTAGGAAGTGACACTGGAGATGAACTTTGAATTTGTATAGCAGAAAGTTGAAATTCATGACCTCAGAGAGGGCCATGGACATGCCTGAGTGATTCAGAATCGTGAAGTATAAGGAATTCTCTAGGTAGAAGACAGAGGAAGTATAACATTTATTTAGACTCCAGAGGGTCAGATTCAAGGACCAGTGCCCCCAGTTTGATATTGTAGCAATAATATTCCAAAACCGATAAGCCCACTTCACTGTAGTAACAAGGAAATTATAACAAAATATTACAGCAAGGAACCAAGCCATACTGTAGCTTCCCCTCTATGCTAGGGCCTTCCTATAAAAAGATCGCTCACAAATCCTAACTCTTTGCTCAGCATTCTGTCCTGCAGCTCTGCTGACTCCAAGTTCCTTGATCTCTGCAACTCTTTCTTGTTCAGCACTTTCTGCTCTGCACTCTCTCTCTGTCTGCTTCTGAATCCTGCCACTATCTGCTCCACTGCTCCCAGTTCTGGCTCTTTTTATACGGTCCTAGCCTTCATCTGATTGACTACCACATACCATTGGCTCTAGTCTTAGTAACTCCCATTAGGGCCCTAAGGGCTTCAGGCCTCTCACAAACTAGCAAACTAGTTTGCTAACTAGCCTGGGGCCCCACATCTAGTTAGTGAAAGGGTGTGGACCTGTTTCTAATCAAGCCTGTTCAAAGATCTTTCACTTACTGATTGGCTTTACAATCTGTTAGGTGGTAGGCAGCTCCTAAATGTATTTATAAATGTAATTATAGATTTAAATTGAGCTGCTTCAGTTTTTTTGGCATGGACTGTTGGGGGTGTTCTATTCAGTTCAACAGATATTTATTAAACACCTATTAAGTGCAAGGCACTGTACTAGGCCCTGGGGATGCAAAGGCAAAAACAAAACTCTCCCCTCTGTGGGCTTACATCAAACTGGATGTGCAAGTTAGTAAATATAGAGTAAATGCAAGGTAATTTTGGTGGAGATCTGAAGAGGCACTAGCAGCTGGGAGGAATCAGGAAAAGCCTCAGAGATCACGTGGCTCTTGAGCTGAACTTTCGACAGAAGCTAGGGATTCTAAGTCTTGGAGGTAAGGACAGGCATGGGGGATAGCCTTTACAAAGACAGAGAGAGAGGAGATGGAATGTTAAGTTTGGGAAAGAGCTGAGAGGCCAGTTTGACTGGAACATAGAGTATATGAAGGGAAGTGGCAGATAATTCTGGAAAGGTGAGTGGGAACTAGGTTGAGGAAGGCTTTAAACAATAGTCTAAAGAGTTTGCATTTAGCCCAGATTTCATCGATTTTACTTTTGTTGAGCTTTAGTTTATACATTAAAATATTTTTACTTTGTTTTCTTCATTAACATTTAACATAGAAGTAGACAGAGTGCTTACTATGTAAACAGGCACTGTGTTAAGCTGTAGGGATACACATACAAGCAGAAAGACAGTCCCTCTCCTCAAGGAGCTTACATTCAAGTGGGGGAAGACAACACACAAAACAGAGCTGAACCAGGGAGAAAGGGGTGCAAATGAAGGTATCCCTAGTGGGCATGTGGTACAGAAAGTTCTGTTGAGAATCAGGAGTACATCTTGAAGAATGGCAATATGATTGGCCTGGGCCTCCTTCTTAAAATAGGTGTTCTTGGAGGAATCAGCCAGAATCAGCCAATCAAAAGGAGAGGCCTCAGGAGTGGCAGGGTGCTTCTAATGTGAGTACTAGTCTAGGTATGTGAGCTTCCAGGAGGAAGCAAAATAGTCCCAGTTCCCAAGGAGCTAACGTTCTAATGGGGGAAGACAGCATATAAAGAGGAGCTGGAAGAGGGAGAGGGGTATAGTAGAAAGTTGGTAAGTGGTGTGGAGGTCCTGGCAAAAGAATACAGTAAAAGAGTCCCTAGTAGAAAAGTGGACCATTTGCTAAAATTATAATCAAAATAATGTCTGAATATGGGAGATATTAATTTGGAGAGGAAAACCTGACTAGCTATTTGGGGTAAGGGTGGGGAGTATCACTTTTTCACCAAGAGTCCAAGCGTGCTTCACTTCTTATTCCTGACCATATTTGGCCCAACTTTATGGGGAGAAGGAGGAGTCTATTGAAGGTTGAGGTCAATTAAAATGCCTTCCCAGCTGAGGTTGCTTAGACCAGAAGTTTAACCTGAACTTTTTAATTTAAAAATGTCTCTTGGTAATGAGAGTCATTTGATTATTTGTTCTCTGGTCAGCCTGTTGTCATTGCAATATCAACATTTCTGTATTAGCAACATTGAGAAATATGTATTATTTACTGAGCTAACTCCATAGATGGCATGAACTGATACTTAGTAACATATGTAAACTCTAGTAGCTTCAATGTTGGGTTGAAGTAAGTAGAATAAATAAAGAACAATAAGTTGATAATTTTATCCTCCTGATGTCACAGAAAAAAGAAACATTGTAGCTTTTTTGATGAGCATTATCTTTTTAATTAGGTTGGAACATCTCATTATTCTAATCCAGTCTCAAGTTTAATTTCATTTTAAAATGTTAAAATGTGTTTCTCTTTTAATGTCATTTTTTTTCTTGTTAGTTTGGATTTCGATGGCGAATAGAAAAAGAAGTAGTTTCAGGAAAAGGTAATTTTTTCCCTTTCAACAAACAGGCTATTTATTATGCTTCTAAATAGCATTGGTGAAGGTTATTTCTGGGCTTAGACAATTAATATCTATGTTGATAGGACTGTATAGAGGATGTGTTGTTTACTTGTTTTTCATTTTGTCTGACTCTTCATGACCCTCTTGGGGATTTTCTTGGCAAAGATACTGGAGTGATTTGCCAGTTCTTCTCCAGCTCATTTTTCAGATGAGGAAACTGAAGCAAACAGGGTTAAGCGACTTGCCCAGGGTCACACAGCTAGTGAGTGTCTGAGGACAGATTTGAACTCAGGTCTCCCTGACTCCAGGTCCTGTACTCTTATCTCTGTGCCACCTCGCTGCCCTATAAAGATGATACACATGTGACAAGAACAAATGAATATAAAATTATTTTACTTTCAGCCAAAATGGAATAAGCATATTGGATATGTTAATAAACTGTTTACTATGATCATTCCTATCTGGTAGCTTCTAAATGTTTATTTTAAACTTTTTTCTCAGCAGTTTTTCTCTTTTATGGCATTTTATAACATTGTTATGATCTCTAGGCTTTTAATTGGTTGATTGATATTCCTCCAAGTGTCATTTTTCTGATCACACTTTTTTTGTCTGTTTTTTCTAATCTCAGCAGACTTTTGGGACCTGTAGTTAAAAGTTCTACAACCTTACCTTAGGGAATATACTTCAGTTCTTCTGTTGCTTTCTTGTATCTCTTCCAGGGGCCAATTTTGTTCTTCATAATTTCACAGCCTTCATTTCCAATAATTTTATGGTGGTGGTTCTTTCCATTTACATTGTTGTAGCTGTGAATTTTATTTTCCTGGCTTTTCTTATTTCACTTTGCATCAGTTCATGTCTTTTCATGCTTCTCTATATTTATCATGTTTATCTTCTTAAATCACAGTAATGTATCATTATATTCATGTACACAGTGTATTTAGCCATTCCCCAGTTGATGGATATCTACTGAAAGCCAGAGTTTTCAGTTCTTTGCTTTCCACAGAAAGTGCTCCTATAAGGTTTTCACTATTTCTTAAAGTGTTTTAACCAACCACAGGTGCTCAGTCTTGAAGGAGACCGAAAAGGTCATTTTAATTCTACTTGTTCTTGAAGCTCCTCCATAACATACCTGGCAAGTAGACATCCAGTCTTTGCTTGGAGATCTCCAGTGAGACAGAACCCATTCTCTCCCAAGGCATCCAATTCTACTTAAATAATTAGAATGTTTATTTCTGCATCAAGCTTAAATCTGCCACTGGAAGTTCCACCAGTTGCTCCTAGTTCTGTGGTCTTGGGCAATCCTTCAAATATTTGAAGACAGCTATCCTGTCTCCCTTCCCTATTCTCTTTTCACACAACTAAACATTCCTAATAAAGTTCTTATGCTGAATGAAATTGAAACCCTTTGCTGTCCTGATTTCCTGGCTTTGCATACTCCCGTAGCTTTCCAGTGTTCTTAATATAACTGAATAGAATACTCCAAATATGGTCCAGGAAGGGTAGGCTGAATCTAGACTATCACCTTCCAAAATACAGTGCCTTTCTTTATACAACCTAAATTTGCATTAGCTTTTTTTGGTTTCTTTTTCAAACAAACAACTACATAGTTATTGCCTCCCGAATCTTGTATTTATGAGTTGATTTCTTTAACCCAAGTAATGGTTAGACTTTAAATTTATCACATTACTTTCATATTATTTGGTTTGGGATAGTTTTCTAGTCTGTCAGGATTTTTTGGATCCTATCATCTAGTTAATGTTAGCTATCCCACCTAACTTTGTGTCATAATGCCATTAATGTCTTTCTTCAAGACTTTGTTAAATATTTTAAACAGCAGAGAGTTAAGCACAGATCGCTGGGAGCTCTGCCCTAGAGATCTCATTCCAAGTTGACATTGAATCATTAATGATCATACTTCAGGTCTGGTCTGTTGACAGCTTTCTTTCTTATTTTAATTTAGACATTTTTATCGATATCATGTTTTTACATTATCTTCTTTTTTGTATACATTCCTTTCTTCTCTCTCCAGAGAGTCATGCCATATTAACAAACAATCTTAAATAGAAAGAAGCTCGCCTTTGCAAAAAGAAAGGCAGATGCATTTTCAGAGGGGGAGAGGGACAATCTTGCTCATTATAATTATGTGGCATTCAGTTTGAGTTTGTTGTTGTTGTTCATTCCATTTGAATTATTTATGTTGTTTTCCTGTTTTTGTTTGCTTCATTTTGCATCTCCCTAAGCTTGTCTTTTTTTCTTCATGTGCCTTATATTTCCAGTTCTTTGGTCCTTCAAAAATACTGCCATAAATATTTCTTGTGTATATGGTACTTTTCTTTCTGCCTTTGACCTCTATGGTATAAATGTCTAGCAATGGCGTCTCTCTGCCAGAGGATGCTATGAACAGTTTAGTCACTTTCATAGTATGATTAAAATATTTTTTGAATGGTTGAACCAGTTTACAGCTTCACCAGCAGTGTATTAGTGTGCCTGTCTTTCCACAATTCCTCCTAACTGCACTGTCATTTAGGTCATATTTTCCTGCCTAACCTCAAGAATATCATGAAAGACTATCAAATACTTTGCCAAAATCTAGGTAGAATCTTGCAGTCTAGTAATTCAATGAGTCAGTCCAGTAACTCTATCAAAAAAGGAATTAACACTAGTCTGGTATGACCAGTTCTTGATAAAGCCAGTTACTTGTTAATTAACTATACTTTTAATAATATGTTATAGATTTTTGTCAGGAATTGAACTCAGGTTGATTAGCTGGTAGTTTGCTGACTCTGTTCTCTTTCCTTTTTTAAAGTCAGGATATTCGCTCTTCTCTAATTCTGTAGTACCTCTTCCATTCTCCCTGTTCTTTCCTAGATTGCTGCTAGAGGTTTGGTGGTTCCATCCACCTGTTCTTTCATTACCCCAGGATGTAGTTTTCCAGCCTAGTATCCTGAGCTCCTAAAGGACAACATGGTTCTTTTTTATTATCCCCCTAATTATCATTCATATTAATTCTCTAGGAGCCATTTCCCCCTGTTCTTTCCAGTTCAGAGATCTTTTTCTTTAGCAGAGAAAACAGAAACAAAATAATAATTGAACAGCTGTTCTTTCTCCATTGTCCATAACCACCATCCTGTCCCTTCTTTGGTCTACTTCACACACCCCCCCCCATATAGCTAAAAAAAATAAGAAAATGAAACACTTTGTTACCCTAAGATTTTTTCACCATCCTTAGTTTTCTTTGATGGCCATAGCACATTTTGAGCTTTAATGTTCCTGGCACTAGTCTTTAAGGACTATACCACTTACTCTTTAGTAGTCACCCTCTTTTACCTGCCCTTATGTGCATGTTTATTTTATTTACTTATTTTTATTTAATCTTTAAGTTGGTTTAATTTTAAATTAATTTTAAATTTAAATTTTATATAAGTTAGTTGATGAGTTCCCTTTGTATCCATATCATTCTCTTCCCCTTTTCCTCATTGGAATTATTTCTCTTAGTGTCTTCAAAATTTAAATCTTTAGTGCTTCTAATCTTTAGTGCTGACTTCCCTTAGAGAATTATAGTTCATAGGATCCGCGCTATCTTTTCTAAACTGAACCCTTTAAAATTTGCTGTTCTAAAATCTTGGGTGTATGTCAAACTATGCCTGGCTTTCCTCTTGTTATAAAATTTAAAGATGGAGCAGTCACTTCTCTTTATGGTTTCAGTCATTTCCACCTTAGCAACCAGTTTTTCCTTGTCAGTGAGAATTAAATCCAGTATAGAAATTCCCCTGGTTAGTTCCTCCACTTTTTGAAGGATGAAATCAGCATTAAAGCAAGTCAAGAAGATATTAGCTGTTCCAATTTCAGCCTAAAGAGCAGATGTTTGAGTAATTGGAAGTTTCCCATCACTTACTGTTATCATGCCTCTGTGCTAGGCTTTTATCTGTTCCCTAAGCTTATCTATTTCTTCTTTTCTGCCCAGGTGACCTGCATAATGTGCTGATGACAGTATTGCTTCTGTTCCTATCCTTGTTGAGCTTCACTTGATATTACCCCCATGGCTCCCTTTTATAGTTCTTGGATTTCTTCAAATGAGTGTGTTCTCTTAGAGTATGCAACTCTGCCATACCAACACTCCCTATTATCTATCCTGTTATTTGTGAATAAGATATAACCTTACAGAACCATATTTCAGTAGTTGTTCTCATTCTACCAGATTTTAATGATACCTATAAGGTCACATTTTTTTTTTCAGTAGGAATGCTAGATAATCTTGCTTGTTAATTCATACATTGTGCATTCAAGACCATGGTTCTTTTCTTGGCATTTCATTTCCTATGAATTTCTGACTATCATTACTCCTATTCCTTTTTCTACATTGTCAGTATTGCCTATGGTATCTAGCTTGGTGGATATGCCTAGGCAGTTTTTGCCCTCTCTTTCTTTTCCATTTTAAATCTTTTTTAATTGCAAGGTATCTTTTTTATATTTTAAGCTGTGGTCTAGAAATCCAAATCCTATCCTCAAGATGCTGTTTTCTTCTTTTTTGATTTGGCAGTTTATCATCTTTTGTTCTTTCTTATTTTATCTTTTGTTTGTTTTTGTATCACCTTTATTTTTAGGTATATCCATGCCCCTATCCAATGAGCTATCCATTATAAACTATTTAAAAAAGAACAAAAAGCAGTTAAGCCTCACCACCACCACCACCAAAAAATGTTACTGTATTAATTGTTTTGACAGCATGTGCAATAATACACATCTATAGTCCCCCGATCTGGCAAATGGGAAGGAGGTACACTTAGTTCTTCTGAGGACAAACTTGGTCATTAGAATTCTATACTATTCACTTTATTTGTTGTTTGTATCATTTTAGTCGTGTACAGTTTTCCTTGTTTTTACTTCATTCTGTATCAGTTGATTTAAGCCTTCTCATGCTGCTCTGAATTCTTCATATTCAGTTTTTTCTTACAGCTTAGTAATATTCCACTACATTTATGTATTACAGTTTGACTGTTCCCCAATCACTGGGAGAGTCCATCTCCTTAAATAACTGTTCTATCTTTCTCCTCTAAAGCCTTCACCTTTGACCAATGGCAGCAGTGAAAATACCACCTGTATCCCTGGTTTTTGTGCTGAAGACTATCTTCTGTTTAGAATGCATTTTAGATTTTTTTTTTCTGGTGTCATGTATGAATGTGAGAATTACTAGAGGTAAGTGAGTAGAGGCCATCTGGTTTGACAGTTCTTGGGAGGGGCTCTGTCTCATGTTGCCTATGTGCCCCAGGAAGACAGAAGAACCTGCTCTCAGTATCAGATGACGATTAACTGCCTCAGTCTCTCTTAGCCTGGTCATGAGCTCAGCTCATGTAATGAGCCACCAGTCCTTTTCTCTTTTTGTGGCCATTCCTGGGTTCTCTTCACCCTGTAGTCCAGCTGTGTCCTGCCAGCCTCCCCTAACGGCAGGGCTTCATAGAGATCAGTGGGACTGTAATTCTGCTTTGTCTTCTTGGCAGGATGTTCTTTTTCTTCTGCCCTCCCAAGGTGTTGCAGGATTCCTTTCTGCCTCTTCGTGGCCTTGAGCAGAGATAACAGTTACCTGGTTGTGTCGGAAACACAGGGGTTACACCTTCTGTACAACTCATAGCCAAGGTCTCCTTGCTCTCCATTCATGCTGCGCTCCTCTGTCACTTTTGCTGACCATTTACCATGGGCACATATCCAGTTTTGCCTCAACAGAAAGCTGTCCCTTTCTCAGTACCACTCTTATACCTCCTTAGGATTTTCTTATCCCCTTCACTTTCTTATGCCTTTCATATATACTGTCCCTTTTATTGCCTTGTCTTCCTGCCTGCTCCAGTGGTCTTTCCAGTTTCTCCCTCTTCTTCCCAGAGTCCTCTTCCTTCTTTCTCCTTCTCAGGTCCTTCTTTGTTTTCCCATTAGGGCCTCACATTCCCTTAACTTTGGCTTGAGCCCTTATCTTTAAACTTCTCTATCTCTCTCAAATTCCATCTCCAATTTTCTTAAGTCCAAAATTAAACCTCCTGTTCAGTTCAAACTTTTCTCCCTTCCCTGTTCCATCTGGAGCCAGATCAAATGCGAACTTCAGCACTTGGAATTTAAAGGACTCCACCTTTGCAACTTTATTTCATATTGCTTTTCATGGATTCTACTTTCTAGCCATACTGGGCTATTTGATGATCCATAAACTTGTCACTTGCTGCTTTCCATTTACAGCAAGCTCATTTAGAGCCCATTCTGTGCCCAGTGTCTTGCTAAGTGCTGGGCTGTGAAGACAGAAGTGAGACTATTCCAGTCCTCACAGGGCTTACATTTTGTTGAGGTTGGGTAGAATAACATCTCAATGACATCTAAGTCAGTACTTGCGTTTGCTCAGGCCTAGAGTGTGGTTCCTCCCCATTTTTGCCATCAGAACTCTTTTTCATTTCAGGTCAAGATCTCCACTTATGTTCCGCTCTCTGTGGGTTGCGTTCCCACGGTAGCTTATATTCATAAGTTCCTTGAGGGCAGGAATCATTTCCTTGTTGTCTTTTTATCTTTAGCTTGTTTAGGTCTTGGACAGAATAAGTAAAAGGTTAATTGATGTGAATAAATAAACTCAAAGAAAACAGCCTCACTGATTAGTATTCTTGCACATTTGATATTATTTTAGTTTGTATTTTATGCTGTTTTTGTAATGTGACCCTCCCCCTTTTTTATTTTGACGTCCTGGTATGCATGACTGTGCCACCTCTGCTACTTTTTCCTCTCTGGTTTCTGACAACAAAGTGTGTTAATGGATCCTGTTTACTCCACTAATAGAGGTATCAGTGTATGATAGCCAAATCCACATTTCGAAAACAGAAAGTAAATATTACTTTGATACTAATGGATCTTCTAGACTGATTGACTCCCATTGTTTAGAAAACAGTTCTGTTTGATTATTCTAAATTATCTATAGAGGAGCAATTAGGCTCCTAATCACCTGTTACGACCTCTTTATAAACTTTCACCTAAAGGTTACATCAGCTATAGTGTTTCAAATATTAAAAAATTAGAAGTGATTATTTTTGCTCCACAATTATATCATGGTATTTTAACATCTTTACTAATAACTTATATTTGCTTAGTGCTTTTACACATGATATCTCTATGTAAAACCATATAGAGACTTTTATAGTGTTTTGAAAAGATTATTTTTGTTAGTTTAAATTTAAAATACTGGTTAAAAAATTTAAATAAGTTGTTTTTCTTTATCCTGTCAGCATTAGTGCCTGTTTATATTGTCCAAAGTTAAGTCCATGAAATCAATGCATTGCTTGTGTCAAATATGAAATTAGCTGTGCAGAGATGCAAGCTAAATTGAAAGGCAGGAAATCATTTAATGCATTTAATCCATTTTGCAAAGGAATTGAGGAATCTAACTGAATTTTTTGCTTTTTATCTGGTAATTTTTACATTGTTGATATAGCAGTTTTTTGTTTATGGGAGTAATTTGGATCTGCAATTTAATTGGGGTAGAGAACTTTCAAAAAGAATTCCTTCTACCAGTGCACATTGGTACCTCTTTCACAACTTAACCTTAGAGAGTTGCTAGGGGAATTGAAGGGCTGAGTGACTTACCTTGCAGAGGGTCCCACAGCCAGAATGTGTCAGGAGCTGAACTTCAACACAGATTTTCCTAACTTCAAGGCCAACCCGCTGTCCTAGACTGCCACAGCATTAAGAACTAGAGATATGTGATTTAACATGGCCAGTTTTGTGTGTGAGTTTTTTAAGTTGCCTAGGATATGTTTCCGTTTCAAATCTAGATTGAATCTAAACTATTTTTAGATCTGAAATTTAGATTTAGATAACAGCTAATGCTACATCATGCCGGAGAAGGAAATGGCAAACCACTCCAGTATCTTTGTCAAGAAAAACCCAAAATGGGGTCATGAAGAGTTAGACATGACTGAAAATGACTGAACAGTAATGCTGCATCATACAGATCAGAAATGAAACATAAGCACACGCTGTTTTAACCATTTACTTAAGGAGGATTTTCTATGTGACTCCTTTTCAGGCCAGTTTTTCTGTGGAAATAAACGATGTGATGAAAGAGAAGGATTAAAGAGTTGGGAAGTGAATTTTGGTTACATTGAACATGGTGAAAAGAAAAATGCACTTGTGAAATTAAGTAAGTTGATTTGAAAAGGATTGTTTTTAATTTAACATGACATCTAACTAGAACTACTTCTTAAAACTATTAATGTTCATAAGCAGATAAGGCAAAATTGGAAAGCATTTGTCAATTGGTAGAAAATTGGTCTAGTTACAAATTAAAATTAAGCAACTTACTAAAAATTTATTCTTTGTTTCATGATTTCCAATGAACTTCTCAGTTCAAGAAGCTGTAGTGCTTTTTTTTTTCTCCTGGCTTCCTATTTCTTTTAAGGTAAAACACAGTCTTCTCTGTTTAGTTTTTAAAGCCCTTCTTGTCTGGCTCTAACCTGCCTTTACAGGTTGATTACCCCTTACTCTGTGTTGTCATGAACCCCACACTCCAGCAAAATTGGTTTCCTTGCTGTTTTCCATTTACAACATTCTTCTGCACATCCCCCCATGCCTGCAGTGCTTCTCTTACTATTTTTGTTGTTGTTGTTGAACTTTTATTATCTGTTGAACTTATTATTTTTTATTAATATGATGAGACACCTTCCATACCTTCTTAGGGCTGGATAGTTTCCCATCATTCAAAGGAAAGCCTCTGCTTTAGCTCCAGACTGTACCCCTATCCCTAGTCACCTGTCCTGTACATGCTCATTGTTAGTCCCAAAGGGGCCACATCTGTCCCCACTACTGGGGAAAAAATAACAGCACAAAACAAAAACCCAAAGGCTCCTACAAGTAAGTAGGACAAGAGCATCAGACAGTACATCATTAGATGGGTTTACAAACAGGGATGCATTACAGACAGGCCAGAAAGAAGGATACACATATCACTTACTACTTTCATCTCTTGAAACCTTTAGTTTCCTTCGAGGCTCAGTTTAAATGTCACCTCTTGTAAGAAGCCTTTTCTGAGTTCCCAATTATTATTTGTTATTATCTCTCCCCCCCCCAAAGCTATATGTTTATTATGTATTTACTTATGTATAAATATGGAGTATTCCTCTCAAAACATAAGCTCCTTGAGAGTAAAGACTGTACCAATTTTGTATTTCTGTTCTTAGAACCTACCACATATTAGTTACTTAATAAACTTTTGTTGCTTAATGAGGAAGTTAGCATGTCAATATTGTGTTATCTCTTCTTGCTACTGCTAAAAGTATGCCTACCTCACAGGA
>CM053624.1:61263772-61291021 GCA_028646595.1 Phalanger gymnotis
TATATATATATATATATATATATATATATATATATATATATATATATAGCGTTTTTCTCTGGTAATACATGGATATATATATATATATCCATGTATTACCAGAGAAAAACGCTTTTTAAAAAAACATATATTCAGTTCTCAATTATCCATTTATAGAGCATGGATAATCTAAAAATAATTTGTGAAAGCATGGGGCTTTGTCTGTTCAAAAAGGCATGCTTCAGTATAGAAAGTATTCTGAGGTTACTTATTTACTATTGATGCTTGATAGTGGAGATAAATCACGTAAGTGCAATGAGAGAAAGTTCTTTTATAAGATACCATTTACTGTCTCTTTGACTGGCAAAGTGGAGCTGTCACAAGAGATTTTGGAGATTAACATATTTAGTTATCCATGCATTGGAAGAGAGAAGACAAAAGTATGGATAATATATGATAGCAGATAATTCAGAAATCTTTTATACTTGACTTTGGAGTGCATTAGGAGCATGTACACTCAATTGTTCATACACTGCACCAACTTTTGTACCTGGTCTCAGACCTTGCTTGATCTGGCCTTTTTTAGGACCTGGATAGACAAGCTAGGAAGTAAGCTACCACCACTTTTTTCAAGTTGGAATACTAAATTAGAAATCAAACAACCAAAGGTCTAGTAATTTACCACATAAACTTGAGCAAGATATTTAGTTGCTCTTGATTTATTTTTTCTGTGGGCACACATATGGGAGTAGGTCTCTGTCCTTTCCTAAGTCATGTAGATATTTTGAAGAAAAATAAGGTAATGTTCTATTATATGTATTAATGGACTGGTTGATATTGTGGATAAAGGAAATTCATAGATAATCTCCAAATTTTATTTTATCAATGAAAGAGCATTTATTGTGGCTACTAAGGACTTATGGCCACTATTTGCTGGTAAAAAGTTTAAAAAAAAGAACATATTTGAATCTGATCTCCATTCCTTGCTTCTGATCATTTCCTAGTGTTATTTCATCTAAAGGTCAGCCAGTTGGATCAAGAAGAAGGAACCTGGATAATCAAGCACCTAAATCATGGAGCTTTAACTGTATTTGCAAATTCAATAGTCTCTTAAGAGTAAAGATATTATATATAAACTAGTGGTTCTTAGATTTCTTTAAATTGAAACAGGTCAGTGTTGGCAGCAACCTCTGTTAATTTGTTTATCAAACATACTGATAACCTTTTTCCCCTTCTTCTCCCTTAAAGTAATGTTATAATATTTTTAATCAGCTGATTATGCTTATCTAACTTTATTTCTTCCCCAACTTTTTTTTGGTTATGATTATGACATCATTTTGAGGTTAAGAAAGACAGATAATATGCCTATTATTTCCATTAATACTACTTGAGAAAGAACATTTGAGAAAAAAAGGAGAATTTGCAGAGTTAAAAATGGCATGATAATTTATTTATCCAAATTCAGTTAAATAAATTTTACCACTTATATTTCTTTTAGGACTATGCCAAGAATGTTCCTTCCGACTAAATTTTCATCACAGGTAATGTAATCTTTAAAACAAACTTCAAATGGGCATCTCAAGTAGCATGTCTACTACTGAATCAGTACCCTTAAAGTAGATGTTTATTTACCTACATTAGGTGCCTAAATATTGATTTGAGGGTTGTTTGCTTGGCCAAATGGTTGGATAGTTATATGGAATATCAGGACTCCTTTTTATGCCTTTATAAGCCAGGAATATGGTGCTTGCTCATCATCCATTCTTGATAAGTCATTCAGCAAACATTTATAAAGTAACCTACTGAGTACCAAGGACTGTGCTAAATGTTTTAAGTATATGTAATCCCATACAGCTGTAAACTCATAGCCCTATATATGTACAGTGAATGGGTATTGAAATTTTTGGTGGAGAGCCTTTTCTCAGATACTGTAACAGATAGTTCCAGTTTGGTTCAGTGCCTTTCAGGAAATTGTCACAAAACATCTCCATATAGTAGTTTATGTTTTCGTTTAGGAACAATGTTACAGTTGAGGTGTTATGTTTTTGATCAAGGACTTGTCCTTAGATTACAGATAATAACCAGTAGTATGTCCCAATATCAAAGATAGAAAAACTCTAAAACTCAACAGTCACTTAACAGAGTGAAATTATGGACCAACTCCTGTAAAGTAGGTACTCATTGATTTAAGTAAAGAATCCCAGGATATTATAGAGGAGTTTATTAGTATTTTTGGTGAGATTTTAGATGGCCTAGGTCTCTTAAAAAGTCATCAATGGAAACGTGAAGTAATATTTTCTTTCTCTTTTAATAAATTTACTTGCAATAAGCTGTGTCATTCAAAATAATTACATTGATATTAGAGATCAAAGTCATTGCACCATTGAAATATTTGGAGACCTCATTAAATATTTTTCTTATTAGAGTTTGGAAAAGAAGAATTTCTTCAGTCTAGTCTTCTTATACATTCTTCCCAACATCACCCAACTGCTCTGTCTCTTCGTGTCAGGAACAGCCTAGAAAGAAAAAATAAGTCAAAGAAAGATGGGCAGGGGAAGGTTTGGTAGGTCATGGTGTTTAAGTGTGTTTTTCACACTCGACTGGTGTTGCCTGTTTCTAGTAGCATAGTTTCTGTGGTAGAAACCTTTCAAACTAACATTAAAATATGATTTTATTCATAGTGTTCCATTTTTTCACTTGCATTTTTTAAAAGGCAACTATTCCTTGGTGGCATAAAGGATAGAGTGCTGGACATACAGACAGAAAGACCAGAGTTGAAATATTGCATCAGATGCTTAACTAGCTCTATGACTCTAGGCACTTAGTCTTTCTGCTCCAGTTTTTTTCTTTGTAACTTGGTGATATGATAACAACTACCTAATAGGGTTATTGTGAGTACTGAATTAAATAACATATGTAAAGCATTTTGCAAACTCTAAAGCACTATATAAGTGCTATTATTATTATTACTTTCACCATCATCATCATTATCATTATTATTCCTAATTCTTAATTGGCACTTTTTCCACACATTGCTGCTTCTTTGGGAAAATTAACATAAAGTCTACTCTTTGTTTAATTTTTAACATAAAGGAGAAAAGAAGTCAAGCCAAAAAAAATAAGGGATAAAACTGAAAAAGACTGTGAAGAATCATCACATAAAAAATCCAAGTCATCTTCTTCAAAAATGCAGACTTCCAAGAAGAAGGCAAAAGGTATTAGGAAATCAATGTATAACTTATGTTTATAAAAAATTTTAATTCATAAATATAAAATGTATAAAATCCATTTATAAACATGAAATTGAACCTGACTTCTATTCTTCAGGTACAAAATGCAAAAGATTTAAGGGGAAATTCCAAATATCTTCAACATCTCAAAAGTTGTAACTTGCCAATGGGAAGAGAGTCAAGAAAATTGAATCCTAATCCTTCTTTTGCTACTTTCTGTGTGACTGGGCAAGGCTCTCCTCTGTCAAATAAGTGAATTGGACCAAGTGGTATCTGAGATTACCCCCAAGTCTACCTTTAAAACTTTTTAGATAAATCAAATTTCAAGTCTTACTCTGAGAATAATCTCTTTTTGTTCTGTGGGCCCACAATGAAAAATTGACTTTAAATTCACTAAATTCCCTACCGTTACAATGAATAATCAGTAGAAGCAAGCAGACAACTTAGAAAATGCCTTAATGAGTTTGATCCAATCCCATGCTAATGTAGGAATTTCAGAGCTAAAGCTGAATTATATCTTTGGACAGGAGGGGGCTGTCTTGTTCCACTTATGGAAATATGCATACTATATTTTCTCCCTTTTTATTTCTAGTGAATTATTCCATGGTGAAGTATAGTAGTCTGAAGGCCAATTTTGAAATTAGGAAGTTCTGATTAACATATTCTACCTGAGAGTCACCCTGGACAAGCCAATCCTTTCAGTATCATTGACAACTCTTTAAGGCTCTCAGTTACAGATGAGTTGCTAGTAGGGAATTTCCACATTGTGAATTCCCCACACTAGTGAAATCACAAGTTTGGAAAATAAAAGCAAATAACGAAATTATAAATGCCTTTTCATATATTTTGACCTAGATTTAAGCTTGACCAAGTCATTTAAACTGCAGAGGAAACATATCATTCACATTGTGTTAAGAAACAGGACTTAGAGCAGAATTTTCACTTTGTCTCTTGTCTCTTAGCCTTTCACCAATTTTGAAATAATAATAGGAATTGTAGAGATTTATTCATTCAACATGCAAATGTGTACATTACAATTTTTAAGAAAAATTTAAGTGGTTTAATTTGGGATAATCAGTTCTTAATTATGTTATTATAAAAATTAAATTTTATTACTTTAGACCATTTCATTTTAGGGTCATTAATAATCATTCATATGCTTATTATTCTACATACTACATTTTTTAGAGCCCTTGCTTTGTATAAGAACATACATGATACCTATATGATAGTTATTCAAGTATTCTGGGCCATCTTTAGTCATCCTGGTTACATCAGGCCACTGGGCCCAGATGGCTCTGGAGGGGAAGGTGAGACTGATGACCTTGCATAGCCCTCCCTCACTCAAATCAAAGTCAAATACAAGTCATATCATTATTTCCCTGATGTCATGGTCCTCTTCTGGAATGAAGGGCAAACACAACCTGTTGGATCTCCCTAAACTCATGTACATATACATAAAGAAAGGTAGATTATTGTTTCCAGATGCCAGTGTGGTTGCAGGAATAAAGAACTACGTGAGAATATATCTGAGAAGTTTGTCCCAAGATCTGGGTTTGAGGGGCCAGGAATATAGGTAGAATATGTTCTAAGGCCATTTCTGGGATTCAGATTTACTCTGAGCTCTGAAATAGTATGGGATGTTGAGTAAACGAATTATGTAATCAATCAGGTTGGCCTTGGTGTTTCACCACATCAAATTACTTCAGCCTGCCCCAAATTATAGTATACATATGTGTTAATTGAATGAATAAATCTCTTTTTATTAGGTTGTTGCCAAGTGTTTAGCTACTTTTTATTTGCTTTCTTATTTGTACATGGGAGAAAATGAACAAGAAAAAACATTTATTTGGCTCTTGGCAGAGCAAGCCATACCTGCCTTACAGTTTGGAGTCTCTGCCCCCTAGTTCTCTCATGCAACCTTTAAAGAAGCCATGCCTGCATCCACTTGGAATGGAAGGTGATTGGGGAAAGCAGAATTGTGCTCAATAGTCAGGGGAGATCTGACTCTCTGCCTTGCTGCTAGTTTTGTTTGCTTAAGGAGCTTAGAATAACATAGGACACCTACGGAACTCAGTAAATAGAGTGCCAGCCCTGGAATGAGGGAAGACTTCATTTTCCTGAGTTCAAATCCAGCCTCAGACACTTATTAGCTATGTGGTTCTGGGCAAGTCACTTAACTCTGAACTCTGTTCTTATCTATAAAATGAGCTGGAGAAAGAAATGGCAAACCATTCCGCTATCTTTGCCAGTCAATCATTTTTTCAGTGGTTGTCTGACTTCTTGACCCCCATTTGTGTTTTTCTTAGTAAAGATACTGGATTCCTGACTCCAAGCCTAGCACTCTATCCACTGTGCCACCTAACTGCCCAAGTATCTGCCAAGAAAATTCAAATGGTGTCACAAAGAGTCCAACCACTGAAATGACTGAACAACAAAAAAGATTAACAGCTGAGCTCTTTATCATTCTAATAGAGAACTTGGCATGAGGATCAAATGAGAGAGCATGTGTAAAGCATTCTGCAAACCTTGAAGTGCTCAATAATGCTAGCAGTTTTTTCCTTTTTTGTAATTTTCCCTCACTTAGGAAATGCAATGAAAGATTTCATTAATTTAGGGAACTCTTGGATGAGGGAGCTCCTTGTACTGATTCAAGTTAACATCTTCTCTGTAACTTAAATTCTTAGAAAATTGCCTATGGAGGTGAAGGCCTTTGTTTTGTGCCTCTAACTGTGTATGCTGCTGACTCGTATTGAAAACAGTTCTTGCCTCTAATGTCCTTGGGGTATTATGAAAACTAAAGTTTGTTTGCAAAGTACTTAAATGATACAAAAATTTCTCTAAAAGATTTTCTAATAGTGCTATGGAAACATAAATGTTTTTGAGGAGGAAATAAAAGTAACTACCTAAACTTCCTTTTTTTAATTAATGTTTTCTGGATATTTTTTAAGACCAGATATGTGTTTGTGTGGGGAAGGATAACGTGAAATGATATTAGGTGGGAATGTGTGTATAATTATAATCTTATGTAATGAAATTTTCCATGGCCAGGAATAATCCCATTATACAGAAGTATTTAAGGTGATAGTCCTTTTATTGCCTTCTCAAGGCTTATCTGTTGCCACCCAGCCTACCTCCATTTTGTACTTCTCTTGGGATATATTTCTGAGCCCCCAAATGTTACATATGATTCAGAGAGATAATAGGTGGGCCCTTGTGTAAACAAATGTTAGAAATTCCACTTTGAATATCGATGGCTGTCCAGCTTTCTCATTCATCCACACTTCTGCTTCTGAGGGTAGAGATGTTCTCTCTTGAACGATGTCTAATATAGCTGACTCGCAACAGTTCAGCAATTTCTTGATGTGATTATTATCTTGAAATTACAACTTGATTTCACAGCAAGAAAGAGTTTATGTAATAGATGAAGAAATTAGGCTATCTACTAATCTACTTTGATTTATTTTTTAAAAATTAAGTTAACATTTTATTAATGCCTTTTGTTTTTTACATCACAATCATTTCTAGGTATAATGGCCTTCCCACTATCCAGTGACCCTTCTCTTGTAAGAAAGACCACAAAACAATAAAGCCAACAAGCATTGACTATTTGGCTTCATTTAGAATTAAAATTAGCTTCATTTTAATGTTTGTTTCATTTACATTATTGTTTAATCAGCAAGCATTTATTAGGCACTTACCGTATTTCCCCATGTGTAAGACACACCCTTTTTCATAAAATTTGGGGTCTAAAAACTGGGTGCATCTAACATTTCCCACTTTTTTGCGCTTGTTGTCTTTGCACTCATTGTTTCACATTTGTTACTGGTGTATTAGATTATATTTTGCCACGTTCTGCCCAGAAATGGCTCAGAAAAGATTTTCATACAGGGACAAATTCAAGTTAAAAGTGATCCAATTTGCAAAAGTGAATGGAAATTGTGCTGCTGAACATAACCTTGGTCCTCCTCCAACTGAGAAAACAATCTGAGACTGGCTACGGGAAGAAGAAACCCTACTGAAAATGCCAGGGCAGAAGAAGGCCATGAGAAGCAAGTCAGCAAAATGGCCTGATTTAGAGAGGGAATTGAAGATATGGATTGAAGAGCAAAGGGCAATTGGAATTCCTATGTCCACAAAGATGGTTCAGCATGAGGCAAGAAGAATTGCTGATGAAAAAGAAGTTACTGATTTCAAAGGACACAATTGGTGCTTTAGGTTCATGAAACAGAATGGACTAAGCATGTGTACATGCACCAGACTTGCCCAAAAGATGCCTGAAAGCAGTGAGCAGAAGGTCTTTGAATTTCATCATATTATTGTATGATTTTATGATGAATAAAACTTGAGTTCAATAACTTTATGTAATACATTTTTTTCAAATTTCGGGCCCCAAAATTAAGGTGTATCTTATAGATGGGGAAATATGGTACCGTATGCTAGGACTTAGGGATATGACAGACATGAACATAGTTTGCCCTTGAGAGGCTTTTCATTCTTTTGGGACACTCTTGGTGAACATCTTGTTTTTCTGGTTCATTCTCCTTCAGTTCATTTAAATTTTCTTATGTGTCTCTGGATTCTTCTTATTTGTTTTGTTACGTTATGATTAAGTAATATTCCATTATATTTATATAGCTCAATTCATTTAGCCATTCTGCGATCCGTGGTTTTTCACTGTGTATCTAGTATTTTGTTAACTTTGTTTCAGGAAGTAAAAGGTCGATAGTATAGAGAGGCAGATGGAATCAACTGTGGTCAGACAAGTGTGACCCTTCCCCCATTGGAGCTATTAATTCACCTTGACTGCCCAAATCGATCAATAAGTATTTGGGGCATGCCTAACTAAATTCCAAGGCCGTGCCCCCTATTCTGAAGAGCAGAGATACACAAAAGGGGTATGAAACACAGGTCTTTGAAGAGATTTATATTCTAGTTGGGACACAGCTGACAAATTTGAAACATTCAGAGAACAAAGAACCTAAACTTCATGGCGTGGCTTATTAGTACTGTAGCATGTTATTACAGAAGTGTTGTATGGTAAAGCTTTAATGAATGTGCAATTTTCTTTGCAGAACCTGAAGCCTCAGAGAAATCAGAAGGGTCAGATAATGGTAAGTATTGGATTTGGGTTATTCACATAGAATTCTGAAGATTTGAATCATGTGAATTATTAAGAGGCATCTTAGCATACTGATTTGGAGGGCTCCATTTGGAATCAAAAAGACTTTGGTTGAAATTCTTCCTCTGATACTTATTGGCTAGGTGACCTTGGTCACATGACTTAGCCTCTTTGTACCAAAAGGTGATGCTTTAGATCTGATAAATCATAGTCGGGTTGTAATCTGGCTAGTGGGTCCCCATTCTGGGAATTCCCAACGGTGTTATAAAATCATAGCTCCATTGTTTATTTGAGTGAGTTAATAACTTTCATTTTGGAGTACTTGAATGATGTGGATCATTTTATTAGCTGTGACTGAAATTTCTTCTAACATTTTAAAAACATGTCAGATTACCTTGTCTTTGTTTTTGAGAGGTTTTAGCTGCTTCATTCTTTAATGTCTCTTTACAAATAAATTAGAGGAGAAATTTAATCAGTAACTTTGGGTGATAAATACATCAGTGGATGCATGTCAGTTCTAGAGACAAACAGAAAAGATGATTTGAGAAATTTTAAAGAGCTAATAGAAACAGGGAGGGAGCGCACAAATATATTTTTAATCATTATAGCATTAGAGAATGTCAGGATTTTAACTGCTTGAAGATAGCTCCAAAATATCAGACTTAGTACATATAATTCATTCTTCTATAAAGTAAGTCTACTTTATAAGTTCATATATGCCTTGGAGCATGTTTTCTCATAACTCTAAAGTGACAAAAAATGTCTCTTTACTTTTCTTGAGGCCATTTCCCCATACTTCTTTCCCCCACCATTTAAACAATCTTTTCTTATAACTCTGGGAATCTGTGTTCTGGTCAGGGGCCACCTAAGCAGTACATTTAGTAATACATGTGGCACTAAAGTGAATACTGTCTAAAGTCCCTACTTGATTATTGAACTGTGTAGAAACAAGAGGAGTTTTGGCATAAGGTCATTTCTAGTCAATTAAAAAAATAAAGCTTTAAATAAGAATGTTTAATTTGTTAAAAATAGATTAGGTTAGGATCATTGCATTATTGTGCATATAAGTGCATAATAAATCCTTATTGATTGGTGCTTTGTTAAGTACTTTAATTTTGTATAATTTGTAAATATTTGGTAGAAATGTGTGGTGGATTTAATTGTAAGTTGCTAGAACACAAGTGAAATTTGTACCTACACTCTTAAGAGTCAGAAAATGGTGGTCCTTAGGAGATGGATAAAATTTAAATTGGTGATTTCTTGGAAGTTAATGAAATTTCTAATAGAGATTGTGAGGTTTGAGAAATGTTTTCTTTTTAATCCCTTATAATCTGGCTTCCAACCTCATCATTCCATCAAAACTTCTCTCCCAAGTTACCAGTGATTACCTAATTATCCTTTTCTTGATCCTCAGTCTCCTCTGCCTTTCTGCAGCCTTTGACATTGTTGAGCACTCTTTCCTCTTTTATACTTTCCAGGTTTTCTAATCATTCCTTCTCAGTCTCCTTTGCTGGATCCTCTTTTAGATCATGTCCTCTAGCCCTAGGTGTCTGTCATGGATCTCCCTTGAGTCCCCTTCTCTTCTTCTTCCTCTATACTGCTTCACTTGGTGAATTTCTCAGCTCCCATGGATTTAATTACCAACTCTATGTGGACAATTTTCACATCTACCTATCTTGCCTTAACTTCTCTGCTGACTTCCTATCTTGCATCTCCATCTGCTTTTCAGACTCCAAATGGATTTTTAGAGGATATTTAAACTCAACATGTCCAAAACAGAGCTCATTATCTTTTCCTCTAACTCTTCTAAATTCCTCTAAATCCCTTCCCCCCTCCTCCCTACTTTCCCTATTACTGTAGAGGACAACACCATCCTCTCAGGCCCTCAGGCTCACAACTCAACATCCTCAACTCCCCAGTGTCTCTCACCTTCCACATCCAAGCTGTTGCCAAGGCCTGTAGATTTCACCTTTTAATCTCTCTTTATATTTCTCTATGTAGGTATATCTATATATATCTTGAATATACCTCCATTTCTCCTGTGACATTGCCACCACTGTGGTGCAGAGAGCCTTATCACTTCATGCCTAGACTATTGCAATAGCCTACTGATGGGTCTGCTTGCCTGAAATCTCTCCCCACTCCAATCAATCATCTATTCAGTCACCAAAGTAATTTTCCTAAAGTGCAGGTCTGACCATATCACCTTCCCTACTCAGTAAGCTCCAATGCCTGCTAGAGCAAATACAGAATGCTCAAAGCCCTTCATAACAGCCCACTTCTACCTTTCCAGTCTTCTTATACCTTACTCCCTCAGCAGGTATCCTTCAGTTCAGTGATGCTGACCTCCTGGCTGTTCCAGGAACAAAATACTGCATCTCTTGGCTCTGAGCATTTTCTCTGGATGTTCTTTGTGCCCAAAATACTTTTTTCCCCCCCCAATCCTATCTTTTACAGGAATCCTTCCCCAACCCCTCTACGAATACCTTCTCTTAATTATTTTGTATTTCGTATTTATCCTTCATATGGCTTTGCTGACTTCTCCCATTGTAAGCTCCTTGAGGGCAGACAGAAACTTATCCTTTGCCTCTTTTTGTAATCCCTAGCACTTAGCACCATGCCTTGCATAGATGCTTTATAAATGTTTATTGACTGACTGAGTTATTACTCTGCTAGGAAATAGTCTTTCTATAAACTAAGGTCATAAAAAGACTCCATAAAGGACAAAAACTAACTTTAGATTCAAATATTAGAATGGTAAAACAACATTTGTGGCATATGATTTTAATACTGATAATTGTCTTACTGCTATGGGAATCTGTTGCTAGTATTATTTCTGCAAGTATCTCCCCAGTCCTGACAGATTTTTAATCTCTCTTCCCTTAGTTCATTGTGTTATTTTGGTTTGGTGTTTCTTGAGTTCTCCTGAAATCTGCGTTGACTTCTAATCACAAAAGAATGAGGTTGATCTAGATGTAGATCTATAAATCTATGACATTTTCTCTAATATATTTAAATTTATTTGAATTGTGTGCTCTCCTGCTATTTAAAGTCATCAAAATTAGTAGAGGGAAGACAGTTCTTATCAGGGCTCTTTCTTGGCCTCTCTGTGCATAATTTCTTTTACTGATCTCATTAGTTCCCATATTTATGCAGATGACTCCCAGATATCCATATCACCAGCTGCCTGTTGGACATCTCAGACTGGATGTTCCAGAGACATTTAAAATTCAGCATGTTCTAAACAAGCCTGTATCCCTTCCAGACTTCTTCCAAAGAAACATGGTGCCAAGGTATTCAGAGCTGAGTGGCTTAGGGCCTCCCAGGCATGGTCTCTGGAGGCCCAGTATAGGTGCTCAAATAGCGCAACTGGCAGGGTGGCATGAAACAAATGTCATGGGCTTTGTAATCTAGTGATTATTTCTCCAATCCAATCTACACTTCATTATTTATTATATTGATCTATATTATTATTGTGATTGTTGGTTTGTTAGTTTCCCTCATCTCTGAAAACTGGATTGTATGTTGAACCATATATATATATCTTGTTTTTTGGAATGGAGTTGTCAGCTTTTCTCCATACTAATGCACCATCATCTATACTTAACCAAAACTGTATGGAAGTTTAATGCTTCATTTTTCATAGCTCTTCTTTGATAGGTGCTAGATAATCTTAGAGATCTTCTTGTCAAACCTTTTCATTTAAAGATAAGGAAAATAAATTCTAGAGAGGTGTGGTGACTTAACCATAGTCATAGGTATTAGATCAAAGATTCAAACCCATGTTCTCTGACTCCAGACATGGTATTGTTTCTACTATTCCATATTTTCTATATGAGCCTCAGAGATATAAGGAACCTCAGGAGATTATCTGGCTCAACTTCCTAATTTCTAGAAGGTGAGTTACTTTCACTTTGCACATGGTTGTCAACTAAGACTTAGAGAGGGTAAATTAAAAATTATGTAAGGCCATGTAGTTGGCTGTTGGCAAGACAGAGGAACCATCAGAACTTAAGTTTTCTGCAACTTAGCACAGTAACCCTTCTATACCATATTGAATCTCACCCAGTAGAGATAAAAGAATAATAAGGATGGTGATAATGATAATGCTAGAGTAGAATTTAACCTGAAACATACATGATAAGTATGGTGTCTTAGCCCTGTCAGAGACCAAAGCATTAACATTTCCTTTGGAAGCCTTGAAATTTCACAGGCATATGGAACATTTTTTTTTTCCAGTGGAAAAGAATTCAGGTTGAGTATTTTTGCCTGACTCTAAGAATTTACAAATTGCAAAAATGTTGAAAATAGCAATAGTATTAAGAAAACTAGTTTAATGGTTGAAAACAATTGATTTGCTTGTATAAAATGGAGTTTCAAAATTTGATCTCCTAGAGTAGAATAAATTAAGTTTTGGCTAATAGTTCCTATGTGGACATTTCTAATGTTACTAACACCATTTTTAGAAAATGAAGCTGTAGTAAAGGTTATCTAATTATCTTTCTCATTTCACAAATAAGGAAACTATTCAGAGAGTAGAAGGTTAAATGACTTGCTGTGGTCAGTCCATCATTATCTAGAGTTTTGTATCGAATTCTTAGTGCAGTTTTTAGATAGGAAATTAACAATTTGGAGCGCATACAGAAAAAAACATGCCAACAATTATTAGAATGCAAAACCATGCCAAAACTCATTTGAAAGAACTGAATGTTTAGCCTGGCCAAGAGAATTCTTAGTGATAGGGGAATAGAGATTGATGATGGAGTAGGATCATAGATTTAGCTCATTTTACGTGTAAGGAAACTGAATCCCAAATAATTAAGTGATTTGACCAAGTAGCAGAATCAGGATTCAACCATCAGTCTTCTTTAACTTCGAAGTCAGCATTTTTTTTTCCATTGGAATAGGCTATTTCTCTAAAAGCTAATTTTTATTATTTGTAAAATGCCTGCCGTGTGGAAGTCCTCTGATGCCCCACATGTGGCATGGAGGGGGCTTTGGATTCTTGTCGGTTGTTTCAGCAGAGGCGCAAGCACTGGCAGGTCTTCCATGCTGAAAAAGCAAGCATCCTAGCAAACACATGTGTTCTGATGACCAATTTAACTAAGTATGGGGAGGATTATCTCCAATTGCTTGGACAAATTGTAACACATCTTTTGCAAACTATAAAATAAAAAAAAATACAAAGTGGTTCTTAGTCCCATGTGGCTCCTTTCTACTCCTTTAATAATGGTGGAAGAGTGATGAGACTGGAGGGTACAGGGTGCTAAAAATCTCAGTTTGTAGACTGTCTGAAAACAACTGAGTAGCCTCCTCTGCTGTTAATTATCTCATTTGTTTTCTTGGTGTTCTAGATTGTGGAGATAGCTGAAATTGCTTCATCTCATGTACATAATTTCTATCTGGGAGAGGTTTGAGAAGTTGTGAGGATCGGGAAAATGTCTAGTCTTGAATCTTTTTGGTCACATGACCTGTAAGTCATCTCGTTAGGATTTTCTGAGTAAAACGTGATAAGCAACATGCATTAAAGGGCGCACTGGATGAAGGTATAAAGGGAAACAAGTTTTCAAAAATGACATTCTATGGCAGACGACAATAGCTAACATTTACATAGCACTGTGTACTAGGCGCTTTACAATTATTTAGTTATTTGGTCCTCTGCAACTCTGGGAGATAAGTGCTGTTATTATCCCCATTTTACAGATGAAGAAACAGGCAAACAGAGGTTAAGTGACTTGCTCAGGATCACACAGCTAGCAAGTGTCTGAGGCCAGATTTGAACTTTAGCTCTTGGTCTCTATCCACTGTACCACCCAGCTTTATATTTACTATTTCTTTATATTCACTCAGTTAATGAAAAGTCATAGAGAATGCAAGATCCTCTTTAACTTTTTTCCACTGTAAGACAACATTTGATTTGTGAAAGCAGAAGACTGCCTTCAAAAACTCTAACAAGGTGTTACGTATGCATATGTCAAAGTCATACACAATATTCCTTGAAAGATAGCATAGCAGAGGTTCAACAGTCCTCTGATTATTAAATCAAGTGAGGCACAATATAGGGAGATGTGTTTGCTAGCATGAAGGACATTCAGTGAGTCCAAATGGAAGAATATTTCCCAGTGATAGTGAGGTCCTCCAGAGGTGTTTGTTTCTGGAAGATAGGATGACTTTATAGTGACTGCATCAAGTCCTGCAATATGGCAGAGGCCTCCTAAACAAGTAGAGTCTTTGGGAAATTGCATTGTATTTTTAATGACCCTAAGCTTTTCTTTAAACAAACCCTCTATCTTTTATTTTTTCTTTTCTATTTTACATTTAAAAAAATTTTTAATGTTTATTTTTTTTGAGTTATACATTTTCTCTCTTCCTCCAGCCCCTCCCTTACCCACTGAGAAGGCAAGCAATATGAGGCTTATTTTATATGAAGTCATGCAAAGCATATTTCCTTTTTAAAAATATTATTTTTAGCATTCTTTTAAAAACATTTCAAGTCCCAAATACTCTCCCTTTTGCCCTTCCCCACCTATTGAGAAGGCGAACAATGAATTTGTCAGTTATACATGTAAAATCATATAAAACATTTCCATATTAGCCATGTTCCAAGAAAAGCAAGAAAAATAAAGTGGAAACATTATACTTCAATTTGCACTCAAGACTTTATAAGTTCTGTCTCTGGAGGTGGATAGTATTTTCATCATGAGTCCTTTTGGATTGTCTTGGGTGTCTTGGATTGTGTTGATCAGAGTAGCTAAGTCTTTCACAGTTGATCATCGTTACAATATTGCTGTCCTGTGTACAGTGTTCTCCTGGTTCTTCTCACTTTGCATCAGTTTATATAAGTCTTTCCAGACCTTTATGAACCTATCAACCTTTGTCATTTGTTATAGCACAATAGTATTCCATCCCAATCATATCTACAATTTATTCAGCCATTCCCCAAATGATGGACATCCCTTTAATTTCTAGTTCTTTCATATTAAGAGTTGCTGTAAATATTTTTGTACATATAGTTTGTTTCCCTTTTTCTTTCATCTCTTTGGAATACAGACTTAATAGTGGTTTTGCTGGGTCAAAGATTGTGCACAATTTTATAGCCGTTTGGGCATAGTTCCAAATTGTTCTTCAGAATGGTTGGGCTAGTTTGCAACTTCACCAATAATACAGTAGTTAACCTATTTTTCTGCATCCCCTCCAGCATTTGTCATTTTCCTTTTCTGTCATGTTAGCCAATCTGATGAGTATGTTGTGGTCTCTCAGAGTTGTTTTAATTTGCATTTCTCTGATTATTTAGTAAATTTTCATATGACTATTGATAGCTTTGATATCTTCTTCTGAAAACTGCCTGTTCATGATATTCTTTGACCATTAATCAATTGAGGAATGGCTCTTATTTTTCATATATTTGGTCCAGTTCCCTATATATTTGAGAAATGAGGGATTTATTAAAGAAAGAGGCTATAAATTTTTCCCTCAGTTTCCTGTTTTCCTTCTAATTTTGGCTACATTGTTTTCATTTGTATAAAATCTTTGTAATCTCATCTAATCAAAATGATCCACTTTATCCCTTGTGATCCTGTCTGTCTTTTGTTTGGTCATAAACTCTTCCCTTATACATAAATCTGACAGGTCTTAGTTTGCTTATGATATCACCCTTTATGTCTAAATCAAAATCTATATTTTTTGATCTTATCTTGGTATATGGTGTGAAGTGTTGATCTATGCTTTGTTTCTGCCAATCTGTTTTCTAGTTTTTCTATTAGTTTTTTGTCGAATAATGAATTCTTGCCTCCACAAAGCTTGTATTTCTAGGTTTATCAAACACTAGAGTTCTGTGGTCATTTGCTTCTATATATATTGTGTACCTAATCTGTCCCACTGATTAACCACTCTCTTTCGTAGCCAGCACCAGGTTAGACATTCTTGCTTCACCCCTGAGCTTACTGGGAAAGCTTCTAGTTTATTGTTGTTTGCCCTTCATTTTTGAAGAGGATGAATGACATCTTGGGTGATTTTGTCTCTCACATGTGAATTAAAAATTATTTAAGTAAGGCAGAGTTGTAAGAAGTCATTAGCCTCACTGTCTCTTCCAGAGTCATCAAACTCCATTGGCAAGACAAAAGTCAGGATGACTGGCAATGACCCAGGATGCAGTAGGTAATGTTGGTCTTGGATGTCTGGCCAAGCTCTAAGAGTTCCACAGTGCCTACTTTAGCCACCTTCATGGCCACTGGAGCATATTGTTCTCATCTGCCCCTTCTGCTGGGGGTGGTCTTCACATGCTTGGGGTAGATATCCCCCTAACTCACTGACCGGCCCATTGGTTACCCTCAACCTGGTTTAGCCTGTCTGCTGAGATGGTTTACCAGGGTGTGGCCACTGTGCATGCTACAGCTTCTTGGAGCCATAGGTGAGAGTTGAGTGCTAGGAAAACACTTCATAAATGTGGATGAGTAGCCCTCAAAAGGGCTTGGCAAGCCTTCCGTCAGAGGTGCTGGTCCTCCTTGAATATCCCATTCAGGCATTACAAATAATGCTTGTTCTTAGTTTTAGATAGATAGTACTTATTTTAAGAAAAGCTCCATTTCATGGATTTGTTGTTGTTCAGTTACGTCAGTAGTGTCTAACTCTTCCTGACCCCATTTGGGGTTTTCTTGGCAAAGATACTGAAATGGTTTACCATTTTCTTCTCCAGCTCATTTTACAGATAAAGAAACTGAGGCAAACAGGGTTAAATGACTTGCCCAGGTCACACAGCTAGTAAGTGTCTGAGGCCAGATTTGAACTCAGGAAGATTAGTCTTCCTGATTCCAGGCTGAGCACTCTATCCACTGCGTCACCTAGCTGGCCCAATTCGATGATTACTGCTTTTTGTAATATAATTTGAAATCTGGTACTGCTAGGTCACCTTCCTTCACATTTTTTTTTTCATTGATTCCTTCGATAATTATAATTCTTGACTTTTATACTTCCCGATGATTTTATTTTTTTCTAGCTTCATAAAATAATTCATTAGTTGTTTGGTTTGTAAAGCACTAAGGAGTAAGTTAATTTGGGTAGAATTGTCATTTTTATTACATTGGCTTGGCCTACCCATGAGCAATTGATACTTCTCCAGTTGCTTAAATTTCTTTATTTGTGTGAAAACTTTTATAAATGTGTTCATATAGTTCCTGGGTTTGTGTTGGCAGGTAGACTTCTAAGTATTTACATTGTCTGCAGTAATTTAAAATGGAATTTATCTTTCTATCTCTTTCTGCTGAGTTTTGTTGGGAATATGTACAAATGCTGATGATTTATGTGAGTTTATTTTATATTCTGTAACTTTGCTAAAATTGTTAATTGGTTCAATTAATTTTTTAGTTAATTCTCTAAGTATATCACCATATTGTTGCCTATTCTTATTATTTCAGTTTGTTTTTCTTTTCTTATTGCTATGGCTAGCATATCTAATACAGTGTTGAATAATAATGGTGATAAAGCACATCTTTGCTTCATCTCTGATTTTATTAGAAAGGCTCCCATTACAGATAATGCTTCCTCTTCGTTTTATATAGATAATATTTATCATCTTAAGAAAAGCTTCATTAATTCCTGTGCTTTCTAGTGTTTTGAATAGGAATAGGTACTGTATTTTGTCAAAAGCCTTCGCCCCATCTATTGATATAATCATGATTTTTTTTTTGAGTTTTTTGCAAGGCAATAGAGGTTAAGTGATGACTTGCCCAGGGTCACATGGCTACTAAGTATCAAGTGTCTGAGACAGTATTTGAACTCAAGTCCTCCTGACTCCAGGGCCGGTGCCCTATGTGATTTTTGTTGCTTTTGTTGTTGTTGTTAATGCTTTTAGTTTTCCCAATATTGAACCAGCCCTGCATTCCTGGTATATTAATCCTGCTTGATCATAGTGTATAATCTTTGTGATATATTAATGCTGTGGCCCTTTTAGTATTTTATTTAAAGTTTTTGCATCGATATTGGTGAAATTGCTCTGGATGAGTTGCAGTATGTGTAGTTGAAGGAAGTACTTATGCTGACGAAATCATGTACCTGTTGCATCAGTAAGGCAAGATTCATGATATCCATGGTGACCATGAGTATACCTGTATAGTTCAGAATCACAAGGTGTAAGAGACTCTATGTATAGAGGGCAGAAGAAATAAAACATTTTTTCAGACACCAGAGGATCAAATCCCAGAACCAATAACCCCAATTCGACACAGCGGTGATTGTATCCCAAAACCAGTAAGTCCACCTCAGTGTAACAGCAAGGAGATGAAAACACAGTATCACAGCATAGAGCCAAGCCATTCTATAGCCTTCCCTTCTGCTAGGGCCTTCCTATAAATACTCACTCATGAATCCTAATTGTCTGCTTGCCTGTATCCTCTCCTCCTGCAGTTCTGAAAGCCCTTGCAGTCCTCTGTCTCTCCATCTCTTCCAGTTCTTTTCCAGTTCTCTTGCAGTTCTCTCTCCCCCTTCCATCTTCCTCCTCCCTCTTCCTCCCTCTCTCTGGTCTCCTGAAGCTCTGTGGTCTGAGCTTAATGGCTACCCACAGGGTATATATACTTTGTTTAGGCCTGGACACACCTGGTAGCAAATGGGTGTAGGCCTGGGGCTTAGCAACTAATAGCAAAAGGGTTTGGGCCTGTCTACAAGCAAGCCTCTCCTAGTCAAGCTTCTCTTAACTACTTCCACCTGAGGCCTATTGGGGAAGATCTTTAATCACCTTAGCACCACACCTGTCAATGTATTGAAGTTAGTCATGTGAAAGAGAGACTGTATTTATTTTGCTTGGCCTCAGAGAGCAGAACTTGGAGCAATGGTTGGAAATTACAAAAAGGTAGATTTTGTTTGATATAATGAAGAATGTTTTTTACAGTCAGAGCTAACCAGAAGTGTAATGGTTTGCCTCAGAAAAATTCGCCATCATTGAAAGTCTTCAGTGGAGGCTATTGGATCGCTTCTTAGAAATGTTGCAGTAGGAATTCCTTTTGAGGTATGGGTTCTACTAGATGACATGTGAGGGCTCTCTTGCCAGTGGGGTTCTTCATGCCCAAGATAAAACAGCTAGGAAGTTGAAAAGCTGAGACTGAAACTTGGGGTTTCTGAGCTAAACAAGTCTTTGAGCTCTATCAGTCAACCTCGTAGAGCTCATTTTTTTTTTTTACCTCATCTGACACATTCCCCCTTTGAACCTATGGATGCATGTTCAAGTCATTAATGATTGTAGAAATGTTTGCCTAGTGGTAATTGTTTTAGTAGTTGTATAAAATCCATCATATCAACATACTGTGGGCATCAGTTATAGAGACTTCTTTTGCTCAAATTTTAGTGAATAAAAATTTTTTTATTCACATATGTATGCTAGCAGTTACCAGCAGTTACTCAGATTATGTGATTCCTCTCTTCCCCCAAAACAAACTGATGCAGAAAGGCTGCCTTCAGGGAGGATCCTTGGGAAGGATGTAGAGAGATGGAGTAGTCAGGTTATTAGCCCATTGAAAATAGGTTCTCTTCATCAAATAAGCAATTATTAAGTCCCTACTATGTGCTAGTATATTATACTAGACACTGGGCATAAAAAGACACAAAACAAAACAGTTCTTGCCTTTAAGGAGCTAACAGTCTACAGAGGGAGTAATAACAAGGACAACCAGGTGGTATGGTAGATTGAGTGCCAAACTGGGGGCCAGGAAGACCTGAGTTTGAATCTGACCTCAAAAACTTAGTTGTGAAAACTTAAACAGGAGACTTAACCTTTTAGCCTTACTTTCCTCATCTATAAAATGGGGATAATGTAATAGAACCTGTATCAACAGGGTTGTTGTGAGAATCAAATAATATATCTACACAGATACATTGTGCAGATATGTGTGTTAGCTGTTATTCTCTGTGCCTCTACCCCTTTTTTCTGACACTTCTGTTCAGAGAGCAGCACATACTTTGGTCATGGAAAGGAGTACTTGGTCGTCAAAGAGGACTACCATTCTGACACTGCATTCTTTGTAGCATATGGCATCATTTTAATTTCATTAGCTTATCCCAAGAAGGATCCTCACAAAATAATTTCAGATGCATCCATTTTTCTTTTTGAAGACAGACCCAGAACTCACTCATTGAGTTGTTTGTAATGTATTATTAACTGGAGATTTTAGTAATTTCTTCACTAGAATTAAAACATTTTCATATAGGCTTCATTTTAGTATCTGAGATTGGTCAGGTAAATGTCTGTATATACATATTTGCAGTAATTACTGAATAGTTTTGAAATTAGAACATGAATCCTGCTTTGAACTGGACATTCTCTAGTTGTTTGCATAATAACACCATTCTCAAATTCAACAGGTAGCAGCAGGCACTATTGTGATAACTTGAAGCCATTATCATTTTTGAGGAAATCATATTTCGTTGTAAAATTGGTTCTTTGAAGATAGTTAACCGTGTTTTGTGTTTATAATCCTTTAAAGTAAAGGAGTTGTATAGTAAACCGGGGGTGGGGGGGTGGGGAACTTGAGGCCACCTGTGGCTCTCTAGGTCCTCAAGTGCAGCTCTTTGACTGACTCTAAACTTCACAGAACAAATCGCCTTAATTAAAGGACTTGTTCTATAAACCTTGGACTCAGTCAAAAGACTGCATCCAAGGACTTAGAAGGCCACATGTGGTTTCAAGACCACAGGTTCTCCACCTCTACATTAAACTAACCTCTGCTTATTTTCCTCATTAACCTCAGGTTATGTGATTCTTCTCCTCCCCCAAAACAAACTGATACAAAAAGCTGCCTTCACGGAGGTTCCTTGGGAGGGATGTAGAGGGATGGAGTGGTCAGGTTATAAGCCTGTCGAAAGTTGGTTCAAGGACTCTTGGCATGAAAGCTTTCGAAAGTTTTATAAATCTTACTCTCCATAGAATTAGCAGAGTGCCCTTAGAGTGATTGCTTGACCAAAGGGCTAGCCCTAAATAACTACTTTTTTCTTTCTTTACCTTGTTGCAGTGAGCCTTAGTAGAAGTGGAACAAATGGATTTTATGCTCTCTTTTCATGTAGTTCAAATTGCAATACTAATAATTCCCATTTAAATACTCATTATTGAGTCCGAGGTTGATTATTTATTCTCAAACTTTTATTATGGTATTTTCTTTGCATTTAGATCATCAGGGTGTTCAGTGGTTCTTTTTTTCCTATCTTTTTTTGTTGTTGTTATTCTGTGCCAGAACAGACTAGGTTAGGACCAAAGTTCAGATACTTGTGTTTATATAAGGATCGGAGTCCAACAGATATAGGGCCACCATGGCAAATCAATACTACTTTGTTTTCACAGTGTATTAAACTAAGTAACATTGTGCATTGACAAATAGAATTCTTGTTGATTGCTTTCTTTCTTTCCTTTTTTAAAGACATAAATGGTTATTATTGACAGGAAGTCATTTGCTAACTATTGCTTTGTGTAGCCATAATTTTAATGCTTTATGATACAGTATTTAACATTTTGTAATACTATTTAATACAGAAAGGACCATCTAAAATTAGTTGTAAAAATACTTTTTTCATTGAAATATGTTGTTTTATATATTTGGAAAATATTTTATCAAAATAAACTATGGTAGTTTTTTTCTAGAGCTTCTGAAATCTTTCACTAGAGCTAAGAAAATCAAGTCCCTTAAATCTTAATCTTGCTGAAGGAAAGCATCTACAGAAATAATTATTTAGAGCCTATGTATGTTGAGAAATAACATATAAGTAAAGCCAAATCCATAAAATGTAATCATCCATTGTGCTTGGCAAGTAGATTGCCACTCCCAGAAGTTCATTAGTAAGACAATTGTAATAGCTACTTTAGCTCAGTAAAATTTGAACCATTTCATGAGTCACTAAATCTTTGATCTTTCTGGTGAGAATTTCAGTGAAAGAGCTGATTGGTTCACACAAAAAGGTACTTAATGTTTATTGGCTAATGTAGTTAAGTTTGCAAGACGCTACAATTATAGAAACCAAGCTGCAGTTAGATTCAAAATTAAATTAATGTGTTGGTGGTCATGATGTGAATATAGGGCTATTGGTTGCTTAAAATGTGTGTTTTTTCTAATAGCTTTCACATTTTAATTTCCTCAGAAGACTGTGATGAGGAAGAAGGTACTTCAGAAGCAGAGTTGTGGAAGGGTCCTCTGCAGGAAACAGATGAAAAATCACAGTAAGTTTTGCTTTTGATAGGCAGTGCAAGAAACTTAAAAACCTGATCTGAAAGTTACCATCCTCCCCTGTCTTTAGCTAATGTAGAAGTTCACTATTAAAAAACAGCTGCTTTTATGGCAGAGATGACATGGCTTAGGGAGACCAGAGTCTATTCCAAATTAATCTTCTTTAGCCACAAAGAGGATAAAACAGAAATGATCCCAGCTCCTGTTATAAATGCACCTCCTGGCTACAGGGGCCTTTAGTAGCTGTCATGGAAAGTAGGCAAGGTTACTTAGAAGAACCATAGACTCTTAGAGCTAACAAGATGGTGACCATCCATCCACTCCTTGAATCCCTCTAGTGTATACTTAAATAATGTATAAATAGTATATACTTTAGAAACTCCTAGAATAACCTATCCCATGTGAAAGAAATAGTAACAGTCACCCTCATTTTCCATTCCATAGATTAAAAATCAGATTATTACAAGCCTTCCTAAGAAAATCTCTAATCTTTTTTTTCTTTTAACAGGGAAGAAGAGTTTGATGAATATTTTCAAGATTTATTTCTGTGAAATATCAAGGATAGAGCCTTTATTCCTTAATGTGATATATCTTCCTTGAACCTCTTTTTTTTAAATTATGTTTTTATGTTTTCTCTACCAAGTCAAAACTTGGGTAGTTTCTCTTTAGAAATACCCAGTTATCCAGTTATAGCTCATAGTAATGTACTTTATACGACATTAACTCTATTACAAAGTGCAGTTCTATATAACTTGTAGAGCTGTTTGCTTCTGTAGCGTCTTAAACCACTTGGCCACAAAGTCAGTTTCATCACTGGTTAAATTTGGACAGATTTTCAAGAAGGATAACATGTGATTTGTTTCATCTTTGCTCACAAGGAAATACTATTTGTAGAAAGGAAAAACAAAAGCCTTCCTCCATTGCTTTCCCTCCAGATTTCTTCCTCAAGTCCAGCTCATATTAGATTATAGAAGACAATTCTTATTTTGTATCTATTTCTCTGTGATACTATGAAAGCCATATGAAGGAATCTTATAGTTAGGAGTGGAAGTTTGCTGGAGAGAGCCATAAGAATCATACTGGTCTCCCTTACCTCTGTCCTTTTCCATACATTCCTAAATGGAATTTGTTTTGCTAAGAAACAGAGGAGCCAACTGGTTCTTGCAGAACCTCTACTTAAGATGAATGGAGGGAAAAGGGAAGTAGGAGTTGGGAAGCGATAATGACAAGGTAGGCCTTCTCCTGTTAAATTTACAGAGGATTATCCTTATAAAATTAATTTCAGTATGTGTTTCGTTCCTTGCTGTTAGTATGTCCTTTGTTTGAATTACAACTTGGAAGTGAGGCACTTTCTGAAGTGTGTTATAGGTAAAGTCATTCTATAGGGAATATCGTTATAGTGAAGTGTGGCCAAGTGCTTAGAGAGCTGGCTTCTGTTTTCAACAGAAAAATGTGGGTTTATGTCTTGCCCCTGATGCATGCTGGCTCTGTGATCCAAGCAAGTCATTTAACCTCTCAGTGCCCCTAGACAAATCTCTAATATTCTCATGTTGCAGAGCAGATGTCAGTCTGCATTATTAGAAGGGTTTCCCTATACCAATGAAATCACAGGTTGAGTCTGTTGCTATAATAGAAGACTCCATATTATGAAACTGTGGGGATAGCCTATAGTAAGTGTTTTTACTGTTTGGTTAATTGCCTACAAAAATATCCTACTACAAAAATGCTTTCTCTGATCTCTCTATCCATGAAATAGTCATTTTCTATGAAAGTTGTTGATTTTATTCTGTTTATGGGGAAGAAGAAAAGAAGGGTAAGTAGTTACTCCTAGTTCCCCTTTTCTCTCCTACCTAAATTCTCAGACTATTTACTTCAATAAAATACAACACAAAAAAATGTTTTACAGGCTTGGAGGTGGAGTGAAGAAGTTTGAATGGCTCTCTTCACTTAGTAATTTACTTCAGAGAATCAGAAGCTATATTTCATCTCTTAATTCTTAGTAGGAGTATGATTTCTAGTAGTGTAATCATAACAATATTGGCTCATATTATATAATTCTGGCATATTTACCAAGTGTTTTTGTCACAAAATCCCTATGAAGAATGTTATCAATATAGCATGGTTCCACCACAGTTACTAAAATATTTTATATTTTTTTACCAATTCAGACTGGTTTTCCCTGTTGTAATTACTACAAATTATAAAAGTTTTATTGAGGCAAAATTAGAAAGTAAGGTCAAGTTTGTCTTCTCCATTCCCCTCTTGTTTCACTTTTCATGACCCGTTCCCCCATAATTTTGGCATCTTCTTTCACACACCTACTTCTGCCCAGTCAGGGGGCATGTCTAGCAATCTCTTACTTTAGACCTACCTTTCCTTGCCTGACATCCTCACTATGTATTTCCACACTTAATACCAAGCGGAATTTATTGCAATGCAATTTAGCTTACAAAAGTCATGGGCCACTGGGGTCCCACGTACAAAATAATTGCTGTTGTTTCAAACACTAGCTATAATCTTACCCTCCAAGAGTTTGTGTGCTTTCAAAAGTGCTTGCCTCTAAGAAAATAGTTTATATACACTGAGACAATTTAACTGAATAAGTTATATGTGTGTGTGTATAGGTTATAGTAACACAGATAACCTGTAAAGAGAATAGGCTGGTTGATAAATGATGGATGGTAATGTGAAAATGGGTTGGAAGTGACTACAGAATTCTAGTAGTTTTATTGAAACCCATATCAATACAACATTAACTTTTAAAGACTTGATTAGTTATTATGATATTAAACCATAAAATATGTAATATATCTGGCTTTTTTAATGTTCACTGTACACATTTATTTAGTCATCAGGTTTGATGTATCAGGCACTGTGGAGGAGAATAACACGAATTATGCAATTTGTTCTATGCCATTAGAAAGAAGTAAGTAATCCATTCCTGGGTTAGTTACTATAGCATGTGATCTACATTGTGTTAATTGAATTCTCTACTCAAATTAGTATTAGCCTATTGTTTTGGTGATAAAAAGAGTGATTTTTGATAACGGAAATGATTTGATACATTTGTAAATAATAGGAATAAGATATATAAATAGTTGAATGTACAATAAAATATTTTAATAAGATACTTTCATTCTTTGTATCTTCAGTACTGAAAAAGAGAGCCAAATTCTCATAGTAACAGAAAACCATAATGGAAAAGATGATTTTAATAAATTGTAGTATCATAGGCATAGATTTTGAATGAAAAATCTTTAGGTTCAGAGACAGATTTAATGTTAATTGAGGTGGGGCCAAAGTGGCACAGCAGGAAGAAGCAGTGCAGCTGAGCTCCCATTTACAAAACTGCAAATAGTTGTAGAAAGTGCACCAAATGGAATCCTGAGAGAGAAATAACAAAATTCCAGTTCAGTCCTTGAGTCCTTTGTCAAGCCAATTTTGGCATAGGAATCTATGGATACTGTGGATGGGTCAATCCAAGAGCACATCATGCATGGAACACAGGAAGAGCACCTGCTCCAAGGGGGCATTCCTTGGTAGACAGGCCCTGGGTGATATACTGAGAAAGGAGGGCATTTAGAAGGGAGCAGCAGCAACATGGCTCAGACCACAGGGATATAGCAGGATCCCAATCGAGCATCTAACCCAGCTTTGGAGGTATAAAAATGTAATGTAACTCACAGCTAAAACAATTGACCTGGAAACAGGTCAAGGTATGAATCATTGGATTACCTGAAAGCCATAACCAAAAACTGATCTTACACATCCTATTTCAAGAAATCTTTAAAAAACCGAAACCCTGAAATTTCTTAGAACCAAAGGGCAAAGTGGAAACCATAGATCATTTCCTGAAAGATATCGCTAAATGAAAACACTGAGGAACATTGCCAAGATCCAGAGATCCCAGGTCAAAAGAAAAAAATGCTTCAAGCAGCCAGAAAGAATTCCAAGAACCAAGAAGCCACAGCCAAGATTACATATGATTCAGCAGCCATGATTGTAAAAGGAGCAGAGAGCATAGAATATGACATTCCAGAAGGCAAAAGATATGAGCCTATTACCAAGAGAAAAACTGAATATAATCTTATGGGAGGAAAAAAATGAACGTTTAATGAAATAAAGGATTTTACATATTTAGTTGATAGAGCAAGGAAATATTTAAGTTATGTTTAAATAATAGAGAAAATCTACATAAAGAGGCTTCTTTGGTGGGGGGGGCAGAGCCAAGATAGCGGCTGGAAAGCAGGGACTAGCGTGAGCTCCCTGCCAAGTCCCTCCAAAAACCTATAAAAAATTGCTCTGAACCAATTCTAGAACTGCAGAACCCACAAAATAGCATAGGGAAGCAGGGCTCTAGCCTAGGACACCCTGGATGGTCTCTGGGTAAGGGCTATCCCGCATGGAGCTGGGAGCGGAGGGGAGCGGAGCGGAGCCCAGCGTGGGTGGCGTGGACTGACCAGACTAGGAGCCGGGCAGAGCGTGCCCTAGCACCCTGAATCAGTGAGCTGTGGCAGTTACCAGACTTCTCAACCCACAAACACCAAGGACAACAGAGTAGGTTAGTGGGAGAAGCTGCTGGGGACTGGGATAGAGTTTGCGCTTTGGCCACCGCCCCTGGGGCAGTGGAGGTGAGGCAGCTTTAGAACTACAGCTGCAGATGCTTCTGGCCCCAGGCCCACCTGCTGGGAGGAATTAAGTGGCTGATCAGAGCAGGAGT
>CM053624.1:61291521-61374407 GCA_028646595.1 Phalanger gymnotis
GGGGGAGGGTAGAAATGGGGAGAAAATTTGTAATTCAAACTCCTGTGAAAATCAACGCTGTAAACTAAATATATTAAATAATAAAAAAAATTAAAATAAAAAAATAAAGAGGCCTCTTTAAATAAGGTAATGGATTTAAAGGTTAATTCTTTGTTATAACACAAGCTTTACTAGACCTTAATCCAGTTGTTACAAGACAGTTTATCAGTGGGTCTCGGGGAACTTTGGAATTAATCTGTTGCTGTTTTTTGCTACAAAACATAATCTAAATACTTTGAGGCACAGGGTGAGAATAAGACCAAGAAACCTTTACAATACTGCTGTAAACTCAATATTTCATTTCATAATTGGAAATTTAAAATATTTATTGAAGGCAGTAGCAATATATGTTATGACTTAGAATTGCCTGCAACACATTTTTCTGAATAGCCTCAATGGTAGTGAATTTTTGTTCTTTGAAAGAAGGTGACATGGTGTCATAGAAAAAATAGTAGATTTATACCTGATTTCAGTTTCTGACTGTAACTTATTAGCAGTTTGACCTTGAGCCTGACACTTTACCCCTTTCTAATCTCCTATTTATAAAATGAAGGAGTTGGATTAGATGATTTCTAAGGTCTTCCAGCTCAAGATATAAGTGTGTGATTCGACTTCTCGAAACAGCCATGAATGAGCTAGTCACCATCAAATTGGATTAAAATGAGGTATCATTATAAACAAGATATATTTTATGTAGTCTATTAGCTGGCCCTGAAGGCCCAAATGGTGTTAAACTTTCCAAACAAATGCTTCACAGGAAAAGTCTTTTAGATATATACATTCTGTGTTTGAATATGTTAAGAAATCAGCTTGTTACTTCAGATTTTGTTTATTCCATTGATGTACCATTGAATAGAGGAAAAACCAATTTAGGGTATTAATTACTTGTACTCCAGTATTTTAAAGGGACCCATGGTTTCATTGGTATGACTACACCCTATTCCACCAGTATATTTTGCCACTTTTCTTCATCCTGTACATTATTTATCCAGGTCTTCCAATAAATCCACCGTAGAGAATCTACCCAGTTTGAAGAAGACCTTGTTTTAATATTTTATGCATACCAGTGACCTGAGTCTATTTCCTACTGTATACTTGGCCTACTTCTCTATCCAGTCATACGTGTCCTTAATGATTCTATATTGAAGAATATTAAGATGAAAATTTGTCAATAAAACTTTATTTTGCTGCTTAAAATGAAACTTGGTGTAGAGTAGGATATGTTTACATTCATTTCTAAGAATAAAGGAGCCCTCCAGGTGGCTTGAATTGCTGTCAGTCTATTCAAATCTTTTGACATTCTTAAGTCTTTTTCTGTTTTAGTCTGAAGTAGATTATTTCTGTTTATTTTTATCTTTAAGTTAGTTACTGTGGACTCAAGAAATTCCGTATGTTCAAAATAATGTTTCTCCCAGTTTATTTGTCAAAATAATACTTTTTAAATGTCTGGCAAATAATTACAGAAATATTAAAATTTTTACATAAATACACGTGTGTATGTATACGTATGAAGCTGAAGAGATGATCTTTTTTGTGAGGACCATGAGTGTTTTTAAACAATAAAATATTGTCACAAAGGTTCAGGCAGTAGGAAAGATATGCTTTGAGCCTCTGTTGGCACAAAGCTATGATTTATTCTAAACTCCTAAGGAAGTGATATAATCTAGACAAAGAATCAAGTGAGAAATATGGAGAAAAAAAGGATGATGTTTATTCCAGATGGAGGAAATCTTGAGTAGTAGCTCTCTTCATCTTGTATTTGTTTCTTGTATCCAAAGTTTTGTTGACTTGAAGGCTTTTGACTCTTGAAAGCTGGCTTCAGGTACTGATTTCTAACAAATAGTTTATTAAAAGTTTTGTGGATAATGCATAGATTATACATAATTTAATTTTAAAACCTAAGATTTGAGATCCAAAGGTTGTACCCATTCTTTGTACTTCTGCTGTTTTTAATGGTTCTTTTGTTTTATTGTTCTGTACTTAGTTAAAAATCTATGAAAATTCTTTAGTCGTTTTCAGTTTTTCTCCAGCAGCAGAAAATCTTTGTGACTTAGTTCCTTTGGAATACATTACAAAATTTGACATGTTTTGGACTTTTTGTCATCATTGGTACTTCCTAAATCTTCTTCAGCTAGTAAAAAACAAAGGAAAAATATTAAGATAAGTTAGTTTACATATATTTTCAAAATGCCAATAACCTTTTAGTTTTTGCTTTCTAAATATTAACTTTAATACCCAAATTAGTAATTTAATTTTGAAGAACCACAGTATTTGACCATTCAAATTTGACCAAGTTGAATTCAGATTCACTAGTTGTACCTTTTTTAAAATGGATTAATTGGGTAGATGACTCATTAAAGGATGATGTATTCATTGACATCTTCATTTTTCAAAAGACAAACACACTGAACCATCCATATTGGAAGAGTATAATAGGTAAAATGCTTGATTTGGCATTTCAAAAACATGATTAGAATATTTTAAAAATAATTTTTCAAGAACACTTTATTTGTCTATATGTGTATATGTGTGGTGAAACTTGAGTAGAGAATGAAATTAAAAGAGAGAGAAGAGAGGCATCACTCCCAAAAGACAAAAGTCAATCAAGAAAACAAGACAGTTAAGTAAAAAAAAAAAATTAAATACCTGGTATAAAGAGTATGTGACCTGCTTATTGACTGGAGAATAAAAAATTCATTTTCTAAGAAATATTACTAATAAAGCACTATTCCCCATTTAAAAGTTTAGTAAATGTACTTTTTCTAACTCTTAACATTTCCAGAATGATTCCACAGATTTGATTTTATTGGTATTATTTATGTTCTTTTCAGTGGAAACTGATGTCAGCTGCACTTATGTTAACATAGCAATATCAGAATTAAAACTTACATTTGAAAGCTGTGGATCACCATGTTAATAGGTTATTTTCGACCCTTTCCACCTGTATTAAAACATGTCACATAATCAGTCTCCTACTTTGGGAAACATTTGGCTGTATTTCATAGAATGAATGAAGCTGGTTAATTCTAATTTAGCTTTTACATCTGAACTAGTTCAGCAGAAAAGTAGACCAAGATATTCAAAGCTAAGTGCATATTACCATTCATTTCCATGAGCTACTTATTGTATGTTTTAAGTATTTTTAAAAATAAATATTCATTAAAAATTAGGTCTCATTTGGCCCAGTGGTTTTCAGTTTTGGTCTTGTAACATTACAGAGTACCTTCAGTTACTGTAAGGGCCATTGTGAAATTTTCCAAAAATTGCTAAATTTTTTTTTTGCTATTTCAGTATCATTTTGTGTGTATGTGTGTTTGTGTGTGTGTGTTTGTAGTGAGATTTGAGAAGTGTTAAAACAGACATATCTGTACCAAAAATCTTACCTACAGTCATAGTTGCTATCATAAAACTGGTTGTATTTTCCTTTAAAACAGACAACTTATTTGTGTGCAATAAAACAGTATAGCACCTATGACAGGACAGCTAGGTAACATAAGAAGCCTGATTCTTGTTATCCCATAATCAATAAGAAAGGGAGAGGAACAATTACTTTTTAAGCACCTACTGTGTGCCAGAAACTGTGCTAAGCTCTTCACAGATATCTCATTTGATCCTCATAACTACCCTGGGAGGTAGGGGCTATTATTGTCCTTGTCTTACAATTGAGGAAACTGAGGCAAACAAGGTCAAGTGACTTGCCCAGGTCACACAGCTAATAAGTGAAGCCAAATTTGAACTCAGATCTTCCTGATTTTAGGCCCATTGCTCTATGCACTATAACACCTACCTATGTCAGTGGATCTCTGCTGATTCAAATTCTTATTTATTTTAATCATTTATTTACATTAAATGCCTAACTCTGCAGGTATTGTGTTAAATGCTACGAGGGATATAAAAACCTATAAAACATTTTTTCCATGTCTTCCATATTTTGTTATTTAGTTGGAAAGTTAAGAGGGGAAAGATCTGTATATGTCTGGTAAGCGCCATTTGAGCACTACAGGAATTTTAGAGGAAGAGGAAAATAATTTTTGGCTTTAGTAATCTGGAAAGGCTTCATGGAGCAGAGTAGGGCATTTGAGCTTGGCCCTGGAGGAGAGAGAGGAGGGCTGTATGTCTAGGGGTGTGTGTGTAGCAGCATGAACAAAAAGGCACAGAATCAAAAAAGTGATAAATATAAATAGGATTAGCTTGTTCCTTCAATGCAATTGCCAACTTTTCAAACCAAAATATTGGTTTTATTTACAAAACAACACAGTTGGTCATGGAAAGAAAAAAAAATTATTTAAAGAATGGTAAATAGGCCAGTTTTGTGTAAAGGATTCATTTATTTAAGAAAATAGGAGTAAAAATTGGTGGGTTTGCAGTCAGTAAGCGTTTTTAATAAGGCTATTGGTGTAATCAGTGGATTTTTAGGAAATTAATCTGGCAGCAATGGATTGACCAGAAGAGAAACAGGATGTGGGGAAAACGGTTAAAAAAGCTATTGGAATAGTCCAGGCCTAAGATACAAAAGTTTGAACTACAGAGGTAGCAATGGGAATGGAAGAGGAGAACGCAAGAGACGTCTGTCTATAGAGAATCATCAGAAAGTAAGAACTGAAAAAGATGTTAGACTGTCACAGGAAAGAATACACCTCATTCCCCTCAAAAATAGCAGTAGAAGCACTCAACTTAAGGAGAGTCCAAAAATAATCAGAAAATATAATGGAAGAAGAAAAATTAGGGTAAAACACTAGAAGAAAGATATTGTTAAAAATAGCATCAGAAACAAAGCAAGAGATTCCTCAAGATGCAGCAAAATGGATAATTGTATACACAATGAAGGAATTAAAGGAATGAAAGACAGTCAAAAGATGAGGGAGAGAAAGAGAGGAACTAGGTACAGCTAAGAAATCTCAAAAATCTTAGGAACTCAGAAATAACACTAAAAATTGAAAATCCTTGAGAATAGTGATAGGGTGGGGGTGGGGGGTTACCTTCCCTTATCTAGTGTTTAACACAGTGCAAGGGTACAGGGTGACTGCTTACTAAGTGCTTGTTGACCTGACTTCATATTTGTCATTTCTTTGGTGCAATAATATTCTATCTCTGATCCAGCAAAGTTCATTTAGCTATTCCCCAACTGCTGGACATAGAAGTTACTTTCACTTTTCTGCCTCTACAAATGAAGATGCTGAATATTTTTGTACAAGTAAGTCCTTTTTCCCTTTCAGCAACAACCTTAGTAAATATATTGCCCTAGTATTCAGATCATCAGATCCAAAGGTATGATTGTTTTTTGCCATTCTTATTATATTGTCTGGTTATTTTCCAATGAGACTATAAGAAATCAGCTTCACCAACAATTTAACAGCATTTCTGTTCCCTTTTACCCTGACCCAATTTTCCCCACATTTAATTTTGTTATTTTTAAGCCATCTTTGCCAAGTGGAATAATTAACATTAAAGTTTTTAGGTGAAATTGGTATTTCTTCCTTCAAAAACTATGATTTATATCCTCTCAGGGATAGCTATTAAACTTGTAAATTCCTGAAGGTTTCTTGTAGATTCTTAATGTCAAATTATCAGATACATTTATTGTAAAGATTTCTCTCCAATATCTTGTTTTTCTTTTTAGTTTAGACACACTGCTTTTGTTGTACAAAAATAACTTTGTTTTTTATATTCTAATACATCTATTTTTGTCTCCAATAATTTCTTCCATTCATTTAAGAGGTAATTTGGTAATTTCTTGGTTTTACCTCAGTAATTCCTGGCCTGGTCTTGTTGCATTCCAGATTTGTTTCAGTTATTTTTTAAAAATTTAGCCATTTATTTAAAAATCTCAATTCTGTTGGTAGTAGAGTCTGATTTTTTTTCGTTTCTTTTTTCCATTGCCAGTGTAGTTTTGAAATTTGTCAATGATATGCCTGCCTGAGATTAATCTGGAGTTTTTCCTTGGTGTCTAGTGTTTACTATTTCCAGGAGGGAGATGATGTAAATCTCTAGGTACCTACAAAGATACATGTGGAGTAAATGAAGGGGATAGTAAAGCATTAGCAGCTGGGCAGGGCAAGGAACGGCGTCCTGGAGAAGACTGGATTTGAGCTGAGTCTTGAAGGAAGCCAGAGAGTCTAATGGGGAGGTAAGAGGGCAGAGCATTTCAGGCATGGTGGATACCCAGTGTAAGTCTGGAGAGTTGGAAGGGGCCGACTCTGAAGAGCTTTGATATGAAGGATACAAAGAAATATGGAAAGACATGAGAAATGTCACAGAACAAAGCTAAATCAAAAAATGACACACACTGCCTCCATATGAAAAATAGCAAAAAAGTCTGATAAGCAGGCAAAAGGAGAAGAACAAAGAAGCAAATAAGTTTATTTTAAAGGGGATGTGTGTGTGTGTGTACATATCTATGTATGTATACATACATACATATATTCTTTCCATTTAGTAAATAGTTTGGAATTTATAATTTCATACATGATTTAAAAAATTTCATATTTTATTGATTGCTAATGTCTAGGGGTTTAAAATTTTTGTTTCTGACTGGACTTGTGATTTCACTGGTATTTAGGCAAATAATTGGCACAGTGGATAGATACCAGGCCTGGGGCCTGGAAGACCTGAGTTCAAATCCAACCTCACACACTAACTACGTGACCCTGGGCGAGTCACCTCATTTTCCTCACCTGTCAAAATAGGGATGATAATAGCATCTACCTCCAGTGTTGTGAGGATCAAATGAGGTAGTAACTGTAAGGTACCTAGTATAATAGTAAGCCCTATAGAAACGTGAGCTATTGTGATTGAAACTCTTGGCTGAGCAAGCCCTATTCCAGTGCAGAAGCCACCTGTTCTGTAACTTCTGGTCTTGAAGAGTTGCCTGAGAGTTCAACTGATTTGTGAAGAAGTCCCAGAGCCTGTATGTGTCAGCTTGGCTCTCTCGCTGCTCTATGCTGCCCCTCAAAATTTATGGATGCTGGATTGGGATCATGAAAACGGACACAGCTCAAGCAAACAGTCTCTGGCCTAGTATTAAGGGCCAAAGCTTTATTTGTTAGCACCGATCTTCTTAAGACAATGTTGCTGGGCTGCTTGGCTCCAGAAGGCAGAACTAGAGCACTGGAAACAAGTCGCAAAGGAGCAAATTTAGGCTCAATCACAGGGTCACAGAGATAACTGGAAAGGACCTAGGAAGCCATCAAATCCACCCCTATTATTTTAAGGAAACCGATGCCCAGGGAGTTTAAGCAACTTTCCCAGGGACACATAGCTAGCAGATATCTAAGACAGGATTGAGGCCGGTCTTTCCTAGTCCAGTGAACTCTGCTACACTGTCCTTCAATGTAAGGAAGAACTTCTTAACAATTGGAGGCTGGAGTCCTCCTCACTGTAAAACCGTAATGATCACTTGTTAAGTATATTGTTGACAGAGGTACATCAGTCATGGGCCAGACATGCTGGTACACCCTGGAACCAGTGCTACTGTTCCTTTGGAGGAAGGGGGAAGGAATGTTTGAGAAAATCTTGAAGTGGTAAAGTATCCCTGAACCATGGGGCATCTAGCTGGCAGAGAAAATAGATCCTTGGGCTTGGAATGAGGAAGATTCATCTTCATGAGTTCGAATCCGGTCTCAGATACTGATGAGCTATGTGACCCTGAACAAGTCACTTAACCCTGTTTGCCTCGATTCCTCATCTATAAAATTAGCTGGAGAAGAAAGTGGCAAACCAGTCCCGTATCTTTGCCAAGAAAACCCCAAATGGGGTCACAGAGTCAGACACGACTGAATAACAAAAAAAAATCCTATAACTGTGGGCTGGGAATTCCGACTCACCTCGCCCCTGCAAACTTATGATTATGGAGGGGAATTGATGTTCAGTTATGGCTGAGACTAAGTAGCTTCTGAGGTTCTTTCCAGGACTCAAACCTGTGTTTCTGTGACCTATTCCTTGTTCTTCTATGACTTTATCTACTTTCCCAAACCCTGAGCTCCGCTTGCCTTTCTGGATCCAACCTACCCTTTCATTGTTTCTTGCCTTGATCTCCTGGGCTTTCTTTCCTACTTATACCTATGATATACTCTACTGCATCCTTATATGAAAATCGATCCCCCGGTCTTAACTCTGTCTGCAGTATTCATTCATTCATTCATACTCTGGTATGACCTTCCCCTAAAGCTTCCATTCCATTAGGCAATTAAGTGGCTCTTTGGATAGAGGGCTGGGCCTGGAGTCAGGAAAACCTGCATTCGACTCTGACCTCAGATACTTTCTGGCTATGTGGCCTTGAGTGAGTCACTTAAACTCTGTTTGCCTCAGTTTCCTCAACTGTAAAAATGGGAATAATATAGCAGCTACTTCCCAGGATTGTCACAAGGATGACTGAGAGAATATTTGTAAACTGCTTAGCATAGTGTGGTACATAGTAGGTGCTATATAAATGTTATCTATTCTTATTATTAACCCTTTTTCCTCTTTGTAGCTGGCTTTCTCAAAGATTTAGTTAGAGATATATAGAATGATAGCCAGTGGGGATCAATAGATAAAATGAGTGGTTTTTGAGGTTAGACATCAGAGAAGCAGCCAGTACATGGGCAGGGATTTAAAATTAGTAAGAGAGTAGGGATGATAGAGGGAACAGTTTGCTGGAGGAAAAGATGGATGTGCATGTAGAGGGATTTGCTTTGGTAATGAGAAGGGCCACTCCTTCTCATGAGACTGAAGTGAAGGAGGTGATAGTAGTAGAAGGCATATATATGACATGAGATGAAGAGGAGGGGACAGAAGGGAGCTCTTGGTGAATGGCCTCCATTTTTTCAGTGAAATAAGAAGCAAGGTTCTCAGGTAAGAAGGTATGGGGTAGGAGAGGGATGGAAAGTTTGAGGAGAAATGAAAAGGTAAGTGATCAGTGGGATAGGGATTTCTCCCAGTTGAGATTTTGGTGGTCTGGACTCTTAGGAAATGAGGAGGAGAGGTAATATTGCTTGTATTAAACTGAAATTCCCTATAAGTAAGAGAATTGGCATCTCAGAAATTTTTCAGAGGCTCCTTAGTGGCTTGGCATAATAGATTTATGTGCAATCATCACTTCAGCTAAGCTCTGAGCAAGTATCCTCTTCGCTGCCAGGAAGCTAGACATCTCTATTTTGCAGCTCATATAAGTTGAAGGGGGATTCTAAATTCTTTACTAAGAAACCCAAATTATCCTTACAACACTGGACTAATGTGTTTATTTTGTAACTAGTTAAACTTAGTGCAATCATCATCATCCTCCCTCCTCACTGACCCCATCACGTCAGCACCTAACATAATGATCATGTGGGGAACATGATGACCTAGTTGCCCTAAGGTTGGGACACATAAGAATCCTATTTGGACACCATTGGGCTAATGTCTAGCAGGGAAAAATAAAGAGTATATATACTACTTAATAGTCTATTTACCTTTCTGTTTTCAACTCTAATCATTAGCTTGGCATAAGCTCTCTAGCCTTCACCAGGATCATTATTGCAAGTCAGTAAAGTATAACCTTCAAATTCTACCAATTAACCTACTCACTTTGCATTTCCTGTAGGTTCCTTCAATATTTTAAATTAGTGATACTTAAAAGTGAAGCATAAGATTTCTACTTAACCTAACAAATCAATGGATTATATGCATAACTCCAATTAATGAATATGTCAGTTTATACCTGTTAAACAGCCATATTTGGTTTTTAAAAATGATGTATAGCTGCTGTATTCTGTACAGTGCCAAGCATATAAATAATAACCCTAAAGTTTCATTGTCTTAAATTGTTATCAAAACACAGAATGTGACTTTTAATTTATTTTTTCCCAATGAACAAACATTTATTTTCTCTCCAGCCAATAATCAGTCAGTCAGTATATATACCTACTATGTGCCAGGCATGTGCTAAATGCTGAAGATATAAAAAAGAAGCAAAAACATTCCCTGCCTTCAAAGAGCTCATAATCTAATGGTGGAGACAACAAGCAAACAAATCTGTACAAATAAGCTCTACACAGGATAAGTAGGAAATGAGTAAAAGAGAGAAGGCACTAGAATTGAGAGGCTGAGAAATTCTTTCTGTAGAAGATGGGATTTTAGTTGAGACTTAAAGAAGCCAGGGAAGTCAGTGGGTGAAGATGAGGAGGGAGAACGTTCCAGGAATGGGGAACAGCCAAAGAAAATACCTGGAGCTGAGAATTGGAATGTCTTGTTTGTAGAATAAAAAGATGGCCAGTGTCACTGGATCAAAGAGAACATGGAGGTATGTAAGGTGGGATGAGGGTAGGTTATGAAGGGCTTTGAACACCCAACCAAGAATTTTATGTAGGGAACCACTGGAATTATATTGAGTGGGGAGAGGAAGGGAGACGACATGGTCAGACAAATCATTTTGGTGGGAAAAGAGAAGAGGCCCCAGCACAGAACCCTGAGGGACACCTATAGCATGATCTGGAAGAGGATCCAGCAAAAGAGACAGAAGGAGAGATCAGATAGGGAGGAGGAAAACCAGGAGAGAATGGTATCACAAAAGCTGAGAGAAGAGTATCAAAGATATGAAGGCGATCGATGGTTGCAAAGAGGTTAAGGAGAATGAGGATTGAGAAAAAGCCATTGGGTTTGACAATTAAGAGGTCATTGAGGGGCAGCTAGGTGGCACAGTGAGTTAGAGCACCGGCCCTGAAGTAAGGAGGACCTGAGTGTGAATCTGGCCTCAGACACTTGACATACTAGAGGTGTGACCTTGGGCAAGTCACTTAACCCCAATTGCCGTGCCTCCCCCCCTCTCCAAAAAATAAAAAAAATCATTGGTAACTTTGAAGAGAACGATGTCAGTGGAATGATGAGGTCTGAAGATGGATTGTAAGGGGTTAAGAAGAGAATGAGGGGAGAGACAAGGGAGGTGCCTATTGTAGGTGATTTTTTTTTGAGGAGTTTAGCTACAAAGGACAGAAGAGATAGAGGAAAACAGTGTGGATCAAAGGGTCAAGAGAGGGTTTTTTTCAGGGCATATTTGTAGGCAATAGGAAGTGAGCCAGTACAGAAGGAGAGATTGAAAATAAGTGAAAGAATGGGGGTGATAGAGAGGACTGTCTCATGGAGGAGAAGGGATAAAAAGGAATCACGTGAACAAGTAGAGGAATTGTTAGGCTTGGCAGCTAGGTGGCTCAGTGGACAGAGAACTGGTCTTGGAATCAAGAAGCCTCATTCAAATCTGGTCCCAGACACTAGCTAGGCAAGTCTCTGGGCAAGTCACTTAACCCTGTTTGGTTCAATTTCCTCATCTGTAAAATGAACTGGAGAAGGAAATGGCAAGCCACTCCAGTATCAAATGGAGTCATGAAGATTCAGCCATGACTGAAAAATGACTTAACAAATAAATAACAATAAAAGAGTAAGGCCATTTCATCATGTGAGACAAGAGAGAAGGAGGAGAGAGTGGCAGAAAGTATCTGAATGATAGGAGGGGAGAAAAGGGAGTTCACAGGTGATATCCTCATTTTTTCTATAAAATACTAGGTGTCATATTTCTGTAAAATAGGAGTCTCTCAGCTGAGAGACTAGGGGGAGGAGGAGTCACAGGAGGTTTGAAGAGGGATGAAAAGGTTTGGAAGTAAAAAAAATGAGGTTTGGAAGAACCACTCTGGAAAGCGGGATAGAGAGTTGATAAGGGAGATATAATAGTATTGCCTAACATCAGTGAGGGCCCAATTGAGGTTACATAAATACATCAATTTGTAGTGGACCTAGTCGGAATGGTTGCACGATTTTTTCTACCTTTGTTCAGCGCACATATGTAGGAACAAAAGCAATGAATGGAGGGACTGATCCAAGGCTGAGGTTTGGGTGGGCATAATCAGTGATATGATAAATGAGCTAGTGATTCAAGAGAGGAGGTCAGTATGGAGTTGAATTGATTCAAGGAGTCAAGATGGAGAGACAAGGTGAGTAGCTAGTGCAGGGAAGATGGCCTGGTAGATAACTGAGGTGTCAAGGGATTGAAAGTTATGGTATGTATGAAGAATAGGGTTTGACGAGGAAAGGCAGAAAGAAGTAAAAAGCCAATAGATTATGATCAGATAAGAGGACTTCAGAATACTTGAGTGTGGAGGTCATACATTTATGGGTGACAGCAAGATCAAGGATATGATCATCCTTGTGTGTGGCTAAGATTGGGTAGAGGAGTAGTTCATGGGAAGCGAATAGGAAGAAGAACTAAGTGGTTAGAGTATTTGAGGGATAATTAATACGTATGTTGAAGTCCCCTAATATGAGGGCAGGAGTTGGGGAGAAGAGAAAAATTGTTGAATTCATTGAGGAAGAAGAATGATGTGGGGGTCTATTGACAACAGCTATCAGGATTTTGATTTGAGAGTAGGTATAAATAGCATGAACCTCAAAGGAAGAGAGGTTATTGAGTGATAAAGGAAGAGGGAGAAGCTGGAAGTGGCAATGTGGTGAAAGGAGCATTCCAAGTCCTCTGCTTTGAGGAGAATTAGTAAAGGTGCAGCCAATATGGGAAAGGGTAGCCAGGGATGCTGTACCACCAGGACAAAGTCAGGTTTCAGTAAGAGCTAGTAGATGAAAGAAGTGGGAATAGATTTAATATGAAGGGAAATTTGGTTCCTATGGAACAGGCATTCCAGAAGATGTGGATCCAGAAGATCCGTGTGGTGTTAGGATCAAACTTTGGGGTAGGAGGATTGAGGTCGGTGGGAATGAGGAATCAGGTGGTAATGAGTGAAGAATGTGTTTTGGATGGTGATCTATAGGAGTTCAGAGTCACTGGGATATGATGGGCATGACTAGGTATGAAAATGTTCATCACTGAGTAAAGGGAACCACAGCCTCAAAAGATAAGCTTAGCAGAAGAAGGGAAGCCTAAAGTTGAAGGGAAGGCTGCTTTTCTTTACACAGTATGTTATCTGCATCCCAGCTGGGAGACTGGGCTGGCAGGAGAAGGTGACAGATGCCTTGTGCCAGTGCAGATGGAAGGGCTAGCTTTGGGACATGTGTAAGATGCTTGGCCTAGCCGTGAGCAGCCTTTCTTCAAGGGACACCTCACGGGAAATGGAAGGCTTAGAGCACTTGTATACATGGGGTTCGAGGTCTTCTCACCTGAGAAGTCAGGATGGAATGAGATTGGTTGTGCAGATTGAAGCATTAACCTAGTTAAGGAATAAGGTCACTTCTTCATCAAGAGTAAAGGAGGAGAGAGTGGCAGAAGGCCCATGAGTAATATGACAAGAGGAAGAAGGGGAAAGAGGGAGCTCATAGTCAATGGCCTCAATATTTTCAGCAAAATAGGAAGCAAAATTTTCAGCTGAGAGGAGGGTGGGTAGGGGAAGACCTGGGAAGTTTGAAAAGGGATGGAAGGTTTGGAAGAGCCACTATGGACAGTGGGTTATGGATTTGATGAGGGAGCTATAGTAGGATTGCTTGGCCACAGTGAGGGCCCAGTTAAAGTTGTGTAATGTAAATTTGTAGTGCACCCGATTGAAATGGTTGTGTGACCCCCCCCCCCACACCTTTGTTCAGCAGCATGTGTAAAAGTATAGGCAATGAATGGCAGAAGTGATCCAAGGCAGAAGCTTGGCAGGATTGGTGATATAAGGGGGTTAGGGACTCAAGAGAAGAACCTAGTATAGAGTTGAACTGGTTCACCAAGGAGTCAAGATATGGAGAAGAGGAGAGAGTGGCTAGTTCAGGGGAGATGGCCTGGGAGATAAATGAGGGGTCAAGGGACTAGAGGTCACAGTGTAGATAAAAATTATGATTTGGTAAGAGAAGTCAGAGAAGGAGATGGAAAACCAGCAGATTATGGTCAGATAAAGAGCTTTCCAAGTTCCTGAACATGGAAGTGGTACATTTGTGGTATGTGGTTGAGGTATGGTAGAGGAATAGGTCATGGGAAATAAGCAGGTAGAGGAACTCAGTAGTTAAGGCATTTGAGGGAAGAGTTAATGTGTATGTTGAAGTTCTCAAATAGGAAGGCAAGAGTTGGGAAAAATAGAAAAATTGTGAGCCAAACTTATTGAGGAAGGAAGGGGAGTAATCTGAGGAGTCTAGACAACTATAAGGCATCTGATTGGTAGATACAAATTGCATGAACCCCAAAGAAGGAGAGTGATGGAGGTAGTGGGAAAACCTGGAAGTGTCAATGAGGAGCATGGAATATTCCAACCCTCCCTCCCTCTGACCCCCATCCTCAACCAGTGAGCAAAGGTGCAGCCAGTAGTGGAAATGGTGGCCAAGTAGGTGATGTCATCACGGGAGAGCCAGGTTTCAATAACAACTAGAAGACAGAGTGAAAGAAGAAAAATTTTAAGATGAAGAAAAGTTCGTTATCTATGGAACAGGCATTGTAGAAGGCACAGTGGAAGAGATGAGTGGCATCTGGTTGTAACTTTGGGGTGAGAGGATTGAGGGGAATGGGAATAAGAAATTGGGTGGTGGAGGATGGGGAATGGGGTTTGGGCAGTATGTACAGGGGTTCAGAACTACTGAGATGTATAGGGTCTGACTAGACGTTAGAATGTTGATCATTGAATGGAAGATGGAACTCTTCTTAGAGGAGGCTGAAAAAGGGGGCAGCATAAGATGGAAAGCACAGTCAGATGGTCACATAGGAGATGCCATTTCACTACTTCTCTTCCCTCCAAAGTCTAGAGATTAGCCAGGAAATGGTGTAGTAGGAAATGGAAATCCTCCCTCCCCACTAACTCTCCTCTGGACCTAATACAGATAGAAATCACTCTGCTGGATTCTATCCTCCTCCCAAGGGACCTGTGCACCAGAGATGGAGGGCCTGGGCTCAAAGAAGGGCCTTGTTCCTCTTATTATGCATGGCTGGACGTGAGGCAGGTGCAGCAGGACATGAAAGCCTTCTGGTGCAGGGGGAAGTCACTTTGGGGCAGATGGAAGTCGCCCAGCTAGGCTTCTTGCTGCCTTCCCTCAGAGGACAGGCGTAGCAGTGCCTCCCATCTTGAATAATTGAAATGCGCTGGGAATCTTTTCCTTCTATTTGGTGCCACTCCATCTTTGTTTAAACTATTTTTTTTTGTTTTTACATCACATACGCTTCCCACTGCATGCCCTCCCTTATAGTACAGATTTTAAGTAGAAAAAAGTTCTGCAAAACTAACCTGTCGCCTTCAGATTCTGTGTTTCTTAATGTGGGGTACAGGAGTGAGTTCTCTCTCCTCTCTCTCTCTGTCTCTCTCTCTGTCTCTCTCTCTCTCCACACATATGTATGTATAGAAAGAGCTAAGTATATGTCAATATAATTGGTTTCCTTTGTAATCCTATATATTTTATTTTATTCCCTTAAAAACATTATTTGGCAAATGGCTCCATAGGCTTCACCAGACTGCCAAAGGAATCTATGGCACAAAAACGTTTAGGGAACTCACCCGCTCCCATAGTATTACAGAATTTTGAAAGATGATTCTTAATAAAAAATTTCATTCTCTTTAGGTATTCGATCAAAAGTCACACAGACCCAGCCTTTAATAAAAGTGACTCAATAACTAACCACATTAGAGGCTCTGTGATATCCAGGGGTAAATGTAAGAATTTTTCTAGAAAATAGTTTTGTAAGATTTCCAGATTTGTAACTGGGGCTTTGTTTAATTCTCAGACCTTTGCTCCATAAATAATTTGGGTTAGTCTAGGATCAATTAAATAGCCAATTTTTTCATGATTTCATTGTGTGGCCACCATGGTTTGAAGAAAAATGTCTTTCACTGTCTTTCCATGTCATTTCTAAGAAGTGTTTCTATGACATAGAAACCTAACTATTTAAATACTCAGCCCTGGTTGATCTATGGAATATTTGTAGCCTATTGAAAACTGTCTTTTTTCTCTCCTCATTCCATGTTATCTCTGTTAAAAATAATGAATATCAAAAAATTATCTTTGCAGCAGTCGTGGATTGGGACAACAGCCTTTAGGGATCTATGTGTGTTCAAAATTTCTAGGACTTTTTCCCCATACAGAAGAGAAGGGATTTTCTAAGAAACAATTGAAGGAAAAATTCTAGACCAGAGAACCTTTAATTGTGTCAAGTTTGGAGAGAAGTAGGGATAAGAGATAATTTTGCTTTGTCCATTGGTCATTACAAATTACTTCAGAAAAGGAACAAGAAATCTCTACTTTTTTTTCTGATGGATGGTTCAGTTCTATTTTTGCTAATCTTTGCTAAATCTCTAATGCCATTTAGCCAGAGATTTCTAGGGAAACTTCTGGTTTTTTTCCTTTAAAAGTTTTAGAATGCTATTATGAAGAATAGTTTTAAATAACGTTATAGAGAGTTATTTTGATGACTATTTGATAGGAGCCATATATTCTTTATGGAACTGAGAATTCCCCATTAGCCTCTTGAATGCTGAATTTGCAAACTTAAATACAAAGCAGCAAGGGCTGTCACATTTTCCAAGGTGTCATATGGCATGGATGATAAAGGGGAACTCATTTTCCTCATTACTGCTTGTGACCTGTAATCTGACGTATTGATTCTACTGGTGAGAATTTATGGTCAGGTCAGCGGCAGATGGCACCATGATAAACTAATGTGGGAGAAATATCTTGGAACTGATAGAACATGGCAACATCCTTCTAATCACGCGATCACAAAAGATTAGTGGAAAAGGGGATCTTAGAGATTATCTAGTTCAACTTCCTAATTTTACAGATAAAGAAATTGAGGTCCAAAAAGGGGAAGGGACTTATCCAAAGTCACGCAGGTTTTAAATGGCATTTAGGACTGGAGCGCAACTCTTCTGGTCATTTCTGCTATTCCAAGCTATGACCAAGCACTTACTCTGCCTATGTTCAGAGCAATGAGATGTGCTCTTCTCACCATGTAAAATAGAGCAACATTATTATTTTTCCTTCATACTTTCCTTCCTTCTTTCTTTCTTTCTTTCTTTCTTTCTTTCTTTCTTTCTTTCTTTCTTTCTTTCTTTCTTTCTTTCTTTCTTTCTTTCTCCCTTTTGTTTTCTTTTTTCTCCTCCTCCTCCTCTTCCTCCTCCTCCTCCTCCTCCTTCTGCTTCTCCTCCTGCCCACCTCTTTCTTTCTCACTTGTTTTGAGTAAAACTCAGAATAATTAAGCACACCCGAAACCAAGTCTTGTTTGTATAATACAAGGTGTCCCAAAAGTCTTGGTGCAGTATTAAACTTTATTTACTTAAAGCTTTTTTTTAAGCTTAAAACTGCACCAAATTTTTGGGACACCCTATTTATTCTGATGATTAGAAAAGAGAAGTTTCATGAGAATTTTTTAAAAGCCTTACCTTTTGGGGCTGTGTTGGCTTCTTGCTTTTTCTTCTCTTCTTCTATCACTTTCATTTTTTCATCATATTCATCAGCTCGGGATTTCCACTCCACCCTATTGTTTTGAAGACCATCCAACATTGGTGTAATTTCTTTGTGAAACCGGGAGAATTCCTAAAGAAATTATTGTCAGTGGGAAATTGTACAATTCAAACCTGAAGCTTTTGTTTTGACTTAAGATAATGACAGGTGTCACTTGGGGGTTAATAAGCCAGAGCTCAGGGCTGACCTAGATGCCTAGGAGCAAAGGTATGGCAAATTTTTCTTTCCTATAGAAAGGTCGGATGATCTATGGAATGAACAAGAACTAGGTTCAGATTCCCAGCTTCCTCCTTAGGTCCTGGCAATTCTGAGTGGTCTCCTATACTCTCTGAGCCTTGGTTTCCTTTTCTGTAAGGAGATATTAATGCTTGCACTACCTCCCTTGGTGGTTATGATGGTGAGGTGAGATAATGCATGGAAAACAGGGTGTCCCAAAAGTTTTAACGTAGTCTAAATCCTATTGTAGTTAAAAACTGCACTGAAAACTGTAAGTTGTTTTTTGTTCTTTAGACCTGACAATAGATGGTTAATAATCTGTCAAGTGGGCAGCTAAGTGACGCAGTGGGTGGAGTGCTAGGCTTACAGTCAGGAAGACTTATCTTCCCAAGTTCAAATCTAGCCTCATACATTTAGTAATTGTGTGATCATGGGCAAGTCACTTAACCCTATTTGCCTCAGTTTCCTCATCTGCAAGATGAACTGGAGAAGGAAATGGTAGACCACTCCAGTATCTTTGCCCAGAAAGTCCCAAATGGGGTCAAAAAGAGTAGGACATGACTGAAACGACTGAACCACAGCAACAAACTGTGAATAGATGAAATATTGTCTCTGTCCACCTTCCCCCTAGTAAGGGGTTAGGATGGAATAGCTAGCATTAGTTACTAGCATTTATATAGCATCTTAAAGTTTGTAAAGTGATTTGCAAATATTATATTTTATCCTCACAACAAACCTGGGGAGTAGATGCTTTATAGGTGAGGAAATGGAAGCAAACGGAGATTAAGTGACTTGCCCAGGGTCACATAGAGAGAAAATACCTGAGGCTGGATTTGAACTCAGGTATTCCTGAATCCAGGGCAAGTGCTCTATCCACTGTGCCACCAGATACTTCCGAATGATCTTAGAAGTTCTCTTAAAAATAAGACAAGCCTCGAAACAGCCTAATGCATTCTGTGCTCAAGTAGTGCCTTCTTGGGCGTGCCTTTGAGGGACCTGTCTCCATTTTAGCTGAAGCCTGCATGAAGAAATGACCTTTCCAACAATGATAACCCCAATAAAAGAATCAAATTGAGCCTTCTCACCTTATATACAAAAGTACACACAAAATCGATGAAGCCAACTTGGAGCTTGGGTAGTTCATCTCCTTTTTCTCTGTCCATCATAGGCTAGAAAGGAAGATATTCCCTTATTTGATATTTCTAATTTTTTATCACTAAGGAGACTGTCTTATTATGAATGTTTTTGGAAGAATGTGATGCCGTAATTCTTTAACTGTCTGTGATTCTTTGTGGGGTTCCTGTTTCCACCAGTGAAGATCCCACCTGTTCTGTCCCCTAGCAAGAGGGTGTGTGGGAGCTACTGTGGCCAAAAAGTTCATCACTTTCTGATGATGTGGCTGACCTGGGCACGTTCCTGTCTGAACTTAGCTAGGCTGGTCCTCAAAGAACAGACATGCCGTCAGGCATCACACTGGTTTTCGCCCTCTAGCTTGCTAGGATCCAGCAGAGATTATGCTCTGCTGGCACAGTTCTGGAGCGCCCAAGCTCTGCTCCATACCATATTGAGGCATGTGGGTAGGACATTAGTGGAGGCTTTCATAGTGACTTTGACTTTTATAGGATATTAATAGAATTAATAGGATATTAATGCCAGTTAACACATCAAACCCCTTACAATTGGTTGTTGTTGCAATACTGTTCTCTCCAGATCTCCTTGTTCCCAAAATTCATTTGCAACCATGAGGGCTACCTGCAAAGAAGAAAGGCTTAGTTTACCAAAATCTGATTATAAACAGAAAAAAAATGTCAGTAGCAGAGGCAGGACTTGATATCAGATTTTTTGTGACTCCAAGAAACTTCTACCTGTTGTTCCCAGGTTGTTCTCTTCCAAGGCCAGTCAAAACAAAGCTAATCTGTTTTCCACTCACGAGGAAAATAAGCTTCATCAGGGCAGGGCACGCGTCTGACTTGTAGTTGCATCCCTATCAGTACTTTGCATAGTGATGTCATGTGGCAACTTGATAAATGGCAACTTGATAAACAGTTATTAAACACCCACCGAATACGATGGAGTGAGACAACATGGCATAATGGCAAGAGAGCCTGACTCAGAGTCAGGAAGATGTGAGTTCATCTCCTACTTTTGACACATACTGCCTTTGGGACCACAGGCAAATCACTTAACTAAGTACCTGAGGTAACCCCCAAGCTGTAAGATGAAGTGGGGCAAAAGAAGGGAATAAGCATTTATATAGCACCTACTGCATGCTAGGCACTGTGTTCAGTGCTTTACAAATGTGATCTCATTTGATTCTCACGACAACCCCATAAGGTAGGTGCTATTATTATTTCCAATTTTATAGTTGAGGAAACTGAGGCAAAGTGAGGTTCAATGACTTGCCCAGGGTCACACAATTAGTGTCTAAGGCTAGATTTGAACCCAGGGCTTTCTCACTCTAGGCCCAGGACTCTATGCACTGTACCACCTATCTGCCCTTTGCTGAAGAAGAGCTGTAAAACAAGAAAAAGAAAAAGAAAAAGAATCGCTGTAGCCTCTGCATCTGTGGAAAAGGTTCTTTACCAAAAGTTTCTTCTACCAGTGAAATCACAGGTCTGAACATGTCCTCAACCCACTTCCCCATCCCCCAAAGTATAAGGCATCATATTAGGTTCTAGGGATGCCAAGGCAAATATGAAATAGCCATTATTCTCAAGGAGCGTACATTCTCCTGTATGGGTACACAACTAAATACAATACATAGAAAATTAAGGTGTGATTAGTTCTAGTATCTAGAGGGATCAAGGAGGCCTTCCTGGGGGATGTGTCACCTGAGCAGATTCTCAAAGGAAGACCAAGACTCTGAGGCAGAGATGAGGAGGGAGTGCTTCTGTGCACATAGAACAATCCATGAATCCCTGAAGATGGGAGACGGGGGGAACAACAAGTCTGGGGAACAGCTAATAGGCCAGCTGGGCTGGAAAGGAGAATTCATGGAGAGGAATAGTGCGAAATAAAGCTGGAAAGGTAGGTGGGAGTCAGAGTATGGAGGGCTTCAAATACCAATCAGAAGAGTGTGTTGGGTGAGGGGTCAGCATGCCTGTGCCTTAAGAAGACTATTTTGAAAAATATGTGGAAAATGGGTTCAAGAGGGAGAAAGACTCCAAGTAAGGAGCCCATTTAGTGCCTCAGGGATGCCAAAAAGGGGACTGAAGCAAGAGATGTTATGGAGTTAAAACTAGTAGGACTGTGTAACTGATTGACACGAAGGCTAAGAGAGAAAAAAGAATCAAGGCTCTCTCTGAGGCTGCAAACTTGCATGGCTGGGAGGATGGTAGTTTCTTTGCTAGAAATAGGGGAAGATTTAAAGACGAAGCTAAACAGTTCTGTTGGAGTTTGAGACAGCTATAGGACATCTAAGCAGAGATGTCCAGCAGGCAGCTGATTGATAACGCATAACTAGGGTTCTCAGGAAAGAGAACTAAATATCTACATACATACATACGTATGTATATGTATATACATATATATGTTATATACATATATACACATGTATATGTGTATATGTATATACATACATATGTATATACATACATATGTATGTACATACATATATACACGCATACATATATCCACATCCACAAATATATGCATATACATATATATATATGCACACACAAGCCATCTGTGTAAAGAAGATACTTGAACTGATGGGAGAAGAAAATATCATCAAACTGGTTGAGAGTAATTGAGGTAAATTTTTGCATAATTCTTTGGGTGCTTTCCACATCCCACTCAAGCAGTGAGAACACACCAACCCTAACATTGGCTTTCTTCCTTAGATGATACCTCCATTCCTTAGTCATTGAAGAATCTCCAAAGTTGAATTTCTCTAGATCCTCCTTTGAGCCGGAGGGTCCAGGGTTTCCTTGATGCATCTCACCAACATTTCTTCTATCTTATTGTAAACTTCCACTATGGAGACATGGACTTTCAGGATGATTTTCTGGTTCCTCTGTCTTCAGCACTCTGCCTGCGCCTTGAATGGACTAGAGTTGGTCCCAATCATCAGTGGAAATTCAGAAAGTTTGTATTTATAGATATATAGAGGCTGGAGTGTCTATCTCTTCCCGATATTTGCATCTTCCCTAAAGAATACCAAAATGTACTATGGCACAGTGCAAATATAAGTGTTCTTCTTGTTTAATATGAAGAAGTCCAGTTCCTGTATGGCTATAGAAGTGTTCACTGTGAGTGCCCTTCATAAAATGACTGAAATAGAATTGTCTTTTGACACAAATGTCCAGCACAACAAGTGACGTCCCTACCCTTCCAACCTAACCGTCACTGCCACACAGGCTTCGGTGACTCCTGATGAAAAGGATCCAGAAAAGATTAATGGGATAGAAGTGAAATTCCCTTGGCCTAGGGCAGCCCACATCTCCAGCCCCTTCTATGTTTCCTAATGTTAATTTAGTGGGATTTAGTGCTTGATTAGCAATTCCAAATTTCTTTCCAAAGTGAGCCCAAAAAAACAAGTCCAGCTAGTCTGTGGGCTCCCATCCTCTTTGAAGGTGCTGTATGTGGATACTGATGAGAGCAGCCTTGATCTCTGAATCCAAAACTCCTTGAGCCTCTAGAAACAAGGACTCTGAATAGTGATCAGACAAACAGGAAGCTTGGCTTGGCTTTACCAACAAGACTGGCATCGATTTTGGCCTCTAAGGACCATACTGGTGAGGTCACTTTTTAATGCCTTAGCATGCCTGTTCTCTCTGTTCAAAAGATTTTCCTTTACCTCTTAAATTTGCTGTTTTCATTTTGAGTGGCTCTTCCTACCATTTATGCAGCCCCAGGGTCATGAATAGCATGATTTCATGCCCAGTTGTCCAAATCCCTGAGTCAGCTCACTGTTCCACATATTCCATAGACCCTACAGCCCTAATCATGACTTTTCTCCTGTTGCCAAGTAGAGAGGCACTTCTAGGCATCCTTGGTAGGCTTATCACTACCAAATTAGCCAATATTGACCAACATCCTAGCAACATAACCTTAAGAGCCAGTTCCCTAAGACTCTCTAGTAATTACTTCTGTTCCCTTTGTATCAAGTCTGTGGCATGATCTATCAAAAAGCTATCAAAGCTTTCTCTCCATGTAGTGCCTCCTCGAGAATATTCTCAATTCCCCAACTTTACCACTCCTCTGCTAGGACACCTGGGGATGTCCCAGTTTCAGGCACCCCAGATAATGCAATATCATGTTCCTCAGCTTTTTATATTCCTCCTAACCCCAAAATCCACAGCATGGCAAAAAGCCTTCTAATATCCACATAAATTACAGTCCTCCACATCAATAGTTCTCGCTGAGGTCCTGGTTGCATCATGAGCAACAGTTTTCAAATACCCATCTATTCATCCCAGGCCACAAATATGCAATGCAAAGTTCAATCATGTCACTTCAACAAAATGTATCTTCACTTTAGCAGGTGTATCAGTGTGTCTGTCTGGATATCTGGTATTTATCTTGTTATTTATATGTTCTTCCCCCTCTCCATTAGAATATAAGTTCCTTGAGGGTAGAGACTTGATTTTGCCTCTCTTTGTGTCCCCAGTGCTCAGCACAGTGCCTGGCACATAATTAGCACTTAATAAATTGTTGACTGATCAACAGGTGCTTTAAATCAGTTTGGCTAAGCGATTGCTGAGAGAATCTGAACCTGGGAAAGAAAATTGTCAAACTAAAGTCTAGACACTAAAAAATAAAAATTCTTCCATCAGTCTCTCTATGTATATAGGATTATATACATATATATTTTATTATATATCATATGAGTCAAATACCCCTAGCTTGACCCAATAACAACCATAAATAATACTTAATAGTCATATACATCATAGATGAGTTCTCACAAATGGCACATGGGATCCAACTCAGCTCTGCAACCCCCTTGCCACCAGGGTTCTATGTGATTGTTTTGGTGGTTATAACTATGCAAATATGGCTATTTGTTGTTCAGTCATTTCAGTCACATCTGACTCTTTGTGACCCTTTTTGGGGTTTTCTTAGCAGAGATACTGGAGTGGTTTGCCATTTCCTTCTCCAGCTCATTTTACAGATGACAAACTAAGGCAAACAAGGTTAAGTGACTTGCCCAGGGTCACAAAAAAGTGTCTAAGGCCAGATCTGAACTCAGAAAGATGAGTCTTCCTGACCTCAGGCCTAGTACTCTACCCACTGTGCCACCCAGCTGCCCAAGTTAGCTAAATTAGTTATAGGTTCTGAATGCCTATACATACTGCAAAGAACATGTCCTTGTAAAGGAGATTTTAATTTTAAAAATCATGTTTGAGTTAGAACACACACAATTTTTTTTGTTTGCTTGATTCACTTCGTGAGAAGCCTCACTGTCTGGGTCTTTTATCCCAACAGAGTTAAGATAACAGTGATTTAGAAGGTATATAAATCTGGAGAGTCCCATAAGATTAATAATAGCCAACATTTATATACCACACTCCCCTCCAGAAGGAAGAGACCTTTTATTGCTCTTGATGAATTAACATGATGGGCTTGAGATGAACAGTTACCTAGAGCACTGAAAGAATTAACCTTTGTGTTTGGAATATTTGAAACATCTTAGAAAACAAGAGTGGATGCTTTTTCTCCTCCAGTGTGTTAGCCAACCCTCCCAGCTTTGTGCTATTTACAAGTCTAATGAGACATCAGATCTATGGCATCCAATATAGGCATATAGAATATATACATATATACGTATATATGTATATGTATGTATGTATATATACATACATATATATATGGCACTGATAAAGATGTTAAACATATACGGACAGAAAGTGATCTCACGGATCTTAACAGACCTAGAACACTGATGTGGATAAAATGAAATTCAACTGGTTAAATGTAGTCTTATACTGTGGTGAAAAAAAGTACGAATGTCATAAGTGAAAGCTGAGGGGGGCATAGACAGTGGTTTGTCCAAAAATGATCTGGGGATACTAGCAGACCGCCAGCTCAATATGGGCAAGCAGTATGATATGGTGACCCAAAATACTAACTGATGTGATCTTTAGCCACACCAAGAAAGGCCCAACTTCCAAGAATAAGGAAGCCCTAATGCCTCTGTCCTCTGCCTGGTGGGACCACACCCAGAGTACCGTATTCTGTTCTGGGCCCCGTGATTTAAGGAGGATATTGATAAACTCAAGGATGTTCAGAGTAGAGCAATCAGGATGGTGAAGGGTCTCACATCCGTGTAACTGGAGGATAAGTTGAAGGAACTAGAGAGCTCTAGCTTTGTTTTTTTGTTTGTTTTTTAAGAGAAAACTCAGAGGAAAGACAGGATAGCTAGAATACGTTCAATTTTTTTGAAGGGCTGTCACGTAGGGGAAGATTAGATTTGCTCTGTTTACTCCAGAGAGCAGAACCAGGTGGCAAAGGAGCAGATTTAAGATTATAGTAAGGGAAAACTTCCTAACAATTGTTGTTGCTGTTCGGTAGTTTTTTTCATGTCTGATTCTGTGACCCCGTTTGAAGTTTTCTTGGCGAAGATAATGGAGTACTTTGCCAGTTCCTCCTCCAGCCCATTTTACTGAGGAGGAAATTGAAGAAAACAGGGCTAAGTGACTTGCCCAGGATCACAGGGCTAATAAGTGTCTGAGGCTGGATTTGAACTCAGGTCTTCCTCACTCCATGCCTGGCGCTCTATCCACTGTACCACCTATGATGGTAGTGTTATTCTATGCGGCATCCTTTCCTTCTCCACCCATCTGCTCCAGTCTGGTTTGTTTCCTCTGTCTATGTTGATTTCTCCGCTTCTTAAATCCTTTACCCTTTAGGACACATCTCATCCATTACAGTCCTCAATTTGTGATGCAATGACTCTACACCTAAATGATACACCTTTGCATCACAAACTTCCAGAAGCAGGCTCATCACACATCCGTGCGAGTCCCTTGGGCATGGTCCCAAGACTGGTCCCTCATTGGACAATCCCTCATCACACCTATATTTGAACCCAGATAACTCCAGACCCCTCTTTGGCCTGGGTTTCCTCCATAATTTCATTATTCCTTTGAGGGTTCTGTTTTTGGGGGACACAACCTTTGTCACAGACTCAGCAGGTTTTTGTACACGGATGTCAGTGTGGTATAGAGGAGAGAGTCCTTATTATGAAGTCTAGAAGACCTGCATTCAAATCTGTCCCTGACACTTACTAGCTGTGTGTCTGTGGGCATTTAGCCTCTCTGAGCCTTCGTGTCTTCAGCGGGAAAATGGACATAATAGCTATAGAACTCACCTCACAGGGCTGTTGTGATGACTGAATAAGCTTATGTATGTAAAATGCTTTATAAACCTTAAAGTGAAGACTTGCCAACTCACTAAGAACCAATTCCCCCCCTTGCCTGTCCCCCAAACCCTGACCACCTGGAACCTACCTGGGCCGTCTGACTATTCACATGGCTTGGAGGAGATGGGAGTCACCAGCTCTGTTCCCTTATGTGAGATGGAAAGCCTCCAGGTCTCACTGTCTACCCTGAAGCTGAACTTTCTTTTATGTGTTGTCTCCCCCAGTTAAAGTGTGAGTTCCTTGAAAGAAGGAACTGTCTCAAGTTTTCTATTTGGATCTCAAGTGATTAGCACAGTTCTTGGGACACAGTAAGTGCTTAATCAATCACTCAATCAACAATCATGTATTGAGGACCTACTATGTGCCAGGCACTGTGCTAAGAGACAAAAGCCATCCCTTGCTGCCAAGAAGCTTACAATCTGATGGGGGAGATGAGCAAAAGAAAAATATGTACAAACAAGCTATATGCAGGGTAAATAATTAATAATTAAATAATATTTTATGATCATTTATTAAATTAAGTTATTTTAATGTGTTACATATAAATTATAATATATGCAAATATAATGGACAATAAAATATAAATATATACATATTTTATATATAAGTAATAAATAAAATAAATTATTTTAAAATAAACTACATAATAAATAAATAACAAAAATAATTGCATAATTAACAGAGAAGGCAGGCACTGAAAATGAGAGTTGGGAAAGGCTTCCTTTAAAAGATGGTATTTTAGTTGGGAAAAGTAGAGTTGAGGAACGAGAGCATTCCAGGGATAGGGGAGAGCCAAAGAGATTGTGCAGAGCTGAGAGATGGAGCATCTTATTTATGGACTAGTCCAGAGGCCAGTGTCACACTAGATACTGGGCAGTAAGACATGAGAAGATTGGAAATATAGGAGTGGGCTAAGATCTGATGGGCTTTGAATGCCAAACAGAATGCTTAGTAAACCCTTTTTCATTCATCATCATCATCAGTGGTATAATGGAAGAAGGCCTCCTGGAATTCAAGAGACTTGGATTCTTGACTTAACTCAGTTACCAAGCAACTAGGTGATCTTGCAGTGTCTGTACTTTAGTTCCCTTGTTTTGTGAAATAAGAGATTGGACCCAGCGGAACTCAGAGGTCTATTCTGGCTCTGATTCTGAGAAATAGCATGGGGGAAGGTACTGCTTTCCAGCTCTGCCTACTCTTGGCCCAATGGAACTGCTCCTCCCAAACAACTCTGAAATTCCCTGAATGAATTTCAAATCCACTTTTACAATCTGTTCCAGCATTGGTAATGCTTTCAGATAAGCTTTTATGATTGTTAGCTAGGTTACCCAGGGAAACCAACCTCCCCTCCTATTTGTCTTGGCCAGGATCTGAACTGATGACCAGTCGTCTCCCTGGTGCTTGAAACCACCCCAATGCTCTTTCACATTTGTACTCACTGAGGAATGACAGAAAAAGACATCTTCTTTGTAACTAGACCTTACCTATTCGTCTCGCTCTTCTTCCTCTTGGCTGAATAGACAAACTTAGCCAGGTGATACAATCCTCATAAAAGACAAGTGTGTTGAAAATTGGATGGACTGGTCGGATACCCTTAGAAAAGACTTGGGCTGTAGCCAGCTGTCACAGAAAAGCCTAAAGGAAGAGACTTAGACTCACCTGGCTTTGAATCTCCCAAGGCTTGGTTATAGCCGAGAGGTCGCATCCAGTCATCATCATTGCCCTTGGTGAACAAAGCAAAGGAAGGCTGAGCAAAATCATGGAAAAAGGAGATTCACATAAAACGGTTTGGAATTAAAGGCCAGCCACCTACATGATAACCTCTTTTTTAGTTGGGTCAACGGATATGTACTTAATGACCTCCTCCTCGGTTTCCATTTTTTCACAAGTGTCAATAATCTTCTGAAACATGGTTCTTTTCCTGCAAATGAGACAAATGTGTAGATGTGATAACTGGTTCAAGCAGGAAGAATGACAAGGTGTTTCGCATCCTTGAGTATCAGACTTCACAGTCACATATATAATAACAGTAATAATAAATAGAAACTAACATATTATATAGTGCTTACTCTGTGGTAGGCAGTGTGCTAAGTATTTTGCAATTACTCTCTCATCTTATCCTCACGATAGCCCTGGGAGAAAGGTGCTATTATCCCCATTTTACAGCTGAGGAAACTGAGGTAAACATGTTAAGTGTTGCCCAGGGTCATACAGCTAGTAAGTGTTAGTCAGGATTTGAACTCAGCTCTTTCTGATTCCAAACCTGGTGTTCTATTCACTGAACCACCTAGCTGCCCTGTATATAACCTTAGCCCTGGGAAGTCCATGGATGGGAAGAAATTTCAAATCCTCGGGGCCCCCAGAAGGAAAGGAGGAGCGAAGAGGTAGATGACATAGGAGAGTTGAAAGATGAGGAGTGGCTGGAGATTTGTGACATGGGTGGAGTAGCATTATAGGGCTAGTAAAGTAGGAAAACACACCATGTAAATTTAGAGCAAAGTGTCAGGATGCGAAATGTCATTGTGACTAACATCCTCTCCTATTATGTAATGTTGTGTATTAAACTGATATGTGTTTGTGTCTTGTTCCTCCATTAAGCTGAAAACTTCACGAGGGCAGGATCAGTATCTTATTGAAACTTTAAATCTTCCCTAGAACTTAGCACAGTGCTCTGTACACAGTAGGCACTAAATAAATGTTTGCTGAGTGAATGAACAGTCTTATGGTTAGCTCATTGTATATGTATCCATGTGGTGATTTTGCCATGTAACCAATATTGGTCTACCATTTTGCTCCTAAAAAGCCTACCTATTCCTAAGGTAAATGGATTAAAGATTCCCATTTGGTAGTCACCATGGAGGGTGCACCTAGCCAATCTAGGCAGGTTCCCCACACTGAATTATTCTAGCCAGATGTTAATTGGAACAGTCACTAATGGAAGAGCCAAGGAAATCTTTTTTATCTGGTTTGGTCCAGGAAGGGATCGGCGGCCTGATGAAAGAGTCAAGAGTTATTTGGTGCCATCCTAACTGTGTTGGGGTTTTGGAACATTTGGTTTTTGCCACATTAAGTCAATCCCTTAGTGGATTGAAGGAGAAAAGCTTGCTTTGAGTTAAGAAAATTTCATCCATCCTTCTCAAAATGCAATCTTGTGTTACAGTCTGGTGGCCTCAGCGTCTGGTCTGGTGTGGCCTTATCTTCATTGCTCTACTTACACACTTGCTTTTGGGTCTTCTGGGGAAGATTTAGATGCAGGTTCTTATCCTTTTGTGTGTCATGGACCCCTTTGGGAGACTGACAATGCCTATGAACTCCTTAGAATAATACTTTTAAGTGCATAAAAATTACCAAGGAAACCAACTATATTGAAATATAGTTATCACAATTTTAAAAGAATACGTTCATGGACCCTGGGTTAAATGCCCGTGATCCTAGCTGGTTTTAGAAGGTACAAAAAGGGGGAAAGATCTTTTATTGGGGGGGCAGTGTTGAGGAGTGGGAGCTATTCTTTAATTTTCAGGATAAAACATTCAGAAAATGGGAAACCCTGTTTTGTGTACTCAGGGCCAAGCTAGATTTCTATGCCTTTTTCTGAGTTAAAATCTCCTTTAAAGGACTGGAGATTATGCTTTATAAGGTCTAGGTGCACATGAAAATTATCTTTAACTAGGTAAAAATTTGTCATATAGAAGAGAGATTAGGCCTGTCTGGCTTGGCCTGAGAGGGCAGATTTTGGCGACAATTTAGGGCTGTCCCAGAGCAGAACAGGACACCTTACTGAGAACTCAGGAGGAAAATGAACAGGTCTATTTGCTTCAGAATAATGAATGACCTTATAAACATCAGCTCTGCAAATATCTCAGGGAAGAAAAAACTCCAAGCTGAAAAACACGGCTTAGTCTCAGGGACATGTGCAGAGAAACTTATGGAGACCTAAGGACTTACTTGAAATATAAAGCCAGGTCAGTCGCTATGATTGCCACTTCAAAGAGATGAATAACCGTTTCAAATTGGCGCTTATTGAGATTCTGGAAGATGTTTAAGCTCTGTAAGATGGGAAGTCACAATGCAATGCAGTCATTCATGTGTCTACAATTCTCTAACCCAAACCAAATAGTGATGGTAGTTGAGATTCCCATGGTGTTCCAAGGCTGGCAGAGTGCTTGGTACACAGGATTCCATTTGGGCTCAGAACAGCCCTGGCAGATAGGTAGGACTGGGTGGGTTTTGTTATCCCACCTAATAGTGCTAGTATCTCCATTTTATGAGAAGTTGAATGGCTTGCCACAGGCCAAACAGATGACAAGTGGCAGTAACAGGACTCTGATCCCCTCCAGGACACCCAAATTATTCTATGTTGTTGTTGTTGAGTCATTTCAGTGGGGTCTGATTCTTCGCGACTCATTTGGGAGTTTCTTGACAAAGGTACTGGAGTGGTTTGCTATTTCCTTCTCTGGCTCATTTTACAGATGAGGAAACTGAGGCAAATAGGGTCAACTGACTTGACCAAGGTCATAAAGCTAGTAAGTGTCTGAGGTCAGAATTGAACCTAGGCTCTCCTGACTCTACGACCGGCACGCTATCCTCAGTACCACCTAGCTGCCCCAAAATTATTCTATAGGCTCTTAATAAGAGCTTATTAATTGTTTGACAAGGGCAACTGGGTGGCACAGTGGATAGAGCATTGGTCCTGGAGACAGAAAGACTCCAGACTTCAAATCTAGCCTCAGATACTTACTAGCTGTGTGACCCTGGGCAAGTCATTTAACCCTGTTTGCCTCAGTTCCCTCATCTGTAAAATGAGCTGGAGAAGGAAATGGCAAACCACTCCAATATCTTTGCCAAGAAAACCCTAAAGGGGGTCACAAAGAGTTGAACATGACTGAAAAGACTCAACAACCACAAAAACCGATGGATAAAACAGTTGTTGTTACAGTTTAGAGAAGAAAACCCCCAGCACCTCTTTACTTTGGAATTCCCCCTGAGGAATGAATCAGAATGTCCCCACGCATACTTCTGCACTTCATTGTCCCCTTGTATTTATAGATTCAAAAAATGAGGTTATGAAATTTGAGTGACCCACCATTCTGTGGTCCCTAAGTAAAAATAGGTTATTTCTCAAAACTTGGGTATCATTTTTGCTGTGCACAGTTACATAACATTAACATGGTGTGGTGGACAGAGACTCGGCCCTGAAGCCCAAAAGGCCTGGGTACAAGTCCTGCTGCTGACTCATTGGCTGTGTGACCGTGGGCAAGTCGCTTGACCTGTAAGCGTCCCAGACTTGCAAGTTGCCGAGCGGGTGGCGATCTGCTTGGGTAGAGGCCTATTCTTCACCTGGAAGTTACTTCTGCCAGGGAAATCACAGGTCCATTCTTTCTCCATGCTAAAAGTATTACCAGCCATGGGAATAAATTCAGTCTCTGAGGAGCAAATAATAATCATTTCCATATAGTTCTTTAAGATTTACAAAGCGCTTCCTAGAAGCCTAATTTGCAGATGAGGTAATCCTTTAGGATAAAATATAAACTCCTTCGTTTTGCCTAAAGCTCTTCACAACCTGGTTCCAACCAATGTCTTCAACCCCACAGGGCTTTACTCTTCCTTTAGTCTTTTATCTAGCAAAACTGCCCTCCCAGTTCCTCACATACAACACTCCATCTCCCATCTCCCACCTTCATATTTTTGTACTGACTGTCTGCTATTCCTGGCATGTAATCCTCCTCACCTGTCCTCACAGAGTCCTTCTCTTCCTTCAAGACACAGCCCAAGTACCACCTTCTGCATGAAATCTTTCCTGATTCCCCCCAGTTGCTAGTGCCTTTCCTCATTAAATATCCCATAGTTGACCAGTTTGTAGTTTTTGTATTTCCCCTCTTTATAATCCATATACACTTATGTGTCCTTGTTATCTTCCCTGTTAGGATGTGAGATCTTTGAGAGTCAGGATTGTTTCGTTCTTTGTATTTGTAACCCCATCACCTGACAAATATGATCTCGTTTGAGTCCGACAACACTAGAAGGCAGGTGCTGCTTTTATCCCCATTTTACAGTTGAGTAAACTGAGGCAGACAGGGATTAAGTGACTTGCCCAGGGTCACGCAGCAAGTAAGTGTCTGAGGCGGGATTTGAACTAAGGTCTTCCAAACTCCAGGCCCATCACCATTCTATCTACTGTGCCACCCAGCCGCCCATGGGTTTTTAATAAAAGCTTGCTAATTAATTGACAAAATAGTCATTGTTAGAGGTTAGGGAGGGAAAAATATACTTGCGGCCTTTTTTCTCAGCACCTTTTTGCTTTGGAACGTCCCTTGATGAATTGTAAATTCAAGCAATATATTTTTTGGATCAGACCTGCTATTCCATTGTCACACGGAACTCTTCAGTGAGGAAACTTCCTTTACCAATGTAGATCAGTATATGCTTGGTAATTTCTAGTCTTAGATTTGTCCAAAGTTGTGATACAGTTGGGCAGCTAGGTGTCACTGCGGACATAGTGCTGGGCTCGGAGTCCTGTAGACTCATCTTCGTGAGTTCAAATCTGGCCTCAGACACTTCCTAGCTGTGTGACCCTGGGCAAGTCACTTCACCCTGTTTGCCTCAGTTTCCTCATCTGTAAAATAAGCTGGAGAAGGAAATGGCAAACCACTCCAGTATCTTTGCCAAGAAAACCCCAAACGGGATCACAAAGAGCCAGGCATGAGTGAAAAATGACTGAACCTATGATAGCCAGTATGTTTCAGGGGTGGGACTTGAACCCAGGTCTTAGTAAATCTGAGGTGAGCTCTCTACTACCTACATTGCCTTTCACATATAAGATATAAACAAAATACATGCACGATAATTTGGGGAAGGAGGACGTGTGAGCAGACCTTTCAAAGGAGGTGGTAATTCCAAGAGGCAGAGATGAGGAAGAGCATTCCAGGCTGGGGGAAGGATGAGAAGAGAAGTGAGGAGCCAGTGCAAAGGCCCCAGAAAGGCTGGAGAAGGACTGACATGTACGGGGAACAGTTAACAGACCAGTCTGTTAAGAACACAGAATTGTGAGGGGGAGTCATGGGTAAAGGCACAGGCAGCTTGGTCTAGTGAAAAGAGGGCTAGCCTGGGAGTCAAAGGCCTGGGGTTCGAATCCTGAGGGATGGCCTGGGAATCAAAGTGGGGGAAGGGGGAAATGGGTTTGAATCCTGCTTTGATATAAGACTTGATGAGATAGATGGAACAGAGATGGTGTGGAGGTGGGTTTGACAAGGCTTAAGAAGTGATGGAGAAGGAAAATTCCAGCATCACTTCAAGTAAGGCACAATGAATCACCATCCTGCCACTGACAAAAAGAAGGCATCTATTATTGTTAAAGAATGCCCAAGGGCAGACCCAGGTTCTCTGCTTTTAATTAAGAACCCTCTAGACCCACCAATTAGCTGTTTGTTTACCCAGCTAATGGAAGAATCACAAAGATCAAAGTATTAAATTATAACCCTTGACTTCATCTGAGAACCCTGATTCCCCATGGCTATTAGCATTTATTTTTATAATACAAGTACTCCTCACCTCAAGAAATCAGATTGGGTTATAAAACTTAGAAAACAAAATCCAGCCTTATAAAACCTATCAATTGGGGTGATTTATCTTCGTTATCCCTCACTTTATAAAGGATTTTGTCACTGGTTTCTTTTTTTTTAATGTTCCCAGAATCACAGAATTTGAGCGTTGGAAGTGATCTCAGCTGCATGCCCAACCCCATACATGAAAAAGAATCTCTACCTTAACACTGGATTATAGAATCATTGATTTTAGTGGTGGGCGGTGATTGGCTATCCAGCCTTTGCCTAAGGACCTCCATGGAAGGGGAACCCACACCTCTCAAAGTAACTCATTACATTTTAAAAAAGCTTTACTTTGGAACTCAAAGTTTTTCAAATGAATGTTAGAAATTATTTTTTTCATGTAACTGGGGAAAATAAAATACTAAAATTAAGGCAAAAATAAAATAGAAAGCTTTACTTGCTAGTAATAATGATAATAGTTATAATTCACATTTACATAGCACTTACTGTGTGCCAGGCACTGTGCTAAGCCCTTTACGATTATTATTTCATTTGATTCTCATAACTTTAGCATGTACATCCTGTTATTATCCACATTTTACAGATGAGGAAGTGGAAACAGAGATTGAAATACGTGTTCTTATCTCCATTTTACATGTGAGGAAACTGAGGCAAACAGGGTTAAGTGCCTTGTCTGAGGTCACACAGCTGATAAGTGTCTGAAGCCAGATTTGAACCCATGGAGATGAGTCTTCCTAACTCCAGACCCAGCACGCTCCACTGTCCCACCTAGCTGCCCCACTTTATCTTATTAGATTCAGCCCAATCAATCCTGATTAGGATTTTGGATCCTGACACTGTTATCCAGAATGTGAACTCCCCCTACCAACTTTGGGTCATCGGAAAAACTTCATTAACTTGCCATCTGTGCTTTTGTCCAAGTCATTGATAAGAGTATTAAACATTCTTGGCCTTCTGGGCCAAGCACTGGTCCCTGGTGGACTCTGCTGGACATCTCCTGCCACAGTAACACAGAACCATTAACAACTTTATCTTGAGTCTGGCTATCCAACCATTCCAAATCCATCTGATTTTATTATCCTCTAATTCAGGGGTGGGGAACCAATCTGCTCTCATCCATCTCTACCTTCTCTATAATCATAGTCTAAAATATTTTAATAAAAACTTTGTTAAAACCTAGGTATGTTTTATCCACAGCACTCTCCTCATCTACTGGCTTAGCTCCCTGGGACTTTTAAAAGGTAGTTTAATTCACCAAATATACATATATATGTATATGTATATATACATATATACACACAGATAGATGGATATAGATAGATACAGATATAGACATATCTATATCTACAGGGTGTCTATAAAGTCTGTGTGCAATTTAAAATGATTGTAACTTTGTAACTATATGGGGTAGAAAGAATCTATAACAAGGATTAGAAAGCTTTGCCTTTAGAAATTTTATGTTTATTTTATTTTTATTTTTAGAAATTCAACTTAAAAATTACTTATTAAGAGAAAGTAAACTGTTTTCTTTGGTTGGCTGAACTAAAATCTACCACTGCTGTCCAAAGAAGGTTTAGAACCCAGTACAAGCAAGAACCACCACACAGGAATTCCATATCCAAGTAGATGAAAGCATGTAATGTGATTGCTGGCATTACTGAAAATCAGCTTGAAAATGTTTTCCACAAACTACAGAATCGTATTACCTTTTGTATTAGTAACGGTGGTGGATGTTGAAAATGAAGAAGAACAATAAAAAATTAAGTGTTTCTTCTTTCTTTTGCTTTTTACAGATTCTTTCCATCACATATAGTTACAAAGTTACAACTATTTTAAATTGTACATGGACTTTATGGACACCCTGTATGTATGTATATATGTGTGTATATATATAAATATATATGTATATATCTTTTTGGAGATATCTCTATTGCATTATATATCAGAATACTCTCTGGCCTCTTTCTTCTTCTGCCAAGGCCCTTCCTGCTCTGCCTACCTGTAGAAAACAGACCTGAGTGGTTTTTTTTTTTGTTTGGTTAATGCTGGTTCCTCTTAGAGAAGGAGAGAATGTCCTCCCAGCTAAGGAAGGCATTTAAAACAATTTACAAAGAAGGTAGCATTTTACACATACTTACAAAGAGATGCGTGTGTATGTATATATGCATACATACCACATGATGAATATATATATATATATTTACCACATGATGAATTTTTTCTGTCCCATTCAGTGATTTTATCAATAATTTGGATGAAGGTACAGCTCCATATACAGATGACATGACACCAGGAGGAATGGTCAGTATGACCAAATTAGAATTCAAATTCAGACTGGAATGTATGCTAGGTCAAAACTAACAAGCTGAAATTTCCCAGGGAGAAACACATAGTTTTGCATTTATAGCCATCATTACCTAGCCCCATCGTGCCTTTCCAGGCTTCTTATACCTTGCTGCCCACCATGTACTCATCAATCCAGTGACACTAGCCTCCTGGCTGTACCATGAATAAGACCCTCCATCTCTTAGCTCTGGGGCATTTTCTCTGACAGGGATTCCATACCTGGAAATCTCTTTCTCCTCAAGACTTCCCTGGCATCCTTTAAATCCCAACTAAAATCTCATCTTCCGTAGGAAGCCTTTCCTAACCCCTCTTAATTTTAGTGCATTCTCTCTGTTAATTATTTCCTGCTGTCCTGTATATAACTTGCTTGTATATCTTTGTTTGCATGTTCGTCTCCCCTGTTAGACTGTAGGTTCTTTGAGGGCAGGGACTGTCTTTTGCCTCTCTTTGTATCCTTGTCACTTATAGCAGTGAATGGCAGATAGTAGGTGCTTAATAAATGTTTATTGATTAATTGATTGATTTAGGTTTCAGAAGCTAATTGCACAAATATAAAAACAGGAAAAGATCTGTTTTGATAACAGTATTATGTGAAAAAAAGACCTGGAGGCTTTAGCTGACCATAAGCTCAATATAATTACTCGTGTAATGCAGATGCTATAAGATCAAATACCATCGTGGGCTTCATTAATGAAACATTCAGCACAAGGAAGATTACAGCTCTACTGGCCTTCAAAAGGCCAGTCACTTAGAAACAATACTTGGCTTATGGTCAAACCATAATTAGAGCATAGTCTTAAGTTCTGGGCATCATATATTTTGAATAGCATTCACAAACTAGAGAAAGTCCAGGAAAGGGTATTGAAGGGTCAGGTAATTAGGACACATAAAGAATGGTTGAAGGAACTGGGGGCTATTTAAACTGAAGAAGAAAACACTCATTGCCAACCCTAATAACCCCAAAAGAAATGATAAATATTAGATTATCTCTATGGCCTGTTGGTGGAACAGTGGATAGAGAACTGGGCCTACAGTCAGGAAAATCTGAATTCAAATCCAGCTTCAGACACTTAACTAACTTTGTCGCTTAACCCTGTTTGCCTCAGTTTCCTTATCTGTAAAATAAGGGGAGAGGAAATGGCAAACCACTCCAGTATCTTTACCAAGAAAATCCCTAAAAGGGGTCACAAAGAGTTGGACATGACTGAAAAAAATGGCTAACAATAACAATATGGCCCATTACCTCAAATACTTTTTTTAAAATTGTGATATTATTACAGTGAATGTTGCTTCCATTAATGAAGATGGTGAACCTTCCACATCTTCACTGATGAGTCACCATAGGCAAAAAATTCATCACCTGGTGGCCAGTCTATGGTGTCCAATCTATGGCTGGTGAGTCCCTCTACACCTAGCTAGGATGGTCCTTCAACAGCAGGCACAATCTGTCACTGGCCTCTTCTAGCTTGGTAGGACCTCCTGCCATACCTCCTGGCCTGGCCTGGCTTTCAAAACCACAAGGTCACCATGGTCATGCTGTTACAGTGAGGCACTTGACAAAACTTTGGTCAGGCCTATGTGCCCCAGAATATCAACTATGCTCCTGACATTTCAGTAGTCAAATGGGTGCCAGACAATGCAAAGCACTTGGAGAGATTTTTAGTTGCAAACATTAAGTATGAAAACAAACAAAAAATGTATAACTAAAGTACATTTCATCCGTGACTGCCTCCATCCTAAGAATTTACCTCTTTTTTTAAAACAAAGTTTGACGGCCGTAAGTCAGAGGCACTGTTTTCGTAATGTTAAAAAGGAAACTGAGGAATATGCTGTTTACTAAAAAATGTTGCAGGACTGTTCACTGACTAAAAACTTCAAAGCAGTTCAGTGTTCCAACTTACTGCATGTCGATAAGCTTTGAATGAGACTAGTGCCCGGCAACATTGTTGACAATGATCTCCAAATTGGCACTTAGCTGGTTGAGCCATGTTGCAGAGAGACTCTGTCAAAGGTGTTATGGATTACTGATGGGCAATATTCCTTTTTAGAGCAGACAATTAAGTCATTACATGCCCATCAGAGCCAGTTCAGACTACTGAGTAAATACTCTGAACAAATGAAAGACTTTTAAAGCTTCCTAAATCCCATTATAAACTCTTGGACCCCAGAAGGGGTGCATGAAAGATGCTTGCTACACCAATCCTATCCTGCTACGTCAACCACTCAGCACCTGACTGTTGAGCTGACTGTAGTTTTAATATAAAGCTAAGCCCATGTGCATTAAAGGAGAAATGATATCAGTGATTTCTGTGACTCAGAAATCAAAGAATTTAACCCATCAAGGACTTAATTCCCCACAAAGCAGTAGGCAAGGCTTTACATGACTAAGGGAATATATATGGATGCAGTATTTTATCCTTCTTTAATGTTCCACAACCTGGTAAGGTGGGTAACACACACAGATATTGCTATTACCATGTTACAAATTTAGACGGAGAAAGAGCTAAAACAAGAACCCAATTATTCTATGGATATTCACCTTAACCATGTCCGTGATTTCCTAGACTTTGATCATGTCTCCCCTGTGTATTAATCTTTCCAGATGAAAGAATCCTCATCCCTTTTTCATCTAGCCACCTACATATCTTTTCAGCACCCCCTATCATTTCAGCTGCTAAATTAGGACATCCACTAGTATTAAAAATAATAACCTGCATTTATACCATATCTTAAGGCTTACAGAGCATTTTATATATATGGAAACTAAGGGACACAGAAGTTAAGTGACTTGCCCAAGGTTACATAGCTAATAAGTACATGAGGCAAGATTCGAACATGGGTCTTCCTGATTCCAGGCCTAGTACTCTGTCTCCTGTTCTTTCTTGAGACCTGTGTATAGATTAACATGCACTGAGGTCTTGGAGGACCAAGGGCAAGATACTGTTTCCAGTTTTTTCTCAGCATTTTCTGAGTTTTTCTGGCCTTTTGAAGACACCCAAAGAGGCCGTGTGGTGTAGTGGAGAGTGTTTTGCACTTGACTCTACCTTATACAAGATGTGTGTGGTCATGGGTAAGTCGCTTACTCCCTCTGAGCCTCAGACAATTCTCTAAAATTTCTATGCTAATGTTGTAACTGGACCGTGATTTTCTTTTAGTGGAGAAAGTTCCTATACAAGAGAAATCACATTGGTGGTTGTGTGGTATATTCTGACGGGAAGAATTAAGAAAATGGAGTAGAGGGAAATACACAGTTAAAAATCATAACTGTGAATGTGAATGGGATGAACTCGCCCATAAAATGCAATTACATAGTAGAACGCATTAGAAACCAGAATCCAACAATTGAAACAGAAAGACATATATAGAGTTAAAATAAAGGGCTGGAGCAGAATCTAATATGCTTCAGCAGAAGTAAAAAAGGCAGGGGTAGTCATCATGATCACAGACAAAGCAAAAGCAAAAATAGGGTTAATTAAAAGAGGTAATCAGGGGAATCACATTTTGCTAAAAGGTACAATGAAATAACATCAAAAAATTGATTGATAAAGGCCTCATTTCTCAAATATATACTGCGTATACAACTGAGTCAAATTTATAAAAATTAGAGCCATTTCCCAATTGATAAATGGTCAAAGGATATAAATAGGCAGTTTTCGGAAGAAGAAATAGAAGCTATCTATAGTCATAAGAAAAAAACAGCTCTTAGGTACCACCTCACACCTATCAGAAATGACAGATACTGAAGAGGATAAGGGAAAATACGCACATCAGTGAATTGTTCATGGAGTAGTGAATTGGTCCAACCACTCTGGAAAATAATTTGGAACTAAGCCCAAAGGAATATGAAAACTGCATGCCTTTTGACCACAATACTGCTACTATGTCTATATCCCAATGAGATCAAAGAAAAAGGAAAAAGACCTATATGTACAAAAATATGTACAATAGTTCTTTTTGTAATGGCAAGGATTTAGAAATTGAGGGGATACTCATCAACTGGGGATTAGCTGAACAAATTGTGGTACGTGATTGTGATGGAGTGCTATTCTACTATAAGACATGACAAGGGGGATGGTTTCAGAAAAAACATGGCAAGACCTACATGAACTGAAGTAAAGTGAAGTGAGAAGAGCCAAGTGATCATTGTGCACAGTAACAGCAATGTTAGAATGAAGACCAACTGTGAAAGAATTGGCCACTCTGAGCAATACAATGATCCAAGACAATTCCAAAGGGCTAATGATGAAAAAATGCCCTCTACCTCCGGAGACAGAACTGATGAACTCTGAGGGCAAATTGAAGGATAATTTTCTCACTTTATTTTTCTTGACATTTTATTGCGATATGGCTAATATGGAAATGTGTTTTGCGTGATTTCACACGTATAATTGATACAATATTGCTTGCCTTTTCAGTGACAGGGAAAGAATTTGGAACTCAAAATTTAAAAAATGTTTAAAATAAAAAATACTATGTTAAAATTTTTTTAAAAAAAAGTTTGAGGAAAGATACCAAGAGAAAGCTGTGTCAGAAAAACCCAGGGCAGAAGAGGATCCAGGAGGAGATGGTGGTCAACAAGTTATAGTGAAGAGAGTTCTGGACCAGGACCTGGAGGATATGAATATGAATACCATATCCGTGACTTGGGGGCAAAACATATTCTCTCTCTGGCTCTTTGATTCCTCATCTGTAAAATGAGGCCACGTGACTGAGCGACCTCTGAGATTCCTTTCACCTGTGAATCTGTAATCCTCTTGGACCATTTGTCATTCGGTTGTTTCAGCTCTATCTGACTCTTTGTGACTTGGTTTGGCGTTTTCTTGGCAGAGATACTGAAGTAGTTTGCCATTTCCTTTTCCAGCTTATTTTACAGATGAAGAAAATGAGTCAAATAGAGTTAGATGATTTGCCCAGGGTCACACAGCTGGTAAGGGTCTAAGGCTGGATTTGAACTTTGGGAGGATGAGACTTCTTGACTTCAGGCATAGCACTCTATCCACTATGTCACCCAACTTCCTGGCAGCTGTGATGGAAAAAGCTACAAAACTTACGTTATAAAATGTATGTTGTTGCATCGATGTTTTATATTAGGTTTATAATAAGTCAGGTAAGAAATAATAGTATGAGAAACAAAAATAGATAGGTAGCTAGCTAGCTAGCTAGCTAGCTAGCTAGCTAGCTAGATAGATAGATAGATAGATAGATAGATAGATAGATAGATAGATAGATAGATTAAAAAGTTTACTACTGGTCAGCCAGTAAGTATATTAACAGCTTACTATGTGCCAAGAACGTTGATAAGTGCTGAGATATAAAGAAAGGCCAAACCAGTTTCTCCCCTTGAGAAGCTTACATTCTGATGGAGAAAATAGCATGTATACAAAAAGAACCATTCATAGTAGGTAGAAGATAACTTCAAAAGGAAGCCTTTTGCAATTGAGGGAACCTATAGAGGCTTCTTATAGGAGGTTGCATTTGAGCTGAGTCTTGAAGAAAACCAGAGATTCCTAGAGGCAGGGCCAAGGATGAAGAGTGTTCCAGGCATGAGGGACAGCCAAAGCAAAGTCCCAGAGGTAGGAGATTGAGTATGGTGTGGAAGAAATAGAAGGCTATTATGGATGGATTGTAGAGAGTCCAGAGTGGAGTACAGTGTATAAAGACTGGAAAGGTTGGGAGAAGTCAGGGGGCGAATAGTTTTTAATTTCCTACAAAGGACTTCATATTTTGTCCTGGAAATAACAGGTAGAGAGTGATGTGGTCAGATGTCAAGAAAAGTAGGAAAATCAATTTACTAGCAAAGAAAATAGAATTAAGAGAAAATATACAGAATAACCACAAAATGTAAAGGAAGCTTCGAAAAGTCAGCAGAATTCAGATCATTGCCAAAGCCAACACAGGACTGATGATAATATGTTCCTCCTCCTCAGAAGGGACTACCAATGAACAAAGAAGAATATATTGGCAGATACAGTTGAAGTGTTCATTCGTTAATGGTATTTCTTTGTTCTAAGGGAGCTTTCTATGGAAGAAGTTACTAAGAAGTGATAGTTATGAAAAAATCACACCAAAAATTGTTAATAAACATTTAAAAACATTTTTAAAAGAAGCCCATCGAGCCAATGTCTTCAGGATTTTTCCTGAATCCCTGTTGGTTGCTCAGAACCCATTATCTTATTACAAGTATATGTTAAATTGTTTTCTCCTGAATCCAGTACCTTCTCCATGTTTAGACTAGGGGGCAAAAACACTGGGGTTCAAATTCCATTTCTGCCATTAGCTAGCTGTGACCTTGACAGATCACTTAAATTCTTTAATTTAATTATTTCCTTATCTGTAAAATGGGAATAAAGATAAAGTACCTAATCCACAGGGTTGTCATAAAAAAGCAGTTTTTTAAACAGTGGCATACTATATGCATATAAGCTATGATGATGATATTAAAATTATTTGTCACTTTCTTCCAAGATCTTTCTGCAATTTATTCCCATTGGTTTGATTTTTTTTTTACTTCTTAGAAGAGCAGTGACATTTGAAAGCCTGTATGTTTTACTGGAATCTCCCATTTCTCTTAATAAAGAGGTACAAATTGCCTACTTATTCCTATCCCTTAATTTCTTGTGTTTAAAATATTCCCCACCTACAACAAAAGAGCACTTTCTCTACTCCCATTAAGAGTATTCTTGTAAGAGCTCATCAAAGATTTTTGAAAGTATAAGTAGATTATATTCACTGGTCCCTTATAGCCACATTATTTTCAAACCCCTGCATGTAAATCTAATAATTTAGAGAGGCATGACTTATTCTTACTGAAACTATTGCTTTTCCAGATAGGAAAAAAATTCCTTGACTGTTTTTCAGCGATTTCTCTATTCTCACCCTAAACCCTCAAAACTAAGTGAAGAGAAGCTTGTCTCTCTTGTATTACCTGGAGGAAGGCAAAGTGATGCATCCTTAAGTTCCTATATGAAGTGAATTTGGGACATAGAGAGACAGAACTATTACGTTTAAATTGTGGAACAACATGACTAATATACAAATATGATTTACATGATTGAACATATATAACCTATATCAAATTGCTAACCCTCTTAGGGAGGGAGAGGTGAAGGAAGGAAGGAGAAAATTTGGAACTCAAAATTTTATAAAAAGTAAATGTAAGAAATTTTCTTTACATGTCATTAGAAAAATAAAATACTATTTAGAAGAAAAAAATATTTAAAAATTGTGGGAATCCAAGAAGGGGTGACTGCTGAGTCTGAGTCTCACTAGAGCCCTCTGATTCCCAGGCAGTGTGATCTAATGGAAGGTATGCTAGATTTGAAGTCAGAAGACCTAGTTCTGAATCTCAGATCTGTGACCCTGGGCTAATCATTTCCTTTTCTAAGGTCCCTTCCAGCTCAGATCCTGGACATTATCGTTTCAGTTATTTAGAAGCTAATGGCAAATAATTCATTAATTGATATGTTCACATTTTAATATTTGCTTTGTGGGTTTGTTTTGCCCATAGGTATACTCCTTAATCCAAAGCCATCCCAAGAGCAAGGTATCAGATTTGCCCCAGACTCTCAGCTTTTTCTCCCTGGGCAGAACTTCCATACCTCATCCTGCAGCAGAGTCTTACTGAACTCCAGGTGGTGTCTCTCTAAAATGGAAGATCCATGAAGCTTGGCTAATGGGGATGCTGATCTAGGAAGAAAACAATGTGACACAGATTACAGCTGTGCAAAAATTACATCTACATTCTGTGGGAGTATCAGATGCCTAAGACATTTCCCTAAGAATATCTGAAACATTCTCAGTTACAATGGATAAAATGGGTAGAGCATCATAGAATCATAGGATAATTTTGGAGTTGGAAGGAGATCTCAGTGGTCATCTAGTCTAATACCTTCCCCACCCCACCCCACTCCCCAAAAAAGATTTGTACTGCAAGATACCTAATAATGGTCATGCCCCAAACGAGGGGGAACCATATAAGGCAGACCACTACACTTATGGGTGGCTCTACTTCTTAGAAAGCTTTCTTGACATTAATTTTACATTCACAGTTTTGCAAGGATATAAAGGAGTTATTCCAAAGCATCATGACCTAGTGAAAAGATCACTATGTCAAGAGTCAGAAAACCTGGCTTCATATTCTGGTGTTGTTATGTACTACATGTGTGATGTGGATTAAGTCAATTCATTCACTCCCATGCTTCAGTGTTTTCATCTGTGAAAGGGAAGAGTTGGACAAAATGATCTCTAAGGTTCCTTCCAGCTCCTTATCCTACGATCATAAGTCATTTTGTTTCTTGTGGTTCCAAAAGAGAACAATCCCTGCAACAGTGCTTTGCATGTAATAGTTGCACGATAAATATTTGTTGAATCAACAATAAAAAATTAAGATGCCTGGTCCCCTATTCCTTGTACCTAAAGTACAGAGAATTTAGAAGTGCAAGAGATCTCTCTGGTCATCTAGTCAAAGATCTTGTCTTGCCCATAAGAAAAGTGGGGCCCAGAGAGGTTAAGTAATTTGCCCAAGGTCATCCAGGGAATAAAGATAAAAGGTTTGGAGTTGAAGTAAAAAAATCAAGTAAATGTTTGTGAAAAGCTGAGCACAATCAGTCACATTATAAATAGGAGAGGGATGGAGATAGGGACTGAAATAGGGAACTCTCAGGTGAGGAAACTCCCTTTACGGATGCAGAGCACCTTCTCTGCAATTTATAGACTTGAGCATCACCTAGAGTCACCCACCTGCCGTCACACAGCCTGTATGTGTGTGAGGCAGGACTTTCTGGCTTTTGGTTTGCCTCTCCCTCCATTACCCAATGCTGCCTCTCACTACGGCCAGTATAGTCTACTCAAGTCTCCCTTTGATGTCTCTTCATGACTTGCTAGTGATACCTGGCTTCTCAAAGGTATCTGCCAGTGAGGCTTGAACCCAGGAATGTTGCACCCAGCCAAAAAAATCCTCAAGAATGGCAACTAAGTGGCATAGTGAGTGTGGAGTTAGGAAGACCTGAGTTTGAGTCCTCCTATGGATATTTACTATCTGTATGATACTGGGCAAGTCACTTAGGGACTCAGCCTTAGTCTCTGTGTCTGTAAAATAAAGTTTGACTTTATGGCCTCTAAGATACCTTTTCAAATCTACTCTATGATCCTTTTGCCCTAAGGGTATATTGCATTCTGTGATCCAAGGATCAATCTAGCTAAGCTTGAAAAGACTCATTATTAAGTGTCTACAAATTAATGCCTTTTTTTTTTTTTTTGCATTTCCCAGAGGATCTAGATGGTGCAGATGAAAAAGCTCTGGGCCTGGAGTCAGGAAAAACTGAGTTCAAATCTGGCCTCAGATACTTACTAGCTATGTGTGACCCTGGACAAGTAAGTCACTTAACCTCTGTCTATCTCAGTTTCCTCAACTGCAAAATAGGGATAATGATAACATATGCCTCCCAACGCCATGAGAATCAAGTGAAATAATATTTGTTAATTGCTTAGCAAAGTGCCTCGTATATGGTAGGTGCCATGCTTGTTCCCTTTCCAACTACTAAGATGTAAAGTATCTGTGTCAGTATAGTGAGTAGTATCACACATTCTTAGGGTATTGAAAATAACAAAGATTTTACCACCCAAAAGAGATCAGGGTTAAAATATATTGAAGTAAATACCATTACCATGAAAATATCTGAATGGCAATGTGATTTTCCAGATAGCAGCCTACATATTGTGAGCAACAGGTGATCCTTCAGTCCTCAAAGTGTGTAGGTAGGAGTGACTGGAGAGAAGAGAAAGGCAGTGGGGGGAGGGGTCCAGTCAGGTCCAGTCTAGCTCCTCCCTTCCTCCCTACCTTCCCTCTTTCCCTTTTGTGACTGGTGAAAATATAAAGTGAATGAGATAAGATCCCAATCCTCCAAGAGCTAATATTCAAACTATAAGGACTCCTTAGTTAGAGAAAGGAATCTTTGCTAAAGGTCAGCAACCTTGAATATCTTAAAGAACACTTGGCTTGAAATAAACAATGTTGGAAGGAAAAGGAGGAGTTGGTATTTCAGAACAAAGAGGCTCTTGGCTGAGCTAGGCTTTAACGATATGCTCCCAGAGATAGGAAGAAGCCTCAAGATTGCTCTGCTAAGGACTGGTCAGGTTGGGGGGGAGGGGCGCTGCTTTTTAGCTAAGGGAATGATTAAATGCTCCTACTCATCTGGAAATGGTTTATATTTCCTGAAACCTCATTCATTCAACCAACAAATGTATATTGAACACCTACTGGGATCACAGCCTTGTACTAGCCACTGTGGGAAATACAAAGAAATGAGACAGGATTCCTGGACTTCATCACAGTACTAAGAGTGATAAAGTATATATGCAGATAACTGTGACACAGAGTAGAATGTGAAGGTGTAACAAGAGAGATGGAAAATGCTTTTAGCTCTAGATCTTTAATCTATTGCCTGGTTCTTTGTTCTCTTTGAAGTCTGCTCGCAATGAAGGAAAATGTCCCTGGAATACAGAAGCATGACCAGGAATGCCAGAAGGAAAAAAGGGAGGTGTGAGACTTTCACTTCTAGATTTGGGTGTAAATCCTAGCTCTGACATTTAATATGTGAGCGGTCACTTAACTTCTCTGAGCCTCAGTTTCCTCATCTGCAAAATGGGAATGATAATAATAATAGCTGACATTTGATCCTCTTAATAATCCTGAGAAGCAGATGCTATTATTATCACCATTTTATAGATGAGGAAACTGAGGCTCAGAGGTTTTAAGTGAATTGCTCCAGGTCACATCTAATATCAGAAGTTGGATTCCAATCCATGTCTTCACTAACTCCTATTTCAGCATTCTCTCCACTATGTCATCCTGTCTCCCCTAAAACAATAATTCTCTCACTACTTATATTGCAGAGTTTTTGTGAGGAAAGAATTGTATAAGTCTTAAACAATTCTCTAAGGCTGTAAGTCATAGAGAAGGTGTTGAACTGCACTGGTAGAGGGAGTTTCCTATTAATTAATTCGCTACACCAGTAGTGGTGTCATAGATCACAGGTCTGGTTCCTAATCATATTCATTTGTGTTAGTATACAGATAGTCTGGTTCATTGGACAGACTGCTGGGCTTGCACTCAGATCTGGGTTCAAATTCTGCCTAAGGTGTAATCCTGGGCAAGTCTTAACTTCTATGCTTCTCAGTAATTCCCTAGGACCTACTTCCAAAGTCATTTGAATCACAGGTTTAGAATTGGAAGAGACCTCTAAAGTCATCTAATTCAAGACCCTATCTTACAGATGAGAAAAGTGAGGACCAGAGAAGTTAATAATTTGCCCAAAGTTATCCAGGAAATAGGTACAGAAAGGTTGAGATTCAAGGAGGCAAAAAGTATAGCAACACTTAAAAACTCTAAGCCTCAGTTTCCTCATCTACAAAATGGTGGTAATAATAGCATCTGCTTCTCAGGATTATTAAGAGGATCAAATGGGATAATGTATACAGAGTGCTGCATAAACCTTAAAGCCCTATATAAATATCAGCTATTGTTACACAGATGGAGAGACTATTACAAAGTGTAACTATAAAACCATGATCTTGATTTTAAAAAACTGAGTAGACCAAAATTTATATATCCTAATGAATATAGTCCTTTCCAAAGATGTCACCACTTGCTGCCACGTGTTTGTTCCGGTAATGTTCTCATCACTCAAGACCCATTTGTATAACTCTTCTTTTGTTTATAGGTTAACAGACAAAAGGTAATCAGTGTCATTCTGTAATAAGCATGCCAGATTTAAAAAAAAAAAGACAAGGTCAGGACCACGGAGAGCTCTGGGGGGGGCATAAGGGCTACTTGAAAGCCAAGAGACCAAGGTATGGTCTCCCCAAGGTCTTTATAGCTTTACCTGAAGCTAGACTCATCCCTTCTGGTTGTTTGGAATTCTAGCATGTAAGGAAACAGCAGGGGCAGCTGGATGGTGCAGTGGATAAAGCACAGGTCCTAGAGTCAGGACAATCCGAGTTCAAAACTAACCTCGGACACTTCACACTTACTAGCTGTGTGACCCAGGGCAAGTCACTTAACTCTAATTGCCTCCAGTAATAATGATAATAATAAAAAGAAACAGCATCCCTCATTTTAGGAGAAGGCTTTTGTCAGTGCCAGTGCTGTACAGATCCATCTGGTGATTTTAGATCAAAATATTTAAAATAAAAGTGAAGTCATCTGTGTACAAAGAACAATACACCTAGGGCCAAAAAAAAAAAAACCAACTGGGTTTGATTCCTAGCTCTATCACTTATCTGTGTGACTTTGGAAGGATCATTTCTCTGAGCCTCACTTCTTTCCTCTATCATCACTTTTATAGTTCTATGGTTTTACAAAGCATAGTCCACATAATAGCCTTGTCAGGTAGATAGTACAAGTAGAACTCATTTTACAAATGAGTAAACTGAGGATCAGAGATTATATGACTTCTCCATCATTACCTGACTAGTGTCAGAGCTGAGTTTCAACCCAGACTCCTTTTCATACCATTATACTACTTTCTGCCTCTAAAAAATGATGGGATTTAAGTAGTTTATTTCTGAGGTCTCTTCTGCTTCTAAAATCTTAAGATCTCATGTCTTACATTAAAGACCTTTAAGGTTCCTGTTGAGCATTTGTCGGGATCTTACAGGACTTCTTGAAGAGCCATAGTTGGTACCTCCAGATTGTCCCTTGGTTCTAAGAGTCTCCCAACCAAGGTCCAGGACAATCATTTATTTTATCATTTAATCATGTATTACTATGTGCTATTACTTTAAAAGTATGTACAAAGAGTAACTATAAAATCATGATGCTGATTTTAAAAAAAACGAATAGACCAAAATTTCTATATCCTAATGTATATAGTCCTTTTCAAAGCTGTCACCACTGGCTGCCATGTGTTTGTTCCAGTAATGTTCCCATCACTCAAAACCCATTTCTGCAACTCTTCTTTGTTTATAGGTTGACAGACAAAGGACAATCAGCATCATTCTATAATAAGCATGCCTGATTTTTATAAAAACCTAAAATGGTCTTTTCCAGCTACTTTATTCACCAGAATTGGCTTTGAACTCTTCTCAAAATTCAAATCTTAATCTATTGCCATATTTGGAAAGGAGAGTTCCAAACATGCTCTCAGAAGCAGCAGAATTATTGGAGTAAGCTTCACCAGAAGGCTATTTTGAAAGAGATACCTCATGCCTTGAATTTCACCTATTGGATGATGTCTAAAACAACCACACTTCATTTCTTCCCCATTTCTCTGCTTTTGTTCCTTTGGTGTCAGAAAAGATTAACTTCAGGCTGAAATCTAAATAGATTGTAAGCAGTGTAAAATGATCTGATTTTCATTGATTGACTTTCTGATTCAGTTTCTACAAATACATTGTTCCAAAATATGGAGAATGCTTATAGAAAGCCTAGTATATTTGCTTGAAGAATAGTCATATCTCATAAATGACAACTTGGCATTGAGAATGTACATTCACAGAGGACATTCTAGCAGTGCTGGGCATATATTAAGATATGTGAATACATGAAAGACCTATGAGTTCTCCCTCCACCAGCAGATCACAGCCCACTGTAGTAGATTGGAACAGAACATTAGATTTGGAATCAGAAGTTGTTGTTCAATCATTTCAGTCATGTCTGACTCTCCATGATCCCATTTGAGGCCACTAGGCACTGGGCAGTCCAGTGACTCTGGCTTTCTGGCTGGTCCTCACATAAGACACTCCATCACCCTATCTCAGGCATTTCCACTGATTGGCCCCTATACCTAGAACTGCATAGAATCTGCCTCCTGGCTTCCCCAGCCTCCTTCACCTAAAGTCCCAACTTCTGCAAGAAGACTTTCCCAATCCTCCTTAATCTTGATGCTTTCCCTCTGAGATAATCTCCAATTTATCTTCTCCATCTTTTTTGTACAATGTATTTTGTACATAACTGTTTATGTGTATATATTATTGTATATAATTGCTTGCACATTGTCCCTACCATTAGAATGTGAGCTTCTTGAGATCAGGAATTATTTTTTGTCCTTCTTTGTATCCTAAGTGCTTAACACAGTACCTGGCACACAGTAGTCACTTAATAAGTGCTTATTGATTGACTAATACTGATACTCAGCTCAATGGGGGAAGGAGTATTTGACTGAAAATGCAAAGGTCCCTGATTCATTCAGTCCTGAGTTCTAGCAGGATGTGTCAGCCTCATCCTGGCATGAGAATTGCTGTAGCAGAAAAAGAATTGCTCTCACAGATAGAAGCCCTAGCTGTGCTACATGTGAGACCATGGACAAGTCATTTAACCTCTTGGAGATTCAATTTCTTATCTATAAAACAGGAATAATAATCTTTGTCCTATCTATCCCCCAGAGTTACTGTGAGGATGAAATTACCTAATATATATAAAACACAAGTCACTATAAAATGTTATAAATGTGAGTTATTATTGAAGCAAATCCTTTTAATTCTAGTGCCTTCACTAGGTTGATTTCTTCCTATTTTTTTTTTTGCATAAAGCCTGCTTTGAATATATTTGTTTGCATGTTGTCTTTCCCATTAGATTGTGAGCTTCTTGAGGGCAGGGACTGGTTTTTGCCTCTATTTGTATCCCCAGCACTTAGCATAGTGCCTGGCTTATAGTAGGTGCTTAATAAATGTTTATTGATTGATTGATTTTAGCAATGTGGTATAGTGGAAAGATCACTGGTCTGGGAGTTAGGAAACCTGGGTTCTAGTCCCAATGCTGCTAACTAGTTATGTCCTGATAATAGGGTTACACTGAGAGGCACCATGGTGTGAATTCAGTGTCCGGCTTCAAACCCCAGCCATGCTACTTACTACCTAGTAAGGTAGTCCAATCACTTAACCTGGGGGGGGGGGCTCAGTTTTCTTATCTGTAAAACAGGGGGGGTTGGACTAGATGACCTCTGACACCCCTTCCATCTCTAATATTCATTTATTTTAAGATTCTAACAATATCAGTAAAAAATTTTTTTGGCATGGGTGTTTCTTGGTTTCTTCAAGAATGCATCAATCTACAACAACATGGCCCTCTGTTTGCACTTACTTCATCTGATACAAATTGTTGGTGCCTCTGTGATCAATATCATGGCAGAAAGCAGCTGCAATCATAGCAAAGGCTTCCAGATCAGTGTAATACTTCTTCAGTTTTCCTGTCTGTTTAAGGAAACAGAGCTGGATCAATGGAAGTAGCATCGTAGAGTGGAAAGAAAACTGAGCTAAAGAGTCAAGAGACTGAGGTCCTCAGGCCAGCTCTGATACCTACTAGCTGCACAACCTTGGGCAAGTCACCTTATTCTTCCAAGACTCAGTTTCCCTATTTGTAAAATGGGAATAAAAATGCTTCCATTATAATACTTCCATTCACATGATTGCTGTGAGGACAGTGGTTCATACACCTAAAAGGACTATATAAATGTAAGTTGTTATTATTATGATCTGCTTCCGGAGCCATAACTAGGACAAGGCAACTGGGGCATTGTTCCAGAATGCCAAAATTTAGAAGGTAAGGAAAATGTTTACATTTGTTTAGTAGCACAGAAACAATAGACCCTCGAGTTTATTTAGCAAGAATACATTAAAAGAGGAAACTACCAAATGGCAATGTCCAAATGAGTGTCCTACTTCTTCCCTTCCCATCAACTCATGGCAATAGTTTCCCAGACAAGTTCCCTCGGATCTCTTTCCAGGGATTTTGAGTTTTTCTTCCCCACCTCCTCAAAAACAACAACAACAACAACATAAAAATCCCCTGAATTGGACTTTGAAAGTTGATTTGACCATGTATTTTGTGTTGTTTGCTTCACCTGGGGGCCACAAGTGATAGCTATAGCTCTGTCTGATATACAGGGTAGTTATGAAAACTGCAGATTAGTGATTCAAACCTTTTTGAGGATGAGGCCTACTTTTTAGTGTCAACAAAACTGTCATCATCTAATGATTGTGGCTAATATGGAAATACGTTTTGTATGACTGCACATGTATAATCTATATCAAATTGCTTATCTTCTCAAGGAGAGAATTTGGAACTCAAAATTTACACATGCATGTAATTGAGAAAAATAAAATAATTGATAAAAACTTTTGAAAAAAATAAATAACACTTTTCAATTATTTTATTCTGTTATTTACAACAGCATCTACATATATTTAAAAAATAATAATTTGTAAGATCATAGAATTAGAGTAGGAAAGGACCTTAGAGGTCATTAAGCCCAACTTAATTATTTCACAGATGAAGAAACAGAGGCTCAGAGAGATTGCATCTTACCCAGGATCATATAGAGTCTGACACAGGATCTGAACCCAAGTCTTCCTGACCTCAAGTCCAGTGCTCTATCCACTACGTCAGGTTGCTGCACATATACTTATGAGGAAGCAGCCCAGCATGGTGGATAGTGTGTTAGACGTGGAGACAAGAAGAATTGGGTTCAAATTCCTCCTCTGATATTTATTAACTTTATAACCTTAGGCAATTCACTAAACTTCTCTGGACCTCAGGTTCCTCTTTAGTAAAATGAAGGAACTGGACTAGAGGATCTGTCTATGATCATTGTGACTCTACTGGTGATTTCTTACATGAAGTTTTCCTTCATGCTCAAGTTCTGATACAGGAAGAAATCGGTAAGGCTTGAAATGCTATAGAAATGTGAAGTGTCACTGATGGGGTGCTTGTGCTTGGACCCTAATTCTAACATCACATTTCCCCCTAGCCTCTGCTTGGGTGCCTGTGCCTAAACTCCAGTTCTAAAATCACATCTCTCCCTAGCTTCCAAGCATTGGCCCAGGCAGTCTCTCTTTCTACCTAAAGGGCAGCATGCCCCAACTAACTTATCTTTGCTTCTTCCTCAGTAAGCAGCTATGCCCAATTATAGATTGATTCAGGATGCAGGTAACTGACTGTACACTGAGTCTAATGTATGTCCTAGAGATAGTCAAATGTATACTCCCTTATATTAATGTTATCTAACATGACATGTGATGGAGTCCACCTGGATATTCCCAGTCAGCCGTGAACTTTTGGTGACTTAGTGACGTTTCACAGTCAAAACCACACCTACACCTAACCCCTCCTTGGGCTATTTCCCAGTGAACTCTGGGTAAGATACCTGTGCAGTAGATACAAAAAGTACATCTTCCTTTAAGAACTGACCACCCCTTAATCATGCTTTAACCACTCCCTAGTCCCACCCCAAATCACCTAATTGACAGATTTCACCTCTAAATCTTGTACTTAAACTTTCCCTGTAGGCCTGTATGGTTGCAGGCTCCCTAAGAACTTTTGCCTGATGAAAAGCATAATAAATCTTTGCCTTCTTGACTTAAAGAATGCTTGGGTCTGTGAATTCATTCCAGGCAACCTGGGAACTTTGGTTTGGGATTCCTACATCCTTGGGGTTCTTTTCTCCCTCAACATCACAATCATCATCAACATCATCATCATCATCATCATCACCACGACCATCATCATTTCCATCACCACCATCACCATCACTTTCATCATCATCACCATCATCATCTCTATCACCACTACTCTCATCATCATTATCATCATCATCATCAACATCCTTCTTTACAATTATCTGTAGGGTTCCTGAACCCACCATTAGCAGTGTAAACATTGTCTGTCCCACATTGAATCCATGCCGCCAGTTGTGATAGGTGATAGATCGGTAACCTTTTCTTACTGTGTACATCCATCTAGTAAGGACCTATGGAAAAAAAGGAAGGAAGGAAGGAAGGAAGGAAGGAAGGAAGGAAGGAAGGAAGGAAGGAAGGAAGGAAGGAAGGAAGGAAGGAAGGAAAGAAGGAAGGAAGGAAGGAAGGAAGGAAGGGAGGAAAAAAGGAAGGGAGGAAAGAAGGAAAGAAGAGAGAAGAAGAAGCAAAGATGAGAGGAAAAGAAGGAAGGAAGGAAGAATTAAGAGGGTAAAATATCTTTCAGACTTTGGAATTTAACCCCCAAGGCTAAGAAGGTCTGGGATGGTGTAATTGACAATCTATCTTATCTAAAAAACCGGTTACTTGGTCTTGTTTAGGTAGGTTTCCACAGATTATTTGCAAAGTTAATAATAATTCTTCTCAGTCAAAACCCAAACTGAAAATTCACTGTTTCTAAACACAGAAGACATTTGGTTTGAGAACTATCCGAACTTCTATTCCTAGTGATTAAGTAAATGTCATCTGACCTCCACAGGCACTTTGAATTTTTCCACAGCTTTTATTTCAAAAAATAACTGGATTCCACATTTAATCAATCCGTGCTCTGTAATGGGGAAGTCACTGAAGTGGAATTCATAAAGTTCTATGTCCTTTGGATTCGGCAGCTCCTCTTTCTGTTAAAACAAAGATGATATAATTCAGATAAAATTGACTTTCCAGTTCTTTTTATATTCACAGATCTCAAACATTCACAGAGGCTTGGAGGGCTGGTTGATGGGAGTGCCATCCAGCGATGAAGTGGAGAGTGGGTCCTCCATTACAAATGCCTGGAATCAGGCTGACTCAGCCTCCACACTGTGCATTGCAGCAGGCAATTCACTGTAGGCTCAGAGGATGGGGCTCCCATTGGCCAGTCCTCTGTTAAAAACAGCAAAACAAGTTGCTTGGATAAAATACTTAAAGTTGTTGGCAACCAGTGAGTGCCAGTTTCCTCACTCTCTCCAGCCCCCACTTTTTCCTATTGTTCCATTGTTAATTATAGAGTAAACTCTTCTGAATTCAATTCAATTATTTATGGAGTGCTTAGGACGCGCCAGGCACTGAACTGCTACAGAGAGAGGTAATACAAAAGACACAAATGAACAGTCTCAGCCTTCTAGGACAGGAGTTCTTAACCTGGTGTGTGTGCAACTCATCTTAAACACACACATGGGTGTGCATGCACACACACACGCACATACACATACACAACAGTATTTTAACATAATTTAATATATAATTAATATATTTTAATACAATTGGTTTCTTTTGTATTCCAACAAAGTTTACTTTATGCATTTAAAAATCTTATTCTGAAAAGGTTCATAGGCTTCATCAGATTGTCACAGGGGTCTATGGTACAAAAGAGGGAAGAAACCCCAGTTCTAGGAACTAACATTCTACTGGGTGAAAATAACTGGTATTCACAAAAGTAAACACAACATATTTACAAAGTAAATAGGAAGTAATTCGAAGGGGTAAGAGCTAACATTAGGGGATATGAACGAAAGATCTTAGGTAGATCTTACTTAAGCTGATCTTTGAAAAGAGTTAGGAACAACAAAAAAGCACCTACTATGTGAAGAACACAATACTAGGCACTAGATGGGAGAGAAGGGATATATTGATAACTCCAATAGATACTTGGAAGGATTTGTGATCTCAGATATGGCTGTTCTTTCCAGAGATAATCTTAACTTATCTACAACTGGAACTCCCATCTCTTGCTGTTGTGTCCGACTCTTCATGACCTCATGGACCATGGCTGGGGAACCTTCGGCCTTGAGGCTCCATATGGCCCTCTAGGTCCTCAAATGTGGCCCTTTGACTGAATCCAAACTTCACAGAACAAATCTTTTTATTGAGGGGATTTGTGAAAATGGGCCATGGGCTACAGTGCACCAGGCCCTTCTATTCTACACTATCTTTCAAAGTCTTTCCAAGTTCATGTTCATTTTTGCCATGATACCATCTGTCTATCTCATCCTCTGCCATCCCCTTTTCCTTTCCCCCCTCAATCTTTCCCAGCATCAGGGTCTTTTCCAATGAGTCCTGTCTTCTCATTATGTGGCCAAAGTATTTAAGCTTCAGCTTTAGTATTTAACCTTCCAGCAAATAGCTTGAATTAATTTCTTTAATTATTGACTGATGTGATCACCTTTCTGTCCAAGAGATTCTCAAAAGTCTTCCCCAGCACCACAATTCAGAAGTTTCAATTCTATGGCATTCAACTTTCCTTACACTCTGATTCTCACAGTCATATCTTGCTACCTGAAAACGCATAGTTCTTGTCTCCCCTTAAATCCTCCATAGGAGATCTTCCCATTAAGCTGGTGCCTTTTTTCTAATTCTCTTGACATTATATGGATACCACTGGAGGATGTGGGGTGTTCATGGACTATCCCTCATCCTTGCTAAGTGACCAGTCTATTTTTTTTCAGTCATATACTTCCCTCATGACAATCTTTAAGTGACTTATGCAAACTCTTCATTTATAATGTGTTGCTGATGACTAATGCTTATGCACCTTTTAAAGTTCAGTACATTCTCCACTAAGTGCTTGAGAGACAAAGAAGCAAAGCCAGATGAGAAAATTATTAGTTAAGTGGAGAAATAATCTGGAGATTTTTCAGGCAGGAACTACATGTGAAAAAAGCCAGAGCAGATGAGGAGGCACTGGAATAAGAAAAGGTACACTGTGGCTAAGCTTACTATAAGTCTTAGCCTTTTCCCTAGATAGATAGATAGATAGATAGATAGATAGATAGATAGATAGATAGATAGATAGATAGACATTCATTTATGTAATTTGTGCGTAATGAAAATAACCATGTCTTTGACCAGAGGGACAGCATGGACTAAATAGATAGAAGACTACTAGCCTGGGAATCAAGAAGACCAGGATTCAAGCTCTACCTCTGACACATTACTAACTAGCTCTGGGAGCTGGTAAGCATGGGAAAAATCGCTTAACCACTCAGTGTCCCCAGACAACTAATCTAAGTTATTTAGTTATGGATGAGTTTCTGATCTGCATTAGAAAAGAATTTCTATACCAGGAAGTTCCTTACATGTTTGTTTTTTTTTTATCATAGTTTTAGATTTTAAAAAATCCTAACTAAGATGGGAATAGGATTGTGAGATTTGGGATGAGGACCAAAGCTGGCAGAATAGAGTAAGAAAAGAAAGAGGAGGAAAAATTCCTCAGAATATAATAGAAATTCCAGCCCATAGTATTCCCTTAGCCTCAAATAAGCCATCAGTGTCAAGGGACCAGGCTCCAAGATTCCAAGCCATGGGCAAATTGCGAAGTATTATGAACTTTTCTATGTCACTGACTACCTGTGTAGCTTTGGGCAAGTCACTTAACCTCTTCTCTAGGCCTCCAATTCCTTATATTAAATGAAGAGAGTAGATTAAATGGATTCTAAGATCCCTTCCAGATTTACATTTACTACTGAGTTTGAATTCCAGGTCAGGAGACTATGGTCTGGACCCCATGTCCTGTAAAGACTGGAGGTAATTGCTATTGACAAATCTCTGCTCTTATCCAATGGGTCAGAAATAGCTAAATACCTGAAAGATTGAGAAAGGAAGGGTGTCTCCTTTCAGGTGCCATTATCCCTATTAGACAAGTAGATCTCACATTCTTTGCCTCATCTGGAAAGCCATATGGTTGAGATGTTACTTTTCTGAGGTCACAAAATCATGGAGGAAACAGAAATGATAATTCAGAGCTTTCAGGGTTTTGTTGAGTTGATTAGATTTCCAAGCCCAGACTAATAACATGGATTAGGAGTCATGCGTCAACAGACAAAAAAAATGTACTTGTTATGTAACTATAATGGGAAATGTCCTAAACCACTGGATGTGGCAGTGTGTTCCTTCCTGAAAGGAAAACCTTAGAGACATCTCTTGCTGGTTTTCCTCATTGGACAATAATGTGAAAGAAATCACCTGGGCTAAACTAGTTTCCTGAGCCTGAGGAGTTAATCAGTAAGGAGTTATAACATGGAGGCTTTTATCAGCAGGTAGAAGATTGACCAGATTAGCCTGGGCAGGACATGGTAATTACATTCTTAACTCTACAGGGGACAAAATAAACATTTACAAGGAGAGCCTCCACTGGAATGACTCCTTAGGAACACAGCTTGGGACACCATGGCAGTGGGGGAGGACTGAGTTAGAGAATGTTCTTATTTGGGTAGCAATCATCCTCGACAATTCTCCAGTTCTCCGGTGCTAGGGGGTGAACTGATGGTCAAATTTTCATTGTGAGCATTTGCACCACAGAAATCATTAAACACTATAAATCTGGGCTTGGTTTATTGTTTTGTTAGTTGTCTAGATGTAAGAAAGTGAAGAAGAAGATGCTAATAATGCAAATTAAACTTCAAAGTGTGTTTTGCATACGTTCCTCCCTTCCTCGATGACGAAGACTGCTGGGAACTTTAACTATTGGAGTAAATTGGGAGGTGCTAGAGAATTAAGAAAAGATAGGTATGCAATCTCTCTCTTCCAGAGGTTGTGGCCTAACCCTACCACATGCTAAGACATATATTCGTTATGCAGGAAAATTGGTACTCAGGCCTATTTGCCATGTGCCATGTGATGGGTAAGCGTTGGTAGAATTGTAGATATTTTTGAGTACGTATTCAGAGCATGTGCATCAATAGGTACAAAATGGGGTTTTCATCTTCATTTTGTTTTCACTTGGGCCTCTTTTTTTTCTAAGAAAAGTGATTTGGAGTCAGCTTACAAATGGGTTATTCCAAATGTTAGTTAAAAGTTGGTTGTTTGGGACTCCGAACATATTTCCTATATAAACGATACTTAGATTCTTGAGTTTTCCTGCAAAACTTTGTCTTACTTAAAATGTAATATATAAATAATATGTAATAACATGATATTTTATATAATTATATTATCTATGATTATAATTAATTCTATAACATAATTATATATCATATATAATAAAAAATAAATACAATTAACTATATATAAAAATTAAATTAACTCTAGTATTATCTAGTGTCATAGAACCTAACTAGTAAGAATTGTGGCCACTCTGAAGAGATCACCTAAGCCATCCATGAAGGGAAAACCAAATAGAAAAATAATGTATGTTATCCAGTTTAAGACAAGTAGTTGGATGGGTAGTCCATTGAATTTGTCCATCGATACATGTATTTTGGGCAGAGAGAGAATGTGGACAATGACCTGGGCCTGGAACTGAATAGGAGTAGAGGTACATTGCATTTGGGAAATTTTGCACTGAGTGCTTTCCATGATCCCAAACTAGACCCTGACACAAAAATTTACCTTATAATACCAATATTCCCTTAGGCATCCTCCAGTGCTCCATTGTGGTGTGCAGGTAACCATGTTTTCTCAAAGGTTCTTCCAGTAAGCCACAAACTCAGGCTAGATCTATTTTGCTAAAAATAGGCTTTAAGTATAGTCCTGTTAAAACAGGGATAGAAGTGAACCTGGCTTTCCATGAGAGCTGATATTTCCTCAAATGGAGGTTCCTAGGAGAAACTCACCATTTGGAGCAGAAAGGCAGGTAGTTACATTCCCAGCACTTAGCAGTGTCTGGCACATAGTAAATCCTTAACAAATGCTTTATCTAATCTAATCTACTTGCTGTTTGGTGATATGCTATCTTCTGTCTCCCATGCCTGGAATGTACTCCTTTACCTCAATTCTGCAGAGTCCCTAACTTCCTTAAAATATCAATTCACGGGCCATCTCTTCTAGGTTGGCTGTTGTGAGTTGGCCTTTCCCCCCCAAAGACAATATTTGTATATATTTTTTTTACTTGTTTTGGTACACATTTGCTCCACCAATAGAATGTAACCTTCTTGAAGTCAGGGACTGTTTCATTTTTGTCTTTGTATTTCCAGCTCTTAGCATGATGCCTTGGTCATAGTAGACACTTAAATGAGTGTTGAATGAATAAACAAATGAAGGACTGAAAGAGTTAGTAACTGAGTGAGTGAATCCTGGGTAAAGCAAATAGAGTAGTGTAAACTGTATCAGTATATTCCTAAACTGCATGTGGGCATCTAAGTGGCTCACTGTGCTAGGCTTACAGGATGACCTGAATTCAAATGTGACCTTAGGCACTTACTAGCAGTGTAACCCTGGGTGAGTCACTTAAACCTGTTTATCTCAGTTTCCTCATCTGTAGAAAGAAATGGCAAACCACTCTAGTATCTTTGCCAAGAAAACCCTAGATGCAGTCATGAAGAGTCAGATGTGACTGAACAATAAAACTGCATGTAGTTTGTATGCCTAGAAGTCCTTACTCTATAAGATACTTTTTATGCAGTAATATGTGCTGGACAGTGTGGATAAAATAAAAAAAGGGTTGGGACCTAGAGGTTCAATTTTTGATTAATAAGGGTAATCTCTCCCCACATTTTGCCCAGAGTGTTAGGAGAGGTTGCCTGGGGAACTAGCCAATGACAACAGGAGCCACATCTCTTAACATATAACACAATAGCCCTTTTGCCTCACAAGGCCACTAAACGTAATATGAGAGTACTTACCAAAATCTGAACTAGCTGTTTTTCTTCACAGTCTTCAATAATATTTGTATTCAATTTCTCTTTGTATTTCTAAAACATAAAAGGCATTGAAATGGTAAATTTCTCTAAAGCAGAAATTAACTCCTAATGAGTTCTTCCAATATTATCAATTACAAAAATGTTGGTGGGTTTTTAAGAGGGGGCCTGGCTTTGTGAGTTTCTGGGAGATGGACTTTTAAAGAAAAAGAACTATCATTATTTCACCCTGGAAGAAATTCGAAGACTCAGTCTACTAGAAAATGTTTCCCTTTGTTACTTTACAATATCATAGGGCAAGCTATACTGTGTGGAACTGAAGCCAAGTGTATAGAGGTGTGATTTTAAGTATGTATTCATCCTCCTGAGGTGGCATTTACAAGCTCCCAGTGAATATTTTCTCTTTTATCCTCTCAATTTAGCTTTGATTGTACCTAGAAATGTATAAATTGCTACATATAAATATAAGGGTTTTTTGTCCTATTGTTTTATTATTAACGTGCAATGGGCTATTACATAAGATTTGTGTAGCCAAATAAAATTATTTCCTTATTTTATTCTTACTCTTATTCTTATCATTATTTTCTAAGATATTCAACTTTTCAATATAACCATTGTCCAATAAAATCCACAATGTATAAACTTTTTCCACTTCAAATATCTGTTTCTCAACCAAAGAATTTCATTTGCAGATTTGTTTCGCTTAAAGGATGATTTTTCCTTTATTTGTTCATTTAATATTTACTTAAATACAGTGCTTTTACATACCCTCAACTAAAGTCCTATGTCGATGCCTCATAATAACACAAACATAACTTTGTGTTCTTATAGACTATACTAGCAGTTCAAAAACTCTCACGACTGTGGAAAAGCTTAGCTTATGGTGCTGGCAAAATCTTTATGTCTGAAAATTGAGGACCAACCTAAGGAATTTTGTAAAAATTCATTAAGAATTTAGCTTCCTCGTCATGATGATAACTTTTATTTTTTTTTTCTACAAAAGTAACTCAGAATACATCTAAGTTATTGTGTTCAGTTCTGGACACTGCTGTGTAAGAAGAATGTCAATAAATTGTTAAGCATATAAAATATAAAAAATGGGATTACTATTTTAGCTGCAAATAGCTAAAATAGCTTAAAAGTGATTTTAATTATCCCTGCTTATTAAAGCTCCTGTTTATTAATCAGATTATTCAATAGCACATGGCAGAACATGAAAAAAGAAGTTGGAAAGTCTTTATTACAAAGTTGATCTTCAAGGCTGTTGTTGAAAGCAGTGTTCAAATGACACAGAAATGCAAGCTGTTTGGCTTAGTAGTTTTCCTTAGTAACCATTGCTGGAGCTAAATTCACCTTCCCTAGAGTAAACTGTTGGATGTTTGCACAAAACAAATACAAGATTTTAATATTAATAAGTCCCCTTGAATATAAGGGTGAGATTTTTTCCATGGTAGATTTAATTTATTTTAAATTCCATACCAGCCTGGTTATGGAAAAATCCCTAACCGGGGAGTCAGGAGGTTTGGGGCTAGTTTCTGTCCTGGCACTAACTAATTTTGTGACCTTGGGCTTTTTGGGGGCCTCAGTTCCTTAATAAAATGAGGAATTACTCCTAAGGTTCTATGAGTGGCAAGTTTCCATTATAACAAATGTGATCGTATCTGCAGCACACACACACATCTCCTATCCCCACTTCATGGATGCTTCTTCCTTTCATTGATTTTTTTTTATTCTGTTGAAAGCAACCATTGATTTGCCTGTTCTGAAGTCAGGAAGACTCATCTTCATGAGTTTAAGTCTGGCCTCAGATATTTACTAGCTGTGTGACCCTGGACAAGTCACTTAACCCTCTTTGCCTCAGTCTCCTCATCAGTAAAATTAGCTGGAGAAGGGAATAGCAAACCACTCCAGTGTCTTTGCAAAGAAAACCCTAAATGGGGTCGTGAAGAGTCTGATTTGACTAAATGGTAACAATGACAATTTCTAGCACTGGCAAGCTGGAGTTAGATTTGCAAATGACAATGCTCCATTCACACAAAAAGAAGTTGAGCTCAGCTTATATAGGTTTTGATTGTATTGGACAGATTCATATGAGATGGTCTTCCATGGGTCAATACATCAAAGATCTGTGATTTTATCTATAGAACCAGAACACATTGTATCTATAACAACCCTTCAAGAGAATATTACTTCACTGGGGGTAGTAGTTGGTTTCCCGACCATCCGACCACCGTACCACCATACATAGCATATAGTAGGCTATTAATAAATGTGTATTAGTTGATTGACATGACTTAGTGGATCGGTCTCAGAGTTATCTGAGGCTTAGAGAGATTAGATGATTTGGCCGTGATCACCGAACGCAAAATTTGAACCAAGATCTTTTGCAAGTCTGATATCCTCTCCATTATTCCATGCTGCTTCTCATTCATATCATAGAATCATAGATTTAGATCGGCTTTACAGATAAGGTCCAGCAATGTTAAGTCACTAGCTGAAGGTCAAATATTTAAAATAATTATTTTTTTAGCCCAACCATTATATATGCAGATGTTTTCTAGCCAATTAAGAAAAATCCACGCTATTTTAAATCATGAGTAAGGTGGCCATTCCAAGCAACATGTTTTTGTACTCGCTATCTCAGGTGTTTTAATTGCTGGCATTTATGCGGACAGCATGATGACTTGCTAGCTTTGGAGACAGAAATCTGAGTGTAAGTCACATCTTTGCGACCCAGAGCTAGTGCCTTCCTTCTCTGGCTTCCGTTCCTCTCTGTAGAATGAGAAGGTTGACCTACATATAAGGTCCCTTCCAGCTCCAACAGTCTCTTTCTTCTTCTGATCCAGCAGCTAGGAAGAGGAAAAGGTTAGAGGTGGTCTGGGCATGGAAGTTCCTGCCTTCTTATTAGACACCATTCTTTTTACTCGCCAATGAACATCAATGAGACTGGGCATTGTTTTGTTAGAACTCCAGCTCCCGAAGCCTGAGAATATAACATTTCACTGTGTTTAAAGGAATTCCATTATAGAGATTCTGGATGGCCCGATGAATTTATCATAGAGGGATTTGTCTCTAAATCTTATCATGGCCACGTTAGTTAGTCTTCATCCCATTCATGGCCTCTCAGTAGGAGAGAAATCACAACCCATGACAGACATGTTGCTTCCCACTCTAGCATGAGTTTAACACACTAGGGGGATTCCAGGGAAAACAGGTAGGTAGTTTACTGTCTGGAAAGCCAAATTATACACTTACCAAAATAGACTCAATTTCACCAGCTGTAGCTTTGGTCTGGTACATGAGCATTTCATAAGCGATGTCCTTTCTGTTTTCAAGTTTATTCATCTTCTCATAGGTGTCAGTATTTAAAAGAGACCAACCAAGGAACTGTGTAAGAATCTGAAATAAAAGAAAACAGTCCACTGCTTGAAGATACCTAGAAATAGCGATCTTGGAGTCTGAAAAACATCTCAGCCCCCTATCAGTGAATGTCCTCATTCTCAATCATCTGGTTTCTTGTTTTGACCAAGCAAGAATGATACTAGTAATTATAACAATAAGTAGGGTCAGCCTTGATTGCAGATTAGAGGCAGTTGGGGGGCATAGTGGATAGAGCACCAGGCCTGGAAACAGAAGATTTGAATTCAAATCCAACCTTAAACATTTACCAGCTGTGTGACCCTGGGCAAGTCACCTAACCTCTGTCTCAGCTTCTTCATCTCTAAAAGGGAGATAATAATAGAACCTACTTCTCAGGGTTGTTGTAAAGATAGAATGAGATGATATTTGTAAAGCATCTTGCAGATTTTAACTGCTAGATAAATGCTAGCTATTATTATTCACTGGAGTCTATGACTGTAAATTCAGGAATGGTATGCTTCCATCCCCAAATTCTTTTCCACCTGCTGGTTGCTGCCTGAAGTTCCACCAGTTACACTGAGCAACATTCACCTTTATTTCAAAGCTTTGATACCTGTTAGACTGAAAATACTCCTATAAGGAGAGATTTAAGTAATATGATCCTGAATGAATTAAGAATCTGAGAATAAGTTTTGTTAGAGGGGGTTCAATTGTACATGGGAAGACCTGGAAAGTTGGAGAAGGTACCACTGAATTTGGAAAAGTGGAAAAGGGAGGGAAAAGTGGAGGAGGGGCCGTTGACCATAAATTTGGTTTAGTTTACAAACAATTAAGAATCTAAATGTGAGCCATCATTATAATTACTCTGCCTAAGACTGCCCCCAATGGTTATATCATAATATACTGAATGTGAAAGCTACAAAGGAATTTTCATCCACTCTTCTGAAAGGTAATTTACAAATCAGCTTTTAGTAACATGATTCAGAACATGAGATATAGATTCAATTCAGTTGAACAAATGTTTATTAAGGGCCCACTACATGCAAGGCACTGTGTTAGGTGCATACAAATAAAATAACCCTCAAGAAGGTTACATTTCATTGGTGGGATAATTGTTAAATACCTCTGTACTAGGTGAATTTTACTAGCAGTGTTAAGGATGTCTGTCACCAGTGAGGTTAAACAGCCTGAGAGGGCAGCAAGAAAAGAAGGGGGAAAAAGTGATAGGGCAGCACCAAAGGGTTAGGGGATCATATATGTAAAGCTGATGAGAGCCTTAGAGGTCTTCCAGTCCAGCCATCTCACTGAGAGATTTATAGAGGTGATGTGGTTTGCGCAAGATTCTCTTAAAAAAGTTCTCTTAAAAATGAGAAAATGAGAGCTGGGAAATGGGATAATTATGGGACCATAGGAGGGAGAGTAAAATAAGAAAGGATAGAATGAGCTGTGTGTGGTGGCCAGTAGTTGTTATCTGCCTCATAGATAAAAGGAGGTAGAGCTCTCTTCTCTCCATTATCCAATTTGGGGAAACATTCTGGCAGGCCTACCTTTTAAATTCTGACTGCAAAATGTACCGCAGGCCGGATACAGAAGTAACAATTTGGGGAGGTGGTTATTTTGAGCATTTGTGAATCACTGCAGAACGAAGCTTTCAAAGGAAATCTGAGCACACCAAAGCAGTAATTAGGCACTTATCCTACATGAAACTCACCTCAGTGATTTGCTCATCGTAGTCATCAAAGGGCTTTGCATCTTTGCGATTGTAGAACGTCATGACTCCCACGATGTCTTCCTTCTTGTTGACTATGGGCAGGGAGAGGACATTTTGGATCATCCAGCCTGTTTCATCCACGGGTCCTTTCTATAAAGGATAAGAACTGTGGTCATTTATTGAAGGGTTTGGGTATGGCTGGGGGACAGCTGCCACCTTTTCCTGAAGAGCTTTAAACTGAGGTTTTTTTAGGAGACCAGGTAATTTCTTCGAACATGAAGCTGCCACCATGGGAAGACTCTGTCCGACACTAGGAATGGTGTGCCCAATGCTTCAAGGACAGCAGTCCATTCCTTGCCAACCCCATTCACATAATTGGATATCACAATACTCAGATCAAGTTTTGTCATCCCAGTGAAAATGAGCCTGACAGATATGGGGCTAGCCCTGCCCAAACCCTTCCTTCTCCTTGACTGACAATCAAGAATTATAGCCCCAGCTTTGCTACTAATTATATGACCTTCCTCATATGTAAAATGAGGAAGCTAGATTAGCTGATGCAGCGACCTGGTGCTTTAGATAGAATGTTGGACTTGGAATCAGGAAGAGCTGAGTTCAAATCTTGCCTCATGCACTTACTGACCGTGTGAACTTGGACAAGGAACAACTTTTCCATGCCTCAGTTTCTGCATTTATAAAATGGGGATAATAACCCACTTCAAAGGAGATGATACGTGTAAAGTGCTTTGTTATTGCTAGATGCTATGGTGATGATCTCTAAGATGCCTAGCTTTGAAAAGAAATGATTCTATGATTCTCTCCTAAATGGACACTAAGAACAGAGGGCAACAGAGGAATGTGAGTAGAGTTTCTCCAATGTCACCTTAGTCCTCTCACCCCGGGTTCTGATTGCTGCTCTTGCCTCCAACAGTAACAACCTTCTTCCTTGGTCCTCAAAGGCTTTTGTTCTGCATCTCATTCACTTATCACATGATATTGTGCATCATAGTTATGCCTACTGATGTATTCTCCCCTTATGAGACTGTCAATCCACAAGGGCAGGGACTAGGTTTTATCTAAATTTCAGATCTTCCCCAATATCTGGCATAGCACTTTGTACCGGGTGGGTATTTAATAAATATTTATTGAATGATTTAATAGATTCTCTTTAGGTGCAAATGCACTTAGGAATCTGATCTTTTCTCTCTCCTTTGCCTTCTCTGAGCTCCAATAGAAATGATCCTACTGATCAGTCCTGCACATGACTATGACCCCAGACAGGCTTTGGTTGCAAGGAAGAAGCTACAACCATTCCTTCCATCTGGTATTTTCATGCTTTCCACATGAATAAGCAAGTAGATTAGCAGGTGGATCAGTTAGTTGCTTTCCCTGGGTCTGAACAAGCACAAATGTATGCACATGTGAGTGTACACTTGTACATGGTTCATTGATTGGCCTGGCCACAGAAGGTTTGGTTTTGTTGTTCAGAAAGCAATGCATATTCAACAACAACTCAATAGACATTTATTAAGACGGTACTATGTGCAAAGCACTGTGCTAGGCATTGGGGAAACAAAGAAAAAATGAAACAGTCTTTGCCCTCAAGAAGCTTCCATTCTGTTGGGTGATACAGAATATACAAATAAGCAAATACAAAATAATTAGAGGAGGGAGAGAGGGAGAAAGCACCAAAAACTGGGGAGAATGGGAAAGGCTTGTTGGAGGATAAGTACCAGAACTGAGGCAGGGAAGAAGATAAAGATTCTGAGAGGCAGTGATGAGGGAAGAGGGAATTCTGGGCATGGGGGAGGATACCTTGTGTAGATGCCTGCAAGGGAGGGAGGGAGATGCCCATCACAGACAAGAAGGACAGCTTTGAAAGGTAGATGTCTCTAAATATTATAAGATATATGTCCATATATTGTAGGTCATATTTTACAAGTTATATATCTCTGTATATTATAGGTTATACTTACATATTATGTATTATAAGTTATATGTCTCTATATTATCTCTCTCTATATTATAATTTATGTAAGTTATATTGTTGTTGTTGATTCTTCATATCAGGAGGGTGATGTTTTGACTTGCAAGTGAATTGGATTTAAGTGAGGAAGAGTAATCAGAGTCCAGTGGCAAGACATAGGTCAAGACCAGTGATGGCCCCAGGTGCAGTGGGAGACATTGGCCTTTTTTTTTATTTTGACATTTACAATTATAAGCTATGTGTCTATATATTATGTTATATGTTTTTCTATATTACAAGTGTCTATATATTATACATATGTCTGTATACTTGTCTGTATGCTATAGGCTTAAAAAGAAAAGCAAGCTGTACATAAACATTTGTAGTTTCATGTATAATCCTCTTTTCCTGTTCTAATATGGAAATCCATATTTTATTTGTTGTTGGTTAAATTCAGAACAGAAAGAAATGTGTATGTATTTATTATAGTGCATTATATTTGTTATGTTATGTTATATTCTATTCTATAATACATTAACTGCATGGAGGAAAGAGATTGAATCTTAAAGGCAGAAAACAGCTCACCATCCAACTTGGTGGTGGCATAGAGTAAAGGAAAAACAATAATATGAAACTAGATTGGAAAGGCAGGTTATGGAAGATGTCATGTTCCAGACTGAGAAGATGATATTTTATCCCAGAGGCAATAGGGAATCATCGGAGATATTTGAGCACGGGAGTGACATAGTCAGACTTTTGCCATAAGAAGATTATTTTATCTCCAAGAACAAGTATTTTATCAAGAATGCGTGTGTACTGTGTTCTTGCCAAGTACAGACATGGGTTGAGTGTGTACGTGTCTGTGAGTTCATATGTGTTTGTAAATTAAGCTTCCTTGATGCACCAGACTAGCAGGAGAGTCCCAAGTTTCAGCCTTCTGCCCCTGGAAGCTGTTAGCTCCTGATTCTAGCTGGGAATGGATCTTCCAGCTCTAGCCAGAAACTTGTTAAACCTAAGAGAATAAATCCTAAGAGAATAAAACCTAAGAGAATAAACCAAAGAGAATAAATAAAACTTGTTAAACCTAAGAGAACAAGAAACCTCCCAACATCAGTGCCAATCTGCCTCTGACAGATACAGTGGGCCCATGAGGTCAGCCACTGATGGGAGATGGGGAAGAAAGAAATCATACAAACTGAGAGATTTCACAAGACCCATGACTTAGGTGTGGGGTATTGTTTGAGGGGAGAGGGGTTGGAGTAGGTTCCTAAGCCCATGTCCATCCATGGGAATGATAGTAGAAGAAATAGGGGAAGATTGGGGAAGGAGGTAGTGTAAAAATTAGCATTCTAAGACTGCCCTAGGTGTAGTGAGGCCCCAAGTGGGGGAGTTATCCTAAGGAAGGCAAGATGATGAGTAGCATGAGAGGGTATAGCATCAGGCAATGGAAGCCATATTTTGGGGTGTGGGGTGAGGAATTTGACAACTGCAGAAGTTCAATTAGCTCAACAAAACCTAAGCAACTTGAATGCAACTGAAGAACCACCAAAAGGAGCTGATTTCAGGATGAAGGAGGCATATTTCTACCATTGGGAGTAGGAAAGAATGGCATTGTAGCAAGGGCTGAGTCCTGAGTACCACAATGAAGAGCCAAGTATGCTCTTCTCCCTCTATCCTTAATTTCCCTCAGCCTTGTCCCTCCTTTCTCCCCCTCGTATTCCTTCTTTTTCCCCTTCTCCCTCCTCTTAACTGAGGGAAGAAATTAATTTTTACTTTTGCATCCTCATCATGTGCTTTTCTTACAGTAGATGCTTATTAGATGTTTGTTGATCAGTTGCCATAAATGAACCCAATTTATTTTTATATTGCTAAACCTGTCACTCACTCCCAGCCACCAGCCAACAAAACTGCTGTACCAGTTAAATTGGACCTAAAAAGAGAAGTAGGAAGCAATGAATTTGGAATAAGAGGCCCAGGGTTTGAATCAGAGCTCTGATCCTTAGTGCTCCTGTGACTTTGTTTTCCTTATCTGTGAAAGGAAAGGGTTGGACTAGATGATGTCTAGGGTACCTTCCTGCTCTAAATCTTAACATCTATTAAGAAGAATGTGAGTCTTATTGTCTCCATGATAGAGGGGAGAAGAAGCCAGATAGTCCCTTACCTGAAATGTGAAATATTCATCTGCTGGTGCATTCATCATATTACAAATCTGCAGGGAGAAGGAAGTATCTTCAGAAATAGTGGGATTGATAAGTAAATAAGGTAGCAAAAACTCAGGTCAATTGCAACAAATAGCTTTAGTGCCATTACTTTCAAAGTTAAAACACATTATGTTAACAATTGGCCAATTACCAACATACACAGTGACATGCGCTAATAGCATCAATACTAAGGGTTTTGTCTAACTGTTTTATGAGGATATTTTGTAGGTTTTGTTTGGTTTTTCAAAACAAAATCAATTAAAATAGTGTCATGAACCATTCACACCTACCCAACTGTGTGAAAACTGAATCTGATTCACTTTCTTTCAGAGTACACCAGGGGTCTCATAGACTCCTTTATGGAGTTATTTCTTAATGAACCGGACAGATTTTTCAAATAACAGCTTATCTATAGCAAATATCCATCAACTTCTTATTGACATTAACATTTATTCTGCTTAAGTCATTTGTGAACATTTAGCACTATCTCTGTTGACTCATATCTCTGCATGCAAACTGATTTATAAGTAATTTGAAACCAAAGCATTTTATTTCCCCTATCCAAGGAAGACAGGGATGTGGGACACGGAGTGCGTGCGTGTGTGTGTGCGCGCGCGCGTGCGCGTGTGTGTGTTGGGGGCAAGGGTGGAGTGGTGCTGGAGGGGGAGAGGGGAAGGAAACTTTGCTTAGACAGGTGGTTTGTATTAGAGGATGCTAATTTCCAACACAGAATGGGATTAGAGAAAGAAGAGGGGAGGGCAGCTAGGAAATTAGCTTCCCAGCTCCTTCTGAATTAGCTTTTCACAGTGTGACTTCATTATTTTAAATGTTGTGAATTCTCAGAACACTAGACTTATTTATATTTAAATGTATGCACAAGATGACATTCCGTTATCTGCTAGTTTTGGTTCCCAAATAGCAGATAATGGAGCTGTTACTCAGCTTTGAGTAATTACTTGCAAATTTCCTTTCCTCTTCTCTCTCCAGTCCTACTCATTCCTCTCCTCTGCACTACCCTCCTACTTCCCCACCCAGGCTCTCTCCTATCTTCCCCTCCCCTCTTTCTTCACCTCTCTTTCCTTCTACTCTTCCTTGTCCTCCCTTGCTCCCTCCTGTTTTCTATCTTCCCCTCCCCTTTTCCTTCCTTCAACTCTCTTCATTCTACTCTTCTTCCTTTCTCTTTTGCTTTCCCTCCCTTTTTCCATCTCCTCCCCTTTCTCTTCCTTTCCTTCTTCATTCTCTTTCATTTCTCTCTCTTCTCCTCTTCTCTTCCTTCCTCTACCCTTCCTCTTTCTTTCTTCTCCTTTCTTTCCCCTCCCCTGCTCACCCCTCTCTTCTCTTCCTTTTCCGGTCCCCTCTTCTCCCTTCTCCGCTTTTCTCCCTTTCCCCATCCCTCCCTCCTTTCCTTATTTCCTTCCTCTAATAGCCTATTAAAATTACACTCCAAGCATAGAAAAATTACCCACAGAAGAAAAATGTCACAAGGTCTAGATTCTAAATAGGTTCACACTGACTGCTTTGTAAATCTCCATGAGTCATTATGAGTCACGAAGGCTCTCAGCCCAGGTGGCCAAAACTTTATGGAGGCTGCCAAAGGTGTAGAGAAAATGTTAGAGGAAAAGGAGAAATTGTGCAAGAAAGCACAGCAGAAACATACTTCAGGTGTCAGGTTCTGAAGGGAAGAAGAGAATCCATGGTAACTGAAGGAAACATCTGACTCTGGTGACCATATTTTGAGAACAGACAGACTTTGATGTATGTGAATGAGGAGTCAGAAACTGGGAGGAGAGGAATCAGCAGGAACAGGGAGACAAAGGCAGACATTGGGGGGGGGGGGTGAATTAGGCAAGACAATGTGTGTCCTCCAAAGGCTAGGCAGTGTGGGATAGCAACCAGGACAGTGACCTGGGCTGTCGGAGATCTGGGCTCTAATCCCAGCTTTGCCTCCAACTTGTTGAGTGACCTTGGACAATTCATTCCATTTCTCTGAGATACTTTTTTTTGCATGTAATAAAACAACAACACAATAGTGTTGGATCATATAGCTTCCAACTTCTGTGATTCTACATTAGCAAGGGAGGATAATGATATGGTGAGAGAGCCCTGATACCATTTGGCAGTAGCCAGCACAGATGTGGAGGAAGTGTTTAACATGGGAGAAATTGGTGCAGACTTCAGGTTTCCTTCAGTGCTCTGAGAATCAAAGAATTTTAGGGCTAGAAGAAAGTGAAGAAGGAAACTGAGCTGTTGAGTACATGGAACAGACGGTAAATCTGGTAATTCATGAGTATCCAGTATGGGAGGGGTAAAGAAATAAAAGAGAAGAGCAAGGAAATTATAGAATGAGACTGCATGAAAGAAGAAAAACCTGAAACTGAATGCTATGTAATTATGATGACCAAGTCTGGCCCCAGAGAAGATTTGAGAAAGTATACCTTCCTGACCCATCTTTGCAGAGATAGGGGACTATGAGTGTGGAATAGTGCATATATTATCAGATATGAATAATGTGGTGGTTTTGTTAAACTACTTTGTATACATACGTATACATACATATATTTAATATTTGGGATTGCTCATTGGGTAAAGGAGGGGAGAGATAGATTAGAAAATAACGATGTCAGAAAAACAAAAGACATCAATAAAAATAAGGTTTAAACATTTTTTAAAAGAACAATATAATAAGGAAGCTATTTATAGGACATCACAGTATAAAAGAAAGGGTCTTGTTGGAACCCAGAGTCCAAAGACCTAGGACCAGGATCTAAGCTTGGTTGTGTGGACATACTTCTAATAATATGGAGTCTAGAAGTCTTCAAGTAGCTTTATGACATATGTGTCACTTTGTCTCACATTTGAAAGAATGGTCTGTCCCAAGGCTAATTAATGTGGCTATATCCTGATGTTTTATTTTTAATTTTTTAGCTAACATCAGTTGGTATCTACATTTTGATAAATGATAATTGCAGAGAAACTTACAAATCCATGTTCAGCAACGTATGTTGGCAAGCCACTAACAAGGGACCAGTGATCTGCAGGAGGCGTCCTTTAGGTTAAAATAAAAAGAAATTATGGAGCAGATAAATATAAGCTATATGAAATCCATCAGTACACATAGGATAAAAATCATTTGCCATTCATATAACAATTTCATTAGTAAGAATACTCACTGGATGACTTTGATCTCTTCTTTTCCATGTAGAATATAATCAATAATCTTATAAAAGATAATCTCCTAAATGAAAGGGACAGATTAAGAAGGAGTCAGAATGAACAGAGAAGTCTCCTTTAAAAGGAACCTTTGGTTTGAGAAATAGTTTTCATAAGAATACTTTAAAGCAGAGAGTTCAGCATCTTCTCTACCAACCACCTTCCCCAATGTACCTTTTCTTCCTGATATAAATGTCTGCTTCTTTGGATTAAGGTTGTAGTAAAACTAAGAGTAGGTCACGGCCTACTTAGCTACACAACAAATCTCTTTTTTTGATCAAATTTAGTTGTTTAAAAAAACAGTTCAATTTTGGTCAATTTTTGCAGGATTTTTTTGGGGGGGGGAGTAGGGAAGAAATAGCTATAAGTTCTTTCATCATATTACCAGATTTAATCCTTCCCCCACCCTACCCCCCAACTTTTAACTGCTTGCTTTCAATAGTGTAGAAATAGCCTGATAGGGATTTAAACTTGGTCTCAAGAAGTCATTTCTAGCTCAATTTCCAGTGGGAGTTTTATTTTCCCATCTGTAAAATAAAATTCAATACAGACTATATCTTGACTGACTGAATGAATGAAAAAGCATTTATTAAACACTATGTGTCAAGCACTGTGCTAAGTACTGGAGATATAAATAAAAGGAGCCCTCAAGGAGTTTACATTCTAATAGTGGGAGATAGTACATACAGAGGAGAGGTGTTCGGGAAGGGGCACTTTGGTCCTGAAATTTACAGCGATGGTGATTTGGGTCATGGAGGGGGAGGCAAAGATTGATATACCCTTCAAGGAACAATGGCAGAGATGAATGAATCATGATTCTCTTGGTGTGGAACTCAAGTTTCTCCAGCGCTCCAAGAGCCACAGAATATTTTAGAGTTAGAAGAAGGTAAGGAAAGAAATTGAAGATGAACCTTGAATGGCTATTGAACTGAATTGGGAGTGTAAGGGAAATTTGTAAAGGCTACCTGAAGTTACAAGGTGGTTATTAAGGTTGAAAAGAAAGATCTCTGGGAAGTAGAGAGTGAAGCCAAGAATGGCTGGTATCTTCCTGAAGTAGTCAATCAGAAGCAGCAGTTCGAGTCAGGACAGTGGGCTCCAGGGTACATCTTCCCTAGAATCTAGCACAGGGTTTTACATACAGTTTGTTTTGTGGGATGGATGGATGGATGGATGGATGGATGGATGGATGGATGGATGGATGGATGACTCTCCCAGTTTATGTTCGTGCAGAACCTCCTGCCCAAAATGAAACTAAGACCCAGGATTTTTTTTTCCATCTAGTACAATGTGGAGTGAGCCAAGGAGAGCCTTTCTTTGCACTTACTCTGCCATCTGGTGTCTTTGGACCTTTGTAAGGCTGTACTTCTCCAAGCTTGATTGGCCATTCATCATAGAACTCCTACAGAAAATTAGGTTTGGATGTTATTCAACAAAATATTTCACAAATCAGTCTGCTCCAGATACAACCTGTGTGGTTGTTTAGTTGAGTGTATTTCACAGCATTTCTTATTCATAGGCAAAGAATTGTCTAAATTTCTTTAGAGGTCAACTAGTACAACACTTTGACCTTACAGATGAAGAAACAGGAAAAAAGAGGGTGAATGACTTTCTCAGTGTCACACAATTAGCTAATTAGCAGAACTAGAATTAGAATTCAGGGTCATGTTCTTTCTATACCACCACACCTCTTTGCTTAAGTCACTTCAAGTCTCAAGGGCATTAAAAATGATTAGTTATTAGTAGAATAATAAATGAAAACCCCTGAGAGACGGAGTTTCTAGGTAATTAATAATCAATTTATTGATTAGGCCAGTAATAAATTGATAGTCAGTGGTTTTTCTCAGTAACCAAAAACCCAAAGGGAGGCTCAGAATCACTTTAAATCCCTTCTGAAAGGGAATTCTAACAAGTAGAACTCAACCCTGATTGGTAGACATTTAATAAGGAGGTGAGCTAAAAGTCTTTAGCTCCTCCTTCTGAGAAAGTGGCTTAACTTGAGACTCAGCAGCCTTAAGGCATCTGGCTTGGGGAAGCTACTTCCATCCAGACCTCTAGCTAGTGATCTGGGTGGCCCTGAACTAATGGAGGGGATCAAGGACAGGGGGTTCTTCTCTCAGGCAAAGGCTTGCTCAGACTGGATACTGTTTATACTCTAAACAGAAATTAGGTTTCTAGTTGGGTGGGGTTGGGCGCAACCTAGGTAATGAGCATGTGCCTTGGGAGCAATCTCATCACTCAGCCATGTCTTTCAGAGACTGGCTGACCTTTTCAGAAGTTGGACCTTAAACAGAAAAAAAAAACAAGAGAAAGGGTGGATCACAAATTAGTAATTAGTTATTAATATAATAGTATAATATTAATTTCTCTCAGTAGACATGAGATTTAATTACTATGTATTACAAATAGGTGAGCAACACACTATACTTCATCAAAAGTGGTAAACACCCATACAGACTCTACTTTTAATTTTTTTATCATAAAGCTAAGAGCTGTAATTTCATCTGAGACAAGTACTTACAATCTATTTTTAGTTAGTTATTTAAATAGTTCAGGTGAATCATTAAGCTAATTGCATTTTCTGTGGCAAGTGTGTGATTCACAGGCGACTGTAGGTGGGAAAAAAATCAATAGAATGATGAAGACCTTTTCTTTGGTCATGTCCAGTAGGCCAATGGAGTATCTTTCACAATTCAAATAGGCTCTAATGGTATACAGGGCTTTGTGAAATTGTCGCTCAATATCTGTAAGTTCTTCAAATACTTTGTTGGCTGACCATAAAAGGACCTGTGAATAGTTGTAGGGAAAAGAAAGAATGAAATATCTTCAGATAAAACATTAGAATATTCACATCAGGCAAAAAATATTATTTATGCTGATACTTTATGAATATACATTCAACAGGCTCCTAATGTGTCCAATTCTCACTCAAGTAGGAGCAAGAGTGGATAATTGAAAATATATTGAGGGGACAGCCTTCATGAATTGACCAATGGGGATGAATAAGGCGATGCAGTATTCTAACATGCAGAATTATACCTGGTGAAAACTTGAATGTATAAATCTCTGAATATGGGTCTTATGTGAGGGCAGGGTGAGCTAATAAGCTAGTAAGTATCTGGGATTAGATTTGAACTCAGGTCTTCCTGACTCCAGGCCTGGTGCTTTATACATTGTGCCACCTAGCCACACATACTCTGCTCACTCTACACCAAAGGAAGTAGTGAGTACAAATAACCATCATGATTTCATAAAGAATAGGTCACATCAAACTAACCCGGTTTACTTTTTTTTTTTTACAAGGTACCTAGAACAAGTAGATCAGAAGAAGATAGATATGTAGAATGTAGATATGAGTTTACCTATATTTTAGCAGAGCATTTGACAAAGTCTCTCATGCTATTCTTCTGGAAAATATGGAGGTTGCTGGGCAACATGATATTACAGTTAGGAAGATTCAGAACCAGTTGAATGGATGGACCCAAAGAATAGTTATTAATGGTTTGATATCAGCTTGTAAAGAGGTTTCAAGCAGATGGAAGAAATCTGTGCTTGGCCATGCACAGTTTACCAGTTTTATTCATGATTTGGATAAAGGCATAAATGTCATGTTTATTAAATTTGTACATTATGCAGAGCTAAGAGAGCTAGCTAATATACTAAATGACTAAGTTGATACCAAAAAAGACTTTGACAAGATTGAGCATTGGGTTGATTCTAATAAGATATATAATAGGGATAAATGTAAACTTTTACACTTGGGTTTAAAAAATCAATTTCTGAAATACACAAAGAAGGAGGACATTTAAATAGCAGTTTGAAAAAGCTCTCAGAGTTTTAGTGGACTGCAAGTTTAATATGAGTCAATAATATTATAAGGGCAACCAAAAAAGCTGGTGCAAGCTTAGAATGCATTAAGAGAGACAGTATTTAGGACTGGGAGATAATAAAATATTAATAATAATGTCTAACATTTATATAGTGCTTCAAGGTTTGTAAAGCAATTTTCCTATATTACATTTGGTAACAGACCTACTGTACTCTACCCAGGTCAGATAATATCTGGAGTATTGTGTTTGACTCTGGATATCAAATTCCAGAAAGGCTGTCGGTTTGTTTTGTTTTTTAAAAACACATATTTATTAAGTACTTGCTATGTTCCAGGCACTTTGTTAAATGATGGGTATTCAAAGGCAAAAACAAAACAGTCCCTGCCCTCAAGAAACTTGTGTTCTATTGGGAGAAAAAACATAGATACACAAAAATATATACAAAGGATGTACAAAATAAATCCCAGGTCATTTTGAGGGATGGGAGAGACTGTAGTTGCTGAGGGTCTCATGTAGAAAAGGTCTCATGTAAGAAGGTGGCATTTGAGCTGAGCTTTGAAGGAAACTAGGCATTTTTAGAGATAAATAGAAGGATGGGCATTCCAAGGATGGAGAACAGTCTCAGAGCAATCATGGCAGGCTTTGGTGACTTCTTTCTGCCTGATGAACCTTTGACATGTGCTCACATAAACACACACACACACACACACACACATACACACTCACTCTCACGCACTGACTCTGGATTTCCTCGTGCCCTCCTGCCCCTTGTTTCAGTTGAAGACAATTTTAGGCTCAGAATTCTGCCTACCAAATCTGTCTGGATTTTGTCACCATAGTCCTCAGAACTAGAACCCTTCTAAAGAGATAGCACCAGAACCTAGCACACACTCAATCACAGGGTTTGAAGTGCCCACCAGCAGAGGAAGTCCCATAGTGCCCAGAATCTATATGCTCCCATTTTTTTCTGTAAACACCTAGTGCTTAGTACAGTGCCCAGCACATAGTAGGGACTTGAAAATGCTTATTGACTGATTATGCTCCACAACTTCTTCTACCCAAAAAACCAAGAGGCTAGACTTCAGAGCACCAGTCAAACCATAATCAACAGTACCAAGTCTGGGAGAGGCAGTAGAGAGGTTACTTATTGCACTTAATGCACAGCTAAATCTGTAGACCTGCCTCGGGGATCTTAGCCTTAATACCCATGCTTAATGAGACACAGCTAGCCTCTGGAATCCTGGAGGAATTTGGGCTCATTGTCCCTTGTGTGCCTTCCTTAGAAATGTTAGCAAAATAGTATATTGCTGACTCTGGCTTCATTATTTTACCTGAACTTTTCGAGATTCAACACTGTAGAGGTATGCCATGTGGTGTTGCCTTAGAACAAAAGAAACAAAATTGAGGTATTTGGAAAAAACCTAAAAAGAAAAAAAAAGAAAAATGTGAGTAGCCATTAAATTCATCTTTTTTGGGGGGGGAGGAGTGGAGATGGTACACATATAGAGAATATAGATCCAATATAGGGAACTCCCTGCATGGAAACTTCCTTCATTGGTGCAGATAGATCATTTGTTCAGTCAAATCTAACTCTTTGTGACCCCATTTGCGGTTTTCTTGGCAAAGATGCTGGAATAGTTTGCCATTTCCTTCTCCAGCTCCGTTTACAGATGAGGAAACTGCAGCAAACAAGGTTAAGTGACTTGCCCAGGGTCATACAGCTATTAAGTGTTTGAGGGCAGATTTTAACTCATAAAGGTGAGTCCACTGCACCACCCAGCTGCCCTACATAGACCACTACTTATCTTTTTGGGGGGGAATAATATTTTATTTTCCCTAATTACATGTAAAGATAATTTTTAACATTAATTTTTAAAAATTTGAGTTCCAAATTCTCTCCCATTGTTCCTTCCATTGCCTCTCTGAGATGGCAAGCAATTTGACATAGGTTATACATGTGTAATCATACAAATGTATTTCCATATTAGTTACGTTGTGAAAGAAAACACAGACTAACTTTAAAATAAACACACAAAAAATTTTAAAAGTGAAAAACAGTACACTTTGAGCTGCATTCAGACTCCATCAGTTCTTCCTCTGGAGGTGGATAGCATTTTCCACCACGAATCCTTTGCAATTGCCTTGGATCATTGTATTGCTGAGAAGAACTAAGTCATTCCCGGTTGATCACTGTTACAACATTGCTGTTACTGTGTATAATGTTTGCCTAGTTCTGCTCACTTCACTCAGCATTAGTTCATTTAAGTCTTTCCAGGTTTTTCTGAAATCAGCCTGCTCATCATTTCTTATAGTGCAATAGTATTCCATTAAAATCAGATACCACAACTTGTTCAGCCATCCTCTGACTGATGGACATCCCCTCAATTTCCAATTCTTTGTCACCACAAAAAGAGCTGCTATAAATATTTTTGTACATGTAGGTCCTTTTCCCTCTTTAAAAATCTTTTTGGGATACAGACCTAATAGTGGTATTGCTGGATCAAAGAGTATGCACAGCTGGGTAGCCTTTTGGGCATAGTAGACCACCACTTATCTGTAACTTCTAGACTTAGAGCTGCCTGGGGTTCTGAGAAATGAAGTGTCTTGCCCATGAATACATGCCAAAGGCAGAACTCAAACCCAGGTCTTCCTGATTCCAAGACTGGCTGCATAGGCTGCCTTTCATTTTGAAACAAAAAGAAGAAAGTGAGAATAAAATCTCATTTCTAATTCCTTTCCATTAAAAATGGAACCTGTACCTGTTTCTTCTCCCCACACCCACCATTACCTCTTCATCCTGCTTAGTGAACTCGGGCTCATTGACTTTGTTCACAGCCATCATTACAGCAAGGACCTCCTTGCCCATCGTGATAGGCATTGCCAGCATATTCTTGGTGGTATAACCAGTTTGCTTATCCAGAAAGTCAGAAAAATGGCTGTTCTGAAATAAAAGAAATATTAATTCATTTATTAAAGTTGTTCAGGCAGACCATCCCTCATCTAAGGGCATTAATTAATTTTGCGAAAACTTGACATTAGGTGTCTAATAGTAGTAGAGTGTGTGAGCTAGCTTGTCATTCTCTTTCATTCACCTCCTTCCCTAACCCTTAATGAGGGGGAGCTACTCTTCCTTTGGGTGAGATTTTTTTTCAACTACTCATTCTCTCAACCTCTCCTCCTTTGGAAGAATGGTTTTCCTTTTAAATTAGGTTGTGAGAAACAATGGGAAGGAAAATAGGAAAGTCTCATCTCCAATACCATCCCAAGCTAGTCAGAGCCCACTTTCCTCTTCCCCCTCCCCAAGCCATTGCTGACTCATTTATTCATTGCCTAGAGATCTCCTGATACAGGTTTCTCTTTCTAACATGGGGGGTTAAAAAAATTAATTTCTTCTTTCAACTCCTAGCCCCCACTCATTAGGTTACTAATTAAAAAAAAAAACAAGCTATAAAAATTACAGTTTTAAATGCATTTTTCCTCCCAGATGCTCCCTAATTTCCCCTCCTTGATTCAATTCAGCAATGACACACATAGATTATCAGGCTCCCACCTGCTCATCTCCCTGGGAAGGCATGAGAGGAGGCAAAGAAAGGGAAAGGGAAAAGGGAAATGAAGAATAACCACCTGGGAGTCTGCCATGAGGGTTTGGTGGGGAAGGATGTTGGTCAGCAATACAGCCTCTGTTTCTCCATTTCACACATAATATCCATTCACTCAGCCCAGTCTTGGAGTCTGATACTGATGGTCGTGTAGCTTGGCCCCCCATTTCCGTATGCTCATGGGGCTTCTCTGGCTACTCCTTCTCCTCTGCCCTAGCCCCATGTTTACCTGCTTCTCTGATTTCCTTCCCTATAATCACTTAGAGTGGAAAGAGCTAGTATTGGCCAAAGTTTGGCCCCATCAGTCATAAAGCCAGGGACAAATTCCTTGAAGGATCAAGGAGGGTGATTTTTGCTGGAGAAGATCGCCATCATCCTTATCTCCTTGGCAACAAGACAGCACCATAAGTGAAAACATATTATAAAAGAAATTATGGGGAGTGATTCCACAGGAGCAATTTTCTAAATAGGCAGTTGGCTGAATGAAGGCAGAGCTAGATTTTGCAGCATTATTGGTGGGGGTTTTAAAAAAAAGGAGATAAGGGCTGGTCAGGCAGTGAGAGTGAGGGATAATTGATAGCATCTGTGTTCCATTGATATTCTCTCACTAATGAGGGAAAGCAAGGAAGGGTTCCAGTATGTTTCATGGCTCTCTGGTGAAATTATGGGAGGAGATGGGGAGAAGCCTCACGGAATAAATGAACATGCCAGGTTGTGATCTGCATGGAGGGGTTAGGTCACAATCAAAGATGTGGCGAGGTTCAAATGAGAGAATGGATGTAAAATGCCTTGCAAAACTCAAAACTCTATATAAATGCCAGTTATTATTATTATTGTTAATATTATTATTATTCTGCAGTCACTGGGCCTCCAGTCTGGTGACAACTTCATTCCTTGAATGTTCTAATGCACTCAAGCAGTGTTACAAAGCAATAAAGAGGTATGCCGGAAAAAGTTAAACTACCAGGCTCTCTGAAAAATATATCCACATATCCATAAATACATGAATGCATACACACACACATACTTTTAAGTTTAATCTGCATTATTAATATTTTATTAAGCCTAGAAACCAACAAAAAAAATAAATCAAGCCCTGATTTGAAGTGATTGGGCTTTCTGAGGTGTAAATGCTCACAGTGAAAATTTAACAATGAGCTCTCACTAGCTAGTTAGAGCTGGCTCTAGTATAGCCCTCATTATAATGCATTTTCAGGGAAATATGATATAGAGTAATCATAATAACTGATACTTCTCTGGCACTGGAAGGTTTGCAAAGATCCTTATCGGACATTATTTCATTTGATTGTTTTCAATCTTTTGAGTTTGCTGCTCTTATTATCCTCATTTTGCATATGGGCCTGAGGGAGTGCCCAGGATCATACAGCTTATAAGCATCAGAGCTACATTTTGAATCCAGACCATTCTGATGTCAAATCTAATACTCTAGCCAATGCTCCAGGCTGCCTGTATATAAAGCTAGTACCCACTTGGATAGCTGTGAGCACTTGTCATGTTCAAAGTAGCCATTTTTCATAGACCTAAAAGTTGCTGCAGAACTAATAATTCTCAGTTTCAGAAAGGATTAAATTGAAGCCATTCAAGACAATTCTCTTGGAAAGGAGAGAAAAACTTGTAGGAGAAGCCCACTCCAGGAGCCTGTTACCGAGAAGATTTTCTTTTTACCATCCCCTATTCTTCCTAAATGTGCCTGCCTGTTTTTCCTCTTTGGAGATGGAGCATATGTAGCTCTGGGCTAGAAATTTGCTATAATTCACACTAAGACCTTTGGCCTCAGGGGCAGAGCCTAGATGGCTGCTAGAAAGCAGGGACTTGCCTGAGTTCCCTGCCAGGTCCCTCCAAAAACCTATAAAAAATGGCTCTGAGCAAATTGGAGAACTGCAGAACCCACAAAATAGCAGAGGGAAGCAGGGCTGCAGCCTAAGACAGCCTGGATGGTTGCTGGATGAGGTCTATCGCGCATGGAGCAGAAGGGAGCGGAGCTCAGCATGGGCAGTGGCAGGACCAACCAGACCAGGAGCCCAGCAGAACAGGCCCTAGCACCCTGAATCAGTGAGCTGTGGCAGTTACCAGACTTCTCAATCCACAAACATCAAAGACAACAGAGAAGGTTAGTGGGAAAAGCTGCAGGGGACAGAGTTCACGGTTTGGCCACCCCCCTAGGGGCAGCAGGAGAAGTGCAGCTACAGAAATACAGCTGCAGTTACTTCAGGCCCCAGGCCCACCTGGTGGGAGGAATTAAGTGGCAGATCAGAGCAGTACCGCACAGACTGCTTAAGATTTGCATCAGGTCTGGGTTGGTGGTTCTTGAGGAAGGAGGAGTGCTGATGTGGCAGAGCTGACTGTATAGAAATAGCTCTGAAATCAACAGCGTGTCCCCTCAAGCTTGGAACAAAGTACTCTTTGCTCTACAAGCAGTCATACCCTGACGAAAAACTCAAGTGTCAAGTAAGTTGGCTGGGAACATGGCCAGGCAGTGAAAATGCACTCAGATTCAGTCTCAGACTTTGGAATCTTTCTTTGGTGACAAAGAAGACCAAAACATGCAGCCAGAAGAAGTCAACAAAGTCAAAGAGCCTACATCAAAAGCCTCCAAGAAAAACATGTACTGGTCTCAGGCCATGGAAGAGCTCAAAAAGGAGTTGGAAAAGCAAGTCAGAGAAGTAGAGGAAAAATTGGGAGGAGAAATGAGAATGATGCAAGAAAACCATGAAAAACAAGTCAATGACTTGCTAAAGGAGACCCAAAAAAAACACTGAAAAAAAATATTGAAGAAAACAACACCTTA
>CM053624.1:61374907-61410686 GCA_028646595.1 Phalanger gymnotis
GGGGACTAGGATAGGAAGGAGCAAAATATAGTTAGTCTTTCACAACATGAGTATTGCAGAAGGGTTTTACATAATGATGCGCATGTGGCCTATGTTGAATTGCTTGCCTTCTTAGGGAGGGTGGGTGGTGAGGGAAGATGGGAGAGAATTTGGAACTCAAAGTTTTAAAAGCATATGTTCGAAAAAAAAGTTTTTGCATGCAACTAGGAAATAAGATATACAGGCAATGGGGCATATAAATCTATCTTGCCCTACAAGAAAGTAAGGGAAAGAGGATGGGGGGTGGGGGGTGACAGAAGGGAGGGCTGACTGGGAAATGGGGCAATCAGAATATATGCCATCTTGGAGTGGGGGGAGGGTAGAAATGCGGAGAAAATTTGTGATTCAAACTCTTGTGAAAATCAATGCTGAAAACTAAAAATGGTACATAAATAATAATTAATAATAATAAAGAAATGAATGAGGCCAAAAGCTTGTAAATTACTCAGAACTTCACACCTGTATGTAATGAATGTATCTTGAAGGAGAGAGTTGCAAAGTGCCAGACATGGCAAGCCCAAAATAATATCACAAAAGAAATGAAAATGCTTTCTCTTATGAGATAAAAAATTACTTTACCAGTGTGGCAGTCCTTTCAGAATTAGTTATTTGTGACTTGTCAGATAACACTAACTGTTCAGGGCAAAGGTAAAAATTAGGAGAAAGGATAAAGACATGAAGAAATTGTGTTCAAGTACAAAAGCTCTAGCCTGACTTATTTAAATAAGCTGTTGACTCTCTAAAGAAATGGATAAAAGCAAAGACAGTAAAGTAAAAGACAGAGTAAAGACTAATTCTTAGAGAAGTTTAACCATTATAAACTAGTTGCCACAATGAAGATACCAAGGAAATTAGAAACTGCCTGAGGTAGCAAACACTTGATCTTGTCCTAACTAGAAGGATGAGGCACTCATGGACAATTTTGTGGCATGACTTGGTCCTTCTTAGCTGAAAGTATTATTTTTTTCCCTTCCAATTTTCCTTCGAGTACTTTGTCTTAATTTCTACCTTCTCTTATACTTATCTATGTATTGTATATCTCCTAATACCACAGAAAGAAATCAACTCCTCAGGGAAAACTTTGTAACATTTTATTTTTGTATTCCCAACACACTGCTTCATATGAATACTTGTTGAATCAAAGTGAATTGAAAATCTGTTTAGAGTACGGGCTCATTTGCAAAACATTGCGTAGGAAGATGAGTAAGCTGATGAAGTATGCCATTTTACAGCAAAAAATCAATGAAAGGCAAAATTACTTTGTAGAAAGTTTGGAATGAATGGAAAATGCCATCTACATCCAGGGAAAGAACTACGGAGTCTGAATGCAGATAGAAACATACTATTTTCACTTTTTTGGATTTTCCCCCTGGTTTTTCCCTTTTTATTCTGTTTCTTCTTTTACAACATGATTAATGTGTTTAATATTAAATATGTTAAATTTAGTATGTTAAATATGTTTAATATGATTGTACGCATAGAACCTATATCAGATTGCTTGCTATCTTGGGGAGAGGGGAGGGAGGGGAGTGAAGAGAAGGAAGGAGAAAAATTTGAAACTCAAAATCTTCTTAAAAATGAATGATGAAAAGTATCTTACCCTGTAATTGGAACGTAATAAAATACCATTTACAAAAAAAAGATGAAAAAGAAAATTTGGCCTGAGACTAAGGCAGACCATCCTGAGCATTTATAGTTGAAAGTGGGAAGAATACCAGAAATAGGTGTCAAACTGAATAGATTGGCCACCAACTAAATATCATCATCAATGGTAGTTGAACCAACACATTTGGACTCTAATGTCTCACTCCCTAGTGTATAATATAAGGAAATAGAAATGTCATTTAAGAAAATGAAATTGGGGAAAGTAACAACCCTTGACCATACATATACAGATGAAAATCATGCTTGAGGCTATAAAATTTGGAAGGCACTCAAGTCAGTTTTTAAGATATTTCAAAAAGAGAGAAAGATCCCAGGAAAATGGAAAAAGTTACAATTTATGTTAATTCCAAAAGGTGACCACAAAGTCATCAGCAGCTATTGACCCATATGTCCAGTTTCTCTACAAAATCTTAATGAGAATGATCTATTGATGCATGAGAGGTTACTACAACAACTCACAGATTTATTCAACACCTTAAGGCTTGCAAAGTATGATTCTCACAATAGAGCTGTGAGGTAGATAGCATAAATACAATTATCTCCATTTTGCAGATGAGGAAACTAAGATTCAGAGGTGATGTGATTTGCCCATGGTCACACAAATGGGATTATTTGTCAGACCTGAGATTTGAACCCAGTTATCCTGACTCTGAGTCTAACATACTAATAGTACGAACATACTGAATATAGTAGAACATACTACTTTGTGAGAAGGACATATGTTTTTGTTTTTATTTTTATTTTTCTCTTATAGTGGAGTTGTTTGGACTAAGCTATTCATGTTTGTTTACCCTGCCTCCCTTGTGACTAAGTATTTTTGCAAATTGCCTGCTCAAAGTTAGGTCAACTAGTCTGACCAGGTCAGTTTCTTTGTATGGAAAACTACCCAGGTCACCATAGAGTAAACTGATGACGCTGTGATCTGATTACCACTAAACCCTTAGCTTGGGACAGAAATATATTGCAAGTGTGTGTATGCTCTCACATACATGGCCTGAGAGATGGCAATGAGGGGATGGGGCTTCTCAACCATGTGGCCCCAGGACAATTTCTAATCCCAAGTTCCTGGACCTTACATTCCTAGACTCAACTGTGGAGAGGCACTGGTGTAATCTGAGAGCCAAAGAAATGGCATACAGGAGGAAAAGAACCTCATAGCTAAGTGGTAGGAGCTCCTGAAACCCCAACCTTTGAGCGGTAGTCCAGAAATCCTGTACTAGCATGTGGTCCTGGGACTGAAGCACAGAAGAGATGAACACCAGAACTCAGAATGAGCCTAAAGCAGGCAAGGAAAGCTGAGAACAACAAAGAGGGTTGCTCTCGTTTTGACGTAGTTGTTAAAGCTATGTGGGGCATAAAGAAGGAGGATCAAAGGGAAAGCAGACCTGCTGCGTGGCACAATAATCACTGATCACAGAATGAAGAGAGAGCTGAGCTGCCCAATCCTCACTTTGCTTCTTTCTCTCTGCCAAGGAGAAAGCTCTTTTTACTAGAAGGGACAAAGATGGCTAAAATGGTATTGATGCCCGTGATGCAAGCACCTGGCCGCCCTTGATTAATTCATGTCACCAGGACCAAATGAGTTGCATCCTCAGGTACTGAAAGCGCTGACAGATGTGATTATGATTGTGAAGACACAACCAATGATCTCTGAAAGATGCGGGGAGTGGGAAATGTGTTCTGGGATAAGAGAAGAGCAAAGGGTGGCTTAATTTTCAAAAAAAGGGAAGAGAAATGAGTTTGCGAACCAGAGACCAGTCAACTTGGTTTTGATTCCTGAGAAGATTTTAGAATTAAAGAGCTAGTGCCTGGCACATAGGAAGCATTGATAAATGTTTGTTGATTGACTGATAGTGAAAATCTTGAAAAAGAAACAGTTATTACAAAGTGCCAACATGGCTCCATCAAGAATAGACCAACCCAACCTAAACACTTATTTCCTTTTTTGATAGGGTTACTAAACTGATAGCTCAAGGGAAGGCTGTAGATAGTTTACTTAAGAGGTCGTGTGGTATAGTGGATAGAGAACTGGCTTCCATGCAAGGAAGACTTGGGTTTAAGTCCTAACTCTGATACTTACTCATTTAACTTCCTAGTGCTCCAGGCATTGATAAGGTTATGAGTTCAGGTTAACCTAAAGTGAGAGAGGAAGTTTTTTTTTACAACCTTTCCCCATAGTTTACCTGAATTTTTAGCAATATATTTGATAAAGTATTTTTATAATCTTCTTGTGAAAAAGATAGAGAGAGATGGGCTAGAGGATAATGAAATTAGATGAATTTGGAACTGGCTGAATGTCAGGATTCAAAGATTAGTCTTTAATTGTTCAATATTACCTTGGCAGGAAGTCTCTAGGGGAGTGTCGTAGGAACTTGGGCTTGTCTTTACAACATGTAGTATTTTTTTACCAATAATTTGGATAAAGGCACAGATAACATGCTTACCAACTTTGCAGATGTGGTTGTTGTTGCTGCTGCTGCTGTTGCTGGTAGTGGTGGTGGTCCTTCCATTTTCAAAGAGGACCACTAATACAAAGTTGGGAGGGACAGCTCACATACTAATTTAAAGATGTGGAATCCAAAGAACTCTTGACAGGCTAGAGCATTGGGCTGAATTTGATAAGATTATTTTAATTGAGATAAATGTAAAGCCTTAGACTTGGGTTCAAAAATCTGTTGGAAGGAAATGAAGGAGTAGGTGTGCCTAAATTAGAGTTGGCATGAAAAAAGATCTAGGGATTTTGATGCAAGCTCAGTATGAGACAGCGGTATGATGTGGACACTAAGAAAAAGCTAGTATGATGTCGGGCACCATTAAGAGCTTCCAGGAGTAAGGAGATAATTCAGCCCTGGTCAGAAGAATACACATTGTAAAGAGCTTTGGAAAACAAATAAAAAAAAAACATACTTATTCCTGGAGGCAATAGAGAGCCATTGGAATTTATTGAATGGTGGAGGGTGGGGGTGGTGTTCAGGCAGTATGAGATGTATATAGACTCATGCTTTAGGAAGATTACTTTGAAAGCTGAATGGAATGAGTAGGGAGAGACTTGAAGAAAGGAATCCAATCAGAAGTCCATTGTAATAGTCCAAGAATGAGATGATGAGGGCCTGCACTAGGGTGGTGGAAATATCAGAGGAGAGAAAGGGGAATATATAAAATGTTAGGAAGGCAGATATAATAGGACTTGGCAACAGATTGGATATGAGGAGTGAGAAAAAGTGAGGGCCTTAGTATAACACTTCCATTGTGGTGTTATACTTCCCACTGGGTGAGTGGGAAGATACTTCGGCAGTAATTAGGAAGTAATTAGAAAGAGGGGAAGGCTTGGGGGGGGGAATAAATGTTCAGTTTTGAACATGTTGAATTTGAGATGTGTACAAGGCAGTTGGAAATGTAAGTCTGAAGGTCAGGAGAGAAGGGAAGGTGAAAGACAACCCATTACAATCAGATAAAGGAATTTCAGAGTTCATAAACATGGAGGAAGAACAAGGTCAAGGTTATGACAATCTGCGTGCAGCTGAAGTAGAGTGGTTAATAGGAAATGAGAAATGTAACAGTTGAGAAACTGAGAATATGTTTGAGTATCAATATGTATGTTGAAGTTCCCTAGAATGAGAGTAGGCGTTAGGAAGGAGAGAAAGATCGAGACAGGCACTGAACTCATTAAGGAAGGAAGGAGAGTGTCCTGAAGGTCAGTGGATAACAGCTACCAGAATCTTGATTTAGTGATAAACGGATTGAATGAACCTCAAAGGAGAAAAAGGTCACTGAGTAATGGTAGTAGAGAAAGAGTCTGGAAGTGGCAATGAGGAGCAGGAAGTATTCCCACTCACCCGCTATGACCAGTGATTCAGGAGTGTGAGTTAAAGTTCAACCACAGTTGGAAAGGGTAACCAGGGAAGCTGTATCATCAGGAGGGAGCCAGGTCTCAGTGAATACAAGATGGAAGGAGTGAAAAAGGAAAAGATTTAAGATGAATCAAGGATCACATAGGATAAGAAGGGTGGATAGAGTGCAACCTGCATCAATGGAAGGAATGAAACATGGTGATGAGATCATTGATCTCTGGAGGTATATGAAAGCCAGTTTCAGCAAGGGAAGAATCAAATCAAAGTATTTATTAAAAACTTAATACACACAGGGCACTTAGAGAGGTATCAGAGCATTGCTGGCCTTGGAGTCAGATGTGGGTTCAAATCTTGTCTCTGACAAACTATCTGGGCAAATCATTTAACTTCTTAGTGTCCTGGGCAATTCTCTAAGATGATGCTACAATCTGCATCAGGTGGAGAGAGTTTTTATACTAGGAGTTTCCTAAACTGAACCTTGAGATGCTCTGGAGATACAAAGATACACTTGAGAAGCTATTTGTCCATTATAAAGTATGGTAAGGAAGCTTACTTTTTTAATGTGCCGCAAGGGATAGGGACAGGGACAAGGACTGGACCTTTAATTTTATTGGTATAGGGAATTTCTAGATGGGAAACATCTACTAATTCCCTGAACTAATGATCACCTTCCTTGCAAGGTCTTTAAGAGTTTCCTAGAACAACAAAAGTTAAGGATAGGAGGACTGAAAATTTGCCTGAAAGTCTTTCATTTGCATAGAATAAGAATCAACCTAAGGCTATTTTATGGGGCTAAATCTCAGTATGGTTCAACCTTATTTTACTCACCAAAGCAAAAGTCGAGTTGACCTATATACAAGTATTTGTAATCATGAAGAAATCTGAGTAATTGTGCCAAAATCAACTCAATTTCATCAGGACCAACTAAAAAACATACGAGAGTAAGAAGATTAAATACCTCTTTCCAGGGTAACTAAGAATTAGAAACATTTTGTTATAAAAATCACATCAAGATGATTAGCTGTCTCCCCTCCCCCCCCCAATACTTGCGGTAAGTATGATTAGCATAGCTTTAGAATCACAGAAAGTTAGAAAAGACCTTAATATCTAGTTCAAAACTTTTATTTTGTAGATGCAGAATCTGAGAGCCAAAGAGGTGGAGATATGCCCAAGGTTATACAGCTAATTAGTGGTAGAGGAAAGGGCTAAGACATTGGTCCTGACTCACGGGATAGCTCTTTCTACTACATCCCACTTTCTCATAGGAACCACAGATCTTGTCTACAAGAACACAGAGGTGAAGTGGATCTTATTAGTATCTTCTTCGGTGGAATCCTTCCCACCAAGAGACTGTCCAATTCTAGCCTATTCCTGTGGCTTAAAGCTGGCATCCTTAGTGCTCTCACTGGAGAAGTGATAGAATAGGCCTCTATGTGGGAAAACATTCAGTTGGTTTAAAAAAATGGGCAGGAGAAAAAAGGAGTAGGAGATAGAGAATATAAAAAGATGTTAAAGAAAGAAGTCATCCCATATCTTTTTGGGAGATCCCAAAGTCATCTCAATACTTGCCTAAAATGACTATTCCTGGGAACCAACCACCCTCCTCTACTTTTATTTAACTGATAAAGATAAATTTATCTGTGGAATGACTTGCAAACTCACCCACTTTTTTTAAACCTTTGATCAAGTACTTGGCTCATTTTTTCAAATGTGTCTTTTAGAATACTGCAAATGTGGTCCATGCCAATAATGTTGGCAATGTATGGACAAGGGGGGATTATAGGATACCCCATTTCTTGGTCATTTGGCCAATTATCTTCCTCTCAGCCAAAAGCTGTGTCTTTCTTGTGCACTACTAACTATGCCAATTCTTTGGCTTTCTCCAGACAAAGTCAAAGCAAACCATTTCAGACTCAAAAAATCCAGTCTATCTGAATGTATAGTGTTGTGTAGACACTTTGGAATTCTATCGGCTCAGGACATAGGTCCTTATCTGTCCTATTTAGCCCCAGATTCTTCTCAGGATCAGGAGTTTTGAAAAAACCCAAATTCCCACTAACTTTAAAATGGTTAACTCCCCTTGCTGATGGTGTCATGGAGTAAGGAGGTCATCACTGCGATTATTGCAAGTTCTCCTCTGCTGTCCAGGATTGCATTGCTAGAGAATATTTAACAGGGGTTTTAGTGTTTCTACAGATTTTGAAAGGCTCGGACAAATATTGACCTAGGGGCACCACCACTTGCCTGAAGGAGAGAAAAATAAATCCTTTATGCAATAAAGAGTGCCTTTCCCTTTGCTGAAATTCTTCTAATATCCTTCATAATTTACCCTCCAGTGGGAGAAGGAAAACCTTTGACAACGTTAGCTCCATGGTAACTAATATGATGATGACCACACTGATTTCCACCGGGTCTCTAAGGGACCTAATGCTTCTGATGCTCCGTCTTTCTTCTGCCAAGAGTTGCAAAGGGCCTTCTGCCACTGACTCTTACGACCCTACAGACACATGCCCGACCACAACTGGGAACAGCTGTTGAGAAACTGAACCCGGGGCCCTTAGGCTATTGCTGGACTGCTTCCTATGCCTATATTTCCCCAACCCCCTTTTCGGTTCTAGCAGCAGCTCAGAGGTTCCAGCCATTGAAACTGAGAAGGTTTGACGTCCCTCCCAAGACCCCTGTGTATAGCCTGGCTCCAGAAATCTGGATGACTGGTGCCCCGCCAGGAGGCTACGGCAGACAGATGACTTGTTATGTGGGCTCAGTCTCCGCAAGCCCCCTACCACCTGCTGAGCTTGACTGTGTGCTCCCCATCCCCCAACTCCCGGGTCAGTCAGTCGGTAGGTCTTTCACCCTGCAAAGTTACGAAAGAGCGGCCCACCCCGGTGCTATAAAAGGGGCGGTGAGCCGCGCGCCTCCGCTTTGGCTCTGTAGTTGGCGGCAGCAACCCCGAGGATCAGCGGGACGCTCAGGCTGAGCCGCCCAGCATCTGAGTGAGTGTCTCGGAGCCAGCCCCGAAGCTCGCCTCCCGAGAAACAGGCAGGCAGAAGGAGGAGGGGACGGCCGCCTTGCTGACACCGCTTTCCTTTGTGCCCTCCAGGACGGACAGCGGGGGCAGGAGGATGCAGCGGGCCTCAGCTCTCCTGCTGCTCCTGGCGCTGGGCGCCTGCACAGCGGAGCGCGATTGCCGCGTGGACACCTTCCGAGTGATGGAAAACTTCGACAAGGCCCGAGTAGGTATCAGCACGGCCCCTGTGCCCAGCCAGCCCAGGACCCCGTTAAGGGCCGGGTCAGGCTCAGCGGGTCCTCTCCCCATCCCCCACTCCCTGTGTCCCCGCCCCTTCTTTACAGTTCTCCGGAACCTGGTACGCACTGGCCAAGAAGGACCCTGAGGGGCTCTTCCTGCAGGACAACATCGTCACCCACTTCTCGGTGGAACCGGAGACTGGCAAGATGAAAGCCACCGCCAGGGGCAGAGTCCGACTTCTCAAGTTAGTGACCCAGGAATAGCTTTGCACTCCCACTTCGCGGGGTCCGAGATCTGCGCTCCGCGCGTCAGCGGGACCTGCGCGGGTCCTGGACACTGAGCCCTGCGCCCTGCGCTCCAGGCAGGCTCCTGCCAGAGCCGGGGCCACGGCACGCTTGTCCTAGGAGTCTGTACCCAGTCCCCCTAGCCCCGGTGCTGGGAGGTGGGCATGGGAGAGTGGTCGGAGAAGGGACCAGAGAGGAGGGTGCGTCGGCCAGACTCGATTTGAGCTCCTTTTCTGGCCCCTTTGCAGTGACTGGGACGTGTGCGCAGATATGGTGGGCACTTTCACGGATACAGAAGACCCTGCCAAGTTCAAAATGAAGTACTGGGGAATGGCATCCTTTCTCCAGAGAGGAAGTGAGTATTGACATGGTTTGACAGCCAGACCTTCAAGGTTTGTGGGGCAAAAATGTCTTTCTTCCCAGACACCTCAGTACTCTGAGATATACTGTCTAAATATTACTCCTTGGGGACAGAGTTGATGATGAGCCTGAGAATGGGAGTGGGTGGGAAACCTGAGAAGATGAATTGGCATGGTCTCTTGGGAGTGTTGGGAGGGAGGGTGGTCTTTGGATTATTCAGACTGTTTCCAGGACCTTTAATTCCACACCAAGATATGATCCTCTATTTTCAGACTGACTGAAACCCCTCTTCATTTTCTGTGAACTTTTGTGTGTTTCTGCTTCTACCTCCAGAAGTTTTATTTAGGTTCTTATTCTTCCAAACACTTTCTTTTTCTACTTGGTAGAGAGAGCACTAGACTTGATATGAGAAAGATCTGGATTTGAGTAGCTTCACAGCCTCAAGGAAGTCACTTAAATGAGCCTTAGTTTCTCATCTGTACAATGAATGTAAGAATTCGTGCCCAGTTTGCCTCATAGGATTCCTGTGAGGAGTGAATAAAATAAAACCTGTAAAATGCTTGTAAATTGTAAAGCTCCATAAAAATGTGAGGGGCTTGTTTTAAAATAGCTTATTCCTTTTACTTATTTATTTATGGTGTGGGAAGAGAATGGGATTTGGAGCCAGATACCCTAGATTTAAATTCTGGCTCTTATACTTGCAGTTTGACCTTTGACTAGTCAGGGCCTTTGACCTTTAGCTTATCAGGGCCTCAATTTTCTCCAGCATCAAATTAGGGGAAAGCTGTTGACCCAGATGATCTCTATAGACTCCTTTCATATCTAAATTCTTTGATCCCCAAGATATTTAAAGGGAAGGATATCTACATCACTGAAAGAATTCAAATGCTACTATTTAATCATAAAAAATTCATTTATTTTAAAAGGAAAGTTACAAAATGCCCCTCTCCCCTGCCAAAAAAACCCTATTTTGTATTTAAATATGTTACCTTTAAATGAATAGCTGCCCTGGCACCTTCCCCTCTGAGCTATGTGTCTTCCTATATATGGAGGACAAAGAATCTCCCACTGTTCTGTCCCAAAGGCACCGTGTTCCTATTGAACTGTGGCTGCAGTTTTGGGTGATGGGGGAACGGGGAGGAAGGAGAGAGAACTTCAACCCTTCAAACATTCCAGCCTGACTGATCTAGATAACTGGGTTCAAAGTGTTCTTTTTGCCCTTTCTAGTCTTAACATTTTTTTTTATTTTCTACCAACCTTGTCCACATAGAGGCTGGAGTAAACCTGTTTGATAAATCAGAAAAAAATCTCAGCCACACTGTTTGTTGTATTGACTTGACTAGTTTTTTGGGGGGGAAGTGATTTTTTCTAGGGGGGCGAGCAAGAAAATGGCAGAGTAGCTAAACCAAATTGTGTATGTACCAGCTGATATCTTTCCTTTTTGGGTCCAAGGAAACCAGGTAGCAGACTTTCCACCATGTAGACCTTATGTCATGCTACCATTTGGGAATCAGCTCCCAGAATAGGGAAATACCACATAGAATCCTGGGACTTAGTACAGATAAGCATCATCAGTAAATGAAGTTCTGGTGGGTCACATAGGCCTGCTCCTCCCTGCATATCAGTAAGATTGTGGATTTGGTCTTTGTCAGTGTGGGCCACAAGCAATCCTTCCACTGAAAACATTCTTATAAAGATGAGACTGTGACCAATAGTTGTTACTCTGGCATTATTTCTTAACACTATCACTGAAGCATTAGACTGAAAAGAAAAAGTCAGAGGAAGAGATGGGAAATGACCGTCCTTTTCCTCAGAGAGGTGAGGAGTAATGGATGTAGGATGTTGCTTGTAGTATCAGACATAGGAGCTGTGTTGATTGCTTTTTCTTAGTCTTTTCTCTGTCATGTAGAGACATTGTGTTGTAGTGGATGTAGAAATTGCTTTGGAAGGCCTGCATTAGAGTACCATCTCTGATACATATTGTCTGTGTGACCCCAATCAAGTTAATTAACCTCTTAGCGCTCTAGACAATTCTAAGACTGCAAATTACAGAGAAGGCACTGATCTCCATTGGTAGGGGAAGTTTTCTCATCTGAGAGTTCCCCAATCAATGAAATCACAAGTCTTGTACCTATCTCCTTTCCTTGTTTCAAGAGAAGGTCCTTGGTTGGGTAGGTGGATGAGGTGACATACTAGGAAAGACTATATTGTAAAAACAAAAAGCATCAATAAGATTTTAATTAAAAAGAAGAAAGAAAGGCTCATGGGGGGATGTAATGGGGGTGAACCCAAATATCCTCCTCCTTTTAAAGTCAAGAACAGTCATATATTTGACATAGCCGGGGCAGCTAGGTAGCAGAGTGACTAGAGCACCGGCCCTGGAGTCAGGAGTACCTGAGTTCAAATCCAACCTCAGACACTTGACACATGTACTAGCTGTGTGACCTTGGGCGAGTCGCTTAACCCCAATTGCCCTGCCAAAAAAAAACAAAAAAAAATAAATTTGACATAACCAAAAATGAAAATTCAAATGAATTTTGGTCTCAGAATTTTGTATTCTCCACATTATTTGGGGAAATTCACAAGACACAGATCTGCTGAGCTATTCAAGCCCAGAGAGCTTATCTAAGTAAAATGTCAAAGAAAAATGATCTTTACCTCCACAGGAAAAATCACGCTCATTTATGAATCATTCTAAGAAAGCCTTCAGAGGAGAACAAAGGAGGATTCTCCATACGCCATGGAGTCTGTGGGGGGCATGGAAGGAAGTAGGACTCATTCTCATGGTTTCTATTCTTGGTTCAGTGGCTTAACAACTAACTGCATGATCATAGGCCAGTCATTTAACAGATGCCCACCAACTCCTCCATTAGTAAAGTGAAGGTAATTTTACTGAGCAGAAAGGTTTGGGATTTTAATTTGGAAAAAGTAGTCAAAACATCTATTAAGGGCCTAAAATATTTAAGTGTGTCATGGAAGACAGTCAGCATATAAAGTAGGGCCTTCAATCAAATTCTTTCCCCTTCCTTGCCTGGGGTAGGAAGTACAAGAAGGTGGGCCCTAGAACCAGGTTCTGGCTCATTCATGGGTTGCTTAATGACAGTGGATCAGGATAAGACCACAATTCAGTCTAGAGGATTGCTGCATGCAGCTTCTTGCTAAGACACATTCATGTAGGCATAAATGGTCCCTAATCTTTGTCCTAGGTCATATGTACAAGTGCCCTGGGACAAAAATTAGGTACCATCTATGTAAATACTTCCCAGATCTATATACCCAACCCCTGTGGCTCCAATTGTCTACCAGACATTTTAAATTGGAGGTGTCAGAGACATTTAAAACTCAACATATCCAAAACATAACTTATAATCTTTGCCTCTATAATCTCCCTTCTTCCAGACTTCCTTTTTTTTGTTCTATGCCTCAGCATTCTTTCAGTCTCTCATATTTGTGATGGCAGTATTATTCTTGACTCTTATGTTCTCTCACCCCACATGTCCAACCTATTGCAAATGTTTGCTTTTCTACCTCCACAATATCTCTTGCATGTGACCCCTTCTCTCCACCCACACATCCACCATTTTAGTTTAGATCTTCATCCTCTCTCATCTTTATTATGGGTAACTGATCTCACTGCCTCAAGTCTCTCCCCACTCTAGTCTTTCCTTCATATTGCCGCCAAAGTGATGTTAATCCCTTACTCACATGACTGCCATGGCTTCCTATTGCCTTTAGCCGATAAATACTTATTAATAAACCTGTATGTGCTGTGCACTATACTAAGCACTTTAGGATAAAGTATAAACCGGCTAGATTTTAAAACCCTTTGCAACCTGGTTCCAACTATCATTCCAGTTTCACTGCTTTCCATCCATACTCTGTGATCCAGCCAAACCGGCCTTCTCCCTGCTCCTCATGCATGTCATGCTGTCTCAGTGTTCTTGTGCTGGCTGCCATCTCCCATGCCTGGGATGCACTTTCTCCTAAGCTCTGTGTCATAGAATCCCTCCTTTATCAAGACACACCTCAAACACCACCTTCTACATGAAGCCTTTCCTGATCCTCCCAATTAGTGCCCTCTTCTTAACTACCTTGTAATTAACTACTTTGTGTTTACTTCCTTGTATAGGTACTCCTCTCCCTCCTTGGAATCTAAGGTCCTTGAGAGTATGGATTATTTCTTTCTTTGTATTCCTAGTAACTGGCACAGAGCCTGGCACACAGCCAGTGCTTAATAAATGCTTATTCATTGACTGTCCATCCTAATGGTCCCTAAAGAATTCTTCGAGCATCCAACTATTTCTGTGTACAACTAGCCAGTACCCAGCATGAGCTTCAGGAGTGTGGTACCCTGTTCCACTCCCCAAGGAAGAGTAGGAGAGAGCAGTGTTTCTGTATCATCTTACATATCAGAGTACTGAGTTTATCAATTGTTAATATACTTCATTGGCAACAAGGTGGTGCAATGGATAGAGCACCAGACCTGGAATCAGGAAAATCTGAGTTCAAAACTGGCCTCAGACACTTCCTTGCTGTGTGACCCTGGCCAGGTCACTTCACCCTTTTTTGCCTCAGTTTCCTCACCTGTAAAATGAGCTGGAGAAGGAAATAGCAAACCACTCCAGTATCTGTGCCAAGAAAACTCCAAATGGGGTCAGGAAGAGTCATGCATGCCTGAACAGACTCTGACAACAACAACATAATGGAGTCAATACTCAGTTATCCACAAATAGGTCAGATATATATCGCTCATTACCCATGACAGATCCTGTTTGGGAGTTTTTATTGACATCATCACTCACTCTACTTGGTTCTGAGATAACACTTTGATCATATTGGTTTGTATTTATTTACAGTATATAGCCCAGCAAAAGCCTTTTAAACCTATATACTTCAAGGCATTTGAAGCAAAATTTAATTGTGTTGAGTATGAGGCTAGGCTAGCAAGCCTAGAGAAAGGCAAACTCTACCGAGGCTGATAGTTCACATCTGTCTAAGGAGGATGCTGATAGAGGTCATACATTTAGAGCTAGAACAAACCTTACCAGTCATCTAGTCCCAGTTGAGGATACTGAGGCCCAGTAACTTGTTCAGGGTCACACGGACAAGGGGCAGAGGTGGGATTCCAATTGAGAGAGGTAGGGGCCTTCAGGTACAGAAGGGACAGATACTCTTTCTCTCTCATCCATTCTCAGCATAACGTGGTTGAGTCTGAAATGATACTGCAGAGGTCGGAGGAGGTGCTAAATCAGGCTATTTAGTGTGGATCTTTGCATATGAAATATTGTGAATTCCTGAAAGATTATCCCAGTATTAAATTGTAAATACTGAACCATCCTAAACTGCCTTTGTTCCATCTCATGTCCTCCTAAAATACCTACTGTTATTGGCTTTGTTTCTTGGACAATCAAGCTGATGGAGGCACCTACCCCCTACCTGAGCCAAGGGGGCAAGGTCAGTAACATCTCTTGCTGTAACTAATTGTATTACACTTCCCTTTTTGGCTGAGATGTTGATATTAGCCAAAGCCTTCTGGCTAATACCAACACACACACACACACACACACACACACACACACACACACACATTCACACACTCTATCAACATTTGCTCTTTATTACATGCACATCTAGGGAGATCTCACTCATCTGTATTATAGAGCAACTTAAATAATAAATTGAAAACGGAGATAGAATCATTATTAGAACCTATTATTAGGTTTACAGATAATCACTGAAGAAAATGATGTTATTCTCTGGTGTTTTAAATGAAGCAAAATGAGAGCATTTCCAGATTTTTTTTCCAGTTTTGTAAAATTATCTGAATTTTTCTTGGTCATAAAATTATCTGAATTTTTTTTTGCTGACTTCTGAGCTAAATGAACCAAATCCTATTCGGATTTGTGTGCATCTGGAGAGGACTGCCGGTGAGCACTATTCATCCTCAGGGTATATCATCTTTCTAATCTCACTGTTGAAGTTTGTCCCTCACAACATTCGGCACCTTTATTTCTCCAATCCTAGATGATGACCACTGGATTGTGGATACTGACTACGATACCTATGCACTTCAGTACTCCTGCCGCCTCAAAAACCCTGATGGTACCTGTGCTGACAGCTACTCTTTCGTATTTTCTCGGGATCCTCATGGTTTACCCTCACGTGCTCAGAGAGTGATTAGGCAAAAGCAAGAAGAGCTCTGCTTAGGGAAGCAGTATCGTCTGATCGTTCACAATGGTAAGTGTTTTTCCAACTCCCTCTGGGTACATCTAACCAGTGGCCAACATGAGCTTCAGGAGTGTGGTACAGCATTTGTCTTGGTGAATTATGATGACACTCTTACCTTTTTCTACTAGGCAGTGAGTTGATGTGAATTCTGTAGAGATAAATGTTATGTGAATGCATGAAGAAAAGCGGCATCTCCTGAACCCTAAAAAATCCTAAGTCTAAATTTAAGGATTGAGTTTATTGTTGTTTTATTTTCTCTATTGTCCTTTCCCTTGAGGGGCTCAAAGATTGGAAGGACATCAACACAACTAACAGAAAAATGAAAAAAAAATCAGGTGTCTCACCTACATGACATTGAATTATCAAGGAGTACTATGGCAATAATATTCTTGTCGAAAATCTAGGAGAGACATCCCCAAATGCCTGCCTTAGGAGAGGCTGCCACTCATGGTAGATCTTCAAAAGAAGATAACCAAATCATGACTTGGTCACCAAATCCAGAAATACTGGCACGTGGGATGAGGGGGACCTCTTTGACATTGGAGAGATAAACACAAATAATTCTTTCTAAGAGTTTGCTGTGAAGAGAAGAAGTCTTTAGGGTGATACCTTGAGGGAATAGCAGGATGAATAAAAATTGCTTAAGGTTGAGGGAGAAATGACAAATGCCAAGATGTACAAACTCATAGGGTAGTAAACTCATCCAGGACCTCCCTATACCAATGGAGTCACAGAGTAGGGAGCCACAGCATACCCTTTGAAAGGCCCTAATGGGGAAAAATCAAAATCAAGATTTGAGGATATCATTTTCTAGGCAATTAAGCCAGAATGTCATCTACCTCTAAATAATAACTGTTTGTTCTCTATTTCAGGCTACTGCGGTTAATAGAAACCTCAAGCAATGGAAACTCATTTTGACACTACACCGTGAATATACAGTTTCATTTAAAAATCTCATTCAACCTTCAGATCTATTTATCTGAGTTGCCTAGTTTGTGTCTGAAAAATAGAGAAACCTTTACCAAACCTAAATTTATAAAGGAATGCATGCTAGCTGTAATAAAATACATATGTTTACTATCAATTTATTTTTAAAAATATTGAAGATAAAGATTCCAAAATGTCATAAAATGTAATCTTCCATTTATTCATTTTGTTTTTTGTTAATATCCAAATTAGAAGGACTCAGCTCTGTTCTGTCCAAGCACAGTATGGTCGTATATTTTGATTCATGTAAAGAAATTCTCAAGTATTGAAATTTATCAGCTAGAGACCCCTATGTACACCCCGCCCCCGAAAACCCGGAAGTCCCATACGAAGCAAGGTTAATGGGTTAATTTCAACTCTAAGCCTGGTATAGTCGAGTACTGTATTTGTCTTTGGAGAACCTGGTTTTCAAGTCTGTCTCCACTACTTAGCCTCTGGGCAAGTTAATCAACCTCCATGGGCCTATTTCTTTACCACTAAAATGAGGGAACTGGAATAATCCTCCAACTAACTCTTATGACAGTGGTCTGCACCCATTTCCTAAACCAAGGTTTTCCTGTAATTAGGCAAGTGACCCTTCATACTTCATAGGTGGCTCTATGCCTCTGCCCAGCTGGGAAGGCTGACCTCTTAGTCTATGGCAAGGCCTTTGTAGTTGAATGACAGACTTCACTCACTCCCTTTTCACAAGTTTGGAGATTTAGAGTTGGAAGAAGCAAACTTGTTCACCTTGCTCATCTTATAGCTGTGGAATCTGAGCCCCAGGGAGGTTAGAAGCTCAAGGTCACCAGTGATGTCAAAGTTAGGCATCCAGCTCTTGACCCTAGAACCACTTCATTCTCCATCACAAGAAGTGGAAAAACCTCCTTGCTTCTCTGTCCTATTCAAGTAAGACTCCACTGTCCTCACAGAAAGTTATATGTTTATCCATTGAGCCCTGGTTTGGAAGTAGGTGCTGGTAGATTAGGGGCTATGGCTGGGGAGGACCTGGCACCTGTTTGTGTACGGGTGAGGGTGCACTCCATCCTTCCCTCTCCCCCTGGCATGATGACAAATAAAGGATGACGGAAAGGGCTTGGGCTGAATGTCAGTGGTTTGAGGAAAAGTATGCTAAGATGCCTAAGTTAGTGCTCTGTTCACAATGGATATTCCCATGGTTTCAGGCAGACAGGATGGAGTACTTGGCTTCCATGAGAGATACTGAAAGTCCTGTCTAAACAAAATTTCTGAGAGGTCCTGCTAGGCAGAGAACCATGCCATGGGTTGATGTGCCAAGATGTATGGAAAGATATCGAGGGCCTACAAATGAGAAATACACCCAATGATGACTTAGTGGTCATCTATCACTGGTGCCAACTTACCTGCTTTCTGAAAGGAAGAAATGTCTGCGACAACCCTGAAGGACTTCCATTTCAATTTCTATACCATACTGTTCTAAAAGACACTATCTAGTCTTCTTCACCTAGATGCCTCCAGATCACAAAAGGAAATGCATAAAGCCTTTCACAAAACAGTTTTAATTTATTTCCAACTACGTTTGTCCAAAAAGATTCCAATCCTTTTGTTATAAAGTTTCATACTCACAATGACTGTAGGCATTATTTCATTAGAAGTCTGTTATGCTAAAAATCAATTAGGAAAATTCCTGGGGAAAGGGGTGGGGTGGGACCAAGGTGACATCACGGTGGCTTCTCAATTGGCAGTGAATTGAAAACACCTATGGACATCTAAGATCCAGATGTATCTCATGTCTAGATCTTGGCATTCTGGGGGCAGCCTCTAGTAAACCGAATCTAATCATTTCATGTGCTATCACTCTATACCCTCTGTCATCTATTTCCCCAAGTGCTGAATTGCATTAAAGTTAATTATGCTTGAGGAAGTTCATGGAAAGATCACTGGACTTGGGGAGGAGGGCAGAATGGTTGTCATGGAGGACTATGACATCCAGGGAAAGAGCTGTTTGAGCTGTATCTGAATTCAAGACCACTGATGCGCATTACAAACTTGGTACAGCCAGGAAGGTATGTCTTGTTGAGTTTAAATAGAGTTAATAAAATTGGAGAAATTATGAATAAATTAGATAGTTACACATAAATCACATTTTGACAAACAGTCTTATTTTTAGTACTCCAGGCAAATCACAAATTAAGAGGAAAAATGTGATGGATCCTTTTGTAAAGAAAAGAATATTTTGTTATGGTGAGTAAGCACCTACCCTCATTTAAGCATTTCTGTTAAAAAAAAATCAACTTTCATATAGCAAACTTTCTTAAAGGAGGACACGCCTGTAATGAGAGTCCTAGAAATTCACTACCATGAGAAAAACTTTGCCTAATGCACATTCAGTGGTGAAACTAAACACACTTTAGCATTCCCATGGAGGAAAAGAGTCCACAACCACCTCCATCAGGAAAATCTCAGCCAGTGAACTCATGAGGCAGTGACCACAGATAGGTCATTCCTTCTCACTGAAGTGTCTGTAGCTATCCTGGTCTTCTCAGGAAGTGACGACGAGCAGGAGGAAAGGACTTTCCACCACTCTTTCCGAAAGTGGGAGGCACTGTACAAAATGGGGTTGACCGCTGAGTTGGCAAATGTAAACACTACAATCCAGAAAAACAGGGCTGGCCATATGACCAGGTCCTGCTGGAAGTTCTGGATTAAGATCAAGAAGATGGTGATGTAGATGGGGCTCCACATGATGAAAAACGAGACCATGAGCACCAGGAGAGTCCGGAAGAGTTTGTAATCCTGTTGGGAGACCCGGAGCTGGTGGTCTTCTGAGTAGGCCAGGTTGACGTTTAACCTTTTTCTGGAAGCTTTTGTGATCTGCAACATCGAAACAAGGTGTCAGGTGATGCCGACTGATAGCTGAGTCCTTCTTCCACTAAGGAAGAGCCCCAAAGGGCCGGCCTCTGAAAATCCTATTGTCCATGTTCTAAGAAACATGACTCTCTCAGAGAGATCTAGAAGAATGTCCTATCAGGGCTGTCAGACTCACGGCAGCCTACAAAACTTAAAATGTCACTGGGGAATATTTAACAAAATAAATAAAAGTACAATACATCATAGATAATGTTAATTTGTGGTTTTCTAAGTCACCATGGCTGGCAAGGATCAGTGATACCCTTGGTTTACATTATCAATTAGTGATACTGCTCATAGGGAAAGGAAAGGGGAGAAAAGAGAAAGGGAAGAGAAAGAAAAAGGGAAGAGAAGGAAAGGAAAGGAAGGAGTCCAAATTAGAAACAGAAGACAGGGTTGATTCAGTGAAAAAGAAAAAAGAAAGGTGGGTAGGGTCATTCTAGGTCATCTATCTATATCATTCCATGGTCATCAGCTTATTTCCACCAAATACTATATTAGATTGTATCAGAAGAGTTCAGAACAGCATAGTGCAAAGGGAAGAATTCTGCAATTGGAGTCAGACAAACCTGAGTTCAAATCCTGGCTCCTAAACTGACTACCTGTGTGACACTGGCCTTAGTTTCCTTATCTGTAAAATGAGGGTATATGAGGCCTTCAAAGGTCCCCTCTAGCTCTGCTCCGGTGATGGTCAGCAAAGTGCATTACTTTCATAATCATGTCATTTCATGAAGTTTTTTCTCACCAAAGACTAACGTAATAAAGGGAGAACATGAAAGAATTCAGAGATGCGTGGGAAGATATGCATGAACTGATGGAGAGTGAAATAAGCAGAATGAGACACAGGACTACAGCAATCTAAATGAAATTATTACTAAAGGAAACTGAACCAGGAGTGACTAAAAAACTGATAACGGTCCAGGAGATAAGATAATGAAACAAAGCTTCCTTGTCTCTCAGCCCAGAGGCAGAAAAGATAGAGATACAGAGACAGACAGAGAAGGAAGAGACAGCTATAGAGAAAGAGAGATAGAGACAAAGAGGCAGAGACATAGAGACAGACAGAAAGTTGAGAGACACCTACAGAGACAGACAGAGTCATAGAGACAGAGAAAGAGACAGCTACAGAAAAGAGAGATAGAGACAAATAGACAGAGACATAGAGGCAGACAGAAAGAAGAGAAAGCGACAGCTACACTGAAAGAGAAATAGAGACAAAGAGGTAGAGACAGAGAAAGAAGAGAAAGAGACAGCTACAGAAAAGGCAGAGACAGAGACAGAGACATAGAGACATATAAAGAAGAGAAAGAGACAGCTACAGAGAAAGAGAGATAGAGACAAAGAGGTAGAGACAGAGAAAGAAGAAAAAGAGACTACAGAAAAGAGAGATAGAGGCAGAGACAGACAGAGAAAGAAGAGAAAGAGACAGATACACACACAGAGAGAGGTAGAGACAAAGAAATAGAGACAGAGAGAGAAAGAGACAGCTACAGAGAAAGAGAGAAAGAGACATAGAGACAAAGAGACAGAGACATAGAGACAAAGAAGAGAAAGAGACATAGAGACAGAGAAAGAGACAGAGAGAGACATAACTACAGAGAAAGAGATATAGAGACAAAGAAACAGAGACATAGAGACGAAGAAGAGAGAGAGACAGAGACACAAACAGACAAAGAGACAGAGACATAGAGACAGAGAAAGAGATAGCTACAGAGAAAGAGACATAGAAACAGGAGAAAGAGTCAGAAAGACAGAGATAGAGACATAGAGACAAAGAGACAGAAACAGATACAGACATAGAGACAGAGAAAGCAGGGAAAGAGACAGAAAGACAGAGACAAAGAGACAGAGACAGAGAAAGAAGAGAGACAGTTACAGAAAGATAGAGACAGAAGAGAGATAGAAAGACAGAGATATAGAGACAAAGAGACAGAGATAGAGACAGACAGAGACAGAGATAGACAGGGGCAGACAGAGAAAAGAGAGAAAAAGACAGGCAGAGAAAGAGAAATAAAGAGACAGAGATAGATGTAGAGAGAGAAGACAGAGCCAAAGAGAGAGATACACAGGGGGGAGACAAAGACCCTTGGGATCTTAATGATGATAATAATAATAATAATGATAGCTCTCATTCATATGGAGCTTCATGGTAACAAAACACTTTAAATATCCTCCCAACAACTCATGGCTAATACAAGAATTAACTCCCCCAATTCACGGTTAAGGGAAGTGAGACTCTGAGAGACTTTGTTTAGGTCACAAACCTATGAAGTGGTAGAGCTTGGTCTTAAAGCCAGGCCTTCGGCCTCCATGTTCAGAGCACTCTCTCTCCTCTACATCATTGTCCCAACCTCCTGGTAGAATCAACTAGACGATGAGGGGTACTGAGTCACCTAATGCTACAGGCATCATGTACAACAAATACCACAATAGCTGAATCTGAATAAGGACTGGTTAAAGTCTTAACGTACTGGACAAGCTACCATAATATCCCCTTGGAACACCCTGAATTGAAATGGTCTTCACCTATTCGATGGGTTTGAATGTGGAAGAGGGAATGCTTGTCCTGCTTGATCCCAAAGGACAGAATTAGGACCAAGGGGTGGAAGTTATAGGGAGGTAGATTTTAGCACTAGAAGGAAAAACCTCCTTCCAATGAAATCCATCCCAAAGTATGATTGGCTGCCTTAAATGTGATGGGAGTAATGCTTCTTTTTATGTAAGCTGGGCTGGTTCTTTAAAGGGGCAAGGAGGCAAGTTTGCTTCCTGCGGTATAAAAGGCCCAGCCTAGGGGAAGTTGGAGTTAGAAGCTTCCTTTTGCTATCCTTGTGGGAATGCCTTCCTGGCTTCTTGTTGCGCTAATGTGCCAGAAAAAGCTGAGTATTATTTTAACTTTATATTTTTAATATTTTATAATTTAAATTTTGTTTTAAATTATATATTGTATATAATTACATATTTTAACATATTTTATATCGTTCAACTTCTAATTGGTAAAGAATTGGTTTCTGATTGGATTCAATGGTCCACAAGTGCTTCTTAAGGCACATTTTAAAATCTTGAACCTGAATGATTGGGCTAAATCTACTTTAAGCTTGGCCTTCATTACTCAGGAAATAGCAAGTTCCCCATTAACAGAGGTCTTCAGGTGGAGGCTGGATGACCATTTGTTGTATGTAGAGGCGAGTCTTGCACAGGGTGACTCAGAGCCAGCACCAAATGGGGGAAAGATCCCAGACTCTGTACTCGGAGCTTCAAATCCAGCCTCTGGTGTTTATTATCTGTTTGGCCCTATGTAAATTATTCAGCCTCGCTCCCCAGGTTTTGGTTTCCTCACGTGTAAAATGAGGAATCAGACTAGGCAGCCTCCAAGGTCCCTTCTGATTGTCTGGTCCTTTGACCCTAGTCCTTCCCATCAATTGGTAATAGACAAGACAACAAACCTACCTGTAAGATTTTGGAGTAACTGATCACAATAACCAGGCCCGGTACCAGAAAGTTAAAAATCGCAATCAACACATCCCAAACGATTTCTCCTTCAATGCTGGGCCAGATCAAAGTACAAATCTGAACTTCCTATTGAGAAAGAACAAGGGGAAATTTCTGGATTAACTTTTTGCTCTTAACTCAATAAAAGGTGGGAACCTGAAAATAATTTCATTCTGGTCTTTAGATTATACAGTAAATCACCATGTGACAGGTCTAGCAAGGGTCTTAGAAATCATAGTGTCTTTTTCCCTCATTTCAAGGAAGGGAAAACCGAGGCCCCAGGGAACATCCCCTGAGAGGATGGTGGAATATATAACTTGATACCACCTGTGAGCTTTGTTTGATACCTTGCAAAATTTCAATAAAGGGATGCTTGGTGTGCCTTTAGAAAGAGAAGCACTAAGCACTAAATGTCAGTATAGCTTTTAGGATAGAAGGCAGATCAATTTAGAGCTGCAAAGGATCTCTAAAGTTATCTTCATCAATATCAAAGGAGATAATGCATTTAAAAATCTTTGGAAACATGAAAATGTTACATAAATGTCAGTTATGATGATGATGAATGGGTCACTGAAGCTTGACCTCATTTCCTCTTTTGACAGGGTCACTAGATCAGGGAGCTGCTCAAGATGGAGTATGCCAAGATTTCAGGAATGAATTTGACAAAGATTCTAATGCCACTCTTGCTGATAAGATAGAAAGGTGTGGGGGAGACATCACAATCAGGTGGATTTGAAATTGATTTTAAAGTGCTTAAGGTGTTACTGCCTGTTAGGATGCTGGACCAGATTCTGAGAGGCTAGAACTACAATATGGAATCTAATAAGATGAAAGCTAATAGAAATAAATGTAAAGTCCTACACTTGGGTTAGCATAAGTCAACTACAGAAGTACAAGATGAAAAAGACATGACTATATGAGTTTGTATGAAAAAATGAGCTGGAGTTTTATTGGATTGCAAATTCAGTGAGTTGACAATATGGTATTTTTTTAGCTTAACTTTTCAAACATTTTCAGTTGTGTCTGACTCTTTAAGACCCTATTTGGGGTTTTCTTGGCAAAGGTACTGAAGTAGCTAGCCATTTCCTTCTCTAACTCATTTTATAGATAGAGCTGAGGCAAACAGGGTTAAACGACTTGCCCAAGGTCACACAGCTAATAAGTATCTGAGGCCAGATCTGAACTCAGGTCCTCCTGACTCCAGGGCCAGCACTCTATCTTCTGTACCACCTAGCTGCCCAAAATGGCAGCTTAAAAAACCTAATACAATCTTAGGCTGCATTAATTAGTGTCAAGAATGAGAGAAGAAACAATCATGGTATACTCTACTCTGGCCAGACGTTATCTATTGTGCTGTACTCAGATCTGGGCTTATCAAGCTAGGGAGGCAATTAATTAACTGGAATGTGTCCAGAGGAAGACAACCAAGATGAACAGGGATCGGGCCATATTAGAACTGGGTAAAGGAAACAGGCACATTGAGCCTAGAAAGGATGAAACTTGATTTATTTGAAAGGCTGTCCTAGTGATGAAATTGTATATTTGTTCTACCTATTTCCAGGGAATAATTGGTGTAAATTGTAGAAAGGCAGATTCAGGATTGATTTAAGTGTAGTGGAGGGTGTTGATCTGATAATCACTTTCTCCCAGCCCAGGTGATATGATCTCAGAAAGTATTGGACAGATAAGAGAGACAAAGAGATCTTCAGATCTTAAAGTGTGAAGAAGGCCAGGTAGATAGAATCCAAGGGTAGCTATTCAATGGGCTGGGAAAAGGTTTAGCCACACTGCTAGTGTTCCTTAAAAAGCAAAGATATACCTGCTAGGGAAATAAAGTCCAGGCAGGAGATGGCCTTGTGGAGGAAGGAGACTAAGAAGCAGAGAAGAGAGCCAGCTACGGATTCAAGAAAGAACAGGCCCTGTCAGTTAGGAATTGAGCTGAATAGAGGTTGATACCAGATGATAAATCTACTTAGTGGAGATGGTGTACCTGGTGGTAGTCATATGAGGACATCACAAGAGGAGAAAGATCATTGAGCCCTGCAGTGCCTGAGCTGTGTAGTAGCTTTGGCAACATGTATTCCCTGAGTGTATTCCTCCTTACAAGTATATGTTGGTGTTCACTCTCCCCACTGACACACTCTGAATTTGTGGGAAAATATACCCCAGGTTTATGGGTAGGTGGGGGGAACATTTTGTAGCTGCTGTTCTTATGATGTCATCTCAGTAAATGCCTTTGCTTTGAAAGCCAATTGTGCCTATGAGCTGATTATTAAAGGGAAGTATACTGGCAGGGGCTCATGAGCTGTAATTTTAGAAGTCTAGACCTCAAAAGCACTTTGAACTTGTAAGAGTAGTCATTCCCTTCGACACAACCTGCAGCATGAAAGTTCCTGGCTGGGGAGGTATCCCCAAAGGATTGTTACATGAAATTCTTCCTAGGCTACCACAGAAAGTAGTGAGTCCTGGATGATCACTTCTTGGGAATATTGTAGAAGAGAATTCTATTCATGTTCCCAATGGAATGGATGGCCTCTGAGTTCCTTTCCAACTCTGAAGTTGGGGTTTTCTGAATGACAAAAGCAAGAGTTTTTAAAAAACAAACATATCACTGGGCTAGAACTGAAACTAACAAGGTGAAAGCTAATAAAAATAAATGAAAGGCCTAGATTTCAGGTTCAACAAATCAATTAAACAAACATAGTGTGGGGTGTGGGACAAACAGGAACTAGGAACAGAGGCAAGAAATGGCAGTATTTTGTGATCTGCTTGCCCCACTAGTAAACACTGTAATGGCTTTCTGAAAAAATAATCAATATAACCTTAGTCTACATTGATAGAGAAGGAAACTGTATCTGGAAAAAAGAAGGCACCCTGCTGCCTGCCCCCCGCCCCAACCTCCTCATGCCTGCCCTGGTCAGACCACCTTTGGGACATCTGTGTTTGGTTTTGGGCAAGATATGCTAAGACAGCCATTGACAAACTAAAAGGTGGAAAGGAGGATACTGGGCCTTCAAGTAGAAAAAAGGGCGCCATCTTTGAATATTTGAAGGAAAGGAGATAGTAGATAGAATAATGTACTTGGAGTCAGGAAGACCTGTCCTGGACACTTATGAGCTGGGTGGCCCCAGGCAAGTCACTTAACCTCTTTTAGGCTTAGTTTTCCCATCTGTAAATTAGCACGATGTAGATTAGCATCTATATCAAAGGCTTGTCATGCCCGTCAAATGAGGTAATATTGATTAAATGCTTCGCAAACCTTAATCTATCAATATTAGTTATAATTCTCCAGATGAGGGAGTAGATTTATTCTGTATAGTGCTGAAAGACAGTACAAGGGCAATCAGGTGGACATATTTTAGCTCCATCACAGTTAAGAACTTCTTAATAATTTCAGAATTGTGAAAAAAACGAAATGGGCTCCCCATCCCTGGAGGTGTCAGAGCGGAGGCTCCACCACCCATCAGGGGTGATTTGGAAGGGATTCCTGCACCTGGCAGGAGGTAGGCCAGACTAAGTGGCCTGGAAGGTCCATTCCCATTGTTAAACTCTTATGTGAGCCTATGGCTTAATCCCTCACTAGTGGAATAAAGTATGTTTAGAGCAAAGGTATATATGTGTTAGTTTTTTCTTCTTCTTAAGTTTATATGTCACATATATATTACTGACACTATATTTTACAGGTCGGTTTAAGCCAAACATGGACAGATAGAAAGAGCAAAGGATTACCAGATTAACAGTCAAGAGTCTTGGTTCCTAGTCCTGGTCTATAACTAACTACTTTCTGACTCTGTTTCCTCATCTGTAAAATGGGAAGTTAGACTAGAAATTCAGGGGTTCTTTACCTGGTTCCACAAACTAATTTTTAAAACTATTTTAATAATTATTTCAATATAATTAGTTTTTAATCCCATGGATTTAATTAATGTCTTTAAAAATATAATTCTGAGAAGGGCCTCAGACTGCCAGTGGGCCATGACACAGAAAAAGGCTAAGAAAGCCCTGGTCTAGGTGATCTGTTAGGTCTATCCTACTTCTGAATTACAAAAATTTCTCTAATTTTTGTTATTATAAGGAGCACAACAACAATGCCTACTTATATGGCCCTTTAAAGTTTAGAAAGCCCTTTTCTCAGAAATATTCTGAGACTCATTTGAGGCCTGACTCTGGTTCTGACACCAGACTTCGATGACTCAGGAAGAGACAGTGAAGCTGACAACTTTGCCTCACTTAAGTCCAATTCACCCATAAGTCAAGATGTCACCCATGATGTCATTGGTCTTCTTTGAAAACAAAAGACAAAGGACAACATGAGACCCATTTAGGCAGAAGAGGAAGACGTGAAATGATTTGCTCAGTCACATTGTAAACAATGTCTGAGACAGATAATTGAACTCAGGTCTTCCTGACCCCAAGCTCAGCACTCCCTCCATAGAAGCACTGAGATGCCTTAATAAAGGTCAGTGGCAGGACCTGAACCCAGCTCTTCTCTCAAAGTTGAGCACCTTATCTACCATACTACGTTATGCACAAAGGGAATCTGAGAAAAATCAGATGAGTGAGAAGCAAAGCGTGCTATAGGAAAGAGAAGACTAGGTAATTCACCTTGATTTTACAGATAAGGAAACTGAGGCCCGGGAGATGTGTTCTGCCCAGAGTCACACAGGCCATACATACTATGTAGCAGAGCTAGCTTGAATTCAAACCAGAAGATTGGACAGTTAGGAAGAAACTGATGTAGGATTCCAATCTGTACCTTTTGAACACTGCCTTTCCCAATCACATCACTGCTTTTTTCTTCATGTTTGACCATGAAAAGAAAAGCAGGGATCCCTCTCTGACCCTTCCCTACCTCCTTTTTCTTATTCTCCTTTTCCCATAATCCTCCTTCCTCTCCCTTCAAAGACAGGGAAGGGACAGGTATGGGGTGAGGTGAATGTGTCCCAAAAGGTGAGGAATGTCTTGAGTTTGAGATGCCAACTGGAGCTTGCAGGTAGCAGACATTAAGAGAGGAATTAAAACAGAAAGATTTGGGATTCACCAAGATACAGACTAGAGAGATCCCAGAAGTCTGGGATTCGAATTCGCTTTGGATACTTCTTAGCTGTGGGACCAAGGGGTGTAAGCTTCAGTTTTTTCATCAGTAAAATAAGACTTAATAACCAGGAGCCCCACTCCCACCTCCACACCCACCCCCACCCCCAGTGGAATGTCCCTCGAAGGCAGGTTTTTGTCTTTTGTCTTTCCATTTCTAAAGCCTAACCACTGGGTAGAGTGGCTGGCCCATAGTAGGCATTTAATAAATACTTGCTGAACTGAATTGCAAACTTTAAAGTGTGATCTAAATGTCAGATGTTAAAATTATCTTCACAGAGAAGTGGCAGGTGAGATCACCATGGCAGCAGATGAGCTCACCTGAAGGAACGGATAGAGAGAGAAAAGAGAAGAAATGGGCCTAGGACATTTAATCTTTATTTCTATCCCAACACAATGCTCTGTACACAATGGAGGCTTAATAAATATTTGGCGAATGAATTAATTTGAAAACCCGAAGTTACCCAGGTGATAGAGATTATAAACTTTTGTCTAAAGTTAAAAGTCCAAAAAAAATCTAAAAATCCCTTACCAATTTTAGCTCTAAGGAATTTACCAATTCCTTAAAGAGCAGAACTAGGAGAGATTGTTGTAATCCTAAAACATCACTTTTCTTTTATTTCCTTAACACACGGTGGGGGTGGGGGGTGCGGGGGAGGGGAAGGAGCCCCGCAAAGGAGGAAGTTCAAGAAACAATAGAAAAAGAAATCAGTTTGGCAATTTTATGGATCAGTTTGATTTGTAAATCGTTTTGGGAGAGTCTACTAATTCAGATCCGTACCAAAAAATAGTAATAGCTGGCAACAGCTTTAAGGCTTTTTACCTGTTAACTCAGCTGATTAGAGGTGGCCCAGGTAGGTAGCACTACCTTAAAAAGTGCTGGGCTCCATACATTTCAGCGATATTTGGGGGAGGCCGTTTAAGATAAAATACACCACAGGTGGTGGGTTTTGTTTTGTTTTTTAATTGTGCATTCAAGGACTTTTGGCAAGAGGGGGAAGGGATCATCACTCAAATCGCGGCAAACTACCAAAAAAAATTGAAAATATTTCTTAGTTCTAATTCATATTTTCAGAAGCTTGGACTTATTCTTAATTCGCTCTATTAGAAATGGAACCTGCAAATAAATGCATGGGAGCTCGATATTGGTTTAGACTGAGGTTCTTAACCTGCAGTCTCTAAACTTTTAAAAGATGTTTTAATGATTGTATTTCAATATAATTAGTTCCCTTTTACTCCTATGTGCTTTATTTTATTCATTTAAAAAGGGGTTCAGAAGTTTCAGGGGAGTGCCAAAGAGAGTCAAAAACACACAAAAAGTCAAGGGCTCTTGGTTTAGCTGAACACTCACATCAATTCCCCTAAATCACAGGGGGCACCATTTCCTCTTCTCTCCACCCCAGCCCAGTGGGGAGCGGGTGGGGGCGGGCATGGCCAGCAGGTGTATCCCTAAGTTCCTCGTTCTGTCATCTATTTGCACAGGCCCTGGGGTGACAAGTGTAGGTGACTAGACCAAGTCCCTCCACGAATGCTGACCCAGCATTAAGGGCCAGGTAGGCTGCAGCCAGAGCCTGGGCGCAAGATGGACAGAGTGAACCTGCAGGGGTCCTACTCCGCCAGTGGGTACCTGGAGGGAAGATACTCCCCGGCTGTTTGCTCTCTAAAGACTTTGCGCAAAACACCGCGAACGATGCTACGCGGTTCCTTCCCAGATGGGGAGGAAGAGAAAAGCGGCTCTGGGAGAGACGCCAAGCACAGAGGAGGGGGCCAGGCAGCGGGTCTGGACCAAAGACAGAGAGCTTGCTACCCTTGTTTACAGAAGAGAAAACCGAGGCGCGGAGAGGTGGCTTGCCTGGTCACACTCACGCAGGTGGCACCAGATTTCAAGCCAGGGTTCGCAGGCACCCAGATCCTCGGCCAGACCCCACGCAGCCCCTTTCCTACTCCGGGTCGGACGGGGCGGGCAGCGGCCCCGTACCCCTATCCGGGCCTCCCTGGGTCCCCTAATAGGCGGCCCCGAGGCGCAGCAGCAGCGCGTACCCGAGGCGCTCACCTCGTCGCTACCGTCGAGCGGCTGGAGGACCACGTTGAAGAAGACGCCGAAGGGCAGCGAGGACACCGCTGCATAGATCCAGATGAGAGCCAGCAGCACCGCGCGGACGCGGGGCCCGGGACCCTGCGCGCTGTGCTGCATGCGCACGATGCACACCATGCGCTCCAGGCTGACAGTGGCCAGCGACAGGATGGTGACGCAGCCGCTCAGGCCCATCACATAGAAGAGCAGGTGGCAGGCGAGGTCGCCCAGCAGCCACTCCTCGGTCCAGCGCACGGCTATCACCAGCGGGATGGCAGCGATGAAGAGCAGGTCGGCGCAGAAGAGGTTGAGCACCAGGCAGGCGGTGGTACCCCGGCGTCGCTGGCGTGCCAGCAGCAGGATGGCACACACATTGCCCACCAGGGACAACGCGAAGATCAGGGCGAGCACCACCGTTTCCACGACGCTCAGGGCCACCCGGTGCTCCCCCTTGAACTCGGAGAAGAACTGGAAAAAGGTCCGGTTGGCCGAGTGCAGGCTCCTCAGCGAGAGAGGTGCCGAGGACGCGGTGGGGCTGTCCAGCAGCTGTAGCATGGCGACCCGGGCCGTCCGCCGGCCCCGAAACGTCTGCATGCACCGGCTGCAATCATCTGGCAGGCTGAGCCTGGCAGGAAAGAGGAAGGAGGCGGTTCTGACATCTCCCCTCCTGCCCCCTCCCAGGATCCAGGCACTTCACAGTTCCCCGTGGGCCCGGGAACGAGGAAGTGACTGGCGGGGGAGGGCCGGCTACACTCGGCCTGGGCGGGCCCACGCTGGCTTCCCAGCTGTGGAGCTGACAACCCAGGCGCAAGGGGCGGGGGATGCCCCGCCAAACCCCACGGGGTTCCACGCCCCTGGCCAGGCTCCCTTTAGAAAGGCCTAGCTGGGCTGAGCCCTTTTGAGGTCCCTCCCTTCCCGGAGAGTGCCCAATTCCTGCCACTGTGGGAGACAGTACACTGGTGGCTTATGGCTTTGCACGGCCAGTGGTGCCATTCGGATGCCATTCGGGAGACCTGGGGTCAAATTCCACTTCTGATCCTTAGCGGCTGCGTGGCCCTTAGGTAGGGGGAGCAAATCGCCCAGCCTCTGTTTCCCCATTTATAAAATGGGAGTTAATATCTGTACTATCTATTCCCAGAATTGTTGAAATTCAAATGAATTAACGTCCAATAATGTTTGCAAACTTGGATGTGTTTTATGTTTCTCAGCTATCATCACTGATTGCCGACTGACACCTTTCTTCTACTTACCCATTTAAAAATGTATTTCATTTTTATTCTGAATTTAACAAAAAAAGAGTATTTCCATATACTTGTAGAACAGATGATAGTATCTGAAACTATTTCTATTACCTACAGCTTGCTTTTCTTTATGTATATAATAAATATAACTTTCGAAGCTGTCCTGTTCGTTTGTGATTGTTTCTAGCTTTCCTTCCGTTCTCTTCTCTCTTTTTGGCGGGTAGGGAGGGTAGCTTTGACTCTGTCCCAAAAACCTTTCCCTCCACTGAACTTTCCTCTCCTTCAACTCCCCACTTTTTCATCTACGTACCTACTCACTCTGCTGGGTCAGATTTTACCGTTTACCTAAAGATTTATTCTTCCCTATTTTCCCACCTTTTCCCTTTTGTTTTTGAATATCTCCAAATATGTGCATCTGTGTAACAAGTGGGTGGATACGTCTTTCTGTGAGCTACCTGGTGACCCATGCATATCTCTGTATGTAGGCATATTTATGACAGTGTCTGTTTAGTGTGCCTCAGATTGGCATTTGGACAATCCAGAAGTGATAGAGGTTATGCCAATGGTGGGTGGGCCTCAGGGTGTCTGAGTTCAACAGAGAGCCACTATGCTTCCTGACCCAGTTTAAACATAAAGACCTTGGGCCAATGCTCCTCTGAGTATCTGTCAGTATATGTGAGTGATTATGTGCATATTCTCCCCAGCAGGAATGGGTGTGAAGGGGTAGAAAAATCACTGAGGACAGAGAATGGATCCATTCAGTACAAATATGTGTAGTCCAAGTCTGTCACATATGTATGCATTCACACATGTATATATATATGTATATATATACATATATATGTGCACCTGTATTATATATGTATTTACATGTGTTTATGTATATGATAGACAAGGATTGTGTGTGTCTGTGTGTGTGTGTGTGTGTGTGTGTTCAGTATTGCAAAAGGATGAGGGAAAAGTGTTTCCATGTGAGACTGAAAATGTGTCTTCTAACAAGGTGCCAGCACCTGTGTCTCACTGGGATTGTTCCATTGTTAGGATGGCTATTCCAAACTCTGTTCTCACATTGTTAGCCCAAGTCTAGTCAATTCTGCCTCCATAAATCCCACATCCTCACCACCTGTCACCTGGACAATTTGAATATTCTCCTAACTGGCCACCTTGCTTCCCCTCCTCTCATCCCTGAAAGTATTCCCTGTGCATATATCTTTCACTAGAAGGTAAGCATCTTCAGGGCAGCTACTGTTCTATCCCCTGTGCCTAGGCAATGCAATGCTTTTCATACAGCAGGCTCTGACCACAAAAGAGCGTTTATTTTTGTTTTGTCTGCGTATTTTCCCACACTCTGTAACCTGTTTGTAACTTTAACTGTAGACATTACAGACTCCAATTTGAGGAAGGCTGGCATTGAATACAGTGACAGAGTTCAGGGGCAGTGACAGTGAGTTATCTCTCATTCACTTCAACATTGCTAAACTGAGAAGGGACCTGGAACATCTCATTCAGCTTCCTCTTTTTTACAAATGAGGAAAGTAAAGCTCAACTGGGTGAAGATGGCAGCTAGTGGTAGCCACGACTGGATCCCATGTCTCGACTCACACTAGTGCCCATTTTATTTCACAACATTCTTCACCTTGGATTTAGCATTTGGGAAATTCCTTTCTCACCTAGACCCTGTGCACAGTCTGCAGAAGAGAAACAAGTAGAGTATTTCTGTCTGGGGGGAAGGTAGCAATGATGATAATTGACCTTTACATAGCATTTTAAGGTTTGCAAAGCGTTCCACACGTATCATCACATTTGATCCTCATAACAATCCTATGAGATGGGCACTACAAGTATTCATGCTTTCATTTTATGGAAGAGGAAACTGAGGCTTAATGAGAGATTAAGCAGCTTCCCTAGTGTTTGAGGTAAGATTTGAACCAAGGTCTTCCTGGCTCCAAGTCCATCAGTTAAACTGTTGTTAAAACAAAAGTTTGTGTGTAGTCACTCGGTATTCTTAGCTTTCCTCTTTGACTCATTCTACTGTTTGAAAAATCAGTGGGAACAGAGAATGGATCTGTTCTGTATAAATCTGTGTAGTTCAAGTCTGTCTCTCTAAGGCATAGGGGGTAGTGTTATAGAGAGAAAAAACCACTGACCCTGGAGGGAGAAGATTTGTTTTGATCCTTCCTTTGCCACTTGGCGCACATGTGAGTGGCATGTTATTTCATCTCTGGTCCTTTCAAAATCTGGTCCTTTGGAAAGACTAAAAAAATTTATAATGTTTTAGTCAATACGATTTTTAAAAAACAAGTGAAAAGAAAATCAAATCCACGAAATAACAAATTAACAAGGTGAAATCACAGTAAATGATTTCTCACTTTTCTCAGTTTTTTCACTTGTCAAATCAGGGGTTGGGCTAGGTGGATGCTAAGGTCCTGTTCAGCCCAATATCTATGATTCTGTGAGATGAATAATGTTATTAAGCGATTTTTCTAAAGGAGTTTCTATTTTCAATCAAATGGGGATAAAATACAATTTGAGTTGATAAGAACTTCTTGTTTATCTTTTGGAAAAAAAGTTAAAATTTCAAAATTTTTATTCAAAGAGAAGTCAAATTTTTAAAGCTATTTTATTTTTCCTCCCCAATTACACATAAAAACAATTTTAAACATGTTTTTTTAAGGTTTGAGTTCCAAATTCTATCCCTCCCTCCTTCCTGAGGTGGTAAGCAATCTGATATAGGTTATACATGTGTAATCATGTGAAACATTTCCATATTAGTCATTTTGTGCAAGAAGACTTGAGAAAGGAAGGAAGGAAGGAAGGAAGGAAGGAAGGAAGGAAGGAAGGAAGGAAGGAAGGAAGGAAGGAAGGAAGGAAGGAAGGAAGGAAGGAAGGAAGGAAGGAAGGAAGGGAGGGAGGAAGAAAAAAAGCAGAAAGAAAAGCAGAAAGAAAAAGAGTATGCTTCAGTCTGTATTCAGATAACATCAGTTCTTTCTCTGGAAGCAGATAGCACTTTTCATCAATGAAAAGTGTCTGGAACTGTCTTGGATCATTGTATTGCTGAGAATATTTAAGTCATTCACAATTCAACAAATGAAATGTTAACATCTTATGATCAAGTTGTACTCATGAGAAAGAGTCTTGGAAATAATTGTGGTTCAAAGATGAAATTAAAAAAGGATACTAGATTAACTCAAAATGAGAAATAGTTCATTTCTGAATTAATCATGTCTGACCAAAATGTATTTCCTGAATCACAAGTGTTTGAAAAATTATAGATCTATTTGTGTACGCACATACAGATCTCTCTATATAGCAGACACCAGAGTGCTGTCATCTCACAGTCTTTAAATACATATTTGTTCATTTCCACCCAGTTATTTTTCAAAAAATAAATAAGCCTATAGCACATCAGCAAAAATTCCAAGTATAGAATCAATAGGCATTTATTAAGCACCTATAATGTGCTGAGCAGTTTGTTAAGTGCTGGAGATACAAATAAGAAAAAGACAGTCTGGCTTCAAGGAGCTTACCATCCAATTAAAGAAGACAATACATAAAAAGAAGCTGAAAAGGGGGAGGGGGAAGGACTCACCAGAGGGGATCTGGCTGAGGCATGAGGTTGATAGAGTTGCAACCAAGTTCACTGACATGAAATGAAGTTAGCATGAAAATTCTGAGGTCCCCATTAGACGGTGCTCCTTGAGGGCAAGGCCTGCCTGTCTTTTGCCTTTCTTTATATCCCCAGAGGTTAGCACAGTGACTGGTTCATAGGAGACATTTAATAAATGCTTGTTCCCTTCCCTTGAGGATCTTAAATGTGACTCTGAAAAGCAGCTCCATCCTGCTCCCTGGTGGTAGTTGCTGCCAGTGCACTCGCTTTTGCATTTTTTTTTTATCCCTAGGGCAGCTCCCTCTTTTGCCTTTTGCCTGATGATAGTGGTCTTAGCTAAACATAACATCAATAAGACTTCATGACCATAAGACCTAAAAGGAAATTGACACATGTAGTTCCTGTTTTAAAAGCTGAAATTGATGCACATGATGTACACGATACGCATAAAGGTCTTTGACCTTCAGTCTTTAGTTGATACAAATTTCTCAACGGGAATCCTTGCTCTAGACAAGAAAGGAAAGATGACAGCAGTGGCAGCTGCCTATGCAGGGCTTGTAACTAGCTGGTCGTGGCAGAAGAGAAGGGAGTTTAGCATCTTTGCATTGGGGACTGGAATACTTCTAGATATTTCTTTCTCGCCAGTTCTCTGCCAAAAAGGGTTCTCCTCTCTCTCTCTCTCTCTCTCTCTCTCTCTCTCTCTCTCTCTCTCTCTCTCTCTCTCTCTCTCTCTCTCTCTCTCTCT
>CM053624.1:61411186-61474163 GCA_028646595.1 Phalanger gymnotis
TCAACAATTGATTATTCGCTGTCTGTTGTGAGAATTTGGAGATCTACTACCTTCAGGTGTAGTCCATTCCACTTTTGAATAGCTCTAAGATGACTTGGAAGTTTTCCTTAAACTGAGTCAAAATCTGCCCTTCGGCACCTCCATTTTACATTAATTGGTTTTAGTTCTAACCCTTGGGGCCACACAGAATTACTCTCATCCCTTTTCCACATCATGAATATTTAAATAGCCCAAGATCCTATTTATGTTTCCCCAAGTCTTCTTCAGTTTGAACGTCCTGCAACTTGAATATAATGGTGGATCGCTTAAATTGTTAATTTGCTTATGTTTGAAATATGCTCAAGGAAAAAAAAACATATTTAGGATTCATTCACTTCTGTGTCATCCTTTGGTAAGAATTTTAAGTAGTCCACAGGAGTATCACTAGTGAAAATAGTTCTATGACTTGTTATATTATTAGAGTTAATGTTCCTTGTCCCTTAAAATAATCTAACTTTTAAAAAACTTTTCTGTGCACAGATATTTGAATTTGACTTGAAGGGTGTGCCATTGGACTTTTCATCTGCTCTCGACATCATTGTGAAAGATTTTGAGACAATTGGACAGAATAAGTAGGTTGCTTTTCTGCTATTTTACTTGTGCTATCATCATGTTTTTATAAAAAGGAATGTATTTAATATAAAGCAGTAAAAATTTTCAATTTTCAAAAAATTTCAATTTCAGTGTTAATGCAGATCGTTGTATGAACATGGTATATTGTACATAGGACTACTATAGGTGTCTGTTAATCGCTTGATATGATGGTTCTGGTTTGCGTGACTGCGGCTAAACAGGACCAAAGGATTTGTTTGTTTTGATTCACTGGCTCATTTGTAAGGTTCCATGATGGATGAGGGAGAGAGAAAAAGTATATTTCCACGTCTGACCTCTCAGACCATCTCTCATCTAAATTTCAATCGTTTGTTGGATACTCACTAGCAAATCCTATCAATCCCTCGAGATGGATATCTTTTCTGAATGTAGTGCAAGCTCTGGGGCTTATTCTTCCAACTCCTCTTGCACTGTCAGGTTGTTTTCCCCAGAGCATGGCTACTCCTTTCCTCCTGGTTCTAAGGATTACCCTGAGGGATCAGTCGATTCTCTAATACTATTGCTCATAAGCCCCATCTGGTGTGTTCCCTCCAGTATCATTCATCAGTTTGACGAGTTGATTTCTCCTTAACATTAATTAACCAATTAACATCAATTAGCTTTTACAAAGGGTTGTTTACTGAGAAAGTCTAGCAAGAACCAAAGTACAGGGTGTCCCAAAAGTTGTAGTGAAATTTAATCTACTAACACCATTACTTCTCTACACAAGGCATACATTTCAGTCAAAATGAGTTACTTATGGTCCCCAAACTCAGCCTGTACCTTTTGCTGTTAATTAAGCTTTGGCTTCTATTATTCTGCTTTCTAGGAATGCTCTGTCCCCTTCTCTCCATCTCTCTAAAACCTGCTTTTAAAACTCAGCTCAGATTTCACCTAAAGTCTTTGACATTTCTCCCTAATCTAAACTGTTGTCTATATAATTGATGTGTCAATTAATCACATACCTCTTTGTGACATCTTTTCTTATTATTGTCTTCTTGAACCACCAATTAAATCTTTATTAGCTTTTAAAATATTTATCTCATCTTCCCAATAAGATGATAAGCTTCTTGAAGGCAGGTACTGTGACTGATACTTCTTTGTAACTTTCACAGTTTGTGTCAATAACAATGTCTTGCCTATAATAAATATTCACTGAATCTCTGTTGCTATAATTTTGATTTGGTAGGAGCAGGAGTGATGCGGGCATGGAAAAAAGCAATAAATTGTACATATATGGATTGAGCAAGGAGATGCATGTTGGGAGTGGGAAAAGAGATTATAGATTTTCTATGGGAAATGAGAATCAGGCAGGAATACAACATCAGTTCAGGAGCATAAGAAAGGATCAGTCATCTCACCCACTACTTAGATTAAGCTTATTAGGCAGCCTGCATAAAGAACAGGATTAATAGCATGGTGATAGAACATATTGACTGGACCCAAGAGTTCACTGATATAGGAAGTTCCTTGGTGAAGAAATTATTTCTATCAATACAGTTTGGCATTTTCTTTGCAACTTACAGTTTTAAGGAGTTGCCTAGAACACTGAGAAGTCAAGTAACTTGTCCAGGGTCACACAGCCAGTATGTGTCACAGGTGAGCCTTGAACCTAGGTTTTCCAGGTTTGGAGGCCAGCTCTCTGTCCACTATGCCATACTTTCTGAACGATGAAAATGGATAGGTTATCTTGGGTTGTTTCTATAAAATACCAAAGTAACTAATCAATTCAGTTAAAGTAATTGTTGGGTAGGTGTGAATAGACTTCCCTTCTCTTGCCTTCCCTTCCCTTCCAGCTACATTTTCCCTGGATGAACTAATTTTCTCCCATAGATTCAATCACCATTTCTGGGCACATGATCCAGACATCATTTATTTCCGTTATTTCCAGCGACCTGCCAGATATAGCCCCCTGGATGTTCCATTAACATCTCAAATTCATCATATTTAAAATGGGATTTATCATCCTCTCTCCTAATTCCATTTCTTCTCCAAACTTCCCCATTTCTGTTGTAGATGCCAATTACCAGGTCACTTAGAATTATCCTAGATTCTTTATTTTTTCTCAGTATTTTCCTAATATCTAGTCAGTTCCACATCCTATCAGTTCTGTTTCTACAATATCTCTCATATCAGTCCATTTCTCTTCGCTAAAACATAACCTCAGTTCAGGCCATCATAGTCTCTTACCTAGACTATTATGGTTGTTATTGTTTGTCCTTCATTCTTGAAGAGGACCATGACATCAGGAAGCTGATGACATGACTTGCAAGTAAATTGGATTTAAGTGAGGGAGGGCTGTGCAAAGTCACCAGCCTCACTTTCTTCTCTGCAGCCATCTGGGTCCAGTGGCCAGATATAGATCAAGATGACTGGAGATGGCCCCCAGACCATGGTAATCTCTTAATTGGTCTCTCTGTTTCTAGTCTCTTTCCTGACCATGAAATGACATTTTCCACACAGCTGCCAATTTAATCTTCCAAAGAGATAGATCTGACCATATCATTCCCATATTAAAAGCCATTGGTAGTTCTCTATTGTTTCCAGGAGAAAATACACACTCTTTTTTTCTGGTATTTAAGGCCCTCCACAGACTTGGCCCAATTTACTTTCTATTTTTTCTATTCAATTTTATTTTATTTTAAATTCTGAATTCTCTCACTCCCCCTTCCCCTTCCTTAACTAATGAGAAAGCAAAAACCAAAAAACAAAACCTGTTAAAAATATATATATAGTCAAGGAAAAAAAATCCTGCTTTAGCCATGAAAAAAAAAGTTTCAATCTGTATTCCAAATCCATAACCTCTCCATCTGGAGTTGGATAGCACATTTCATCATTAGTCCTCTTTCTAGCTTTATTTTGAATTACTCTCCATTACACAGTCTGCATCTTATATAAGCTGTACTTATAGCTGTTCCCCAAAGATGACATTCCAACTCAGAGGCATGCTGACAAATGTTTAACAGATGGAAACTTAATCTGCATTATTAAAATTTCCTCCTTCATTTTCTTGAGTCTAGACAATGAACAAAATGAGAAATCAAGGCCTAATTTGTAGCACCTGCCCATTTCTCAGTTCCAAATTTTCACACTGAAAATTTAACAAATGACCTGTTGTCCTCCTTACTGTCATGGATTCCAATAAACTATCTTCTCTACCTAGAATGCATCACTTCTTCCTCTCCAACTTTCAGAGTCCTTGTCTTCATTCAAGGCTTAGGGCTCTGGTGCCTTGTCCTCCATGAAACCTTTCCTGATCTTCCCACCTCCAGCTGTACTGTTCCCTCGTTCCTCCAAATATTTACTGAAATGCGCATGGGTTCTATCTTCCTAATCAAATACAGGCTTCCAGGACTGTTTTATTTTTGAATTTGATCTCTAACACCTAACACAGTTCCTGGAAAATAGCAAGCTCCCAATAAATGTCTGTTCAATTAATTAATTAATTAACAGTAGGTTGGCAACCAAGGGGTAAATATTTCAGTCACAGCAACACCGGAACATCATCTACTAAGGCCCAGAGTGGTTGTGAGCTGCATGAGAGCAGTATCACAAGAAGGAGAATCAGAGGGGTCATTTATTGTATAGGTGGGGAGCTTGAAGTGGATTTTACACACATGGATTTGCTAACAGAAAAAAATCTACTTATTGAGATTTCTGAATTCAGAATGGTTGGCTTTATTATTCTATACACACAACAGGGTAATGAATAAGCAAAAAAACCCCAATACCACTTTCTTATGATAAGGATGGAAATGTGATGTTAGGTAGCGGAAAGAGCTGTGACCTTGAAGTCACCCAAATTCAAAGAGAGTCAATAAACAGGGCTGCCGTTTCCTGATCCCTCTTGCTTTTCCTTCTCAAAGCAGCTTGTTATTCCTATATTCCTCACTTTCACCCTGGGCTCTGTGATATTTATTTATGTAAATCTTGTCTCCAATCCTCTCAACATAGCTTCAGGAAGGCAGATGTTATTCATTATTTTTATACCTGTTGCTTTGTCTGTAGTAGGTGCTCAACAACTGTTTAATTGAATTGAATAGATCTGATAGGTTAATTAGAAATAAAATGTAGAAGATTTGTGGGTACCATGCTTCCCTCTCTTAGAGCTCATTTGCATTTCAGGAGGGAGAAGGGAAGTGAATAACACAGTGCCTCCCAAGTGTCTGGGGCTCCTCCTCTTCCTCATTTGATCCTCAAAATGACCCTGGAATGTAGGTACCATTATTATTATCCCCGTTTTGCTATTGAGGAAACTGAGGCAAACAGAGGTTAAGTGACTTGCCCAGGGACACACAGCTAGCAAGTAGCTGAGACTGGATTTGAATTCAGGTCTTTCTGACTCAGGACCCAGTGCTCTGTGCCCTATGGCCCCACCTAGCTGCCTCTAAGAGGCCTTCAGTACTTTAAGGCCAAGAAGTACCTTGACTTAAACAATTCAGACTCTGGAGCAGGGCCTAAGCAGAGCCTCAACTAGGACAGGGCAACTTGGGGCTTTGTCAAAATTTTAGCGTCAGCACTTGTACTTTTTTCAATGGGCAGAAGCACCAGAAAGCTCCCTAGGGAGAAAGATCGATACAGTTGAAAAGAACCTTGGCTTTGGAGTCAGAGGATATGGGTTCAAATCCTGCCCTGCTACCTATCTGCATCACTTTGAGCATATCTCTAGCCTCTTCAGGATTCAAGCTCTTCATCCATTAAAGGAAGGGGCTAAAACTTGCACGGTGGAAAGAACGTTAGCATGGGGTTCTGATCCCACAACTGACCTTGGTCAAGTAACTCTCCCCCTCCCCCATCTTCCTCCTCCCTCCGCGCTTCAGTTTCCTGAGAAAGTTGGACTAAGTGGCTTCAGGAGTGTCCTTCAGCTCCAGATCTATGTTTCCATGACCATAAGGTCCCCTCCTGCACTAACCTATGCTCCTAAGAGGCCTTGCAGCATTCCAATGTCTCTAGAGCCTGGACCTGATGTTCCAAGGTCTCCAGGGTCTCTCTCACTCTGGACCCTTGTTTCTTGACATCCAAAATTTGAATTTGATTTTTAAAAACTGTTTTGAAGGCCCCTTCAATGGCCCTGGATACACATTGTAGTGCTTAGAGAGCCTGACGCCTTAGTGCTTAAAAGCACAGAGTGGCTCAGCTTTGGGCTGGGGGAACTGTTTTTGAGTAGACAGAAAAGTCAGATCAGCAACAAGCACTTATGAAGCCCCTCTATGTGCCAGGCACTGTTCTACATCCTCTGGGGAGACAAAGGAAGGCAAAAACAGCCCCTTCCCTCCAGCAGCTCACAATCTAATGGAGGAGTCCACAGTCAGACATCCATCTAAGAAGAAAGACACATACAAGAGAAATTGGATGTAATCTCAAAGGGAGGACATTAGCATTGAGGGAGAAAGCATGTATTCAAATAAGTATAGAAAAAGTAATTTTTTGAGGTAAACACTAACATGTGGGGGGGGGGAAGGAATCATACAGCAGGCCTCTACAAACTCAACACAATGGCATAATTAGGCAATTATCTGGATGATTCACTTTTAAAAAAATCCTGCCTGGACAAAATTGATATTTTTTGTTGGAATTCTGTTATTTACTTTTTTGAAAAACTTTACTTTCTTAGTGGAAGTTTGATTCTTGAGAGAAAAGTATTTGAATACTGGGTAAAGGTTTTCCTCACCTGTCATGTCCCTGGAGGCAAAACATTCCTTTAGCATTGGAAGACATGCCCCATATGTTGGAGCTCTGGTTACTGGAAGATAATGGCTTAAACTCAGCAAATAGTTGCTGTGTTTAACATCTGCTCTGCCTACAATTATAATTACCATATTTCCCCATGTATAAGATGCACCTTAATTTGAGGGCCCAAAATTTGAAAAAAAATACATTACATAAAGTTATTGAACTCAAGTTTTATTCATCTGCCCATAGCTTTCAGGCATCTTTCGGACAAGTCTGGTACGTGTACGCATACTTAATCCATTCTGTTTCATGAACCTGAAGCACCAATTGTGTCCTCCTTTGAAATCAGTAACTTCTTTTTCATCAGCAATTCTTCTTGCCTCATGCTGAACCATCTTTGTGGACACAGTAATTCCAATTGATCTTTGTTCTTCAATCCATATCTTCAATTCCTTCTCTAAATCAGGCCATTTTGCTAACTTGCCTCTCATGGCCTTCTGCCCTGGCATTTTCTGTAGGGTTTCTTCTTCTCATAGCCAGTCTCAGATTGTTTTCTCAGTTGGTGGAGGACCAAACTTACATTCAGCAGCACGATTTCCATTCACTTTTGCAAACTAGATCACTTTTAATTTGAATTCAACCCTGTACGAAAATCTTTTTGAGCCATTTCAGTGCAGAACGTGGCAAAATGTAACCTAATATACTGGTAACAAATGTGGAACAATGAATGCAAAGACAAGTGTGAAAAAGCGAGAAATGCAAGTAAAAAAAATCTACAACCACTGTATAAGACACACCCAGTTTTTAGACCCCAAATTTTTCGGAAAAGGGTGTGTCTTATACATGGGGAAATACGGTGAACAGACCCAGCCCTGAGACGATGGGCAGGGCTACTTGATCACAATCGTGTGTGTAAGCATGTGTGTGTGTATGTGGAGAGAGAGAGAGAGAGAGAGAGACAGAGAGAGAGAGAGAGAGAGAGAGAGAGAGATTGTTGTTCAGTTATTTCAGTCATGTTCCACTCTTCATGACCCCTTTGGGGATTTTCTTGGCAAAGACTGCCATTTCCTTCTCCAATTCATTTTACAAATGAGGAAACTGAGGTAAACAGGGTTAAGTGACTTGTTCACAGTCACATAGCTAGTAAGTATCTGAGACTGGATTTGAACTCAGCTCTTTCTGACTTCAGGCCCAGCACTCTGTCTACTATGCCACTTAGTTGCGATAGATAGACGATAGATAGATAGATAGATAGATAGATAGATAGATAGATAGATAGATAGATAGATAGATAGATAGATATAAAGTGTGTAGGACAAAGTTCATGCCATAAGTAGTTAGTGGTCTTCATATCATCTCTCCTTTAAGCTGTAGGATGAGGACAGACACTTCCCCAAATCTTACACCTCCCTCCTTGCTGCCATGAGAGTGACCATCCAGCCCAGAAAAAGAGAGGACTGCTAACTAACTAGAAACTGATCATCTTAGCTAAAGTGGCAGAATATAAGGATTTTTACCCCAAGAGCTGTAGCAATTTCCCCTTACGGACAAGCAGATATGCGGGAATTTTGGAAATCATCTGCTTTTTGGCTGAAAATGCAAATTTTCCCTCTTTTTCCTACTACTTTTTAAGCAAGAAACACATGCAAGCACATGCTATCTGAGGCAGAATGATAAAGAATGATAGTAATGACAGTTACTGGTGTTTGTATGGAGTTTTAAGGCTTTAAAAAGCACTGTGCCAGTGTTATTCCAAATGGACATGACAGCAACGTCAGTAAGTGCTATCTAGGTGAAATTTGCCATGGATGTCCTTCTCCCCTCTGTTTCCTGATACTCGCTCAGGCTGGTTCTATCTGGGCTCTGCCTGCTGTTCCAAACATAATTTTTTTCTTCTTTTGACCCATCATAACCTCAGGCTGCTGTTCAGTTGATGAAAGGAACACTAGAGATTATTTAGTCCAAGCCGTTTCATAGATGAGGAAAAAGAGAGGAAAAAACTAGTTTACCTCAACCCAAATGGCGAATTAGTGACATAGCCATTGTAGGAAACCGGATCTCTTGACACTCAGTCTAGTGTTTTTAAAGGTAAAGAAACTGGCGGGTGGAGGGGGAGCACTTGTGCTGGACAAATTGCTCAGCTGAGTTTTCAGGGCCTGCTCTTCTCCAAAGCTGACTCTCTTCTCCACTGCCAGCAGCCATGGTGTGAAAGCTGCTTCCACCCTCATGTGACTGCTTTTCTGTATTTATCTGTGTTTGTCTGGAATACATACATCTGATTGGGTTGTGCCTTGAACTCGTTTGCACCAATGAACTCTTGAACATTCTCTCTCTCTGTCTCTCTCTCTCTGTCTCTCTGTCTCTCTGCCTCTCTCTCTCTCTCTCTCTCTCTCTCTCTCTCTCTCTCTCTCTCTCTCTCTCTCTCTCTCTCCTGCTAGTTTCCCTGGGAAGGAGGTGAATGGAAGAGAGGGAGAAGGGAGGAATCCCTCTCCTTTTCTCCTTCCATAAAGTTCTCCTGAGTTAGTACTACCTCATACTTCCCAGAATTTAGCAATTTAAAGCCCCCAAGATGGGCAAATTTTGCTTATCAATGGAATCTGTCCTTTCTGATACCTTCAAGGGACTTGTTCCTACCTTATAAAAATATGGCTGCAATTTTACAGTTAAATACCTTGCTACTATATCAAAACTTCATTTTTTTGTTCAGTCATTTCAGTTGTGTGTTATATTTGACACTTAGTGACCCCGCTTGGGGTTTTCTTGACAGATAGTGGAGTGGTTTGCCATTACCTTCTCCAGCTCATTTTCCACATTACAGATGAGGAATTGAGGCAAACAGGGTGAAGTGACTTGCCCACAGTCACACACAGTAAGTGTCTGAGGCCAGATTTGAACTCAGGAAGATGAGTGTTCCTGACTGCAAGCTCAGCACTCTACCCGTTGTACCACTTAGCTGCCCTGAAACTTCATTATCTCTGATGAAATCTGGCGACTATAGAAACCGAACTGAGAAGATTATATTATTTTTCTTACACATACATATAATAAAATATATGTATATATGTATGCGCATACATATACACATGTACATATACGTGTACACATACATTTATATATTTGGCAGACATTTACCAAGTGGTCAGACATCTGGGAACTTCAGACATCTAGAATATAGCATTGACATAGAAATAATTATAACCTTTAAAAGTCTTCTTTGCACAAGGAAAATACCTTTCACAAAGTACATACACTTCATATAGAAAACAGGCACTTAATTCTGAGCTGGAAACAACCTTAGAGATCATCCAGATCGGCCATGCCATTTTAAGGATGAGGAAAGTAAGGCTAAGAGACAGTAAAATCACTGTGCCTAGGGTATGTGGAGTTATTAACGAGGTTAGGACAGCATTAAATAGGCATCGTCGTTGTCTGGTTTCCCTTGAAACATTTGGTTCTTCCTAGATTATTTCACACTGAGCCTGACAGAGTAAATGCTTTTTGACTTGGCTTATTACAAGAATTCTGAAGCATCAGGAGTGGGGCTTGACAGAAGGTGATACCCTAAAAACTGATAGGAAAGGAGGAGACGGCAGAGGCATCAGAGTTATAATCTCTCAAGAGTTTGGAGCCAATATCCCCACATATCCCATTAAACCCCAATGGTCTTACTATATCATAGCATAGCCAAGAAGGTTCACACGGATCACTTTCAATTATCAGGGAGGTTAAAATTCTTCTTAGCTGTCAGTCCTCCATCAAATCTAAGTTAACTGCAATTCACATCATCATTCCCTGATGTCACGTGCCTCTTTGAGAACGAAGGACAAACACAACAACAAAGCTGATCTGTGACAGAGATAGGACTAGCAATTTTGGTGCCATGGACAAGTGATACAAAAGACACACTCAGATCAATTGTTTACAACAGATTCAGTTGGGAGTGGGGCATATATGTAAACCCTGAGCTACCACAAGGCCACTGCTGTGAGGGGACAGTTTGGGTCAGGGGAGAAATTACCTGGAACAATTTTTTGGTAAAGTGCTTTGTAAACTTCAAAGCAGTATATGAATGCTAACAATTATTATTAATTATCATTGTCATCCTCATCCTCAACAACAACAACAAAATGTTTAGAATACAATAAAAGCTTCAGTATTAAAAACTGTGGTAACCTTTGGTTAACTAGAACATTTGTAAATTAGGGGTGCCTCATTTTCCAATGGTGCTGTATGACTGAAACCTAGCTACTTCCAGTGGTGTGATCTGACAGGCATGTCCACTTAAAGAGCCAAGAATTTTGCTCTTATGCATGTGCCCTAATCCCAAGTACAGAGTAGAAGGAGCCTTTTTCTTGCTGACCTAAAAAATGAAATGTTAACTTAATTATGTGTGAGTCATAAGGAAGCTTTTCTGTTTGTTGAAAACAGACTATTATCTCCCAGAGTTTGTTTGCATTTCTTTCTCTTCCCTTTCAGTCACCCTCACCAATGCCCAGGGCAAAGTTAGAAACAGATCATCAGAAAATGGCAGATGTTACCTTGTCTACTAAGACAAAGTTGAGGGAAAGAAGCCTAATAATTCCAGATTTAAAATGAACCCCACCTCAATTCTACCATGACCACATTTAATTTAAGACAAAATTCCATTTCCTGATGAAAGGTCTCAAACTTGAATGCTTTGGTTCTTGGCCATCAAACAGGTCTTAAGACAGTCCCTTGAAAATAATAGACCTTCCATCAATTTTTATTGATTTCATTTGCCCAAAGGAAACAGCAGAAGGAAGTAAGATTTGAGGGCATTGTGGAGCTGAGAAAAGAGAGCTTTGTCTTTGGACACAATTTTACATACCAATTTATAGACAAAGGTTTTAAAATTAGGAAAAAGAGCCAGAACTGGTTTTTTTGTATGAAATAAGTTTTTGTGGGGTTTTTTGGTTTATTAAAATCTCTAGAAAGTGACATCCTTCTTCTAGATTTATCTTTTTTCTTACAGCAAGTTTAAATATTATGTATATTTAATATCAAGTTTATCTATTATATATTTTTCTTATATTGCTAAGTTTTTTTATATCAAGTTATATCTAGTTTTCACAATCCTGATTTATTTCTCCTCCATATAAAACCAATGTATACAGCCTGGTGGAATGTAAACAAATTGCTTTTATTCTTACATGTACTCTTTGGTATGTTTCTTTCTGTGAACTAGTCTAGTTTTATGGAAAGAAGGGCCCCCAGCAAGATATCAAGTCAGAAAGTGTTGAAGGCATACTTTCCTAATTGAATGACTTATCCTGCAACTGAGTGTGCTGAAAATCAAATGCAGATGTCAAGATGAATTTCCTAATGATTGGAATTGTCTCAAACGGTAATGGGCCACCACCTCTAGAGATGGTGGACCTCCCCTTGTCAGAGTTCTTTAAGCAGAGCTTGGATGGTTAGTTGGGTATATAAGAGCAGAGTTTCCTTTCTGGTAAAGGTTGAATTAGGTGGCTGCTAACATCCTTTCCAACTCCAAATTCTTGAAACTCCCTAAATGGGCACATTCCTTTGGGTGAACATATTACATTTATCAGGAGTACCCTGTTAAAATTCCAATTCCTGGGAAAGATAATAAATTAAGCCCTTTGTAACCATTAAAAGATTATTGTAATTATTGTATTACTATTATTATCTGGGTTGGGGGGATAGGAGAAAAAAAGGAAAAAAGAAATTCACGTGATAATTTTATTATATATTTAAAAAGAATAGCAAGTTGTACATAATAGATTTGCAGTTTTATGTGCAATCATCTTTCTTTATTACACTATGTTATAGAAATGCTTGTTTTATTCCATAAATTAAAAACAAAACAAATAAAAATTTTTTAAAAGATGATTGTAAAATAGTTTACGAGCTGGCTTTTCCGTATGACAGTTAACAGGAGAGGAGGTCTTTGAGGAGATATAAAAGAGAATCCATGTTTTTTATGTCATTTGAGAGAGGATAAGATGGAATCAGAGGTCCTGAGGCTCAGGAATGGTGGGCCCAGACAGGATGCTTTGGGCAATTGGAGAAGAACCATGACAGTGTAGAACCCCTTGGGGTTCTTCACAATTTGGGGTCGGGAATGTGTAAAATCCTGAGTATGCAAAAGAGTATCTTTTCAAAGACTTCAAAAATCTGTCTGTGTTTGGTCCATCCTTGTGCTAGCCTGCTTTTTGTCTTTTGTTCTCTGTTCTTATACATTGGGCCTGTTGCTTCTTACTCTGTGTTTTTCCTTTTTTCTCATCTCTCTCACATGGAGCTTTATGTTCTCTGTCTCTTTCTTCCCCACTTACCACTGGCTCTTTCTTGGCCCTCCGTGTTTCCTTGTTTTCTCTCACTCTCTTATCTCTGTTTCTGCCACATCTAAAAATAAAGCCCTTGGTTAAATTCCCTATTCACTAGGCCCCAGATGATGTGCAGATGGCATGTGAATAGGGCTTTCCGCCATCTGGTACTTCTGAATTTCTGGATGTCTGCATGAGGACGATGATTTTACAATTGATCGCCTATGAATGCAAGTTGCAAAAAACATTTATGGTGATTGTGAGAAATGATAATAAGAAGAAGTATAAACCAAAGAAGAAGCATATATCTGGGGAAGTCTCGCTGGGAAGTCCAAATATGTAGGACAGGACAGGAAAGAAGCAGGAATCACAGTTACATTTGCAGTGTGAGAGTTTTAGTTTGGTGATAAGGAATTATTTCCTGAGAGTAGGAGTTACTGGATATTGAAGTAGATAACTAATAATCAGAAGAAATAAGTTCATGTTTATATAAATTTTAATGTTCACAGGTTGCTTTCTTTATAACAACCATATGAGGTGGGTAAATAGAGTTAAAAGAAACTCTTTCACAAGAAGTCTTTAAAATTGGGCATATCCAAATAGACCCAAGATGCTCAAATGCAAGGCTATATGAAGAGGAGAAGAAGAACAAGATAATAGTTTCCCAATTTTCTCTTCCTTTTTTGAAAATGTGTGATATAGTTGTCAAAATGTGAAGGTCCATCTTCATATTGCACCATCTACCAATCTGGTCACTTATGTATCTACATACTCCCAATCAAATTTATTATAGCTATACAGTAATAAATTGACACAGATCAGTCATCCTCCTTCACTTCACTATAGTTAACACCATCACCACCTTCCACTAGTTTAGCTAAAAATTGGCAAAAGTGAATGAGAAGTTCTAGAATGTTATGACATATCAAGGACATCTTTGTGGTGAACTGACATGTCCCAATGTGCTATCTGTGGACTTCAGATTCCTTTTGGATATTACCATAGCATTCATTTGTATGATGTGGTACATTTTTAGAAGAACTTTCATGGCTATCATTACAATATCTCAGATTTGGCAGCTTAAAGCATCTGGGTGGTGCAATGGATAGACTGCTGAACTTGGAGTCTGGTAAAGCAGAATTTTAATCCTGCCCTAAATGCTAGCTATGTGACTGTGGGCAAGTGACCTAACCTCGTTCGACCTCAATTTCCTTATCAACAAAATATGGGGGTGGACTCAAGGGCCTCTAATGCCTCTTCCAGCTCTAAATCTTAAAGTCTGTGGGATTTCAGAAGCTATCCAGTCCAATCCATACCTAAACAATAATTCCTACTGAGACATGCTCAATGAGTGGGTGGTGGAATCCATCACCCTGTGAGGCAGCCCATTTTCACTTTTTGATATTACTAAATGTTCAGAAGTTTGCAAAGGATGAGATGGATAGAGAGTTTCATGGAAACAATGAACATGAACTTGAACAGACTATGGGAGATAGTGGAGAACAGAAAGGACTATGTGGGGTCGCAAAGAGTGGGACACGACTGAATGATGGAACAACGACAACAAAAGTTGCCCCTGCAACTCTTACCCATTTTACTTCCACTCATTGCTTCTGAGACCAAACAGAATGAACTTAATTCTTGCAGTATACTTGAAGACAGCTATCAAAGACTTCCCGCCCTGACTCCCCACTCCTACAAGTCTTCTCTTCTCCAAGCTAAGTATCTGTTGTTCCTTTAACTCTTCTTCATAAGGATCTCAAGGCCCTTCATCATCCTGGCTGCCTTCCTTTGAAGGGATTCCAACATACCAATGTCCTCTCTAAAATGTAGCAGCCAGAAGTGAATCTAGTACTCTAAGTGTGGAATCTCATTAGAGTCTCAAAACCCTTAAATCTATGTTTAATTCATCCTTCTCTGAAAATGAAAGTGGAATGCTTTTCATTGCTTATGGAAGATGTTAAGTGAAGGGTCCATTTGGAAGATGTTTAAAGGTGAGGTCCTCTTGATTTTCATAGGATCGTAAATTTAGACCTCTTAGGAACCTTGCAAGCCATTTAATCTAACACTTCATTTTATGGGTGAGGAAACCAAGGCCCAGAGTGGGGAAGCGACTTATCCAGTGTCCATAAATAAGTCACTAAGATTCTCTGAGACTCAGTTCCTTCATCTATAAAATGGGATAATAATTTAATGAGGTCACATCCATAAGTGTTTTGCAAAACTCAAAAGCCCAACAGTAATGCCAGCTTCCTCTTCTAGGATTATCAGGGACCATCACTTCTTCAGCCTCCTTTATCTAAAGAAGATAAAGGAATTATTCATTCTGACTCATGGGATCTTTCATGGAACATACCCTTTTAAAAAACCTAAGAGGAATTTCCTGTTAAAGGGAGGCACCTTAAAATGAATGGAAGTTTCCACTTCTCTAATGCAGTTATTTTCTCAGCTCCCCTTAGAATTTCAAAAGAAGCACAAAACTTAGTCTGAAAAACCAATTGGTTGGCTCTTTTGACACTTTCCAGGCTCAGTCTTATGTTGTCCCATTGGAGAAGGGCAGGTTAGACTGGAGTGTTGTGTGACGCCTCTGGGATTTATCAGATTCATGGTGAAATAATCCCTCTTCCAAATTGGGAGCTACTGATGGAACCTGTTTCTAACTCATGCAGTCTACCTTCATTTGGGCTCTTAAAAGTCCATTTTTTTCCTTCATTATTGCTTCTTTAGCTTAGTTCCCTAAGTAGCTGTTAGAAACCCTTTCTGCATTCCTGAAGCCCTCAGTGGTCCACCCTCTTCCTGTTCTACTTCACTGAAAATATTTAGGCTGTCAAATATGAAGTCTCTCCTTTACTCTTGTCACACCTAGGAATTTCTTCATAGCCTTTCATCTTGTTGATGGATTGAGAGATGATAGTCATTAAACATTAATTAAGCTCTTTCTGTGTGCAGGCACTATGCTAAGCACAGTGGATACAAACATGAGAAAAGAAAGACAGCCTCTGCAGTCCACAAAAGGAAGCTGAAAAAGTGGGGGAAGGAGGGAAAGGTAACTAATATGTGGGCAAGGTGGAGGAAATGGGCCAAGAAGTCCCCAGGTAGTACAGCCAGGTGAGAAATGAGGAGGTGTCTGAGCTGAGGTCTCTTCTTAAATGGAGGTTTGGGGTTCTTGGCCCCACCCTTCAATCAGAGAATTGGAGGAGCAGGGATGAGATGGAGGACCAAGGCTGAGGACATCTTGCAGGATGAGGAGATTATTCAAATGATGAACTTTCTCTGGGCCATAGTGGAGAGACTAGTCAGAAGAGTCCCAAAGTAGTTCAGCCAGGTAAGAGATAGATAGATAGATACATATATACATATATACATACATAGATACATAGATAGATACATAGATAGACAGAGAGATAGCAATATATGTGGCAGAGTAGCAGGTGGCAGAGTGGATAGAGTGCTAGATTTGGAGTCAAGAGAACCCGAATTCAAATCCAGTCTCAGACATTTACAAGCTATATGAGTCACTTAATCATTCTCTGCCTCAGTTTTCTCTTCTATAAAATGGGGATGATAATAGCACATTCCTCCTAGGGTTCCTATAAGGATAAAGGGAAATAATATTTGTGAAGTGCTTTGCAAACCTGAAAGTACTATAGAAATGTTAGTTGTTTTTGTTATTATTATTATATCATGTATCTTTATAGTTATTTACATCTTGTCTCCTGGTTAGAATGTGAGCTCTTTTAGGGCTGGAACTGTTTTTTGCTTTTCTTTGCATCTCCAACACTTAACACAGTGCCTGACATATCATAAGAACTTAACAAATGCTTGTTGACTGGCTGTCCCTATTTATCCTTCCCGGCTTCTGTATTGTTTCAGAGGAAGGGATACCTTTCCTTTTGCAAGGCCAATACTTTTCATATTCTCTTGGTGCCGTCTTTTCCTGCCTCCCCTCATATATGCCTCACCATAAGATTTCTATACTGCTGGAGGACAGGGGAGCAGGGCAAGATATGGATTTGTGGGGAGAAGGAAGTCTACCCTGGGACAAATCTACCTTTGATGAAGGTGGAGAGAAGACCATCTGAGGCACAGCCTCGGGGAGTAGGAGGCGAACTCCAGAATAGCCCTTTTGGCATTCTCAATTTCTGTACCCTGGGTCAAGGACTCAGTTATTCCACCCTAAACGATTGTGTTGAGAACCACTGCCGTCACCAACGGAAAATCAAATTTGAACTTTTGTCTCCGGAGGTGCAAAGTAATGGGCCATATGATTTCTTCTCTTGAGCCTTTTGGTTCCCAGTAATTTTTCTGGCAGGAATTTCCAACAATCCACGTGGGCTGATCTCACCGTTAAACAGAAGAATAACTTTATAGGAGTCAGTCTCCCCAGTCAGGAATTCTGCCAGCAAGTTACTCACTACTGGGGCATGCTTCTGTAAAGTTTATACTGAAGTTAATCATGAGTATGTTTTTTCTACTTCTCTTCTAGTCATCCTTTGCTTCACACCCTATCAAAAGAAAACCACTGGTAGTGAAACTCTTAGTAAATACACTTAAGATCATTTATAGCTAGAGACACACTATACATATGCACATATTGTGAATGAATATCGTTATATATGTGTGTGTGTATATGTATATATATATACATACATATATACACATATGTGTGTCTCCACACACAAACCATGCAACTGTGTGTATATCCCATGCTTTCTAGCTGACCTTTTTGGATTGTTTTCTCTAATTAGAATGAAAGCTCTTTGGGAGTAAGGACCCTCTTGCTTGCTTATATTTTTATTCCTAGCATTCAGAATAATGCTTGGCATATAGCAAATGCTTAATAAATATTCTCTATCCTCTTTCTTTATATCTATCATCTATGTATCTGTCTGTCTGTCTGTCCATCCATTCGTCTATGCCTTGCAAACCTGAAAGTACCATAGAAATGTTGCTTCTTGTTATTATTATATCATGTATGTTCATAGTTACTGATACTTGTACCAGCCATTATGACATCCAGTTCCCACGCAGCTGATGCTCATGCTTGGTAACCTCTCAGGCACTGTGCCCTAGTGGAAAGTACGCTGAATTTTGGAGGCTGAGAGAGGGCCCGAGTTCAAATTCTATCGGTCTCTACTCATGTGATCTTGGGCAAATCTCTCAATTCCTCTGGGCCTCAGTTTAATCATCTGTAAAATGAAAAAGTTGGATGAGGTGAATTCTAAGGTCCCCTCCAGCCCTAAATCTATGATCCTATGTGGTTAAGTAGTGAAATATTTAGGAAGGCAATAGTTAACTCTCCTCTTCTCCTTATATTTTTTTTTCTGAAAACATCTGTAATTTATAACCTCCCTGAGCTTAGCTAGAGAGCCTGAAGGCTGTAATCTCCTTTCCCACATGAAGTTTCCTGAGCAGAAGGCTGTTCATCTTTTTTTAAGCTGGGCCCTCGCTTAACTAGACTCTGTTATTTTTCTGTGAAAATACAACAATAACAATAAAAACAACAACAGCCAAGTCTAACCTCTGTCATGTCGCCATGTTTTAAAACACTGGGAAAACAAAGGAAAAAGTGGCCGATTTGAGTGTGGCTTTCTCTAAAGGAAGTCAGTTTGTGGTCAGGCTGAAATGTTCTTGTCCCATGAGTAGGAGGCCAAGTCATCATTTTCCAGGCTTTCTGAGTATTTTGTAACTAGGCAACATTTTAGAAAACAGGCCAAGGAGGCCCTTCGTCTTAGCCATGGAGTGCAGACTTCTCCAAAGGGAACGTTTTATTTCAGCCTGCGTTCACTGTAATCTTATTAAAAATTATGGTTATATACCTACATTCTTTCCTCAACTGAAACTGTTTCTAAAACTATTTTTTAGTGGGAAAGTTTGTAAAAGAAAGTAGCCTCTTCCTTTGAGAATTAAATATGCAGGTTTTGTTTTTATTGTAGTCTCTGCAAAGGATTAATATTTATGAAGGAAAATTGCTTGAAGGTTAGGAAACGGGGTGCAGTGCCTCCCCACAAGGGGTATTTTGACTGCTCAGAGCCAATAATTGATTTCATGTTTATTTTATTCTATTCCCAGTCAACTCCCTTCTTGTTAGGAAGAAAAGGGAGCAGATGTAGGCTGAGTCAGAATAGAGAATGTGAAACTCTGTGTGTTACCAACGAGAGCAGGAGCCACTCAGGATAAGATTGGTCTGGAATTCTGTGTGCACATCCATGCTTTTAAAACTGCTAAACAGTATTTATTACCAAACATAGACACATAGTAAGTAGATTTCTTGTAAATTAAAAGTTCAAAGAATTCAGGAAGAAGAGAGCTGGAAATTTCTGGCCTTGAAGCCTGAGCTGAAATTTCCTAAATAGGTAAATACTGTATAGAGAAACAATATGGGGGAGTAGAAAGGAAAGTAGACTTATAGTCAAGAAGATGAGGGTTCAAATCCCACTGCAGGTGTTTACTATCAGTGTGACCTTGGGCAAGTCACTAAACCTCTCTAAGTCTCCGTTTCCTTTTCTGTAAAATAAGGAGGCAGAACTAGATGACCTTTAAGTTTCCTTCCAGATCTAAGCCCGAGATCCTAAGAATGCTCTGTATAAAGTTTTGATCTAGAATTTCAGAGCCTGGAGTGACCTTAGAGGTGATCTAATCTCCCCTGGAGGGATTTACAATCTAAACGAGGAGGAAACATCTAAATTAGGAGAAACAAAGTAAAAAATATAAATGCACAAATGCAGATTCACAAATTCAAAACACTATGCAATTAGAATCCCAGAATCAAGAATGCTCTAGAATTGTATACTATAGAATTAAACAGGCTAGCACAGTTGAAAGAAGGCTTGTCTAGCAATTGGGAAACCCGTGCTCCAGGGTTAGCTCCACCATTAGCTCTATGAATTTGGGTATGTTTTTGCATCTTTATGGGCCTCTGTTTCTTCATCATTAAAATGATAGGGCTAGATGAAATGATATTTTAAGGTCCTTCCATCTCTGAAATATTGTGCTGTAGGACACTGCAGTTGGAACAGACCATAGAGGTCATGGAGTTCAATCTCTTTATTTTATAGATAATGACTCACTTTTATGCATCACTTTAAAGTTGATGAAGTCCTTTCTACATAGCGGCCCGGTAAGGTAGGCAAAGAGGCATCTGCATGGCTCAGTAGATAGAGCACTGAGCTGGGAATAAGGATAAACCTGAGTTCAAACCTGGCCTGACACTTACTAGTTGCGTGACCCCGGACAAGTCACTTAACCTCTCTTTGCCTTCAGCCTCTGGAGAAGGAAATGGCAAACCACTCCAGTATCTTTGCCAAGAAAACCCCAGGATGGGTTCACAAAGAATTGGACATGACTGAACAACAACAAGGCAGACAAGTATTCCCACTTCTGTTTTAGACATGAGAAAACTGAGACTCAGAACATTAAATCATAGAATCCTAGATTTAGACTAGGATGAACCTAAGAGTTCACTGAGTCTAATTTCTTCATTTACCTTCTTATCTAAAAAATGAGGATAATTGAGGCATAAAGAGGTTACATGGCTGATGCAGAGTGAAGAAAGCAGAATACAGAAAACATTATAGACAATGACTACAACAATGTAAGCAGAACATAACTATCACAAAAGAATCAAAAGTGAATGTTGTGAAATTACAAAGCACAAGCACATCCCCAGAGGAGAACTATGAGTTGACTCCTCCACCCAGGCCTCTACAGACAAGGCTCCATGGGGGCAGAACATTGCTTTTGATGCATTGATAGGTTTTACTGATTTTTTTCTTCTTCCACTTCATATTTTTTTAAATATTGTTTATAATATGGAATGGCTCTCTGGGAGGGAAGGGATACTTGGAGAAATTCTAGTGATGTAAATGCAAAAGATATTAATAAAAATTAGTTATTTTTAAAAAGAGGCAAAGTCTAGGATTACTCAGTATCTGAGGAGAAATTTGACTTCAAAGGCCAGTGTCCTCCTAACTTCAAAGGCCAGTGTCCTCCTAATTTCACAGGCCAGTGTCCTCTTGACTTCAAGGCAAGTCTCTCATCCTCTTACATTATGCTGCCTCTATAGGAAGTTAACTGTCTTGCCCCATCATCAGTCAGTCAGTGGTAGACTCTGAACTCAAACATAGTTCTCCTAATGTTAGTGCCTCAAATAAGTTGAACCCATAATTAAGAAGAATTCTTTTCCTATATTTCATTTTGAAGACAGAAAAAAAGTCACGAGGAAACAACTCCTATGGGGAATTCATTTTAAAAACCTGTCTTCCAAGACATGCCCGGGGGTCAGTCTCCATTCAGCACAATCTCCTACAGCTTTTGCTGTACTCAGAATAGTGACCCTGCAACACTGAAATAATCCTGAATCTTTGAAAAAGCATAGTTGTATTCAGTGGCTGATGCCTCTTAAGGCAGGAAATGAGACTAGAGGTATTTTAAAGGGATTTTTCAACAAAAGTTGGGGCAAAAATGCTTTCTTGCTCTGGCCCCTCAACCCTCCCTCCCATCTCTGCCCTCATACATTTTGTAACAACTTGTTGTGAGTCTCTCTAATTCATTAACTATGGATTATTGTGTATCATAATTATTGGTGAATAACTTATCCTCCTAGAACAGGCATTCTTAACTTGGGGTCCATAGACTCCTAAGGAGTCTGCAGATAGATATCAATGGGGTCCATGAATTTGAATGAGAAAAAGAAAATTACATCTTTTTTCCCTTTATTTCCTTCCTTTCTTTCTTTCTTTTTCTTTCTTTCTTTCTTTCTTTCCTTCCTTCCTTTCTTTCCTCCCTTCCTTTCTTTCCTTCCTTCCTTTCTTTCCTTCCTTCCTTCCTTCTTTCTTTCTTTCTTTTTTTCTTTCTTCCTTCCTTCCTTCCTTCTTTTCTTTTCTTTTCTTTCTTTCTTTCTTTCTTTCTTTCTTTCTTTCTTTCTTTCTTTCCTTCTTTCTTTCTTTCTTTCTTCCTTCCTTCCTTCCTTTCTTTCTTTCTTTCTTTCTTTCTTTCTTTCTTTCTTTCCTTCTTTCTTCCTTCCTTCCTTCCTTCCTTCCTTCCTTCCTTCCTTCCTTCCTTCCTTCCTTCCTTCCTTCCTTTCTTTCTTTCTTTCTTTCTTTCTTTTTCTTTCTTTCTTCCTTCTTTCCTTTCTTTTTTTGAGGCAATTGGAGTTAAGTGACTTGCCTCGAGTCACAGAGCTAGTATGTGTCTGAGGCTAGATTTGAATTCAAGAAGATGAGTACATTTTCATTTTCACTCGCCTCTAATTGAACTATAACATTTCCTTCAATTTTGAATTTTAAAGGCCTATTATTCTGTAAAATGACCTGTTTCCTTCTTCTTTCCTCCCCAGATTGATTGGCACTGCAACAATACCACTGAAGGCCTTGACAGGTGGAGAGAGCCGATCTCTTCCTTATAAAAGCATAACTTTGGTAAATGAAAGAGGACAAGATACTGGGGTAAGTGATTTCCCTCTTACCGGAAAGTATTCATCTCCAAAGTTCACATGAAAGCTTTTATATAAGAAATATGTGTGACAATAATACTGTGTCTGTTACATATAAAGCAAAAACATTGCTCCAAGATGAATGAATGAAAAAGTACTTATTAAGTTCAAGCAGGGAGGATACAGATAGAAAAGCAAGATAGTCCCTGCTCCAAAGGAGCACACACTAGGGTGGGGGGCAGCACACACTGGAGGTGTCAGCTACAAGTCAGATGGAAAGGTTCCCTGGCCCTTAGAGTACAGCTGCAAAGCAGATGGTAAGGCATCTTCTTTAATGTCATTTCCACTAATTAAATCACATCAGTTTCTGATGTTGAACCATTTGACAGTACCAAGGACTTTGGTGGCAAAAACTTTCTTTTCTAGGTCTTCAATCACTATGGCTCTTAAAGAGGCAGGGGCTGCAGAACTTGCAGAAGCAGTTGCCTGGTTGCATCATCAGGGAGGGCTGTGAGGGCTGGGCTGAGAGCAGGAGTGGGGATGGGGGTATGTGCTGCCATTTTGAGGCTCTTGGGCTTACCTGCTTGTCAATGACTGTTTGTTAACATTTGGGGTTGGTGTCACCGAAGAAGGCAGGCCCACTCTTCACACCAATTTCTTCCTTCAATGATGGCTGCCAAGCCCAGGTTGGAAGCGGATCCAGTGGTCTGTAAGGCATTGCTATTCCCAAGGTCTTTGGGATCAAGGTCATGTGGTAACTCCATTTGGGTCAATCAACCAATCAATAAACATTTATTAGATGTCTACTATATGCCAGGCTCTGTGCTAAATTCTGGGGATACAAAAAGAGGCAAAAGACAGTTCCTGTCCTCAAGGAGTTTATAGCCTAATGGAGGAGGTGGTGGGCAAGAGGATAGTGGTGTTGGGAAAAGATTGACAAGGTCTCTTAGCAAAATGGGTTGGTTTCAGAATAAATCATCAATACAATCAATTAACTGGTTTACAAATTCCATAAATATGAATCATGATTCCATATAATGAGAAGAACCTACATGTGCCTATATCCATGTATGCATATACTCATGGGGGTTTATTTATCTTTGCAGGGATATGCTTATCCCTGCATGTTTGACACAACTCAGAATGTTCTTTAGCAGTCTGCAATGCTTTTGAATACACATGATAACCCTTTCTTATGGTATTTGTAGCTGAACTGAGTCTGATTTCATAGCATGTGTCTCATTGGATGAGTAGGTTACAGTAATCCATTGTTAAAATAGAAATCTCATCTAGAAACACTGTTTATTGGGTAGGTTCACATAATATCCAAGGAATGCACATGAAACTGTGTCCTTCTGTCATGCTTGGCTCTGGACCACCCCCATCATTGACTTTTCAGCTTATGTTCCATTATATCTGAGCCCTGCTAAAAGATAAATCCAATCTGGGCTGACAGTCACTACAAGTTCATTCATGCTTGCCTGTTCCCACTATTTCTAGTTTACAAGACAATGTTACCATTCATTCATCCCCCACTGACTCCTCAGCAACAGCAAATTCCTTTGGCTAAGTGAACATTCTACTCTCATTCCTTTGGTCCTTCTGGTTCTCCCATCCTTTAGAGTTTATGAGCTTGGGAACTTCTCTTTCAATTGGGAAGACTGCCCATCATATATAAGATAGGTCCTCCCTTCACTAGCTATCTCTGCTTTCTTGAAAAATGCTGCTTCTGCCATGTATGTCCCCACAGCTCCTACGTAGATTTCAGGAGAGGAGATGCATTCATTGAAAAGTTCTAAAGTGCCCTACAGATGCACTGACTCTGTCTGCCCTTATTTATTTCTACTCAGGCCACAATCGATCTGGTGGTCGGCTATGATCCTCCAGCCGCGGTGGCTACAAATTCAAATGACCCAGGCGGGACCAATGTAGAAGGCACTGGAGGTAAGCTCAGTTTTCATCTACTGGTATTGAAAATGTGCAATGAGAGTAATTCCCTAGAGTTATCTAGCATGTCATAGTCTCCATTACTTTCTCATAGATTATTTCATTTGATTCTCACAGCTACCTACAAAAGTCAAGCCAGGTGTTATTAACCCCGTCTTATAGAGGATAATAGGAAACAGGTTCAGAGAGGTTAAGGTCAAGGTTACTCAGCTTAGTTGGCTATGTATCTGAGATTAGAGCCCAGGCCTTCTGATTCCTGGGCTTTTCCTGTGTTTCTTCTCTGTATTATCCTGCGTCATTTGCCATTTACTTTATGATTGTTAATCTTGGCTTCCCAACTGGGCTTAAGTTCTTTGAGGGCAAAAACCCTGTATTATACTTTTTCATATCTTCTACAATGCCTAGAAAATACAATGTTGAGCTTAATACAGAGACGGTTGCCTGGTTGGTGAATAAATTTTTCTATCCTCATTGACAGTCCTTTTTAACATCAGTTACTAGGCCTGTCATGCTGGAAGGGGCTTCCTATTTTTAAAAAGGGGAGTGGGAAGGAGCCTAGTAGGCAGAACTGAAGGGTTAGATGTCCCTGGGATTCTGCTCACAAGACCTTGTGTCCCGGGGTTGCTCTCCTCCAGTAAGTAGCTACACATACACATTTGTGCTCAAAAAGTAGATTTTTTGTGAAGCTTGCCCCGGGCACTCAAATCACTAGATATAGGTTAGTAGGCCCGCAGCTATTATGACATCTTTTCTCTAAACAGATAACACCTTTGGAGGAGCACATGTGTTAGATTGTTCTTTCCAGAAGTAGGGACGGGGGCATGCTGAGTCACCCATACTCTTACACAGACGCCCTCCCCCCATTCCTTTGGATCAAATGTTCTTGTGAAGCTTTCTTTGAAGTTACCTTTCCAGTGAGCAAATCCACACCCTGTTCTCACTGGCACTAATCTCTAACCCACTGAGCTAACTGGTCTAGGCATGCTAGTACAGTGGAGAACACTTTGACAATCAACTTGCTTCTCTTAGAAGGGTGTGGTTAATATAGCTTCGAGATCAGGCCTGTATGCAGGCAATTTATACAATGCAGCCCCAGAAGGAGTTATGTAAAAATGTAAGGAACATGTAGGGGCTGGGATAAGGTAGGGGAGATGATTTACAGCTGAGTTCAGGGTGTCTCTGATGGGATAATACCAAGAGCGCTCATTTCAGATCCAAACATTCTCCAGGGCAGTATTTGTTGGATACCAAATAGTTTTCTGTCTCTTTAAGGGCAAATTTCCTGCTAAAATGTGTCTTTGCTTTCATGTTAGGAAGCAGCAGAAATAGCTCAAGCTTTTTCTTCCCCTGAGTGCTCCTCTTCGATGATATCTGAGTAGAGTGGTTGGATAACAGCATTGTGTACAAGGCTGACCCACTGCTGCCTGAGCCTGGTTTCTCTCCCTTTATTACCTGCCTCACTCCAGCAAGACAAATATTTGTTGAGTGTCTGTGCATTTAGCACTGCTAGACATTCCAGTCCATCTTTTTTTTTTCCTCCCTTCGTCCTTAGCTCCTCCAAGAATGTAAGAGCAGGGAAGGGCCTCTTTTCTCTACTCCCCCTTTCCTGAATTTGAGGGTCAGTTTTACTGGGTTGGCCAAGTTCACGATGAAGGGCTGGATATTCTTAAGATACAATCCACTTCCATTCAGGTCCCATTCAGGCTGCCGAAAGGGGCAGGATAGTGGTGTGGAGACTATAAAGACCCCCTCTTTTGGATCCTCTCTGCTTCTTCTCATACTGGCAACAGACATGTCATAGAAAAATCTTGGTTCAAATCCTAGCTCTAACTACTGGTTTCTCACTTCTAAAATGAGAGGGCTAGATTTTGTGGTTTCTATTGTCTTTTCTATCACTAACATTCTAGAATCCCGTGAACTTGTTTCTTGATCTATAAAATGAGGAAGTTGGACTAGATTAGGTTCTTAGCCTAGAGTCTGTGAATTAAAAAATTATTTTTGATAATATTTTAATATAATCAGTTTCCTTTGTAATCCTATGCATTTTATTTTTTGCATGTAAAAACATTATTTTGACAAGGAGTCCATAGGTTTCAGTAGACTGCCAAGGGGGTCCATGTCACAAAAAAAGGTTAAGAATACCGGATTAGATCATCTCTCTTGTCCCTTATCAGAATCTATAATCCTCTGAACCAGATTACCTTAAAAAGAACAAAGGAACCCCTTTGCCTTCTCCACTCTTGGGTGTAGTCACTGACTTCCCGGTCAAACTTGGGGAGGGGAGGAAAGACTGCCCATTGTTGGTTTTTGCAGCCTTGTTTTATTTTAAAAGCTGTTACCATCAACTCTTCCAAGGGAATAGGACCAGATGACTGTCAGAGAGTGAGATCAGGGTCTTCTTTAAATTTTAAGAGTGTTAAGGGTTCCTGAGACCAAAAAGTTTAAGAACTACTGGCTTAAGGGGTACAAATGACTTGTCCTATCTTTGTAGCTGAGACAGATCTCATAGGGGTAAATAAACCTCACGGGATTAGAACTGCAGGGGCCCTTAAAGTCGTCTAATCCAGGGATTTTTTTTAACATTTTTCCATATTAGTCTTGTTGTGAAAGAAGAAACAGACCGAAAGAAAACATGCATACACACACACCTACAAGTGAAAATAGTATGCTTTGATCTGCATTCAGACTCCATCAGTTCTTTCCCTGTATGTGAGTAGCATTTTTCATCATGAATCCTTTGGAATTGTGTTAGAGATTCTTATTCTTTTTTGTGTCATAGCCTTGGCAGTGTGGCACAACCCATGGTCCCCTTCTCAGACTAGTGTATTTAAAAATGCATAAAGTAAAATATTAGAATTACAAAGGAAGCTGATCATAGTGAAATATAATTATCATAGTAATTTTTTAACAGTTCAAGAACTCTCATTGAAGAAGCTCTAATCTTGTCCAAATCTCTCATTTGCCAGAAGAGCAGTCTGAGGTCCAGAGAGGGGAAGGGGCAGTTCCAAGTTTGCACAGTGGCAGACTCAGGATTCACACCCAAGTCCCCTGACACCAGACCCAGTGCTTTCCCCACTACCTTATGGGTCAGGGTTAAAAAGCTTTACCCAGGAATGAAGGGAAAGATGAAAATAAAACAAAAGTACAAAGTTCCAGATGGTCAAATTTACAAAGACAGAAATCCCACTTAATCCCATCTGTTGGTATTTAAGAAGCTTGGCCAAACATTCTCCTCTTCATTGCTCCCTGGAATTCTTAGGACCCTCCCAAATCAATAGCCATCAGGACTACCTAAGAGACACTTGAGGATTCCTGTCTGTGGGCAGTGCCCAAGAGTATTCGATCTATGGATAAGTGCATTTACATGTCGGCCAATTATCCAGGCTATTCTAACCTTGTTTACACTTAAAGAGAGATTTTTTTAAAAGAGAGAAAGAGAAGAAAAAGCAACTGAAGGGGAAAAAACAGCTTTTCTCAGTAGAGAAGTAGTAGGGAGTACATGGGAGAGGGGAAAGGAAGACCTAGAAAAAAGGAGACTGTGTCCCACACAGAAAAGAGATGGGAGAGTGGGGGAGGGGCAGTTAGCATCCTACAGATTCTTTCTCTCTCTCTCTCTCTCTCTGTCTCTCTCTCTCTCTCTGTCTCTCTCTCTCTCTCTGTCTCTCTCTCTCTCTCTGTCTCTCTCTCACTCTCTGTCTGTGTGTGTGTGTGTGTGTGTGTGTCTGTCTGTCTGTCTCTGTCTCTGTCTCTTTTTCCGTACACTTTTCTCATAGAACCCAGGGAACTTGTGTCCTCATGGTAGCATTCCCTTGTAAGCAGTTCTTACAAGGCCTTCTAGGGCCTTCCCAGGAGGAAGCTGTTTTCTGGAGATCAAAAGGTTTCTGCCTTCCCAAGCTTTGGTTATGACACATGCTAGAGAGATTTGCAAGAGGGAGGAGGGAAACAGAATTTTTGGCCTGGCAATTGCAGTGAAATTGCAAATGTTTCTGCCATTAAGATATCTGGGAGATATTATAAAGGCAATATACAATAATGGATAGAATGTTGGCTGTGGAGTCAGGAAAACTCAGGTTTAAATCTAGCTTCAGACACTTACTGTGTGACCCTGGGCAATCCAAAAAAACCTCTCTGTGCCTCAGCTTCCTTATCTGTAAAATGATGAGATTGGGCTCAATGGCTTCTAAGGTCCTATCTAAGTCTCTGACCCTCTGATCTGTCCCCTTGTGCCTTCTTCCAGGCTCTGAGATTTGATAGGGTGAATACTTCTTTGATCACGTAGATCAAAACCCCTTTACACCTTAGCAGATGGTCTTCATGACTTGCTGTGGCTATTTTAGCATAGCGTAGCAGTGACTCTTGTGTGGATAGAGTACAGGACTTTGAATTAGGAAGGCCTGGGTTTGAATTTTTCTATGGACTAGTTAACCTCTCCAAGCCTCAGTTTTCACATCTGTAATATGAAGATACTAATTCTTGTTGGTACCTACTGGACATGGTATTTGGAAGACTCAAAGTGGGAAGGACTGAAGGTAAGGAGCCTTTCTGAACTTGTCTCTGCTGGTCCTCCACCTCTGACATGGTGCCTATAGTCAGAGTCTCTCCAGCTTAGTAGGAGGTTGTGATCAGCTGCAATCAACATAGAGAAGGCTAGATCACCTCCACACCATGACATGATGTCAGAGGAAGATTAGTGAGGAGGATGAGTGCAGAAGCCACTTATAATTAAGAGCTATTGAGGTTGCCAACCCTATGTTTAAATGGATGCCCACAATATTGTGCAGGTTCCATGGTTAAAATCACCGAGCTGAAAGGGACCTCTGGATACCATTTAGTCCAATCCATTCTGTGTTACAAGTAAGGTAACTGGAGTATAGAGAGGTGGAGTGATTGGTGCTTGGGCACATGGCCAGTTAGAGGCAGGACCAACATCTTCTGACTTACGAGCTAAGTCAATGTCCATGACACAAACTATGTGCTCCAGTAAAAGCTCAAAATACTTTCCACTAGATCTTAGCTGCTGCCCATCTTGAACTCCTCAGCCCTTCAAGTCCCCTTCAAACACAAGAAAGGCATTTATATGTAAAGGAAGTGGGGGGGGGGATAGGGAGGTGAGTGTGTGTGTGTGTGTGTGTGTGTGTGTGTGTGTGTGTGTGAATGGGAGTGAAATCTGGCTCATTAAATTTCTTGTTATCCAAGGATTGGTGACTTAGTTAGTGAAGATAGCAGTGATGTGTTGTTAAGAGAACTGAACTTAGAGTCAAGGGACTTATGTTTGAATTTTGCTTCTGCTCCTTACTAGCTGGGAAACATGAGGTGAGTCCACAAAAGTCTCAAAGCCGCAGTTTCATCTTCTGTAAAATATGATAACGACATGTGCATGACCTAGCTCAGATTGTGCAAGTGATGGGGAGGGTCAAATGAGACAATGTATAAATACTGATGGCAGACCCTATTTGCATGCAGACTGCACTGTGCTGTCCGCTTCCACACTGGCTTCACACCATTTGCATAAAGACATCATCAAGACATTGCCTTCCATAAAATATCAGTATCAGCATTCCAAAGGAGTGTCCTAGATTACTCCTGGGAGCTTTCATCTAACTCCACTCTCATTTACAAGTGCACCTGTTCTTGGGAGCACAGAAAAAATGGAGGCTGGGCAGAACCGTTTGTATCAGGGAAGCTCATGTTGGGACCCTTACAAAGGAGAAGTCTTTTACCCATCATTACAAGCCAGGCCATTTCTGCTCTTAACCTTGTGACTTTTTCACATATTAGAAGAAGAGGAAGAAGACACAGGAGATGATGACGCTACATTCAAAGGCATTGCCCCAAGGGCTCCAGCTACAAATGTTTCTGAAACCCAGCTGGCCCGGAGGATTACAAAAGGAAAGAACACCCGGAGAACCCTTTCCAATAAGCCACAAGACTTCCAGGTAACCCACAGCCGGAGGTCTAGGCTTTTTTGTGTCCTGTGGGACGGTGCTCCCAAATTGAGCATCATACGTTATGATGTAATGGGCATGGTCTTACAGGACAGAAAATGAAGTCTTGAAAAAGTTTAATTAAAAAAACCTTTCTCATCATGTGGCCCAATTTAATTGAGAACATCATCTTTCTTTCTCTTTCTTTCTTTCTTTCTTTCTTTCTTTCTTTCTTTCTTTCTTTCTTTCTTTCTTTCTTTCCTTCCTTCCTTCCCCCCCTTCTTCTTCTAGATTCGTATTAGAGTGATCGAAGGACGTCAGTTAAGTGGGAATAATATCAAGCCAGTCGTCAAAGTCCACGTCTGTGGCCAGACACATCGAACAAGAATCAAGAGAGGGAACAATCCATTTTATGATGAAGTAAGCAGTTGGTAGATTTCTCATTTATGTAGATTTATAAAAGAATACATTATGATGATGAGGATAGAATGCTGGCCCAGGAATCTGGAAAACCTAGGTTCAAGTGCAGTTTATGAGAGATACTCTGGGGATTGGGGACTGGTCATTAAACTTATCAATGTCCCCAAACAACCTTCTAACACTGTGGAATTGATGCTTTCACTTCCAAGTTATATGGTGTTTTTAGGAACATAAAAATTCAATTGCATTATATATAATAGCATTGTATGAACCTATGTCATAAAAGTCATATGCTGAATATAGACAGCTAAAGGATACATTATACGATAAGGCGCTAAGTGGGCAACAGACAATAAAGGCAAAAGGCCAAAAGAGAAAGAAGGGATCAAGGTGAGAAAGTATCATCTGGGCTTCATGAAAGAGGCAAGACTTTAGCTTGTGGGTGAAGAATGGAGAGAGCACAGTTAAGTGGGAGGGGGAAGAGGAGGGCTTTTCAGGAAGTTGGAATAGCGTAAGTGAAGGAGCATATTGGGGGAGGAAATTTGCTAATTTGGGTGAGATATATGCCATCTTGAAATGAGTAAAGGTTTGTGTTGAGGAATGGTGGGGAATAACTTTGCACAGGCAAAGTATGGCCAGATTACAGAAGGCCTTAATAATAACACATGTCGATATATTTATAATCCAAGCTTGATTAAAAGAGGCTGACCACTAAATTCTTAAGATTTTAGCAAGATCTCAAGAAGAATTTTCACATTCCTTAAAGGACCTGACTCACTGAAAATCTTTAGAGACTGGAACAGATTAAATCAGAATCAGAATTTTAGAAGCAAGCCTGATTAACACTTTCTTAGTCTCAACAAATCATTTATTTATTTTATCCTAGGTTACTAATCATTAGTATTGAAATAATGAAAAATCTAAAAGAAGAATTAAATTTTTAGAGTTTAATTCTGGGCTACGTAATAATAATATTGCTTTGAGGTTTGCAAAGCATTTTATAAAGATTCTCTCATTCGATCCTCACAGCAACTCAGTGAGATAGGTGCTATTAATTATCTTCATTTTAGAGTTGAGAAACTGAGGCAGACAGAGGTTAAGTGAGTTGCCCAGGGTTACACAGCTATTAGTATCTGAGGCCAGGTCTGAACTTGGGTCTTCTTGACTTCAGGTCCAGTGTTCTATCCACTGTGCCACCAGGGTGGCTCAAAATAGCTAATAAATGCTAAATAATTAATGAATCAGTACCAAAAGAAGCAACCTCACAGGCTGGTATGGTATAAAAAGGGAACAGTTCCTTTAAGGCTCTGAGATTCAGCCAGCCAATGACAAGAGTTGGTTTTAGGGATTTTTTTATTTTTAGAATAAATAGACAGAAAATAGAGATCTATGTAGATAAAATGGAGGAAGAAATTGATTACATTTTCCAGATAACACAAGCCTCAGACATAACAATTTGCCTAAAGGATCCATTGGTTTGGTGGTTTGAATTAAGCAGTACAATTATCTTCAACTCGGGGCAGCTAGGTAGTGCAGTGGATAGAGTGCCAGGCCTTGAGTCAGGAAGACTTGTCTCCCTGAGTTCAAATCTGGCCTCAGACACTTACTGTTGGTGTGACCCTGGGCAAGTCACTTAACCCTGTTTAAGTCAATTTCTCCATTTGTAAAATGAGCTGAAGAAGGAACTGGCGAACCACTCCAGTATCTTTGGGGTTGTGAAGAGTTGAAAACAACTGAATAACAACAAAACAAACTCTGTTTTACTTGTATGGTAGAGTGGAAGGAGTGCCATGTTTGAAGTCAGAAAGTTTCAAATCCTTCCTCTGATTTACATAGCATCTTTATATGGCCCTTTAGGGTTTGCAAATGAGGCAATGTGATGAAATGGACGAAAGAGTGACCTGAAAAAAAAAAAGCCTGACCTGGTAGTCAGGAGAAGCTGGGTTTGAGCCTTGTCTCTGAAAGAACCTAGTTGTGTGACTCTGGGCAAATCTCTTACCTCTCTAAGTCTCAATTTATTTATCTATAAAATGGACTATCTATAATTTCTGTCTCATGGAGTCGTGAAGCTCAAATGAGATAATGTGTGTGAAGTATTTGCAAGCCTTAAAGTACTATATGAGTGTCAACTAGTAAGTCACTTCACTGTTAGTGTGTAGGATAGAGGATGCATAGGGACCAGGGCTGTAATTTCATTGGTATAGGGAACTCCTAGACTAACACCTTCTCTGCAACTTACAGTCTTAAAGAGCTGAATGAGTGTCCATCTGGCCCAAACAAGCAACTTAATGTGATTAAATACATGGCTCAGTTAATTTCCTTATCGTGTCTTACTATACAGATGGAATTCTTTTTTCCCCTTATTTTTTGTCTTAACAGTTATTTTTCTACAATGTCCACATGACCCCTCTGGAATTGGTTGATGAGACAATAAGCATTCGGGTAAGAAAAACCAAGAGCATTCACAGGCCATACTCAGTCAGTGTGATGCAAAGTTTGTGACTTTGGGCATTTTTCTGTCTTCCAGGTTTATGATTCTCATTCTTTGAGAGCAGACTGTCTGATGGGGGAATTTAAGGTGGGTGCCAAGAGAATACTTTCATCTCACTTCAGTGCTGTATAGAATCCCAAAGGAGGACCTGATTCTTTCCCCCAAGTCAGTTTGTTCCCCTTAGTGAGTCTCCAAGCCATTCTATCCTGGCATCTTGACATTCTCTGAAGGCAAGATATAATGATGCCAGGGGAGGGATATCAGTAGAGATATTGCAATCCTATGTCTTTGTTGGTAGTGAAGTATGGAACTTGGAGAGGGCTACAGAAACAAGATGTACACCTACATCACAGGTGAGAAGATTAAGATTGATCCTGTATCATTTTTTATCCTACAGCTGCTTTTGTCCTGTAATTGTATAAGTCAACATGGTTCTTTGTCTCTGAACTTAGTTCAGAATTCAGCTGGCCTGTAAGAAGTTAATTTTAGAAATCCAGCTCTCCTGCTAATCCCTGATCTATTCTTGCCTCAAGGAATTTAGCTGACTTTGGGGGATGTGTGAACACAAAGGAGTCAAGCCCTAATGTCTTTATACCGCCAAGCTATTCTTCAGGGATGTCTGGTTTGTTATCTTGCACGTGGATTCTCAGGAGGAAAGGAGGGGGTTTGTCTCTAACTCCCATTCCCTACCCCTCAGCTCTGTAATCAATATGTTGTCCTCAACCATATCATGTCACCTACGCTGTTCTGTTTTTTGTTCTGTACTCCCCAAAACCTATATAAGGGAATTATCCTTTTGCTTGGGGCCTTTGGCATAAATGAAAGCAATCCATTGACCCATTTAGTGACAGACAGCATGTCCCTAGTAATAAATGTTATATTGCATGGAGAATTGCCTCAATTTGCCCTTTTGTTAAATTTTAGTCACAACACGGGACTTATCACCTCTGTTGGTCCTCTATTGTATTAAAGCCATTGAATGGGCAGTAATGCAGGTTGGTTCTGTATCATCACTGAAATGCTTCTCAGTGAATGGAGAAGTCCATTCTGCTGCCTCTTTTATAACAATGCCTTTCCATAGCAATAATTATTGTCAATCTTCCAGTAGAGGTTGGACAGGTGCCATGGGGTAGGCAAACTAAATCAGGGAAGAATGGTAGAATACTTTCCTGAATATCTGAAATTCAAGGCAAATAGTTTGATGACACATTTCAAACCATTCCAAATGTAACAGGCTATCTCATTAGGTAATGAGCTCTCTGTCACTGGATATGTTCAAGCAGAGACCAGATGATCATCTCTCAAGGTTGATGTAAAGGAGATTTCTACATGGGGTGTTCTAGACAACTCCTGCCCCCTTTTTACTACCCAGATTCTCTGATTAAACAAAAGAAGGGGAACAAGTTTCTTAAGATTAATTTCAAAATAATTTAAAATGCTTAAAACTTTTTTTCAGATTGATGTTGGTTACATTTATGATGAACCTGGTAAGTAATATTTTCATTATCTTGAATCTTGGATCCCTCACTTCTCCTTCAGATAAAGCATTTTTTAAGGGCCCATGAAGCAAAAGAAGAAAAGATCATCCTGGGGGCCTTCAGTCGTTTGAACAAATATGCTGGAGTTTGAATGGTTGTGCACTGTTGGAAAAACTCAGGGTTTCTCCACATATGCGAGCAGAAATTCATTAATGGTTTATTGATTTGGGGTGGCATTTTGACCTTGTCTTGACAAATTTACAAAAGCAGTTAGACCAGATGCCTCCGGCAGCCTTATCAGACCCAGACCAGAGCAGGAAGCAAGGGACCATGCTGGTATTTCTGCAGGAACTTGTTTGGGACCAGGGAGATTTTGCATTTCCATAATAGCAACCAACTGTTTGAGGAACAGCTGAGGAAGTTTTGTGGGATGAGGAGCAAACTCCCTTAAATGCTTATTCGTTTTCTATCTAACAATCTTAAGTTCCCAGACCTACCTACATTCCTTTAACTTTTCTGTGCTCAGAAGGAGGTTCCATTTCACCCTCTCTTATTTTTAGGTCATGCTGTCATGAGAAAATGGCTTCTTCTAAATGACCCCGAAGATACAAGTTCCGGTGCTAAAGGTTACATGAAAGTCAGCATGTTTGTCCTTGGAACAGGAGATGAACCCCCAGTGAGTATTTCTGAAGAAAGGTTCTACTTTTCTCATTTTCCACAAGTGAGGATAGTTATCAGCTAAGCAGGTGGGCAATGGAGGAATGAGCCAGCACTCAGGATAACTCTTAATAGCCGTGTCAGTGGCATTGATGCTCTGGAGAGAGGCAATAGGGTAGGATCATTGGATTCTTGATTTAGATCTGGAAGGGGCCTTAGAGGTCATCTGCTCCATCCCCTTTACTTTGCAGATAAGCACCTGAGGCCCAGAGAAGACAGTGACCTGTCCAGGGTTACCTGGCTATTTGGGAAAGGCTTTAAACCAAGGTCTTTCAGACTTAGAGTGTAGTGCTCCAATACAGTACTTCCGCACATCACACAATTTATTGCCATTCTTGTCCATATCTTTCTTTTGCAGATACAGGCATTTTCCAGCCTAACGATGTTAATTGGCTCTGTGAAAAGTCATGACAAGTAAATGACACTGTGGTTCCTAGCAATCCAATTCAGCCAACATTTATTAAGCACCTACTATGACCCAGCCATGGTACTAAGCACTGAATATGCAATGACAAAAAACCAATAAACCCAAAACAGTCCCTGTCCTCAAGATTACATTCTTCCTAAGGGGTACAATACACCCCTCCCTTAGATAAGAAAATATGATATGAAGTAATTTCAAAATGAAGAAGGTATAAATAATGAGAGCGTTGATCAGGAAAGCCCTGTGAAGGAGGCAGCATTTGAATAGGGCTCAAAAGAAAGCTTGAGATTTAAAGATATAGAGGTGAACAGTGAGTCCTTTCCAGGCCTGGGGGACATCTCGCGACATAGAGAAGGGTGATGGAATGCGTATAGTGTGTGGACTGGAACAGAGAGAGTCTGGAGGGAGAAAAATTATGAAAAAACACTGGAAAAGAATGTGGGAGCCACATTGTCAAGGGCTTTATACACCAGGCTGAGGATTTTGTGTTTCATCCCAGCAGCAAATCTCATGCCATAAAGATTTTTGAAGGGAATGGGTATTGACATGGTCAGATGTGTGTTTTAAGAATAATAATAATAATTTGCCAGCTTTTGGGGAAGTGGATTAGAAAGAAGGGAGACTGGGCAGGGAGATGAATTAGTAGGTTATAGCAACAGTACAGGCAAGAGTTGCTGAGACAGTTTACATACCCATTTACATATTTACAGATACATACATATTTACATAGAGCAAAGGTGATGGATGCAAAAATAGGATTCTCATGTCTTGGCAACCAATAAGATATATAGGATGAGGGAAGCTGAAGAGTCAAAGTTGCTTCCAAGGATGAGAACTTGGGTCATTAAAACAATGATTGTTTAAAATTAGAATGTTGGTGGAATGTGCACAGTTTTTTAAAATGTTGTGTTTAAGGATGCCTCTGAGATGGATGTCCAAGTGAAGATATCCAGCAGGCAATCAATTAGTTGGTGATGTAGGAATAATATTCAGAGAAGTTAGAGTGGGGCTTGGGACTCCTCTGCATAGAGATGATAATTGAACATGAGTAGTCGATGAGATTACCAACTGAAAGAGGAAAAGGGGAAGGATTGACCTTTGGCAGATGCCTATACTTAATGGGCAAGAGTAGGATGATGACCAAGCAAAAGAGGCTGAGGAGAAACTGTCAGACAGTGACCAAGGAAGGAGAGAGTCCCAGAGGAGGGACTGGCTGAGCGTCAAAAGCTTTAGAGGAGTCGTGTCCAATAAGGTCTGAGAGACTGCCTCAAGTTCCCAAAAGCAATCTTAGGATTTGGCTGGTCATAATAGTGTTTTCAAGACATCATGGTAGAGGCTAAGGACACTGTATTGATGAGGCTACTGAGAAATTGTTTTGTTCAGAGCGGTGGTATGCAGGGTATCCCTGGCTTCTGCCTAATATCTCTTAAACCTTAAGCCTGAGGGAACTTGAGTATTTTCAAGGATTATTGACCAGGGCCAAAACCACAGTGGGGTACTTGGTACTCCATCTGGGAGACGGAGGACTCAGCAACACTCCTGAGTGTGGGTCAAGGCAGATTAAAATATAATTGGGAAATATTTAACAAAATAAATAAAATAATAAGACCTCCACTACACAGTGGGGAGGAAGCCACCCAGCTGCAAGGTGTATCTTCCACAGCTTCCGTGTTTCTGGAGAGATGCTGTACCCTCTGCAGCATCAGACACTGCTGCCTGGGACCTTCCTGCACTGAGCCCCAACCAGTTCAAGCAAGTCCTGGCAGGGAATAGGGAGAGGGAGCCGTTGCCTCCCTCTGAATTTTTGTGTCCCACAACTAATTCTGGAGAGGCAGCATGGCGTTTTGCATCCAAAGGGCTCTCACTGGAGTTAGGGAAACTAGTTCAGGTCCTGACAAATACTATCTGCACGGCTGTGGACACATCACTGAATCACCCTGTCCTTATGTAACTTCCTAATGTTACAAATGGAGAGTAAAATAGAAAGTGCTCCGGGTCCAGAGTTTGAGGACGTGGTTCGAATCCCACACCTCCTAATTGCTGTCTGTGTGACCCCGGGTGAATCGCTCCATCTCCACAGGTCTCAGTTTCCTCATCAGGAAAATGAAGGGATTGGATTAGATGGTTTCTAAGATAACCTTTTAGTTCTAGATGTACGATTCTCTGGTCTCTATCAGTAAAGGGAATTTCCACATTTAATAACAGGTACTGAAGCATCCCTCCCAAAGCCCTCAAACACTCTGATTATCTCAGAGGCGCAGTTAGCACAAAATTTCTAGTGACTTCACCCAACAGAAAAGCTGATATTGTATACACTTGTTATTCAGTCATGTCTGATTCTTTGTGACCCCACTTAGAATTTTCTTGGCCAAGATACTGGAGTGGTTTGTCATTTCCTTCTCCAGCTCATTCTACAGGTGAGGAAACTGAGGCAAACAAGTTTAAGTGACTTGCCCAGGGTCACACAGCTAGTAAGTGTCTGAGGCCCAGTTTGAACTCAGGAAAATGAGTCTCCCTGACTCCAGGCCTGACACTCTACCCACTAGGACACATAGCTGTTGTATACACTACAGTGCTTCTAATTTGCCTGCAACAGCTAAGAATTACCTCAAAGGGTACTCATTGCTCTATGGAAGAGGTATCAAACATGAGGCTTTCAGCCCCATGCAGCCTGCAACACTTACAATGGAACTGGGAAATATTTAACAAAATAGATAAAAAGACCATAAAACAGAGATAACATTACATTTTTAGACAAAGTCAATATGTGACCCTCAGCCTCTTAGTATGATTACTGCCTCCCTGCTCTAAAGAATTAGGAGGGAACTACCTACAGGCACATGGGCTTCTAAAGGGCATCAACAGAAATGCCAGGAACGCGCATGCTTCACTAAATTGGTGCTCACTCAACCAACAAAAGCACAAATTATGTTCTGATGACAGGAGGAAGTATGGCACAGTAGAAAGGGAGCTGGATTGGAATGAGAGGATCTGGGTTCAAATCCTGTCTCTGCCACTTGCTACCCTTGTTCAAGTCACTCTCTGTACCTTAGTTTCCTCTTTAAAATAGAAGACTTGAATTAGATGGTCTCTGGGGTCCTTTCCAGGTCTAGATCTCAAAATCTATGATCCTCTGATGTTTGGGGAACCCCATCTCTGGAACATATAGATGTGAGATGGCAAACTTGAAGATGAGAAAATTGGAGAGCACAAGTATTAGCCCGTAACCTAGGACTTCATCATGAAAAGTCTCAGAGTTGGTTTTGCATTTTTGCTTTTGCAATTTCAACACATACGTAGCAGGTGCTTTGTCTGTAATAGGAACTTAATGTTTATTTGATTGGTTAATTATAATGATACCATTTGGCCCTGCTGCAGGTGGTGTTTTCCATATGTATAAAATTCTGGTGCATAATTTGTAACTATGTGTCCTCAACAGACAGAGAAGAGAGATCGAGATAACGATAGCGATGATGTGGAGAGTAACTTGTTACTTCCTGCTGGGATTGCCCTGCGGTGGGTCACTTTCGTCCTGAAAATTTACAGAGCAGAGGATATTCCTCAGAGTAAGTACTCACTAAATCTTGTCATTAATATTGCGGGGCGGTAATCTATACAATGAAATAAAGATTGTGTTAAAAAAGACTTGTGGGGGCAGCTAGGTGGTGCAGTGAGTAGAGCACCGGCCTTGGAATCAGGAGGACCTGAGTTCAAATCCAATCTCAGCCACTTGACACACTTATTAGCTGTGTGACCTTGGGCAAGTCACTTAACCCCAATTGTCCTGCCTTTCCCCCTCCAAAATAAAAATAATAAAAAGGATTTGTGTTTTACACACACACACCCCTTTTCATTCTAGCCCTTCTAGCTGCTGGGTCCTTTGAAAAATTGGGATGGAGAAGAGAGGGCAAGAAGGAGTCCAATAAAGCAGCGAGGCGTAATGGGAAGACTGGTGGACTCAGAGTCAGATCCTGCTTATGGTTCTGGTAGTCCCTATTAACCACATGGCAGTGGCCAAATTAGGAACTTCTGAGTCTGTTTTTATCATCTATAAAACAGAGAAAATGGTACCTGCCTTGCTCACTGCTCAAATTTTTTATGAAGAAAGCTCTTTACAATCTAGCGAATGCTGAAGAAAAATGAGTTTCCAGCGTTACCAACTCCTCCAATAAAATTTGGATACAGACACACCACAAGAATACGTTCATTTAGTCTCTGGAGAAGCACCCCACATTTAAAGTTCAGACAGCTTTATTAATGTTTATAGATAGTTTAAAGTTCGTATGGTTCTTAGCTTTCCCTACATCCTCATTTATTTTTAATATTTAAATATTTCCTTTGGAGTCTATCAAAGGGGGCCACAGGGGTGAGGGCCATTTTGTATTTATTTTTGGCTTTCATGGGTTGCCATGGCCAAACAAAATTCACTGAAGGGCAAGTTTATCGATAATGAGCTTCTTCTTACATTATGGCCAGAGGCTGACAACGTTTAATCAGCTGGTCTAGCCTTCCAGAACTCAGAGCTGCCTCCATGTCACAATGAGGCATTAGAATCAGACTTCTAACTAAATAGATCGATTGCCTAGATAAATCTCTTTGCTCTCGAAAGGTCTACAAAAACTGAAAGAAAAGCAGTATCACTGATACAAAATTGAGCTTTTTCACTGAAGCATGGTAGAGTATGTTTGAGGTCAGGAAGATCGTTCTAGTTCCTGGCACTTGAACTTGTGAATGCTTAACAGAAAAATTCCCACTTAAAAGTGGTGGCCATTAAACCCACATTGTTATTTATGACATAAATAACAGCAGCCAGAAGTCTAAGTCACCTTGTCAGCTTGCTTCCTGAAGAAGTCTGGTTTGGGAGCGGGGAAAGTGCCTCCTTCTCCAATCAATTTGGGATTATTGACCATCCTATAAAGAACAGACATGCACATTTGCACCTTGCTGAGAAGACAATTGGCAACTCCTGGGACTGGGACTGCCCCTAGACAATTGTCTGGCTAGGACTCAGTGGAATGGTCTTTGCACCAACATAGGAAGGAGAATAAATGGTCATTTTTTGTCTTTTTTTTTCCTTGTCACCTTTTCCCTTGTATTTTTCTTTTAGAGTGCTTATTCCCCAGAAGGAATTAATGGGCAATTTATAGTAGAGGCATAGAAGTAGAGTAGCCCCCAAGAATACAACTAGAATTTTGTGGGGAGATTGGGGTCCCTTGTCATGGGTTACCCTGACATGCTCCAGCCCATATAACCATAGCCTCTCTGCTCTAAACTTAGAAGGACTTTCTTAATTCAAGCCAGTTCTCTTGTGGGGGTCTCAACTACATAAATTAAATATTCTGTGATTGGTAACTGTCTTATCCTGTTTGATTTAGGAAGCCTGATTTAGGGTTGTTGTTCAGTCATTCAGATGTGTCCAACTCTTTGTGACCCCCATGTGGACTACAGCACACCAGGGTCTTGTCCATGGGGCTCTCTTGGCAAAGATGCTGGAGTGGTTTGCCATTTCCTTCTCCAGTGAATCACCTTTTGTCAGAACTCTCCAGTATGACCTGTCTCTCTTAGGTAGCCCTGCACAACAGAACTCATAATATCATTGAGCTACACAAACCCCTCTGCCATGACCAGGCGGTGATCCACAAGGGGATACATTAATGCAATTTCAAGCTGATTAAATATGGTGGACTTTAAAACTTTTAAAGGATTTAATGTAAGTTTAAATAACCACTAAAATACACTTACAAAAAGGAACAAAATCTTACATGAAGCCCTTAGTATTTTTTTTTGTATTTAGTGATTTTATTGTATTGCATTTTTGAAGGTTTTAATTACTTTTTAAAAATTTTTATGCCACAGTCCTTTCCCAATATACTGCTTTGTCCCCATGTGACTTTTCTCTACACCTTCATCTCTCTCTCCCCACCCCATGAAAGAGTGAAGCAAAACCAATGGTAAAAGAAAGCATGTCTGACAACGTAGGCAATGCTTGTATCTGTAGTCGTCCACATCTCTACCAAGAAGAGGGAAGTATATTTTCTCATCTTTTCTCTGTGACTGAAATTGGTTATTTCAGTTAATTGGAGATCAGTTGCCCTTTAATGATTTAACTCACATTGTAGTCATTGTAGACCTTGTTCTCTTGGTGCCGCTTACTTTACTTTGAATCAGTTCAGAGAAGTCTTCTCATATTTCTTTAAATTCCTCATTTCTTACAGAGCAATGATATTCTATTTTGATTGTTCAGTCATTCCCCAATCAAAGCATATTCACATTGTTTCCTTTTTACAGAGAACCGTTACAAAACCTTCAGAATTTAGCAAAATAAAACAAAATAAGTTAGCAATTTTTATACAACAAATCTTCTCTGTATCCTCTTTTCAAGTCAGCCTGAAGTGCTGCTTTAGTGTTCTTTGCTTTTCAAAAAAATATGTACATAATTGCAATATATATATATATATACAGTTTCTGGTCCTGCTGATCTTACTACATCTCACTTCATATAGGTATTCTCATGTTTTCTTGATTTTTATTTATTAGTATCACAACACAAATAATATTCCTCCACTTTTTTTTTAGAGAGGTGAGGAGGGATTGGACTTCAGATTTCACTGGTGTTGTGAATTCCCAGTGTGGAAAACTCTCTCCTCTGATGCAGATTGGCAACTCATGTTGATATCGTCAGAGCCTAGATTTAGAGTTATAAGGGGCTTCTGAGGTCATTTTAATGTTAATGGGTTGTAAGATCTTCCTCCACCCATTAATAGGCCTCAGGTGAACCCCATTAAGGGAAGCTTGCTTTTAGGAAGGCTTTCACATCTTTTGCTAATTTCTAATTAGTCACTGAGTCAAGAGGATTGTGACGCCTTCTGGCTCTAAGAAGTGATTGTATACTCTGAGGGAAGGTATTGTTTTGGGAGCTTGCGTATGAGAAAGACCTTGTGATTCCCTGATCGAGACCCTGAGTGGCCCTATGTTCAGAGCTCCTCAACTGCTCAGATACATAAGCTCTCTCGATCCAGTGGTGTATGTAAAGTATGTAGCAATATTGCTTTGATTCGGGCAGTAAAGCCCTGCCTGTATGGTCTCTGTGTGTATTTTCTCTGAAGTTCAGGGTGCTGACTTTTCCCCTGAACTAGTGAATGTAATTAAAGATTGTTGACCCCTTAAACAGCTATCTTTCCTAGTAAAGCAGATCTAAGAACCTGTATTAGCAGCTATCCTGGGTATGCCGGTATGGTTGCTGCTACAGTCATGCAGCTCAGTTACATTTTATAGAGGAGGAAACACCCAGGAAGGTAAAGCTCAAAGTCTCACAGGTAGTAAATGGATCCATCCTTGACAGGCACAATTGTACACGTAATAAATGGCAGAACCGAAATTCAAACTGAGGCCTTCTAGACTCCAAATTTGGCCCCCCTGTCACTGTACTATGCTGTAATTTATGGTCCTGAAGGGCTGCCTGGGTGCACTGAGAGGTTAATTGACTTGCTAGTGGTCATTCAACTAGTATTTGTCCAAGATAAGACTTGAACCCAGGTCTTTCTTACTCTGAGATCAGACCTCTACCACATCAGGTTGCTTTTCATTCTATTCTATTAATATGCCATAATATATTCAGCCATTCTTCAATCACTGGATATATAGGTTGTTTTTAGCTTTTATATTTTAAATAAGTCTATCAAATAAATATCTCTGTGCAACTATGAACTTTGCCTAGATAAACAGATGTTTTTATGTTTTTAGGATGAATATCCCAGCCATAGAAACATGCTGGATCCATAAGTATCATCATTTTTGTGCTTCATTGTTTGTTATTGGATAATTCTCCAAATTGTTTATAACCTGCAGCTGGGGGCATACTGAATAGAGCTCTGGACTTGGAGTCAGGAAGACCTCATGTCAGATTTGGCCTCAGTCACTTACTGGCTGTATGACTCTGGATAAGTCTACCTCAGTTTCTTCATCTGTAAAATGGAGATAATAAAAGTACCTACCTCATACGATTGTTGTGGGAATCAAACAAGAAAATATATGTAAAGCTCTTTTTAAACCAAGAAGTGCTATACAAATGCTAGCCATTATTTATTATTATCCTTTCCTCAACAATGTATTGATTGCCAATTCCCACGTAGCTCTTCCAATGTTTTCACTCTTGCCATTTGATCAGGTTAGTGTAAAATATAAGTTTTACATCCTCTTCTACAGAAATCAGGCCACTAAACCCATAGGTGGGACTGAAACTACATCATTTTAATATTGTTATAAAAACCAGAAGTCTACATACATCATATTTTCTCTAGAAACATTGCCTAACTTAAGTCCAAGCATTACCTGTGTGTTAATTGTGGTGTTTCTGTTCCACATTTTGAATGTTTAATAAATCATTGGTCTGAGACATTTCCAACAGTTGACCCTAACTTCTTTTTCAAATTGATACCTATAACATGCCTTGATTTGCCCAAGGTATCTCTACTATATAGGCTTTCTTGATTAAAGCTAACACCACTGTTAGGACCAGGAGTATGCTGGAACCACTTCTAATTAGAGCATGAGCAGATTGTTAAATTTTCAGTGTGAGCATTTACATATCAGAAATTGGCAAACTGTACAATTAGGACTTGATTTATTGTTTTGTTGGTTGTCTCTAGACTTAAGAAAGTGATGGAGAAAATGTTAATAATACAAATTAAACTTAAAAGTGTGTCCAATCCATATTTTTCCCCTAGAGAGCCGGATGTTAAACATTTACCAGCCCTCTTCTGTATGTTTCTAACTCTTGCTGCTCCTAATGACAAATTCTCCTCCATTCATTCAAGTCACATTTGTTTTTAATTTCTATGCTTTTAAGATCCAAGTTACCATCTCCTGTCTATATTTTCCTTTCTAGTGGATGATGCCTTCTCACAGACTGTCAAGGAAATATTTGGAGGCAACGTAGACAAGAAAAACTTAGTGGACCCATTTGTAGAAGTTTGTTTTGCTGGAAAAAAGGTGTGTATGGACACGATATGAATAAGGATACTTGTAGGAATAAATGTTTAAAACCTATGTCTGCCACCTAAAGCTGATAGTTATACATCAGATTCATTGCTCAACTGGCCCTAGGAAGAACATTTTGGTTCTTGGCAGATTTGATAAATCTATGCCCTTAGAACTGGTTCATTTCTCAGTTAGTTGGAAGATGGGCCAGGCTCAAGATAATCCCTTCCTCTGCCCTGCTCAGAGCCCAAGAACTTTCACCCCAAATCTTCACACCAGCCCTGGTGGTCATAAGGTTTCAGTGCAATCAAAATAAATTCTTCTTTAGATGAGAACCTTTACGGTAAGGAGAAATGTAATCATTTCTTTTTGTTTCAAAGATGCCAAGAACTAAAGATAAGGCCCTGCCAAAGCATAGTGATACACCTTAAATAAGTAGTCTGTGGTATAGAGGTTAGAGAGCTGAAGAGAGAAAGGCCTGCCTGGTCCAGTCCTGTGCCCTTGACAGATACTGGCTGTGTGACCCTAGGCAAGGACCTTGACCTCTGGGTGCCCTAGACAGCCCTCAAAATCTACAAATGTCAGAGAAGGTGCAGACCTGCATTGTTATAGGGAATTTCTTCACCAGAAAGGTCCCTATGCCGGTGAAATCATGGAACCAGTTTTAAAGACCTGCCATCTCATGTAAATCTAAGTGAGTTCTTATTTTTGCTAGCAAGCTTGGACAGCTTAAACACCTGTAACTTTGTGTGTTTTGTCTTGATTTATTTTTTTATTTTTCTTATGACTGTCACTTGAAAAATCTGATTGTTAAAAAATCTATCAAACGACAGATCCAAGAAATGCTTGGCATAGAGCAATGATGTGAACTAATGTAGGCTATTTACCATATTTGATAAAATTCTCAGTTATATAATATATAATTGGTAAATGAAGGACCATGTCTGTATGTATTATGTGACTGTAGTTCAGTGGAACTGAATCCACAAAATGATTGCACCAGACAATGGATGCAAGATTCTGTCAGGGAAATTATAAGCTTGAACTAATGTTGCTTTATGCTGATGATTTTTTCAGGTTTCCACAAACATAATAGAGAAAAATGCAAATCCAGAGTGGAATCAAGCTGTCAACCTTCAAATCAAGGTTGAGTATTTCATCTATTTGGGGAGAATTTTTTTTCAATGTCAAAATAATGAGTTTAACAGTTATTGCCTGGTTTTAGAGATGACGATTTATTTTCCTCTTTTTAACAGTTTCCTTCAATGTGTGAAAAAATAAAGTTAACAGTGTATGACTGGTGAGTTATAACTTCTGATTGGTTTCTATCTCAATCTAAAAAAATAATTTCAACTGGAGCTGTTTCTTTCTTTCCCCAATTTTCCTCAAGAACTTGGTCTGGATCTTTTTGGCCCCCATCACACTTAGTGTGGTCATTCCCTTCTCTGCCTACCCTCTCTCCATGCCAGAATGTAAGCTCCATAAGTCCAGGAACTATTTAATTTTTGTCTGGCATGATTTCTGGCTTATAATAGATATTTACTTATTGGTTGATATTTATCTGTGTACATAAAACATTCTGTGGACTGTATCATTTGAAAATATTATTTATCTTTTTATTCCCAGTGCCTAGAGATAGTGCTTTGTAGGTAATCAAGACAATAAATACAAGGAAGAAAGGGAAAGAGGAAGGGAGATTTTAATTGGTGATACAGGAGGCATTGAGGGGCAATCTAATGCAATGAATACAGAGCTGAGTGGGTCAAATAGAACTTGATTCAGGGCCTTCCTCTGCCACATTGGCTGAGAGATACTGAGCAAGTCGCTGACCTTTGCTTTGCTCTTAGACATCTCTCTGAGATCCTACATTGCTGGAAAAGGGCTGATTTGCATTGGTAGAGGGGATTTCTTCACCAGGAGTTTCCTAAATCAAGGAAACCGCAGATCTGGATTCCACTTCCCCTCCCCTCCCAAAAAAGGGGAACCCTGGGTGAAATAACCATCACAGGATCTTGCTGTCTTGTTGACAATACAACCCATAGCAATGCAGAAGTGTTGGGGTGAGAAGGAACCTTGCCTCTGCCTGTGTCTTTGGACTCACTGAGAAGAGACCGGTTAGCCCAGGTCTCCTTAATATAACAAACCAACTTTCTCACGGAAATTGAACCAAAAGGAGGTTGGTCTTGATTATGTAGCTAATTGAGACAACAGTGGGATGCTGCCCAATTGGAAGTGATATAAAGCTCTTTACTATAAACTGTGTTCACTTCCAGGTAGCGCAGTTAATTATTTCATTTCCCTAGCATATGATACTCATGTTTGGAAAACATACTTTCTATGCCCTTCTGGAACTTTGCCAGTTGGGTGTATCCAGGTTGGTGAAATGGGATGGTCCAATGTCCACAGAAAATGTATAGTGAACATATAGAAGGTAATTAGGAACCAGAAAAATGCCTTAAGAGAAAAATTCAATTTAATTCTGTTCAGTTCAATTCAATTCAACAAACATTTATTAAATACTTGCTATGTGCAAGGCATTGAGGATACAAAGAAAAAATATGACACAGGGTTTGCTTCTGAGGAGCATAAAATCTAATGAGAGAGAAAGCTATACCTATGGTACAATAGGGAATTGGATAAATGTAGAGGAAGATTAGGTATGAAGAAGGTAAGACAATGGGAGGGAAGAGGGCAACCAAAATGTTCATTCCAGTAAGCACACACTGCAATCAATATCAATCCAGTATCACCTAGAAAAGCTCCAGAGAACCAAGAGTCCTCCAGTGGTGTATCTTTGGTCCAGTCAGCTCAGGAGACACACTCTATCTCTTGACCAATATAGTGCATCTGTTTCTGACCCAAATTTGTGCTGAAGATATAAGCGGCCCTGAGAGTACAGGTTTATTCTGACTAAATTTGGCCACTCTATGATCTGGCCTTGAAACCTGTAGGGTAAATGAATAGGTCACAGGAGGATATCCCCTGTAGGGTCTCCAAAGGTTTGTCTAGTTGTCCTCTCTGATGTTCAGAAGAGAATTGAGCCTAATGCTCTATACATGGAGGTTACAATCATCTTGTTCGTGCAAGTTGGGTCTGATTCTTCCTCAGTCACCAAGGAAAGAATTTACATGAATGAGTGGGACTATTTATAACGCCCATGAATACCCCAAGGAAAAAAAGTCTCTAGGTGGAGGAAAGGAATTGTGAGGAGCTGTGATGGTTGGCCACTCCAATGACTGACCATTAAATAGGGTGTGATTGCCAGTTCTCCATGATACCCAAGGAAGAAACACAAAGTTATATATACTTGAAATATGCAATTTAGTCCCTCTCAAAGCCACCTCTGAGGAGAGCTCCTGGTAGACCACACTGCACTCAGAAATGCAGACATGTCGTGGAAGACTGTGCCTTCCTGTCATGGGTGCAGCTTTTGCTCACTCACCACAGATGTAAGGGAATTACTGAGCTTATACCAGTTGAATCATCCTGATAATGCATATAATTCCCACATCACCAAATGAACCCAATAAAAATTCCACTTTAAAAAATTATGTAAAGACTCTAATGCTTTTCTCTCACTGCCTGAGAAGAAAGAGATACAACTTGAAATTCTTATTAATTTACAAACTCCTTGATGACAGCGATTATTTCATCTTTTGTCTTGGTATTCCCAGTACCTAGCACAATACCTGGCCCTCAGTAAATGCTTCATAAATGCTTATTGATTGCTTGATTTACCAGTCACGTCTTCCATCTGCACAGGACAAAGCATTAATCTCTTCTTTCTTGTAGGGACCGCCTTACCAAGAATGATGTAGTAGGAACAACCTATCTGTATCTGTCTAAAATTGCTGCATCAGGTGGAGAAGTTGAAGGTAAGTCACCCAGCCTGTGTTCAAGTGAGAAGATACAAAGACCCCAGACTAGGACATATTGAAACAGACCAGTATAGATGGGGACCAAGTCTGAAAAACAATATATAGTCAATCCAGTGAAGCATTTTAGCAACATTATGGTCATGACTAAGCAATGCAGTTAATTCACAGATAATCACAGCAGTTCAAACTATTTGTGGGATCAGGTCTCCCACCCACTGTTTATATATACCTTTTGATGGACCACTTCTCACTGAGGAGTCTTTCTAACTAATAGGTGTCAGCTATCCGTGGGTATCATGATGAAGACATGGAAAACCTGAACATAAAACAACCATTTGGGGGATGGAGGCTCCATCTACTTCTCATTTTAACAATGTTGTATTAAAAGACAGGGTATTATAAGTAAGCCTGGGTCCACTAATGATAATAGGTCATGCTTTGGTATGGAGTTAACATTTGGTGCCAGACCCCTGTCTTCAAGCTAAGATTTTGAAATAAGGGTTTCTTAAGACAGCTTATAAAGCATAAACAACCCGTGATTCATTAATACTCTTTTGCAAGATTGAATCTCTAGTATGAAAGTGGATTAATGGAGCAAGAAAAAAGGGATAAAGACCTTAAATTCCTCCAGATCTGAGGAGCCTTGAGACTCCATTTTGTTTTGTAAGTTTCACTGTAATATGAAGTTAACTTCATGGCCCATCTATTATTTATTAGCCCTAGGTCCTGGAATAAATCCCCAAATTATCAATGCCAGGACCATTGAGAAGGCTGACAAGCTTGTAAAAGTCTATCATTTCAATACATGCACCTGTAGCTTTCTCTTATGGCCCAGATGGTTCATTGGTGTTTGCTCTCTCACTTTGTTTCACTGACTGTTATTGTGATAATAGTGATATTATCGATAATAGCTAACATTTATAGAGTGCATGAAGATTTACACAGTGCTTTGCAAATATTATTTCATTTGCTCCTCACAAGAACCCTGTAAGGTAGGTACTATTACTATCCCTATCTTATAGACAAGGAAACAGAGTCCAAGAGAAGTCACTTCCTAGTCTAGGGCGGAATTCAAACACAGGTCTTCCTGATTCCCATTCTAACACTATTCACTAGGCCACCTCGCTACCTCAAAGGGACAGGTATCCTAGACTTTCCCAGATTTGAGGTACTCCATTCTCTATTAAAAATTACACTACAATAAGGACTCTAGGTAAGCCCTTACTGAGGGACAAAAATAATGAGAGCCAGCATGCCATAGTAGATGGGGATCCAGCCATGGAGTCGGGAAGATGCAGGTTCAAATTCTACTCTTGGTACATCCTGGCTACATGACCCTCAACATCACTGAATCTCTCAGTGGCTGCAGTGAGCCCTCTAAGACTAAAACTTTCAGAACAGTCACTAATCAGCATTAGCAGAAGGAGTTTACTCTCTGTGATTTCCCTAGTTGGGAACACTTTCTCTGTGCAGAAATAGTCATGGACCCTAACCATGGTCTCAAATCCTAGGTCCCTGACCCCAAAGCAGCCAAGCATAGGACAAAGGATTTTTAATAAAAATGTTAAGTGTTATACCTATCCCCTCTCCAACATGACTCCCTCCAGGCTCCTGATGATCATTTCTTTTGGATATATCTTTGTTCGATGCTGGTTCAAAGTAGGAAATCTTGTGGAGGGATATTCAGGGGAGGGGGACAAAAATTTCTTAGGTTTTTTTTAACACTCTCTGCCAGATTGGTGTAAAACAGGATGGCAATATTCTCTTTGGGGTCCAAATTTGAGTTAACTTCAGTGTTGCTAAACCACCTGCTTAATAAATTAACTTCTTCGATGTTCCATAATACCTGTATTTCTCTTGTTGTTTAACCAATCATATTTTTACAATGTAGATTCTTCACCTTCGGGAGCTTGGGCTGCATCATCTACAGGTTTCGTGTTTTGTGACTTATGGTCTCCACTGCCCAGACTATCTTTCATTGTTTATCATACAAAATACATTCATTTTTAAACTGGAGGTTTCTCATTTTGTCCTTCCCCAAATGGTTTTGGCAGTGGAATTGTCTCTATGTTACTCGTGCATGACAGTGCTGTAGAACTAAGCTTGGCAATGAACCTGCTTATGCGATGCTAGACCTCCCACAATTCCCTCCTGTACCTTAGATGCTCCTTGTGCTGCCCACCTGCCCTATGATTAATGTCTCATGAGTTTATTCAATTGTTTCATAACCCATGTTCTTTTTGTGCTCACTGGCTACATAGATGTGGACACCAAGGTCAGTGGTTCTGGAACTGACAGTAATATTTTTTCACTTAAGCCCATGACATTGATTTCATTGCTTTTTCTATCTGGTTGGAAAAGGAAAATTGTTTTCATATTTGGCCACCAAAGTGCAAAAATGTGTAATTTAATACAGGCAGACTTGAGTGAGTCAAAAGCAGAAAGTCTACTTGAAGCTCCCACAGATGTCAATGTTCTAATAATTGGGTTTTTTAAAAAAAATTGGTCGGCAGTATTAATTAGGAACAACCATGTTAATTGAACAGAATTCTCTTTCCCCTGCACCATCCCTCCCCCCAACCCCATGGTGCTAGAAAGCCAATAAGGGTTGATTCAGGATGGATAGAATTTCTTCACTCTCACCTCAGAAGGAGAGAAGGCTCTGGTTGGTAGCTTGTTTATACACAGCTCCAGTCCTCAGCCCTCAAAGGGGCCATGTCTACAGCTGGACAGTGGTGGGCTCTATGACTTTATGCTCAGTGATGGCCCATGAGGATCAAATTTTGGGCCATCCTGATTAATATAGAAGGCTAGGTGGCACAGTGGATAGAGCACTGGACTGGGAGTGAGAAAGACTCATCTTCCTGAGTTTATATCTGGCTTCTGTCACTTACTAGCTGTGTGACCCTGGGCAAGTCACTTAACCTTGTTTGCCTCAGTTTTCTCATCTATAAAATGAGCTGGTGAAGGAAACAGATGAAGAGTTGGACATGACTAAAAAAAATGGCTGAATAACAACCACAATTGATATAGAAACACTGAAGACTCATCAACTTTATAACTTATCAATAAACCTAAAAAAAAGCCAGGAAATACATTGTAAGGGAGGGTTCTAATAATCCACAAGATGAATATGAGTCACCAAAGTAAGATTGTTGGGGGAAAGCCAGAATGATATTCAGTTATATTAAAAAGAGTAGGAAAGGCCAAGGGCAGGGATATGACCCTTCCTCTGTATTTTGCATTTATCAGACTATGAATAGAATATTGTGTCCAGTTTTGGTCACCACATTTTTTAAAGGCATATGGAAGAACTCGCAAGGGTTCAGGAAAGGCTCAACAAAATTGCTTAAATCAATGTAGAACTAAGAGTATAAAGTCCTGGTCTCCAGTCATAGTCCTGTCCCTTACTCACTGAGTGACCTTGAACAAGTCATTTGCATGTGTGAGCCTCAGTTTTCTCATCCCTCCAAAGGTGAAGCCTGGCAATCACTAGGAGATTGGGGAGAATGTGTTGCAGGCCCTAAAGAGTTCCCAACGAACCCACAGAGGAGTTTGTTCAAAAAGATTGTTCCAAAAGATTCCATGTTTGGAATAAGTCTATAAACTCTCAAGGTGGCTGCTTTGAAGGATAAGCCTTCTTTGGATGTCAATGTCCCAGTGCCTTGAGGGTATGATTTGGTCTCTTTGATTCATAATTGCATTTTGCATAAAGTCCATGAAATTGCACGGTACCTAGCACATAGTGTGCTCAATAGATGCTTAACTGAACCGAATTGAACTGATAAAAAGAAAATGGCCTTAAGGAAGAACATGAGAGGATTTCTTGACCATCAACTGGGTGATTAATTTAGAAAAACAGAAAGTTTATTAAAAGTTTTTCTTTTCTTTCTAAAAAGGCCATTGAAAAGATATGGAATATTCATTCTCAGGCAGGAGAAAAGACAAATATCTGTCTTGGATATTTTAAACATTTACTTGAAGAATTCAGGGGCCTACCCCATATGAACAAAGAGGGAAAATGGGGTAATGAGATGGAGAATAAACAGGGAATAAAAGGTGTCGCCTCAGTTCTAAGCCTGGTTCTCACATAACTCATTCTAGGACCTTGGGACAAATTGCCTTCCTTTCTGGGAGTAGGTTTCCCCCTCTTTAAGGTTGGGCTAGATGATCTCTTAGGTTGCCTACAAATGGAGGAGTCTATGTTTCTTTAGGATTTCCTCTTTCTGCCCCACCCCCTTGTCATTATTGTTGTTCAGTTGCGTCTAACTCTCCACGGCCCCGTTTGGGGTTTTCTTGGCAGAGATACTGGAATGTTTCGCCATTTCCTTCTCCTGCTTATTTTGTAGATGAAGAAACTGAGGCAAACTGGGTTAAGGGACTTGCCCAGGGTCATACAGCTACTTAGTGTCTGAGGCCAGATTTGAATTCAAAAAGATGAGTCTTCCTGACTCTAGGCCTGCCTAGCTGCCCCCCATGTCATTATTAGTATTTGTTTATTGTAAAATAGGGAAAGAGAATCAAAGCCTGCTGGGTACTTACCAAGCAAATCTTCCATGCCTCATTTTATATACTGCCAAATGCATCAAGCCATCTATACTTTGGTAGCAGATATATGCAATGGCAGTGGCCCTCCTGTTTGGATACCTTGTTCATTTATTTTCATCTTTTACTCTTATTTTTATCTTCAATGGCTTCATCATTTTACCTTTATAAACTCTGTGTGTGTGTATATGTACACACACGCATGCACCTGTGTGTGATAAAAATCACTCTCTGGTGAAACTGTGGAATGTTAGATAAGGGTTATCCAGTAGCTAAATATGCCCAGGCACTCGAGGCCATCACAAAAAGCTGCTTTTCCTCTTCATTCTTTGTCTCTTCTTCAAGTGTTTTGTCTCTCCTCTCTCTGTCTCTAGCAGGACACATTCTGAGAATTTTTCATCAGCAGGCATGGAAATCCCTGCCCTCTACATCTACCCACAAAAGCCTCAGGCACATTTATGAGTGTGCTGCAGAGTGAAATGGTCTACGCAGTGTTAGCTCCCTGTGTTCTCAAAGCCATGAAAGATTTGTGATTTCATCAGCCTAGAACCCTGAATTCCCTACCTCCAACACCCAGCTATGACTTCATAGTTGATTCGTTCATGCCTGAGGCACAAAAAGGGTCAGCCCAGATATTACTGATGAGAAGCTTAGCCCTCCAGCCAGGCTGCCAGGCAGCTTCTATATGCATCTCCCTCTGTCTGCATCCTCTCATCACTGACCTATTGGTATTGTCTAGAGAGTATCATGCACTGACTTATTTGCTTCACTTTAAGATATAAAATTACCGAATCTTCATGGCAAGACCTTAGAGGTCCCCTAGACCAACTTCCCATACAGTTAAAAATTCCCTCCACCGCATCTCTGATACTCTGGGTAGTCATCTGGCTTCTGCTTGAACACTCCCAGGCATAGGGCGTTCAATACCTCCTTAGGAAGCCCATTCCATTTTTGAACCTTTGGGAAATGAGCCAGATTCAACCTCCTTGCATTGTTAGTTTTGACCTCTGGATAGAAAATACATGTAGTCCTTGTTCCATGTGGCAGCCCTTCAGGTATTTGAAGTCAGTAGCTGTGCTCTCAAGTCCCTCAAATCTTCGGCTTTTAATCTATGAGGTTTGTCTGATATCCAGAAAAGATACTAATGAATGGTGACATTTGTGATGATTTAAAAGGGCTTTTTTTCTAATCATAGAGAAAATATTGTAAACTAATAGAGTGAGTTACCATGTAAATCCATTAGCCCTAAACAAGCAATTTTTACATAATCATAACTAACTGCTTGTCTTTTAGGTAATTGCTTAAAGCTGAATAATATTTCTTAGAAAAAGTAAGATGAGTGTTCAACTTACTAAATTTCCTTAACAAATATAAAGGTAATTATAGCTTTCATTCAATGTCCATGATATATGTAATTTTCATTTTTGAAAATAAAAACATTCATTTCTGAATTATTGCAAATATGATAAAGAGCAATTTGAAAGCCTGTTATTCTTCCATTTAAATGAAATTCATAGGTCACAAGATTAGCACAATGTTTGAGGGGCAAACACAGACAATTGTTAATTTATTCTTTTAAAGCAATCAGAAACATCATCGTAAATGCTTATAGCCCGCATTAACATAACTAATGCACCTGTGGTATAAAACAGCCTCACACCTTTAACTACTAACTAACTTTCGGCAAAACCTAATAGATTAGAAATTCCAGTGTCTATGATCTAACGGTGATGTTTGCTTCTCAGGGAAAACAGGAGAAACAGAAGTGGGCTTCGTACCAACATTTGGACCTTGTTACCTAAATCTTTATGGAAGTCCAAGAGAATATACTGGATTCCCAGATCCATACGATGACTTAAATTCTGGAAAGGTTGGTCTCCAAATAATTGAATGATTTTAACAGTTGAGTGATGGTAATGATTTCTTACTATGATATAATTGCTATGACCAGGTCTTATATTTAGGGGAAACTAGGTAAGGTGCAACTCAAATCCCACCTTGCCTCTCTCCCCCAAAACCATTTACCTGATTTGGTGATGGGGGAAATAGAACTCTTTTCTTCCTTTGCCAAAACACTTGGATTCTTACTGTAATTGTTTAAGGTAGAATATTTCCAGACTAGACACTGTTATTCCTATTGAGGGACATTTATTTCTTTCCCTTAAAGGACAGACTTTCCAAATAGCCTCTTTTAGAATGCAGGTACCACTGGTTCAGGCAAAATTCAATGGCAAAGTGATTGCCAACCATTCTTGTCTTAGAGTCATAGTCAACAAACATTTATTAAGCACCTACTGTATACCAGGCACTCCGCTAAACACTGGGGATACAAAGAAAGGGATAAGACAATCCTTGTGCTCAAGGAACTCACATTCTAATGAGGAGACAAAACATAAAAAAGGAACTGAAAAGGTATATGTATGTGTGTGTGGGCAACCTGATTCAGGGGCATGATAAAGTCATTCATCCATGATTTGAGGAGGTGTGAGTTCCTGACTTAGTTTTATTTTGCAAAATCATGAATTCTGGAATCATGAAGTCCCCAGAGAGTAGCCTGAGTAGAAAAGCATGAGAATTCCCCTCTGCGTGCCCCCCACTTAAATGGCAGAGGATCAGGGAGGAGCTCCCAGATGATCATTTCCCACCCTCTCCAACCAGAAGGAGGGAGGGATTCTAGGGGCCAGGAGCATTGAGGAAATGAGAGTTTCTGAGTTGATTTCATCTTGCAGAATCATGAGTCTCTAGAGATGATGAAGTTCAGGAAAGTAGCCCAGTGGGAAATGATGTCTTAGTTACATGTATAATACCCTGTTAAAATGCTTTGCTCATTTCAGTCTGGAAGGAACCCTTAAGTCCCTCTTGAACTTTAGAGAGTTTATTCTATATGGAAAGTTATGAATGGAATCACAATAACTCCAAGCCCCCAGATAACAAAATTCCTAACATGTAGGTAGAGTTTGGGTTCTCAACCTAATTTTAACTTCTTATTTATCTCTGATTAACCCCTGACCTCTTTGTGACTTAGGCAAAATTCAATGTTTTGGAAATATTTGGGTAATGAAACAGGGAGCCCTTCCTTATAATGAAGAATGAAAAAAGAGAAAAAAAACATCAAACTAATAACACATCAACCAAGTATGACATTATCTACAGAGTTCCATACCAATAGTCCCCTACCTCTGCAAAGAAGCCAATACTAAAATTCTTATGCAGGGAATTCTTGCACTGGGTTTCGGCCAAATGGACATACTTTAAGACATTCTTCATTTGTTTTGCTTATTAGGTGACCCTGGGCAAGTCACTTAACCTCTTAGGGCTCTAGACAACTCTTTAAGACTACAAATTGCAGGCCTTCATTGGTATCAAAGAATTCCTCATCCAAGAGCTCCTTTTATTAACTGAATAATTCCAGTCCGTGTCCCTGACTTTTTTGGTGACTATAGAATAGAATGCTTTTAATAAGCTTCCAAGCACATTTCTCCCATGAAACTCTCTAATACTCTTCTTCCTTCAAAACTCACCCCTGATTGTATTGTGTATTCTGGTCCTTGATTTCCAAAGGCTGCCATGTTGGACTTTGACTCTGTACTGGAGGAGGAAGGGAAAATCCATTGGCTATTTGTCCCTAATTTCTCATGCCTTTTGGGGGCTCCAATTAATACACTCTTATCACTTTCCCAGCTTATTCCCATGGAACTTCAACATGGGCTTTAGACTATTCCAATCTCTGAACTCATATAAACTATAGGCTCTTTAAGGGTAGGAATTGTTTCTTTTTTATCTCTGTATTCTCAGCCACAGTTGTGTGTTGCATATAGTAGCCACTTAAATATGTGTGGAATTGAATTGATTGTGTTCATTTTAACACTTTATGATAAGCTATCTTGCTCTCTAGTCATTCCTTCTGTTCAATTAATAATAATAATAATATGTAGATAAGGCTTTAAGTTTTGCAAAGTGCTTTACATATATATATATGTATATATATATATATATATATATATATATATATATATATATATACATATAAATCTCATTTGTTTAAATACTGATGTCCCAAAAGGCTATAAGCCTTGGTGGGGACCAGGTTATGACTCTTAGAGGCGGCTAGGTTGCTCAGTGGTTAGAGCACTGGACCTGGCATCAGAAAGGCCTGAGTTCAAACTTGGTGTCAAATATATATTAGTTGTATGACTCCAGGCAAGTTATTTAACCTCTGTGCATCTGTTTCCATGACTGTAAGACGGCCTAATAATAGCACCTGCCTCCAGGGCTGTTGTGAGGAACAAATGAAGTAATATTTGTAAGGCACTTAGCAGAGTACTTGGCACATAGTAGATGCTTCAGAAATGCTTGTCTCCTTCCCCAACCCCCTTTTTGCCCTCCACAGCACAGTATGCAATCAATTTTCGTTGAAATTACTAAACTCTTGAGAAATAATAACATATCAGAATCTAATGATAGTCAAGTGCCCCTGCCTTCCATGATTCCTCTTCTCTACCCCACCCCCACCAGATAGTATCTCACCAAGGACTTAGTTCTACAGAATGAATGTCCTGTTAGTGGTATCCAATCCAGGCAGGGGACAACTATGTGTGTGTGTGTGTGTGTGTGTGTGTGTGTGTGTGTGTAGATGTCCATTCTCCAGATCCTTGAATTCAAATGATCTCAGTGGTCTATGCTCAGTTGTTCTAATATACTGTTCTATTTAAAAACATATATTTAATTAAGTAGGAAAACATGCTATATTCTTATTTCATTGGTAATCCATGCCTACTTACATCTATTTCCTCCTCTAGAAAGTTTAGTTGTTTAGACCATGGAACATAACCATCCATTTACTGGCAGCTTACCCAAATTACTGGAAACAACAATTTCTAGAATGCCCCAATAACCTTTGAGACTGTCTTTAAATTTTAACCCAGGGATAAGCTAGATTATCTGGCTGTTCAAGTTCCCACCATTGTTCCTGGTCTGTTGGGTTTGGGATCTGAAGCCTTGGCCAAAAAAAAGAGAACCCAAGACCCCTTCGTATAGTAGAGGTGTAAGGCATGCAGAGACGCTTAGAGCGTTATCCATCTTATTGGCCTGTATTCACATTAATAATCATTAATAACATGTATCATTGCCTTCCAGGGTGAAGGAGTTGCTTACAGAGGTCGGATCCTGGTTGAACTGTGTACTTTACTTGAGAAAACACCCCCTGACAAAAAAGTTGAAACCATACCCAGTGATGACTTGCTGGTTGTTGAGGTAACTTCTGAGCTCGTATATCATATTAGTCAATTCAAATGCTCTTAATGTTTGTACAAGTTAGAGGACTGCTTGTACTCAGGTTGTATTTTTTTTCTTGGTCCATGTTAGATCAGGAAATGCATCTGAGGGTTGACTGGGAAATCAAAAGGTCAGTTTTATGCTTAGAAGGTGATTTATACAGATCATAAATTTGGTTGTCAGTTGTCTTTTGAGATAGATCACTTAATGTCATTATCCCCATTTTCTAGGTAAGGGAAATGAGGCTTAGAGAAATTAAGTGACTTATCCAATGTCATAGTAAGGAGAAGGTGTCATTTCAATACTCTAAGGATCGATGACTTCATCTGTTTGAGTATTCTCTCTTTACTGTAATAGATGGTCTTTATAAGTTGCTGTGGCTGAAAAAAAGTGTTACCTGTTAGCCAGTCGACTAGTAATGAGCCCCCCCCAAGTTAGCTAGGCTGGTCTTTGGATGATGGACACACATCTAGTCTAGTTGCCTCTGGACTTGAATCTCTTTGGTGGATAGCTTATCCTTCAAGAATCCTGGGTCCATAATGATACTTCAGAACAGGTCCTCCTTGGAGGAGTGTATGATCATTTCCATTTTCCACATACAGAAATTGATAGTCTGAGATGATCAGGTCAGAAACTGAGAGATGAAGTGAAAGAACCAGCATGGTTTCATCAAGAACGGGTCATGCCAGACTAGTCTCATGCTTTTAGAGAAGATAAAGAAATGATGGATTAAATGGTAATGTAACTAGATAGATTTAGATAGGTTGCTGAACTCAAAGAGTAGCTATTAATGGTTCACTCTCAAAATGGTAGGAGGTCTGAGGTGAGGGGCCCTGATCAGACATCTTCTAGAGTACTGGACATCATCATTTAGAAACGACATTGATGAGCCTAAGAAAATTCAGAGGAGGGCTACCAGGAGAGTGAAAGGTCTTGAATTCATGGTATGTGAGAACCAGTTGAGGAAACTAGGAATGTACAGTCTGGAAAAGAAAAGACTCATTGGGCTGTCTGACTTCAAGTATCTGAGAACTTGTCGTATAAAGGAGGGATTGAACTCATTCTGTTTGGCCCCAGTGGGCAGAACCAGGAGCAGTGAGTAAAAATAGAAAAACAAAAATAAACAAATTTAGGCTCTTTGTGAGGAAACATTTCTCAGCAATTAGAGATGTTCCAATATGGAGTGAACTGCGTTGAGGGTGATGGGTTTCTCCCCCTTCGAAGTTTTCAAATAGAGGTTTGATGACCACTTGTCAGTTTTGTTATAATGGATATTCCTTTCATATGAATTGTTGTAAATGGTCCCTGAGTTCTCTTCCCACTCTCAGATTCTATAATTTCTCTGTGTGACTCATCCAAGGCCATGCAGTAAGTGGTATAGGTTTGGGGCTTAATTCTTTCCATTCTAGTAAGCTTCCTCATTTTACATGAAGGATATGAAAGTCAGGATAACTACCAGGATTACTTAAGCCAGACTTTATCTATGACATTTTTAGTACATGAGTAATAAAGGCACTTAAGTAATATAGGCAGAAAAGGCTAAATGAGATTAAACATCCAATGGAAACTTAAGTTCAGCCCACTCTTTGGAGGTACAAGTGGGCTGCAACACATTACAAATGAGGAATTGCACAGAAGATGCGTTGTAAAGGATGTCTGTCATCAAAAAATGTGGGACTGGAAAAAAAGATGGGCCTGTCATGTGCCAAGAAAGAGAGGTTACTGATGGACAGCTCTTATTCTCCATTTGGATCCTCATAATGTCAAGAAAATGATGACACTTACTATGTGTGTGACCTTGGCCAAGTCGCTTAACCCCAATTGCCTTGCCTTGACCCCCATTCAAAAAAATAAAAAAGAAAGAAAGAAAATGAAGGGAAGACCTCCAATATGTTGGGTGGTCCACCTGTGGTGATGTTATGGAAGGACAAAGACAAAGGTCATACCAAAGTCACAGGTGTGGGTGGGTTACATATATGACACTACATTTAAGACCTACTATCTACCTATTTCCTGAAGGTTCTGAAAGATCAAAGAAGCATTTACTCAGTTGTGCTTCTTTTTTCATTTTAGATAATATTTTTCCCAATTATATGTAAAGATAATTTTTTGCATTCATTAAAAAAATTCTGTTCCAAATTTTCTTCCTCCTTCACTCCCTTCCCCTCCCTGAGATGGTAAGCAACTTTGACATAGGTTATACGTGTGCATCATGAAAAACATTTCCATATTAGTCATGTTGTGAAAGACAACACAGAGCAAAAGGAAAAAAAAAACATGAAAAAATAGTCAGCTATGCTTCTTCTCAAAACTTAGCATTGTACTAGAACACTGTGTGATTTCCAGTAAGAGTTGACAAACAAAGGTTATTCTGGATAAAACCTCAGCTAACCAGAAAACTGCCTTTACCAACAGTGAAATTTTACTGTGGTTACTCTCCCTTTAATTAATAAGGCACAAAAGACCGTCACAAGTCCTTGAGACAGTACCCTGGTCCTGGCTGCAAGGGAGACGTGCTCTTGAGGCATACCCACAGCTGAGCAGGTGGGCATGATCATGAATCACTTTGCAGAGTCATTGAAGTGCTATGAACTAGGGAAAGCCCAAGGGGAATCAGTCAGGAAATTCCTACTTGGGGTCAAATTGTTCTGACTGCATTCCACAGTGGAATGCTGATGCTGTCAATGGGTTCTCTGACTTAAAAATAGGCTGAACAATGATATACAGACCAACAAAGAAACTGGATGGAAGTGAATAAATAGAATCGTGGGTTTACAGCAGGGAGGACCCTTAGAGCTCATCTAGTCCAAGCACCACATTTCACAGATGAGGAGGAAATTAAGGCCTGGGGAGATTAAAGGACTTATCCAGGGTCATCTAAGTAGTTAGTGGCAAAGTCAGAATTTGAACCCATGCTCTAACTCTAAATCCAACACGCTTTCCAAAAAAAATCTCACCCAGACTGATTGATGGTCTACAAAGTCATGGTAGCATCTCTTTCAAAAGGTCTGGACTTGAGATCTTTCAATCCACTTTACTCATGTACTTTATCTTATCTACTGTATCAAATGAGATATCATACGTAAAGCATTTTGCGAACCTTAAAGTACTATATAAATAATGACTTGTTTTTGTTGTTGTTATATTTTATATTGGCCAGCAAGGACTAGCCAGTGCCCAAAGCCAGTCTACTGGCCCAAAGAAAGAGCTTGGACAGTGGCTGAATGTACAGGATGAGTTACATCAGGCAGGGTTTCTAACAGCTACTAGATGGTATTTGGAAGTGAGCCAGCACCAATAAAAGTAGGCAGTGAAGCATGACTTCAAAAAGATCTGTGTAGCTATAGATTACAGGAGTGGGAGCTGGGAGAAACTGGTAGGAGGACCAATTAGTCCAGACATGCAGGCAACAAAGATGGCGGGGCTCTTCCTAATCACAGGCATGGGACAGAAATGTGAATCCAAGAGACAACATGGCCATTTGCCTTCAAATTACTGTTGCAACCAACCCCCAAAGGACAGTCTTCATATGTGCATAGTGTGGAGAGGGTTGTTAGACACACTAGTGATTCAGTGATGTCAAAGGCTACTAAATGGGATCACCATTGACAGTATAATCAATCAATAAGCATTTAAGTGCCTACTGTGTGCCAGGCAATATGCTAGGCGTTGAGAATAAAAAGACGAAGAATGAAATAATTCCTCCCCTCCAGAAACTCTCATTCCAATGACAAGAGAGGCATCATGGTATAAGGGGAAATAAATCTTGTCTTGGAGCCAGGCGATCAGGCTTCAAATATTGGCTCTGCTCTTGGCCATCATCCTTAGGCAAATCACTCAATTGCCTTTGGGCTTCAGTTTTTTTCACCTATAAAATGAGCAGTTTGACAAGATGATTTTAGTATTATCAATTTAGAGTTGGAAAAGACCTTAGAAGTCATGCGGTTCAATCTCTTCATTTTAGAGTTGGGCAAAATGAGACGCACCGAGGCTAAATGATGGGGACAAAGTGACACAGATCATCAGCACCAGAGCCAGGATTCAAACTCAGGTCCTGCTTCCTCAAGTTCAGGACTCTTTCCACTATCCCATGCTGAGGGAGTTGGGCTAGATGGCCTTGGAGATCTCTTCCAGTTTTAAATCTATAATTGGTTTAATCAATTAGAAATTAACTCACAAGAGAAAAGATTCTTCAAATTTTTTTTTCTCCTGTCGTAACCCACAGAAGTATCAGCGCAGGCGAAAGTATAGCCTGTCTGCAGTATTTCATTCTGCGACCATGCTGCAGGACATTGGAGAGGCCATTCAGTTTGAAGTAAGCATTGGCAATTACGGTAATAAGTTTGACGCCACCTGCAAGCCTTTGGCATCAACAACTCAATACAGTCGGGCTGTGTTTGATGGTAAGAAAGATTTTCAGCACTCGATGACTTTGATTCCTTCCCTCCCACCTGGGCAATGCATACACCATTAGCTGGTTAACTACTCATGGGGAGAGAGTGTGTCTTACCCATCTTCAGATTCTCCACGGGGTCTTGGACAGAGTAGTCTTTAGATAGAAAAATGTTGAGTGTATGAATGAATGAGAGTTTTCACTTTCCTTTTCATATTTTTTGGGGAAGATAGTCTAAAAAGAATATAACCATAGGGCAAGGCACAATAAACAGGAACTGCACACCCCTTCCTGCGTTTTTATTATTAGTAATATTCTGAGCTGAACATTGGGGGGTGAAAGGTCAATGGGGTAAAATCTCTGAGTCAGATTATGCCCCAAACCTATCCCTGTGCCTCCACCCTGTCATATACTCCTTTCTCAGGCTGGGTAGGCCATATAAACAGCACATAAAGAGGGACAG
>CM053624.1:61474663-61499346 GCA_028646595.1 Phalanger gymnotis
AAAAAAATGAATGCAAAAAAATTGTCTTGACATGTAATTGGGAAAAAATAGTATTAAAAATGGTGCTGAGGCATTGTGAACTTATTAGATGCAATGTTAACTTCCAATTCATAGTGCCATTAGAGCAAAAAGTATTTAGCATGTGGCACTTTCTAAGGTTTATAATGAACTGATTCCTAATGGCAGGGCAACATATTTCATTAAAATGGAATCAACATGTGCAGTTAAGCTAATTAATCTCTCTTATTTGTAGAGGTCCGTGTTGGGCAAAATTGTAACTTTAATGAACCCAGAAACTGACATTTCCAGTTGTATAGTACCGACCTGTCAGATGAGTTACCTTATCTTTATATTGACCCTTCAAGAAGTGCCTCTAGGTTCAAAGCGCATCTCTACCTCTTACTGTCTGTGTAACTTGGGGCAAGTCACTTTAACCTTTCTTGGCCTGTTTCCTCATCTGTAAAATGAAGGGGATGGACTTGATAGCTTTTAAAGCCCTCCCTTCCAACTCTATATCTAAGATCTTATAATAGCAAATGGATTTTTTTGGTGATGGTAAGGTATATTTCAATTGAAAAGGCATTAGTTCCCAAATGCATAGTTCATCTGGCATTACTTTCTCTAACAATTTTTATCATTCTCATTTTAATGGAATACAAGAAGTAGCTTACATCTAGACTGCATCTAGAATCTTTTTACCTCTTTCAATCCTATCAATTTCATTTCCAACATGGATTTGGAATAGAAACTATATAACGTACAAATACCAAAGCTCTCCTCAATTAATGACCAAATGCTCCTGTCTGGTTTGAATGTTGGGTTGGGGCTGCTGAACAACAATTTAATGATTAGATATGCTTTGTGCATCTAACTGGAAATAGCCTTGTTAGTGGAAGGTTAGTGTCTAATTCTTGCCAAGGTCCAATAGGCCAGCCCTCCATACAAAGCATAAAACATTCTTGCACATCTTCTCTTTGGTATGTTTAGGATAGTTCTTGCCCCATCTTTATGGAGCCTTCTGAAGTTATTGTACAAACCATACAGGCAGCTGATAGTGTGGGTATTCTGTCGCTCCCCTCTGGGAGCTCCAGAGGTAGAAGTGTGGTGTAGTAAAGTGCTAGAAGATCTGAGTTTGAATCTCATCTGATGTTTATTAGGTACTCCTGGGCAAGTCACCTGACCTCTTCTGGCCTCAGTTTCCTCATCTGTAAAATGAGAGGATTGGCCTTGTTGACCTCCACGGTCCCTGTCAGCTCTAACTTTACATTCTTAGAATCAAAGGGCAGACTTTAGTTTTTCTTTGTATGCCCAACACCCAGCACACAGTGAGAGCTTAATCCATGTGGACATGAAGGGGAGGAGGCTGTTTCTCTTCACTGCATCCCCCCTCTCTACCACAACACTAAGCTTTCTCCCTACGTGAATACTCACATGACGTCAGACATGGGAATGGGGAAAGTCATTTTTGACTCTCCTCTAGTAGCGCAGGCCAGCTCTCCCTCAGCCCAAGCTGTTTTCTGAGCTGGAAGCAGGAATTAGTCATTGTTCCATTTCCTTTTATCTTGCCAGCTTCCTGTCAGGAGCTTGACACACCAGGGTTACCTAGTGTCATCTTAAACCCTGTATCATGTAGGGCAACTCTTTGTGAAAGGAGAGAGGACTATATCATTGGAGCCAAGTAGAGCCAGTGTGTCATCCCACTTCTCACCCCTGGAAGCACCTCTCAGCCAGAGACTCTCAGAACACCTGAGTGTTCTTTGGTAGAGGAGGAAGGGTCCCTCCCTAAGCTTTCCCTAGGGTTACAGGTCTAGGGATCTTCACATGGGCTCAAAAGGACTCCTTGCTTTTCCCAGTCCCTCACTTCCAATTGTAGAAAAGTAGTCTACAATTCATGAGTAGTTAATTAAACTGTTTCTTTAATACTAAGTCAAATCAATAATGACCACTGGACACAAACTGCACCCCCCCACTCTGCTCCCCCGAGGACAAGGTCTCAGGTCCCAAGAAATGAGAGAAACAGCAATAACTCTTAATATTTATAAGTAAAAGCAAATAACTATCTGGTCAAAATATGGCTTCTCATTTGCTTCCTCCTTCAATTATCACACCACTAAGCTTACTCTCTTACAAAAAACACTCAATACATCCAAGTGGGGAATCAGACGAAGCTTCCAAAAGGGAATTCTGAAGGAATAATCACGGATTGGTAGAAAGACTGGAGGAATGCTGAGAGGTGATCTGGTATTGGAAAGAGAGTGATAAGACTTGGCCTCAGAAAAACCTAGGTTCAAATTCTGCCTCTGACACTAGCCATGTGACCAGGGGAAAGCTAATTAATCTTTCTCTGAGTCTCAGTTTCCTTATCTCTATACTGTGTACTTCACAGGGTCGTTCTGAGGCTCAAATGAAATAATCTGTGTAAATATAGCAAGCACTTTGCAAACATGTCAGCTATTGTTAATCCAAAGTTTCGATGACTGAATCTTTGCTCCGTGCCTTTCTTTTTAAGTTAATATTTAGGAAATCTAAAGGGTTAGGCTGAGCTGGAATTACTAATGTAGGGGTTGGTAAACTGTCCCTAGTTGCTTAGTTTTAACATACAACAACACACTCGATTTGACGAATGATTCGGGGGCACTTATTCTAAGAGATCTTTCGTATGGGCCCGACCTTGTGAGTCGCTTCTTTTTGATTGCTGTTGCAGTGAATGAGCAGCTGCTTCCGACTGCTGTTCCAGTTCAAAGATTTTTGTCCTAAGCCCCCTCACATAGGCCTCTCGCTGCTGATCGTATATGTGCCACTGCTGATTCTTCTCCAGAGCCTTCAAGTGAAGATGAAACACAAAATAAACAAATGAAACAGAAAAGGTAACAAACAAAGGGGTCCAGGCATTATTTTCAAAAACCAGAAGAAAGTCCTTGGCATAGAGAGAACTTAATTTGATCAAGTAAGGAAACCTATCTAAAGTGCTTTGCAAACCTTCTAAGTGCTTGCTCCCCCAACTGCTTTGCCTCCTGTTTCACCTATGTGGCATGGAGGTGATTTCTAAAAATATTCAGCTTCAGAATAGAAAACTACATCTACTTAGGCACATTTCCACATGCCTGTGGTTGCTATAGTTAAAAAAGAGTGTCTCAAATTAAAAATGTCAACAACTGTGACAAATTTTGGTTTATACCTTAGACCTTGAGCTTGCATAAGTAACCGAAATTTATTAGTCACTGTACAAACTAGCAAGTGTGAAGGCTATATGGTCAAATGGAAGGGAAACAAAGACTATTATTTCCATAAAAGAAATGAATTATGATACATTTATGTCTACATTGTTCAAGTCCAAGGAAAACAGCACCATAACTCAAAGTACTAGAAAATTCACTACATGTAAGAGCCTTTTTGTAAAGTTTTAACAAAATAATTTCATTTTGCTTTGCTAATATTAAAATATGATTGCATTTACTGAGGAAACACCAAGTGACTGCTAGGTAAGGTGGCTCAAAAATGTGTCAAGTATTTGAAGTAGAACAGAAATGACAATTTACCAGGAAAAATTGCATAAATTACTACAACTGAATAAACCATGTGCAGGTAAAAAACAGCTGACTATATTAAGATAATGTGAGGCACGCATTAGCATTATAGTTCCCTTAGTAACAATTTACTGATTAAAAACCAACTATTCTACTCTACTATAGCAGAGAAGGTGCTGGTAAGATGAGCCTACAAAATCATGAAGATCTGGCACTTGGCCCTCCAGAAAACTCTATGTGGTTGGGAGTGTATCATGGTCAGGTTCAGAGTGTGTCATGGAGACCATACAGGACCTTCTGGGTTCACCTTGTGAGGGGAGAGGGTAAGTGATTTCCCACTGAACCTTTCCGGCTCTGGGTCCCCGTGCTCTCCCAGGCCGTGTTATCAGTATTAAATGAACGATAGGTAGAGTCTAGCAGATGTTATATCTGAACTGCATTGTTTTTAGCTTCTTTCATGGCAGGGCAGGGGTGGGGGGAAGATGAGGTGGAAGGTCAGTGTGGGGAAAATGCTAGGTGTGGGGAGAGAAGATACCCCAGTGGACTTGGAGCTTGAAGATGTCTGAAATTAGTATGAATCCAAATAGGTACATAACACCCTGTGATTCATAGTCATTGTTGAAAAATCCCTTTATTCACTATCCCTGCCCACATTCTCATTTCTGTGTGGTTTAGCCTGACCCAGGTCCCGATGCTAGCCTTTTCTGTCCTTCTTTTCCCTTTGTAAATCTGGAAGGGTTTAAAAATTCTCCTTTATATTGGGAAAGAATTTTTACAACCAGTGTCTCTGATAAAGGCCTCATTTCTAAAATATACAGAGAACTAAGTCAGATTTATAAGAATATGTCATTCCCCCACTGATAAATGGTCAAAGGATATGAACAGGCAGTTTTCGGATGAAAAAATTAAAGCTATCTATAGTCATATGAAAAAATGCTGCAAATCAAAACATCTCCGAGGTACCACATCATATCTATCAGATTGGCTAACATGACAAAACAGGAAAATGATAAATGCTGGAGAAGATATGAGAAAACTGGAATACTAATGCATTGTTGGTGGAGTTGTGAACTGATCCAACCATTCTAAAGAGCAATTTGGAACTATGTTCAAAGGGCTATAAAAATGTGCATACCCTTTGACCCAGCCATACTTCTAGGTCTGTTATCACAAAAAGATCATACAAATGGGAAAAAGACCCACATGTACAAAAATATTTATAAAAGCAGCTCTTTTGTGGTAGCAAAGAATTGGAAACTGAGGGGATGCCTGTCATTTGGGGAATGGCTGAACAGGTTATGCTATATGAATGTAATGGAATACTACTGTGCTATAAGAAATGATGAGCAAGCAGACTTCAGAAAAACCTGGAAAGTCTTATATGAACTCATGCGGAGTGAAGTGAGCAGAACCAGGAGAATATTATACACAGTAACAACCACATTGTATGATGACTAACTTTGATAGACTTATCTCTTCTCAGCAGTGCAAGGATTTAAGACAACTCCAAAAGACTCATGATGGAAAATGCTATCCACATCTAGAAAAAGAACTATGGAGTCTGAGTGCAGATTGAAGCATAATATTTGCTCTCTCTCTCTCTCTCTCTCGTTTCTTTTTTTCTCCTGGTTTCTCCCATTGGTTCTAATTCTTCTTTACATATTACACACTGTCTTGGGGGAAGAAAGAGATGGGGAGAAAATTTGAAACTCATCATCTTATGGAAGTGAATGTTAAAAACTAAAAATAATAAACAAATTCTCCTTTATCCCATACATCTTCTCATACTCTTTCCAGCTTGGGGTCCTCATGAAACAGTTTTTTTGTTTTATTTTTCCTGAAGACACTGCATTCTTTTTTCCTGCCTACTCATCTCAAGATCTTCTGACAATATGTAGTCATGTTTTAATTGGAACACAGCTTCCCAAACACAGATAGCTGTACCTGTGCTTCACATTGAACCCTAGTCATCTTCTTTTCACTTGCTTTCTAGTCTCCCTCCTGTTTTCCACCTCTAGTTGTTGTTGCTTAGTCGTTTCAGTTGTGTCTGACTCCTCATGGCTCCATTTGGAGTCTTCTTGGCAAATATATTGCAGTAGTTTGCCATTTCCTTCTCCAGCTCATTTTAGAGATGATGAACTGAGGCAGACAGGGTTTAATGACTTGCCCAGGGTCACATGACTGGTAAGTGTCTGAGGTCAAAGTTGAACTCAGATCTTCTTGATTTCAAGCCAAGTGTTCTATCCACTGTGTCACCTAGCCATCCTCTACCTCTAGAGTCATAGTTAAATCACTGCTTACATTGCTTAAGAGAAGTAACATGGTGTAGGGGAGAAGAGCATTGGAAATGAAATCAGAAATTGGGTTCAAATCCTGCCTCTATTGCTCACTACCTGTGTGACCTCAGACAAGTTACTTAACCTTTCTGGGCCTTAGGTTCCAGACTTGAAAAATTAGGGTGTTGAGACAGAGAAATAGATAGCATCCAAGGTCCCTCTAGCTCTATATCAATAATTTGTGATCCACTAGAAAGTATTTCAATCAACTCCTCTATGACTCCACTTATCATCCCTGCGATTTTTTCAAATCAAAAACGCCTTCCCCCTTTTCAGACGGTAAGTTTCTTGAGGAATGTCTCACTTTTGTATCTGTATCCCCAGTGCTTAGCACAGTGTGCAGGACATGGTAAGTGCCCTTTCAGGCAGTCAGCTCACTCTAACCTTACACTACTAAATGGCCAGAACCTCACTGCCTCTTTTTCACCTTGTAAACTGGCTTCCACATCTACCACTCTGCTGGGCCTATTCTCTCAGACGTTGCCAGAGAGGTAAATCCTGTGGTCTTTTCTCAGTCCTCATCCTCCTTAATTTTAATGAAGCTCTTGATACTGTAGATTTCCTTCTCTTCCTGGATACTCTCTTCTGTCTGGGCTTCAAGGTCACCGATCTCTCCTGGCTCTCCTCCTACCAATGTGACTGATCCGTTCCTCAGTGTTTTCCAAGGCTCTGTCCTGGACCCTCTTCTCTCTCCTCACTTTCCTTTGGTGATCTCAGCCACTCCTGTGGGTTCAATCATCTCTAAAGCAGATGACTCTCAAATCTATTTATCCATCCTTAATCTCTTCCTTGATCTCAAGTCTTGCATCTTCAACTACCTACTAGACCTTTCCCCCTTGTTCTTCCACTGGCATTTCAATCTCAACATGTCTAAAACCAAATTCATCTTATTTCCCCCTAAAGCAACTCTCAACTCTTTGCTATTTGTTTTGGTAGTACTACCATCTCCCCAGAAACTCAAATTAGAAAGCTTGAGGTAACCTTTGCTTCTTCACCTTCTCTTTCCCACTTATCCAATCAGTTTCTGAAAATTTGTCGATTCTCTCCATAGTTTCTCTTGCAATTTCCCTTCTCTTTACTCATGACATCCTATTTCTTCACCTAAATCTTTACCTGCCCTCTTCCTTTGCTACTGACTAAAAAGTGTCTCTCTTCATTGCCAAGTCTATGATCTTTATATCAACTGTGATTTTTGTATTTACATTTTCAATCTTTCCCTCTCTACTAACATTTTCCCCTCCTTCTATCTACAAACATGCTAAAAATCCTCCAAATGTAAAATATCTCTCCTCCCCACAGCTCTCCCCCAAGTTATCATTCTATGTCTCTCCTCGTCACCAACAAACTTCTAGAAGAGTAGTCTGTACTCACTGCATCCACATCCTTGCTATCTATTGACAATCTAGCTTCTACTCCGACCTGTTTTATTGAAACTGCTCTCTTGAGTTACCAATAATTTTTTATTGCTAAATCCAATGACCTTTTCTCTGTCTTCATAGTTGGCATCTCCATAACATTTGACACTGTGACCACCTCTCTCTTTGAGATGGGTCTCTTTCCTTCACTTCTGTGATAGTGCATTCTCCTTGTTCTTCTGGTACTTTGCCTGCCTGCTTTGGTGGCTATTCTTCTTTCTCCCATGCTCCAAATATAGTCATTTAGTGATCATATGACACAGTGGCTAGACTGACTTAGAATCAGGCCCACCTAAGTTCAAATCCCACCTTAGATATTTACTAGCTTTGTGTTCAAAGGCAAATCACTTAATTTCTCTGAAGAAAATCACATTTGCCCTATCTGCCTAACAGCTGTTGCGAGGACTGGGCTTTGCACAACTTAAAGTACTTTGGAAACGTGAATTGTTATTATTCCCAAAGTTCTGACCTCAGTCCTTTCCCCTCTATATACTTTATCTATTGGTAATACTGTCTACTTTTGGCATCTGTAGCAGCTCTATGTGACTACCAAATCTCTATTTTTTTCTGACCTCTTAACCAAAGTTCCAGTCCTCCATTTCTCCTTCCTGACGCCTCATATTTAATATGTCCAAAAATAGTATTTCCTTCCAAACCCATTCCTCCTTCTGACTTCTCTATTTCTGTTAGTGGCATCACAGTTCAGCCTGGGAGTTAGTGACTCCTTCCTCTCTCTCATTTCCTACATCTAATCAGTTGCTAAGACCTACAGACTAAGACAATGAGAATGGAAAAGGAGGAGGCAGATTTAAGAGACGCTACTGAAGTTGAATCATTAGACCTAAGACAAGGGAAGGGAAAAAAGGAATTGAAGATACTCTGAAGTTTTTGGAACCTTATAAAATATAAAGACATTTACTCTATTACATCACATGATTTATAGTCAAGCTTTAACAAATACTGTTATAGGAAACAGAGTGTGATGAATTCAACAAGAGCATTAGTGGACTAAACAAAGAGGGATGTACAAATATGGGTGTGTGTATTTGAGATCTTTTTTAAGGCTCTTGTAGAATCTTGTAAAATGGAACAAATGTGTAAACCATCTGTAGGTGAATGAGTAGGGATCTTGATGTCACCAATAAAAGTTTATACAAAGATAAACTGCTTTTCTTATTGTTTAGAACACGGTCATATTAAAATTTGGATCTACACTTGCTATTACTCTTAGAAACCCTAGACAAGAGAGAATACACATTGTAAATTTCCAAAGGCTCTTCTGTCAGTAGCTGGGAAAAGAATGTGACCCTTCTAATCACCCTAGTGCCTTGGTTTGGAAAAAGGGTAGAGAGACTGGGGGTTGAAGAAGAGAATGGCTCTACTACCGACAGCTGAAAAATGACTCTGAGAGAGAGGGAAAACTATTTGGAAAGGCGGAGGTGGCTCTGTCAGCTGTTACTAAAACATGGGAGGTTCTTATGCACACATAAATTAATTTATAATCCTCACCACATACATCATCAAGCCAGAGCAATGTGCCCTCTCCCTACCCTTCCATATACATCTCTCAGACTGTCACTGTATTAAAATTTCTTTTATCCTTCCAGGTTGTCATTGAAGTTTGATATAAGATGTTGGTCTAAACCTATTTTATGGTAAACTACTTTGCAGTTTTCCCAGCACTTCATGTTAAATAGGGAGTCACTAGACTGCTGTTCAAGAGTTTCTTTTTGCTTTCCTTGTTTTATTGATCTATTCTTTTTTAACTAATATTACATAGTTTTGATACTTATCACTTTACAATAGTCTGAGATCCGGTAATGCTTTGTCCCCTCCAGATCTGATTTCAGTGAGATGAGAAAATGGAAAGGATCTATGATTTTGCCAGCATAACGAGTTCCCAACGTGGGAATTTCCTCTTTGAATACAGACTATAAATCATGACTCACCTAATAATAAATAAATCCTTAGAGCATTATCTGTGGCATAAAGAGCTTAAGTGATCTGTTCAGGGTCGCAGAGCTAGTGTTAGAGGGAGGATTTGAACCCGGGTCTTCCTGACTCTAAGCTACTACATCATGCTGCCTGATGTCACTTCTATAAAAACATGGTGGAGTAGAAGTAGAATTGAAGGTAGGTTTTTTTTTCCCCAAGATATAGACTGGCATACTTGACTTTGGTTATGGAAAAATTCTAGAACATATTAAAGGGATAGTTTGTGAGCACTGAGAAAAGGAGATGGTGATTACTAGTCAGTGTAGGTTCACTGAGAACAAGTCATAACAGACTAACTCCTCATTTCCTTTTTAACAGGATTATCAGAGGAATCAAATCAGGCTTAAATTTCAGCAAAGTATCTGACAAAGTCTCTCACAAGATTATTATGGGCAAGATGGAGAAGGGACTGGATGATAGTAATTAGATGCATTTGAAACTGGTTGAATGATCAGATCCAAAAAGTAGTGAATATCAGATCTACATCAAGTTGGAGGGAATAGTGGAGTGCCACTGGCATCTAGCTAGCTCTGTTCTGTTCAAATTTTTTTTCATGACTTGAATAAAGATATAATTACTTGTCAAATTTGCAGATGACACAAAGCTAAGAAGTCTGGCTAATTATAATTAGTACTGGATTTTTATTTGCTGAATTTGCTGAATGATAAGGAATCTAAAAGGATTTAAGATGTTAGAATAATGGGCCCAATCTAATAAATTTAAATTCAGTAGAGACAAGTATAATGACTTACACTGTGGTTAAGAAATCAACCGGACAGAAACAGTGTGATTAAAAAAAAGTTTGTGTGAAAAAGATCTGAAGGTCTTATTGGGCTGCAAGCTCAATGGGAGTCAGCAAGGCAACATGGCAGCCATAAAAGTGAATATTCTCTGAGGCTGCCTCAATAAAAGCAGAATATCCAGAAGGAGGCAGCTTAGAGTCCTGATACACTGTCTTGGTCACACTATATCTGGTATATTTTTGGTTCAGCCATATTTTGGGAATGATGAAGGGAACTTGGAGAAGATTTAGGTGGATATAATAGCAATGCTTGGTTATTTAAAAAGTTGCCAAATAAAAGACAGACTGGACTTGTTTAAACATAGAAGGCAGAACTGAGAGTAATAGGGGGAAGTTACAGAGCCAGATTTAGGTTCCAAATAAAGAAAAACTTGCTAACAATTAGAGCTGAACAAAAGAAAAGTAAAAATCCTCAAATGGTAGTGAACTCTCCATCACTGGATGTCTGCAGGGAGAGGCTACCCAGACATTTTCAGGGACATTACAGAGGGGTTTCCTTCTCAGATGTAGGTTAGACTAAATAATTACAGGAGTCACTTACAATGCTGAGAGTTTGTGCTTACAGAAGGAGAACTGACCTGACCCATACTTCCTAGGAATTGATCTGCCAATTAATACTAGAGTCCTGTCTTCCCTAGCCATAACTGTAAAAGGTACTATCTTTTGTTCTCTAATTTTTAATGATGAAACATATAGAAACACAGGCATATATACATATGTACTCAAATATGTATACACATATATACATTTACCCTGTACGTACACGCATATAAATGTGTGTATCATACCCATTTGGAGCTTATCGTGATATATAAAATGTTGGTTTAAACTATTTTCTGCTAACTTCCTGTGCAGTTTTTCCAGTACTTCATGTTAAGTCACTGGACTTCCGTTTGATATCTCTTTTGTATCCCCTATTTCATTGACCTACTATTTTTAACCAATAGTAGTTTTGATAATTATAATTCTATAATAGTTAGAATCTGGTAATGCTTTGCTCCTTCCTTATTGCCTTTTTTCACTGTCCCTTGAGACAACCTGCTGCCCACTGGCCACTTTACAGCTCTCGGACAGCTTGCTGCATGCCGAAGGATTTCCTCTACATACAAAGGATGTTTTTGGCTACATTTTTTGCAGGCTGAAGGAAATCCTTTGGCTTGCTGCAATTGGCCTGAGGGCTGTAAGCACCCGAGGGCAGCAGGCTGTGCAGACCTGTTCTAGACCTTTATTCTTAAAAATGAGATTTAATTCTATAAAATTGTTATTGGTTAGACTAGTATATTACTAAATCCACAAATTAATTTAAATATAACGTTTATTATATGGGGATAGCAAGGAAGAAAAACAAAACAGCCCATCACTGGGCCCATATCAGTATGCACCTTTCCAGCTTTGCCAGTTTGATGGGAACCACTGGTATTTATGCTCCATTGGGCCCAAGGCCCCAGGGTCATCTTCACATCATAAGGCATCAGAATAGGATGTTATTTTATCTAACGCTTAGCAAAGTGCTTGTGCTTCATTCACATAGAAGGTACTCGATAGATGCTTATTGGCTGACTTTAGCATAGGCAAATCTTAATGCATCAAATAAATGAATAGTTGTTTTATGCTGGAATGGACTGGAACCACATTTCCTAACATACACAGATAAGGTTTTCTGTAGTAAGTATAACAAATATAATCGATTTCTGCTAATTAGCTGAGGACTAGAAAATTTCAGAAAAGCTTGATTTTAAGACATTTAAAATGGAAATAAGCATTGATCAATATCTACTGGGCCACAGCAAACAGATGAAGGATAGAGAAGACCACTGTACAAATTAAGTAAGGTGAGGAGAAGTTGAAGGATCATGTAACAAGGGATATCTATGTGCATGTAGGTACATGCACAAATGCATAAGGAGGAAAAGGTTATATAACTGAAGAATGACTAAACTTTGGCCAGAAGAATATATAAAGTAATACCTTTGGGTAGTATTTAATGTTTATCTCTGCAAAAATCAACAGAGCTAAATTAGGTTCAGAGTATAGGTGGGACACTCCCTCAGTGAGCTAAATGATGTGGGAAATAAAGTTGTACCAATACTTGTATCATAAAGTATATCTCTGAGAAAGTAGGTACGTAGGATGGAGATAACTACTGGAAGGGAAACCAGAGCTAATAATCTAGTGCAAGGAAGAGGAAGGAAGAGGAAACTGAGTGGAAAGTTAAGTGACTGACCAAGGGTGCATGGCTAAGTCGATGTCATAGTAAGGATCAGAATCAAGGACACTTGATTGTCAGTGAAGGGCTCTTTCTAGAATATCACAGTGCCTCTCAAATGAGCTCACTTAAAAGCTTCATATGAAAGATACAAAATAATGACTGAACTCCCCTTTAATCATCTGTATATATTGCTAACAGGTTAGCTGATAAATAAAACAATGAATAAATATTTTTGGCAATCACCATTGCCATTAGGTACCATCTAGAGAGATGGTACCTAATTATCAAAATATTTAGTTCCAACCATTATTTCACTGTAGAGTTCATGTATGAGATCCTGAGTGCTTTTGATCTACACAGATGTAAACTCTTATAGCATTCCTAATGAAGAACGATCGTGGATTTATATGGGCTATGCAGGGCAATTAATACTGCAGATTCTTTGCATGTTACCATGTCCCCTGACAACTCACTGAGGTGGATTCTTTGGCTTTGTGTTCTTTTTAATTCAAGAAATTCTGAGCCCGGCTTTAGGCATGCATCAGGCATTCAAAGATATGTGTGACTAGCATTATACTGAATGCTCAATGTCTTGCCACAGTTGCTACTGTGTATAGCCCAAGAACTGCTCTATCATAAGATCACAGGATTCAGAGTTAAAAGATCTTAAACATCTAGTCTATACCCCTTATTTCAGAGATTATAAAACTGATGTCCACAGAGATTAAGTGATTTGAACAAGGCTACACCAGCAATAATTTGGACATAAGTCCTCTGACTCCAAATCCAATGCTTATTTCTACCATGCCATTCTGCCTCTTCTGATAATCAAGAATGCTAAGTTCAGACAACTTTAGCATTAAGAGCTCCTGATTAGTACATCTTGACAGGTTCCATACTGCTGGATCTGAACAGTCAGCAAATAGTCGGTAGTCGGTAATATTGGGTCAGATGCAGTGTTACCAAAGGAGACTGTCTTGATTTAGCATTTGATGCACCTTCGACATAGCAGTACAAAATGTAGCTATAGTCAGTCAGTTCAGCCTGGAGATTAAACCTGGGTTAGCATTTGTGGCATTGACAGCCTTACTGGAATTGTGCTGGTTACAATTCAGATGTCAGAGTATATAGTATGCCGTGTTCGTTTCCATGGAATGAAACATGAGAGTCATTGCTACTACATACCTTCACATGGTAGGGTTGGGGGGAACCAATGACTTTCAAACTTAATGGAACCTTTGTCTGAACTTTAGCATGTAGATGATGCACTGAGGTAATAACACACATAGACTACCAAAGAGCATGATGATTTAAAGTCTTAAAAAGCAATATACTAAGTGGCCACAAGATGGTGGTATTATTCTAGAAAAGTAGAAAACCAATTTTTCCTCACTGATTTATCTCCGTTTTGTCTTAGATTCATAGATCAAAAGAAGTATTAGGACTAAAAGGGACCTTAGAGGTGATCTAGCTCTGTCTTCTCGCTTCACAGATGATAAAACTGAGGTCCCCATGTCTTCTTATGTCTTTCTTTCCTTTCCCCTTAAGTGACTATAATATGGAAATAATTTACTTTTTTACGTATTGATGAATTTTGTTTAAAAGTGCAGCTAAATAAAATGTTTTATATTTCTTGTGCTAAAAAACAAAACAAACAAACCAGAAAACCCTACCCCTGCCTGCTAGACAATTATGTGACCCTATGTAGGTTAGGGGTCCTAGACAGAAAAAAATGTTGCCAACCCTTCACAATAAGTAATGATTGTAGAATTACCTCCATGTAGGTGATATTAGTTATGTGAGTCAGGCTTTACCAACATTCAAAGAATATTACAGCTGAATCTTGAGAGAGGTAATCATTAACACCAAAGGCTTTCCATGGATTAACCTAGTCTTACAAAATAATTTAAAAAAAAAAAGCATTGGGAATCATCTAAGGGGATCATGTAGGAACTTTCAGAGGACTATGGAGGCAAGAATTGCAGCCTAACTAATTAATGGTGTTAGTGAACAGCGAACCACAGGAATTATATTCCTCTTCTACTTTCTTTGTGGGTTTTCATTATAGAGATCTATCTATCTATTTTTCTTTCTTTCTTCCTTCTGTTGATATTCAAATACAGGGAAATCAGTGCTATGATCTTTCAAATAGCTATTTGGTGGGAACGGACAATTTTTGCTATTCAAGGTCACTGCAAGATTAGAGAGCAAAGGAGTTAAAATATGATCTCAAAAATAAGTAATAAATATCAAAACAGACCAAAGAATGACTCTAGACAACAAACAATAAATTTCTCAATACAATGAAAAAAAAAACTAGTTGGTTTTTGAAAAAAAAAAAGGTAATTACAAAGATATCCCAAGAAACTTCTGGAACGTAATGGGATGTAAGGCAGAATAAAAGGTAATGCAAAAGATAATATGATGGAGTTATCTGGACAAATAAAATTTGTACGTACAAATTTCTATAGCAGACATCTCAGATAAGCACATGACAACAGTGTAGATAACACCCTGCTGTGTGTGTTCGCTAATTACAAAAAGCCATTTGATTCATTAATGTAAGAAAAAAACCATGGGATTTACTCCCACAAGTTGTCTTCTATGTACATCAGAAGTTCATGAGTCACACAAAAGAGAATTTCTAATATATAAAATTAAAAAGCTTTTCCAGGAACAAAAACCAATGCCACTAAAATAAGAGGAGATTATTGGGTGTGTGTAGGAAAACTTTGCATCAAATCTCTCTAATACAAATCTGATATCCAAGATCTATAGGAAATTGATGCAAATCTATCAGACTAATAGCTACTCCCCACTAGATAAGTGGTCAAAGGATGTGAACGAAATTCTCAAAAGAGCAGCAAACTACCACGAAGAAAAAAAATATTCCAAGCTATGTATAAGAGAAAGGCAAATTAAAACAACTGTGAAGTTTCTCCTCACATACACTGACTTGGCAAAGATAATTAAAAATCAAAAAAGAAACTCACATTGGGAAGGAATATGGGAGGAGAATTACACAAATGTACTGCTGATGGAGCTGTAAATTGGCCCAGCTGTTGCAGAAAATGTTTAGAATTATGAAGCATCACTAAACTCTCAATCTACTCCCCTATAGCTCTATTCCTAATCCCTGTAATGTTCCAAACCAAAGTACCCATCCCTGACCACCAATCCTTTATAATAAATTTTTAAAAATAGTTAATACTAGCTAACATTTACATTGCACTGTGTGGTAAGCACTGTGCTGAGCACTTTATAGTAATTATCTCATTTGATCCTTACAACCACCTTAGGAGGCAGATGCTATTATTAATCAAACAATAAACAATTATTAAACACCTACCCCATTTAACAGATGAGGAAACTGAAACAGAGGGTAAGTGACTTGTCTGAGGCTGGACCAGGCCCAGCAGTGGACCACCTAAGCTGCCTTATTCTGCACTGTCTCTCCCTAGTAGGATGTAATTCCTTGAAGTCAAAGACTACTTTTCTTTTCGTATTTGTATTCCCAGTGCTTTTTAATGGTAGCAAAAAACTGTAAAGAAAGTAGTTACCCAGCAATTGCTGAATGATTCAACAAACTGTGGTGTACAAGTGGCATGGAATGGCATGGATGCTTAAACAATATTGAAAGATCTGTATGAGCTGATGCAGAATGAAAAGTAGAATGAGCATATACTTAATTACAATAATATAAATTTTTAAAAAAACCCACTAAAAGGCAAGTGAACTTGGATTAAAGAAAATTACCTATACCAGACTCAAGATGATGAAAAATACCCCCTTCCTTTCAGTTAAGAACTCAGTGAGGCACGGTAAGGGGTGGGGTGATGAGGTGGTGGTGGATTTACTTGCCATTTGGTAGTACCAAATATTTGTTGTATATACTGTCATATGTGGTAATTATATCAGTCAGTTGTGCTTAACCATTTATATTTCTGACAAGAAAAGGTTAAGGGTAGATATTGGGAAATGGAGCTGGTGACATCAAAAGTCCTCAATAAAATCTTAAAGATTATAGGATCACAGGATACATGTAATTACAAAGAACTCCTGAGTATCCATATTGAATGTGGCATAAAGGGGGGAGACATGCTCACCAAAAGGCTTTTGGCAGTGTCATGGATGATGTTCCACACGAAACATAAATGGAAGAGTACCCTATAGCTAGAAATGTTTGTCAGTTGTACCAGATGGCAGATAATACTATGGTGATTGTATAAAGCCCAATAATGTTAAAGAACCTCCATGGTCCTTTGAGAATCTAGCAATTCACACAAGTGGATAAAAAATGTGATTAGTTGAATAGGTAATCCTCTAGTACATATCTTGGGTGCTAAAGATGGCCGATGAGTTGGCTACAGAAACAAACAGGAAGAGGGTACCCTAGATTACATTTGGAAAATCATACTGTGTTTTCCAAGGTCACAACCTGTTCTCTGCTGTAAAAGCGCATTTTTAACACCAATATTTTCCTTGAAATGCTCTATAGCTAAAGTAGACTGCAGCATATTGTCAATAATAGTCATTGTACAAGAAGTAGAGTAAAAGATGTTACTGAGAACATGCATGTTTGGAAAAGGAGGTAGGCCAATCACATACAATTGCCTTTTTCAATTAGCTCTAGAAGAAGCAGTTTGAATAAGGTTGGATTGTTCCACTGTGACCCTTTTTGCAGTGGAGTAAATTGACTCTATTTCTCCTTTCAGAATGCAAAACCACTTCATAGAAGGTTTGTGTACTTACTGGTCAGAAGCAGAAACCTTAAAAGTCTATCTGTACATTTTTTCAGGCCAGTTACTTTTTCAGGTTCAAATGATAACTGATCATCTGATAATCAACTCATTATTATCATTAACCTTCATGTGTTACATACCAAAGCAAGAAAAGAAGGCCTGTGAACATAAATTCTGTGGCATCTTTAGTTTATTCATTTTAAATTATGTTAATAATCCATGTATAATTTATTAAGAAGTCATGTAAAGTACGATTTTATCATACAAATAGCCACATAAAGTACATATCTGATTCTAGATAAAATCACATGTGACTAAGATCAAAACATACTTTCTTCATAATTTCTTCATTTTATGACTAAAGATTACAAGATTAAGTCATTTTTTCAAACTAGGAAATATAAATCTTAAAATGAGACAAGTAAAAATAGATTATAATTTACATCAAGGCTGTCCAACCTTAGGTTTTTATTGACACAACAGACAATATATTTTGATTTGCCATTTTAGTGAGAGCTCTGTGGTAAAGTTTGGCTTCCTTTACTAAAGTATATATGTAAATTTCTATGCTAGTAGGCGGATACATAAATTGCACTGCAGGACGCATGCCTCGCATGAGCTGCATTTTGGACAGCCCTGATTTTCACAGGGAAAGCCAAAAAGGAGGACAACTTATAAAAACAGATTCTGCCAACTAATTATATTATAGGTGACTGAAGGTCTATTTTAGAAGAGGGAAATTTTAGGTATCCACTAATGGCAACGGACAAACTTCTCTAGGCTACATGGGGTAATACCAGCAAGTGGGGCTCTTAAAAAATTCAACTCTGCTAGCTCATTAGTAGCTTATTAAAATTACAGTATACATATGATAGCAAAGCTCCCATTTAAATAAAGAACTCATCAAAAAGAAAATGCCCATTGAACTTACGTCTCTCAGCTGTATTTCTACTGCATGAATATTAACCACAGGTGATTCAGTGAAACTTGTAGCCATGTTCTACAAACAAATCAAAGTTATTAGCAGCTTGGACTAAGCATAAATTTATGAACAGTATCATGATTTCAACCACAAAACTAAAAGCATCTACATATCCCAGATTGGTATATTCTGAGGGACTATCATGACATAAAAGTATTCCATGTTTTTGGGCAGATGAAATAAAGATTTCTTGGAAATTTAGATTGGAAGCAGCAGAATTCTTCAGATACGATGTGCTCCTCTTAAGCCCACCAGAACTGCACAAACTTCCTTGTAAATAGGTCATAAATAGCCTAAAGATCTTCATCCAAATGAAAACCATCGCACTATTTAAATGTCTTTTGAGAGATATTAAATTGTCATGTCAAAAAATAGTAAGTACTTATTTATTTTTTTTGTTTCAATTTCAAAAGTCTGTTTGTAACCCTGTCAGCTGTATAGAAGATTATAAAATAATAGTTAAGTGTTCAGGCTAGATCATAAAAAGTTCATAATGGAAATGTATTTTAGCTCTTCAAGATTTAGTAATAAAGAATTTGGTAGTCTAAATTTAGTCTTTTTGACTAAAAGGCTCAAAAACCTTTTTTGAAAGCTCTGCTCTGTATTCTATTTTGTATCTAACCATGATCCCTTGGCACATAATAAATAACAGGTGAGGAGGCCAAGGATAATGCATAAGATGGAGAAATTACTTACAGATACAATGCTGGTTGAGAAATGACTTTTAAAAATTTGTTTGGAACTGTGATTTCAGTGGTGTAGAGAACTCCCTCCACAAGTACAGATAGCAACTAGTGTGTAAGCTATTATTTGAAAGAGAGTTGCCTGGAGAATCGAGAGGTTACATGACTTATTGCTATCACACAGCTAGTATATGCTAGAGGCTGGACTTGAACTCAGATTTTCCTGATTCTAAGACTGACTCTCTAGCCTCTATATTACTCTATATTGCCTCTCAAATGTCAGTATTACAAAATTCATGCAGGGACCAAATTAGAATTTCTATTTAAAAATTAACATTTGAATTCCACTTCAAATATTTTAGTTTGGTTTTTATAGGCTGAATTTTTTTTTTGGAAGATCTAGCCATCTCTGTTCTTATCTAACCCCCTTAGTCAGCACTTTTAATTAATTATATATATATATATATATATATACAGAGAGAGAGAGAGAGAGATAACTTACGTAAAACATTAATAGCAAATAAATTGGCAGGTAAAAATAGAGACAACATTCAATGATATCCCAATACTAGTTGCCTTAAAATCAATCATTCATTTAAGAAAGTAATAAATTTCTTCCAGACACTTCCACAAAAATAATAAATTCTCAGCAGCAATATAGGTCTTATCTATTCAGCATCTATTACATAGCTAGCTTGGACAAACTAATACTGATATAAATATTTTTATGTGAAAATGAACAAATGAATAGCTCAGCAAGAATAATACTTTGGGTAAAAAAAAAGTTGCTGAAATTAGTTACCCTATAACTAAGTCATGAGATAATCTCTATTATATACTTTGCTGTAGTCGCACTAGAGTTACAAAATACATTTTCTAAGTCTATCTGATTATGTACCAAAATAATTTAGATGCTAGGATTTCTTGTTTAAATTTAAGTACCTGTGATAAATGAAGTGTACTGGCTTTGCTTTCAAGTTCTGACAGTCTTGTGGTTGCTACAGACAACTGATTTTTCAGAATGTCGGTCTCTTCTGATAAAGACTTTAAGAGCTGATCTCTCCTCTCTGCCTCTTTAGTTTTTTCTTCTAACTGACTCAGTAACGAATCGGTGCCACTTTTAGATTTTAGGTGGGCTTTTAATTGCTGTATTTCTTTTTCTTTCTCTGCCAGATGGTAACTATTATTCTCCTTTTCAGTTTCAAGGGCAAATATTTTCTAGAATTAAAAAAAGGTAAGATTATTACCACAAAGCTAAATCAAACATGAAGATAAACAATGTGATACAAACAAATGTCAAAATGAACACAAGATAATGAACGTCACCACAAAATTATGTTTTCAATTAGTACTAAAGTAAAATATGTAAAGAAATAAACATGAGCTATTTGAATATTTTACTACCACAGTCTCATACACAAAGCCAAGAACTTCCCACTTCTCTCTCATTTTTGGCCTCAATTTCCAGGAATAAATCAATCTTCACTTGATTAGAAGAAAACTAGAGAAAGGAAAGTAGGTAGAAGTTCCTATTTAAAGGAAGTTATAAGGAGTAAACTATCAAGAACTCAAGCACTACTAAAATAAAAAGTTATAGTTCAATAGGAGTAGCTTCTTCTTTGGATGTGGAAACATTTTCCCCATTGCCCCTTTTGGATTAATGCAAAATTAGAATGCTAGTTGAGAAAAGAAAAAGTGAGAAGCCTCATCTTTCTTTTTTAGTATATGAATAAATAACAAAAGGAAGGTAAAAACTAAATTAGACAAATTATCTTGCATTTAAAGATTTTTGTGTCAAACTGGAAAAACAACAACAAAAATAACTATTGCCACTGACAATAACATACTAATACTGTATTTATGTTTAACCTGATTAACACAATTGCCTGTGGTGTCAAAGGGCTCTGTCCAAGGTACTACTCTGTTCGATGTTTTTATCAATTGAAATCACAGAAGACATCCTATCAAATTTGTAATGATAGGAAACAAGTTGGGATAGTTACATCTAGCAATTACCCATTTATCATACAAAACATAAGAACATAAGCAAACACTTAAAAATTTTGATCATTTGAAATATCCTTTTAGAAGTGGCATAATCATGCGTCATGATAACAGAAAGATACAAGTTAACAGGATAAACAAAGTCTTTCACTGAGTTAAAAAAATCAGTTGTACATATTATGATGTGGGAGGGCTAGCTTGGGATTAGTTCAAGTGTAGAAAAACAACCTGTCTTCAAATACATGAAAGAGTTTAAAGATATTTAGAATATCTCAACTAACTGCCCTTTCCTAAAGTCTAAAAGCTGATTAAATGTGTCTTATAGAGAAATAATAGTGAAGTACTGACTTTATGGAATCAAGACTAATTTTTTTTTATATTTAGAAGGAAATTTATTAGGTTGTTTGGTAGAGGCAAAGACTGTATAACCTACTTCTATGTTATCATTTTTATCCATCTTTATAAAATATATATTATATATTAAAATATTATATATATGTATATACATACATATATAAAATGTATTATAAAATATCCCTTTGGTAGTTTGACTGGTATAATGCTAAATCTATAAATTACCTTCAGTAATGGCATCATTTTTTTTAATCATGGCCTAGTCATGAGCACTGACTATTCCTTCAGCTACTTAAGTTGTTCTTTGTTTCTTTAAGGAACATCTTGTAATTGAATCTATATATGTATTGAGTGTGCTTTGGCAGACTGACTCGCAAGTATTTTATGCATGGGTACTACAATTTAAGAGAAGTATTGATAAGCTAAAGTGTAGTCAAAGAAATGGGAAGATGGGTCTGGAAACAATGTCATACATTGGGGTCTTCTTATTCTATACAACAGAAAAGTAAGAAAGACAACCTTATTGTCTTCAAATACTTGAAAGGGTTTAAAGATATTTAGAATATCTCAACTGACTGCTCCTTCCTAAAGTCCAAAAGCTAATTTTTATAAATTGAAATTTTATAAGAACTTTACTTAAAATAGCCTAGGGAAAACTATCACACTGCTTAGAAGGAAGCCAAGGTGTGAGAGGTAACACAGTGAATACAGCACTGGACTTAGGATGACCTGGGTTCAAATACTGCCTTGAACACTTACTAGGTGCATAACCCTGGGCAAGTCAATCTCTGGGCCTCAGTTTCCTCATCTGTAAAATGAGGGGGTTGGACTCAATGCTCTTTCAGGTTCCTTCCAGTCCTAAATTTATGATCTAAATTCATAATGATAATCTATGATATAATAAAATGTGTTAAATATTCACATGAAATTTTCACATTGTTAATTCCAGATTCTCAAATAAGTAGCCTTGATTCTAAGAAGATAGTGAAGAGACAAACCAGATTGTGGTCATGACAAAGACTTGATATAAGTATGTATGTGTATGTAAATGTTTCAGGAAAAATCAAGTACTTTAAAATATGAAAATGGCTGGTATTTGATAAAATAATAAAATGCAATGACCACCAAACAACCAGTCTATTATAAAATTGAGAAAATGTTAAACTCAAACTTTTAGAAAAGAAAAATCCAGTTAAAAATACTCTTGCAATTAAATTTAGTTAAATGTGTTTCAGAGATAAATAATAGTGAAGCATTGACATTATGGAATCAAATAAAGACTTTTTTCAGTTTTAGGAAGAAATTTATTAGGTTTTTTGGTAGAGATAAAGACTCTATAGGTCCCTTCTAAAACATGTTAATAATATATGATGGCCTGCTGGACTTGGAGTTAGGACCTGGGTTTAAAACTTGAGTTCTTCCCCTAATATGTATGACCCTAGTTAAGTCATTTAACCTCTTGTAGTCTCATTTCTTTTCTCACTTCTAAAATGAGAGGGTTCTATATTAGATGACTTCTAACATACATTTTAACTCTATATCTAATATACATATGATGATTTCAATGAATTATGTGTGAATTTAAAATCCTTTTGGGTATGTTTAAGATAAAAGAATATTCTAAAATAGTCTTGATGCTATCCACCCTTTTCATCATATTGATCTTTGAAGAATTACACAGGTCAGCTATTTGAAGTTAATAGGATAAGGGGAGGAAGTGATGAACAGAACGTGTAATTTCATTACAATATTCAAAAGTCAAAAGCATCTACCTCTAGAAGTCTGTGTCTTTCATTTTCTGCCACCTTCCCTTTTGCATTTGCATTTTCTTCCAAAGACTTTGTAAGGGCTGCATTGTCTTTCTTAAAGTTCTCTAATTCAGTTTCAGATTTGGAGGTGTTAGTCTTTAATCCTAATTTACTTTTAACAAAATCTTTGGGGCTTCTGGAGGACATATCTGGAATAATCTGTAAAAACAAGAATGAAAGCATGTAAAAGGATATTAGTTGAAAGATTTGATGGTATATGTACTCAACTGCTTTCAGCAAAAGAAGTACACAAAATGGAAAGGTGTTCAAATCATACATTGGCCCTGCCATATATAAGTCACAACTAAAAACATTTCCAATCTAGAAACAATGATAAGTGATCCTTTACATCTCTATTGCACTTTACAATTTAACAAAGCATTTTCTCAGATATTACTTTATTTAATCCTCATAACAGCTCTGTGAGGCAATAATACTCATTATTATCCCTAGCTTTACAGATGAATAGAGGATTAGAGAGGTTAAATGATTTTCACAAGGTGATGTAGCTTTTAAGTAGCACCTGAGCCCATTCAATCTAGTTTCAAGTACAATGTTCTTCTTCTGTTACCTCTTCAGGAGATGATGTATACAGGTTCAAGTGAGAAAGAAATAAGATTGGGCACCGTACGGAAAAAAATGACAATATGCGTGGAATCCAAAAATGAAAAGAATCAAGTAGACAAAAACCCAGGAATAATGACTGGGAGTAGTGGAGAGCCAGTGTGATATAAGGAAAAGACTACTTAACTTGGAGTCAGAGGACCTTGGTTCCAGTTCTGTCTCTGCCACTTACTATGTGACCTTGGGCAAATCAATTACCCTTTAATAAGTGATCCTCAGTTTCTGCATCTAACACTACCTATCCCACATGGGTACGGCAAAGCTCAAATGAGATAATATCATTAAAGTAATTAACTGCTTGGTAAAAGAAGCACAAAAAAAATTGAAGAAAATAACATCTTAAAAAAACAGAATTGGCCTAATGGTAAAAGAGGTACAAAAATTCACTGAAGAAAAGAATTCCTTAAAAAACAGAATAGGCCAAATGGAAAAGTACAAAAATTCAATGAAGAAAAGAACTTAAAAAACAGAATTGGCCAAATGGAAAAAGAGATACAAAAGCTCATTGAAGAAAACAATTCCTTAAAAATTAGAACTGGGCAAGTGTAAGCCGATGGCTTCATGATATTTCGAGAAAAAAATAAAACAAAATCAAAGGAATGAAAAATTAGGAAAAATGTGAAATATCTCATCAGAAAAACAACTAACCTGGAAAATAAATCAAGGAGAGTTAATCTGAGAATTATTGGATTATCTGAAAGCTATGATCAAAGAGTGTAGAAATCTTATTTCAAGAACTTATCAAGGAAAACTGCCCCAATATCCTAGAGCCAGAAGGTAAAATAGAAATTTAAAAAAATTCATCTATCATCTCCTGAAAACTCCCAAGAATATTATAGCCAAATTCCTGAGCTCTCAGGTCAAAGAAAAAATACTTTGAGCAGCTAGAAAAAAACGATTCAAATATTGTGGAGCCACAGTCAGGATAACACAACATTTAGCAGCTTCCACATTAAAGGAGTAGAGGCAGTGGTGGGATTCAGCTGGTTTGTACCAGTTCAGCAGAACCAGTACCGAATTTTAGGTTGAGTTCTTCAAGCAAGTGTTAGCAGGGGCAAGGCCTGCACCCACCACATCAGCAGCAGCACCTCAGCTCGGCTCCATAAAGAACCAGTTGTCAATTTATCCGAATCCCACCACTGAGTAGAGGACTTGGAATATGATATTCTGGAAGGCAAAGGAGCTAGGATTACAACCAAGAA
>CM053624.1:61499846-61542421 GCA_028646595.1 Phalanger gymnotis
TGCTTCCCTCTGCCACTTTGTGGGTTCTGAAGCTCTAGAATTGGTTCAGAGCCATTTTTTTATAGGTTTTTGGAGGGACTTGGTGGGGAGCTCACGCCAGTCACTGCTTCCCAGCCGCCATCTTGGCTCCGCCCCCCTGATGTGTCTATTTCTAAAGGACCTAATATTCTAGGCAGTGCTAGGAACAGGAATCCTTCACCATAATACATTTCTTGTTTAATAATGAATTATTTCCACCCTGGTGAGGCCATTAGGTTTTAGGCATTATTTCATCATCCCCTTACCTAAGAGATGGTGTTATATAGCCTTTCCGCTATAGGAACTGTATGAGAACAGAAAGTATGGGCTTTAGTCTTATCTTTGCCTGTGACTTATTCTGGGTAACCATGAACAAGTCATGGAACCCCACTGGGTCACAGTTCATCTTTTTATTTCATCTGTAAAATGAGGGGATTATGCTAGAATAATTACTAAGGTCTCTTCCAGTTTTGAAATCTCCTCTTTCTTCTGTTGACTTTGTGTAATATTTAAATTCTAACATCAACATCACAAAATACAGAGGAAAATAAGATTGTGCCAAAACGGACCTATGGATTGTACATAATTTGGATTGTGTTTAAATGGGTGATAAAGATTTTTTTTAAATCCACAGCATTAGGTTTTATTTGGGAATATAAAATATAATTTACTTAATTTTATTATACACTAAGTTGGTCATGCCACCAGTATATTTAAATAAAACACTCTAGAAAGAATTGGGGAGGGGGTTGATAGAAAAATAGAGTAGTGATATAAATATATAGATATATATAAATAGATATAGATACATAGATGTAAATATAAATAGATTAAAATAGAGTAAGTGATATGTCCTGTTCTCCTACTAAGTATCTATGTGAACTTGGGCAACTAATTGTCCTCCTTGCCCACTTTGCCCATTTGCAAAATTTTTTCTCTCTTGCCTTGCAGAGAATCAGTGAGAAAAAGAGCAAATTATATATAGAAAGCCCTATGAAGAAATGAAGTTATTCTCTCTATTTTAGGGCTTAGCAGCACTAGAAGATAAAGAAGGATGGGAATATGCCTCTTTAATTGGCTGGAAATTTCACTGGAAACAACGCAGTTCAGATACCTTTCGTCGGAGGCGATGGAGAAGGAAGATGACCACTTCGGAAACCCATGGGGCAGCTGCAATCTTTAAACTTGAAGGTGCCCTTGTAAGTACAGCAATTCTTCAACAGATCCATTGTCTCTTCTGGTAGGGTGACCACTTCATCAGTGCACATAGCAGCCTCTCCATACTTTCCATATTTTAGGAAGGACATTGATAAACTGAATAGTTTCTAAAGGAGGGTAGACCAGCACTCTAAAAGGCACGCCTTATGCAGATCAGCTGAAGGTCATGTTTAACCAAAAGAAGAGAAGATTTGGAAGGAACATGTTAACTGTCTTAAAGGATTTAAAGGATTGTCCTGTGAAAGAAGAAATAAAAACAATGGATAGAAGCCACAAAGAGCCAAATTTGAAAGAATGAGCAATTGAATGAAAAAAAAAATTATTAAGCATTTGCTGTGTGCCCGACACTCTGCTAAATGATGGGAATGAAAAGACAAGAAAACAAGACAGAGTTTCCGTACTAATAGAAGAATACAATTTAGAGTTGGAGGAGGGTGGTGAGAGTACTACGATGGTAGGGTGGTTGGTAAATGTCTGACAAAAGTCATGACGCAAGATAAGGGGATAAAGTCACCTAGTACAGCCCTGGGTTTAGGGGCAGATTCTGTCTTGGGGAAGAAGGAGGAAGAGGAAGAGGGTGCCCACAGGGCAGGCAGCACTGTTTGGAAATGGCCAAGAAGAGAAATTGAGATTGGGTATAAGTGAATCTGTGCTTTATGCCACCAGAGCTTAACATAGGCTCGTGATTTTTCTCTTTAAAGTCTGGAGAAGTTGATCACACATGTTCACTTTTGTCCCCTTTCCCTTGTTTCTACATTTTCTCCCACTCCTTTATAGCAAACAATCGCTCATAATATAATAAAAGCTAGCTTATCTTTATTTGGAGACAAAAGCCATTATAACAGTACAAACAAATGAGATTTTAAAAGAACAGGAAACTCCAAAGGGTAAGCATTGCCAGGCAATGATGAAGCAGGGAGGAGGAAGAGGAAGTAATTAATGGCTAAATTCATGAGATTGTAGCAGTGAGATGAAGTAAGCACATTCAGGCAAGTAGCATTCTCTCTCCAGTTGGATAATTCTTTCAGTGGATCCATGAGCCAGGCTGGGCCCCAACTTCTCATGATTATAGTCAATTTAGGGTAGCAAGCTCTTCACTTGCAATTGACTCTCCATTTGTGGCCCCACTGTCTGCCTCTGCTCCCCACTGCTCACCCTTCTCTTCTCCCAGGACTAAAAATTACCCCAGTTTCTCCCATCTCATCCATCTCCTGCTTTTCATGATCCTTTGGTCTTTCCTTCCAGCTAGGAAAAACTACATTTCCCAGCAGTCCATGCTGCTGAGACAGGGCTACATAAGGGGAAAAAATCCCTAAAAATAAAGTTATCCAAAAAAAAAAAAGAGGCTGCCTCAGGAGACTGAGTGACCTCTTGTTGGAATTTTGAGGATGGGATTCTTGTCTCAGAGGCTAATTTGAATCAAATACTGCAGGTTCTCTAGTTAGTAACCACTCTAGCAGTTGAGTATAACTATGACTTCTCTTTCTCAACCCCAAGAACTTCCTTTGGAAGTCATTTAAATAGAAATGAACAGTTTTCAAACAGAAATATATAGTGATTTCCTTGCATCTTCTTATCCCCTAGGATAAGAAGTGCCTATTGAATCATTTAAAATGACAGTTAAATCTATTGCCAATCTTGTCATCCCATACTTCCTTCCCAGAATTTAGCACCCACAACTTAGTTTCTCAGTGCCCGCTCAAATAGGGGCTGATTTCCACTCAAGAAAGAGCTGTATGTCCAAAGTTCCATCCAACTGTGTGACAGAAAAGATAGAGGTCATTCCTTTGATAACTTAAGAGTCTTTTTAGTAGCTTCCTTGATTTTCACTGCAAGAAAGTGGGAGCATTTGTCACATGCAGTGGAAGCATGATGGAGACCTCCCCTTTAATTTTTTTTATGATAACTTGCATTTATATAATTACTTTGAGTTTTTAAGACGTCATTGATTTATTTTATTTTTATATCACCTTTACTTCCAAATATATTTCCTCCTTCCTAATCCCAGAAGACCATTCCTTGAAACAAAGAATAAAAAAGAGGGAATATTTTCAGCAAAACTAATCAAAACATAACTGGTTGTGACAATACTAAATATGCAATGTTCTGTACTCTAATCTCCTAATTTTGCAAATAAAGAGGGGAGAAGCATTCTCCTCATCTCTTCTCTGGGGCTATATCTCTGGCTATTACAATTGCACAACACAGTTTACTTTCGTTGTTGTTGTTTTTCTTTCCTTTTACATTGTTACAGTCACTGTGTATATTCTTTATGTGGTTCTATTTGCCTCATTCTGTATCAGTTCATAGAAGTCTTCTTATGCTTCTCCAGTATTCATTCATTGCATTTGTTGTTTCTTATAGCATAGTAATACACCATTATATTTTTCATGTACTTAAATTTATTTTTATTTAGCTATTCTCCAATCAATGGAAGTCCCTTTATTTTAGGAAAAAATCCTTACCAAAATCCAATTTTCCAAGAAAGGATTTTTTTTCATTATGTAAAATATAGTTGATTTACATTTTGCATTTTGTCTCAGGGAGCAGACACTACTGAAGAAGGAGATGAGAAGAGCATGGAAAAACACAAGTATAGTGCAACAACTGTGTTTGGTGCAAACACTCCAATTGTTTCCTGTGATTTTGACAGTGAGTTTCTAGCGTTCAGTATTAGACTCTTTTTCTTCAGCTGTCATTATAAGAATGTTATTAAAATCATCTAAAGCAAGTTAAAGAATCTCAGTGTTTCAATTTGACTTTTATTTTAATCCCACAAAGAAGTGCATTTGGTTTTAAATAAACCTTAACTGGATTTTAAAAGTTAAATGCAGTATTTTAAGATAGGTATATTTCTTTTTTTTAAAAAAAATTGCTAACTTTTATCTGGCCTGGTGTGTGCGTGTGTGTGTGTGTGTGTGTGTGCATGAGCATGCATGTACATGCACAAAGGAAATTTACTATATTTCTTGTGTTAATTTTGCTTCTTTTTTTTTAAAGGAGTATACAATTATCACCTTCGCTGCTATATCTATCAGGCCAGAAATCTTATGGCTTTAGATAAAGACAGTTTTTCAGGTAAGAAAAAAAGTTAATCAAAATCCTGAAATTATATAATAAGCTAATAGTATTCTCCCTATTTGGTTATTTCCCAAAAAAGCTTCTTGGAATGAAGGCCCCATGACCAAGGATACATGGTGCTAGAGTGCCATCTGGTGGTATTTCAGAGAACTGGGGATCCTGGCTTCTTACCCACAAATAAGAATGAGAAGACCAAGAACAGAGAACCTTCAAACAGCCCTTTCTTACAATCCTATTATTCTTCTCTGATACTTACTCAAAGCAAATGAAGCACTTCAAAGAAATGAACACCTTTCAAGATGGTTTAGTCCCAATAGCACTTTCTTTGGGGGTTGCTTTCCTGCCTGGTCATGTTTGTGTATGTGTGCATGTGTCTACGTTTCCTCTACCTACTCTAGAACAAAGATGCTAGAAAACATTTCCATATGTTTCCACCAGAGGGTGCCCCCTCACAGAAAGTTGGAGGTAGAAATCTCAAAAATGCCCAATACACTAAAGGAGTCCAGAAGAGAATGTTTGCTTCTGTTCTGTTCTCATGCTAAGGATTACAGTGGCTGTTTCCAGTTTGAGGTATTAGGATTATATATTAAGAGCTGGAAGGGATCTTAGAGGTCACCTAATTCAAGGCTTAGATACTGAGACCCAAAGAATTTCTTAAATGACTTGCCCAAGGTCATTAGGTAAGAAGTAGAAGGACCAGGATTTGAAATCAGGTCCAGTGATTCTGAGTTCAGAGCATTTTCCACTTCACCATGCTCAAAGATGAAAGAAAGCTTTTTATTCGTGTGATTGACATGCTTTCTCCTTGAATCACTGTCAAAACCAATGCCGTATGAGATAATGGAAAGAGCACAGGACTTGGAGGCAAAGAACAGGGTCAAATCCTGGCTCCGCCACTCACTATTTGCTTGACCTTAAGCAAGTTCTGGGTCTCTGTTGGTTCATGTATAAAACCAAGGCCATGGACTGGATAATTTCTAAGGTCCTTCCAGCTTTCAATCAACAATCCTGTGATGCCTGTCATATGCAACATTGGCTTTTGGTAGTAAGTTTACCTTAAGGAATTTGTTTTTTGCTGTTGTGTGTGTGTGTATTTTTTAATTTGCTAAACAGGCAGGGTAGTGGAGGAACAATTAGGTAAAAAAAAATGCTTGTCACTTAATAATCAAAAAAGAAACGATAGCACAGGAAAAAATAAATTTGATTAACTCAACCCAAGCATTTCTGTCTCCAAAGGCAGTTTGCGGCCTATGTGTCATACTGTCTCTCATTCGTGCAACTTCTTTACCCAACCTATCATCTTTGATACTTTCTAGGCAGTAGGAAAGTGCAGAAAAGGGTTGGACTTCAGAGGTCTGGGTCTTTGGCCCATCTATTCATTTGGTTCCTTGATCCTGTTTATTTATTTTTAGATCCCTATGCTCACGTTTCATTCCTCCATCGGAGTAAAACAACTGAAATCATACACTCAACACTGAATCCAACATGGGACCAAACTATTATATTTGATGAAATTGAAATTTTTGGAGATCCTCAAACAGTAGTACAAAACCCACCCAAAGTTGTCATCGAACTCTTTGACAATGACCAAGTGGTAAGTCAACTGGAATTTCCCTAATGGTTGAGTCGGGGCGAATGGACATCTGAAATACTTTTAGGGGTGTAATTTGGGGATTCCTTGTTTTCCCAGGGCAAGGATGAATTTTTAGGCCGAAGTTTTTGCTCCCCGGTGGTCAAGCTCAATCCAGAAGTAGACATCACCCCTAAGCTTCTCTGGCACCCAGTTATAAATGGAGACAAAGCCTGTGGGGATGTCCTTGTAACTGCTGAACTTATTCTCAGGGATAAGGTAATTTGTTAGTTTCCTGCTCGCTCCTTTCAAGGTGATTAGTTGAAAATACTCGTTCATGTACCCTGGAATGTTTTATCTGAAATGAAGAAACATGATGATATTACCATTTTTGATTTACCAGGATGGCTCCAACCTGCCAATTCTCCCATCTCAGAGGGCCCCAAACCTCTACATGGTTCCTCAAGGAATCAGGCCTGTGGTTCAACTCACAGCAATTGAGGTACTTCTCTCTTCTCACTGAATTGAGTAAATCAAAAGAACATATTTACTGGGGATGGGGGAAGGGTAGTTCTCTTGGGAAGGAGATAGGGACTAGCTCTGCTTTTTCTTTGGTACAGTTGAGAAAATTCCCTCTACTAATGTAGGTTGACACCTGCCCTTTTAGAAAGTTGCCTAGAACACTGAGAGATTAAATTACTTGACCAGGGTCGCACAGCAAATATGTGTTAGAGGAAGGACTCAAACCCAATTCTTCCTATTTTCAAGACTGGTTCTGTATCCACTAGACCTTAAGTCTAAATTTCTAAATTTCACATATGTGAAATAAAGCTGAGTCAGTCACGCCAAGAGTAAGTACTAACAGAAGGATATTGGTCAGAAGGACTAGAGGAGGCTTCCAGCACCTTGGACAGATTTTCTACAGAGAATTGGAGGCAGCATGGTACCATGGAAAGCATAATGAGCTAAGAGTTAGGAAACCTTACTTGGAGTTCAACTGCGTGAACTCGAGCAAATTACTTGACTTCTCTCTGGTTCTGGTTTCTTCTAATGTAAAGTGAAAGGGTTGAATTAGATGACTTCTAAGGTCTCTTCCTGAACTCAATATATGAATTTCTGAACATCGTGCTTGGCCTGCTGACTTTCCTTCATTCTCTTAACCATTTTCCTCTTCTTTTTCTTCATTTAGATTCTAGCTTGGGGCTTAAGAAACATGAAAAATTACCAGATGGCTTCCGTGACATCCCCAAGTCTCATCGTAGAGTGCGGAGGGGAAAGGGTAGAATCGGCAGTGATCAAAAACCTTAAGAAGACGCCCAACTTTCCGAGTTCTGTTCTCTTCATGAAAGTGGTACTGTATCAACCCCCCTCTCCGCCCCGGACTGCCATGTTTAATGTGTTAATAGTAAAATTGCATTAAATGTGGAAGCACATGTATACTGACTACGTGAAGGTTGTAGGCGGCATGGCGAAGGGCATTAAGAGTTGGTTGGCTTTCCCTGCCTCTAACAAATATTGGGTGTTTGACCCCAGGCACATCACTGAACTGCCTGGTACCTGGGAAATACTCTAAGACTGTGAGTTACAAGGAACGTTACATCACTCACTTGTTAGAGACTCCTAACAAACAAGCACAGGAGATAGACAGGGCAGAAATAATGATTTCCATTTTATGAATGAGAAAACCAAAGTTTAGAAATGTTAAGGGATTCACAACTAAGCAAGTGTTTTGGTTGTTTTTTTTTCACTCCAATTCACATTGTTTTTATCTGGAGTAGGAACAAGATTAGAATAGAATCCCCTTAGTCATTACCACTGGAATAATTAACATCCTCATTAGCTGAGCGATTTCTTCTCCAGTTGAGAAGCAGGAGAACAGGAAGTGCTGAATGACTTAACGCTAATAGTCATTGGACTTAGAAACGATGGTGAAGCTTTGACAAGCTCTTCCTTCCAGCTGGGTCCTGGTGCCCTGCTTCCAGGATGCCCTAGGGCAGCTGCCCTACTTTTCCCATGGGAATTACACCAAGGTCATAAGAAACAATATGGATTAGATCCAGTTCACAGTCCATGATGACTGTATTAAGTTTTCATCTCAATGATCAGTGCAGTCCTAACCTCAGCCTTCTATTCTGAACTTTTGTTTTGGGTACAGAGTCATGAATGTGATTATGTCTCAAATCCAAGTCCTGGAGTGGCTCCCATCATGCTCTTTCCCTGTCTCTACTAATTCTAGCTCCAGGGACATGTCCGCTTCCAATTTTCAGTTTGATCTGAGGTTGGAAGCCAGGAAAGCTTCAAGTTTGAGAGAGACACTTAGCTTATTCCTGCTCTATCCTCCAGTTTCTGTTCACATGTAAAACTAAGCCCACAACTAAACCCAAGGCTGGAGTTGAGGCACAACTTCTGATACTGTACCTTGTTGCATATATGTCAGCATGTGACTCCTCAAGCTGATTGTGCCATACATAGTTCTCTAAATTCCAGAGGAATGATATATATCTATTTTTAGTGCTGACCCTTTAAAGCTAAAAAGTTTTCAACCATTGATCCAGAGGCTTTGAAATGACAAAATCCCTTAATTGAAAGTTTCAGTTTTATCTTAGCATGTTTTTGTTCACTCTGTGTGCTTAGTTAGCTAGCTAGTCAATGAATATTTATTAAGCACCTACTGTGTGCCAGGCACTTCACTAAGCTCTGGGAATACAAAAAATGGCAAAAGACAGTCCCTGCCCTCAAAGAGCTCACAATCTAATGGAGGGAAGCAAGTAAACAAATATGTACAAACCACATACAGTATAAATAGGAACTAATTTAAAAAGGAAAAATACTAGAATTAAGAGGAGTTGAAAAATGCTTCCTGGAAAATATGAGATTTTAGTTGGGGCTTAAAGGAAGTCAGGGAGGAGGAAGGAGAGCATTCCACACATAAGAAAGTGCCCAGAGCCAAGAAATGGAATGTCTTGCTTAGCACAGTGCCTGGCACGTAGTAAGTGCTTAGTAAATGCTTGTTGACTTAAATGTGGCCTTTTCCAAGGACAACAGTTAGGTCTTAAATTATTATAGTACGTGTGTACTCTTATCTTGCTTTGAAAGGAATCTCTCAATAGGGCAGGTGAATGTTTCTGTCCAAAAGAATGGATTTTCTTTAGATACCTATGCATCATGTAGGGGAGAAGCCAAGGTCGGATGCAGAGCCATAATTGGTATGGGGTATCTGGGACTATGTTCCAAGGTACTGAAATTTAGAGGGCAATGATGGCCCTCGAATGCCTTCAGCACCATAGAAACTACTGAGCTTAGCATCTGCTTAGTCAAAATAGGAAGCCAACAGGTAGCCCCTTTCCCCCAAACCAGCCTTTTCTACTGCAGCAGATTGTTCTTGCTGTGTCTCAAGACTTTCACCGATGGGGGCTCGTGTTCCATTGTTGCTGTTGCCTCTTCAATTGGATTCACCTAAAAATGTTGGTTTGAGTATTTTTTGGTGAAGGTATCCCCAGGTATGAAAAATGTTAATTATAGTTCTGCTTAGGTTGGTAGATTTTTGTACTTATTTTCAAAGCCTTTGTAGTTATCTTAAAGCAAAGTAATAAAACTCTGTTGACCTCACAGCTCTTACCCAAGGAAGAATTGTACACACCACCATTGGTCATTAAAGTGATCGACCACAGACAATTTGGGCGGAAGCCCATCGTGGGCCAGTGCACCATCGACCTCCTCGAACAGTTTCGTTGTGACCCTTATGCATTTAAGGAAGACGTCGCACCCCAGTTAAAAGGTAAATAACTGAAAATCAACGCTGAAAACTAAATATATTAAATAATAAAAAATTAAAATAAAAAATGTAAAAAAAAAAGGTAAATACCTATGGTGTTTTGGGTTCGTGCCAAGTCTTTCTTCCAGGAACCTCAGAGGCCATACAGGCTTTTTCCTATTTGCCAAACAAAATTCTTGGCTGGAGAGACAGGGAAGGAGAAAGCATTGCTATGCCCCCTCATGGATGGGGAAGCACGTAGAAGCTAATCCAATTGATTTGTGCATAATCACACAGCTGGTCAATAGCAGGGGGTCAGAGGTCTTCTTCTAGGCAACTTTGCCTCTAATGGCTTCTGTTCTTTTCTAAAGAAAAGGGGAATCGCAAACTGATGGAGGGAATACTTAGAGCAATGGAAACATGACACCATTGATGTAGCAAGGATAGGATTTTGTGCCTGGAAGAAACTTGATTCTGTACCTTGAGGGGACCTTGTTCTATGGGAAGCAGTATGATGACACAGTACGAAGAATGTTACCCTTGGAGTTAGGAGACATCTTGGTTCAGAGTCTTTCTTAGACACTTATTAACCTAATGACTCTGGACAAGCCACCTAGTACTTTTGAGTTGTAGCAGCTAGTTGGCACCATAGTGCACAGAGCGCTGGAAGTCAGGAAGCGCTAGAGTCAGGAAGACCTGAATTCAAATCTAGCCTTTCACACTTAGGAGCAGTGTGACCCTGGGCAAGTCACTTAACTTCTGACTGTTTCCTTAATTATACAGTGGGGAAAATAATAATAGTTATCTCTCAGGGTTGTTGTGAAGATAAAATGAGACTCTATAAAGTGCTTTACAAACTTTAAAGCACTATATAAATACTAGCTATTATTAAGTCTCAGTTTACTTGTTTGTCAAATGGGGAAAATAATGCTGTCGATATTTATCTTAAATGGTTGTAAGGCTCAGATAAGATCGCACACGTGAAGCATAATAACTCTATAAGTATCAGCTATTTTTCTTATTAATTCATCTGACAAGCATTTATTAAATGCCAGCTGCTAAGGCTACAAAGACAAAAACAAAGCTATCCTTGGCCTCAAGGGGCTTATGACTATGAAGATCTAATGAAGCCTCTCCTGTTTATAAAAACAAGTCAAACAGATGGCAGCACAATAAATGTGCTTCCCAAGCAAGATTTTCATAATAAAGCATCTTTTCCAGCCAGGAAGTGTTTTATGAAATGTTGTCATTAAGAGCTAAAATTATTTGTAACTTGTTTCTGATGCCATTAAACCATGGCTCCAATTGGAACCATTCCTAATGCTTTGTTGTGGGCTCATAAGATCGGCAGAAAGATCTGAGATGAGAAGCATGCGAATGAGGATGTAAGAGGAATAAGAGATAAGCCCCTGAGGAACTCCATCGGGTGGGGAAATGGAGCCCTGCATGCACTTGTGATGGCCTGGTGTTAAACAGCTCATGCCTGAACATTTATTTACTGCAGCATTATGGAAACCATGTCCTTGCTGCCACATTTCCCCATTTCTCAAGAGCAGCACCATCTTGCAGGCTCCACAGCATGGTGACTTCCAAGCCCTCCTTCCCCTTCGTCTTCCTCTCTGCCCACCATACTTTTTAGTCTGCTGACTGCTATTGACCCCATCTCTATAACATAAATTGTTTTTCAGCTTCTATTTTGTCTGCCCCACCTCCCCGGGACGTGATCATCGAAGTAGAAGACTCGAAGCCTTTGCTTCCAGCTAAGGTAGGCATCAGCATTGGCCATTTGATGATTAGGTTTTGCCCGGTTGATGCCAAAAGAGTTGCTTGTCAGGCAAAGAGCTGTTTGATCACACTTGTGAAAAATGAAACAGTTTTTTGAGAATCATGTAAGTTAAAAAAAATAAGAGCAAAAATTTTCCAACCAGATGTATTGTTAGTGCTGGATAAACAACCTTAGTAGATAGCATCAAAAAGTCATGACTGTGCCATTGCTAAGGATATAGGAGCAGAGGCTGGATGACCTGTTGGAGAAATTTGTTAAACTGAGTTGTTAAATTGAACCTGAATGTTTGAGAAGGGATTCAATCAAGCAGAGGGTCGAAAGAGAACCTTTTTTCATTTCCTTCCAGTGGTCTATGACAGGAGTTGGTAAAATGTACTGAGGCAAGCTAAAAATGGGTTTTACATTTTTAAATAAAGTTTTATTGCATTAAAAAAAAGTAAAATCCATTCTTAGCTCAATGTCCATACAAAAACAGAAGAAAGAATTTGGCCCTCAGGCTATGATTTGCCAATCCCTGCTCTACAAGATAATTTGTTTTACAAAAAAACGTGTAGCAGGGAAAAACTATATTCATAATTGTGCTGCATGCCAAAGTTGTTTTGTAACTGTGAGGCGGACTTACTAGCTGGGTGACCCTGTACAAGTCACTTAACCATGTTTGCCTCAGTTTCTTCATCTGTCAAATGAGCTGGAGAAGAAAATGGCAAACCACTCTAGTATCTTTGCCAAGAAAACCCCAAATGAAGTCATGAAAAGTTGATTAAGACTGAAATGACTGAACAATAACAACAGCAAAGTCATCCTGGGCTATAAAATTCACCCAGACTTTTAAAGTGAAACAATGAGGAGAAAATGTTAAAACAAAGCCTGCCAAATCATTTCTACTGGTCCTAGAAGATGAAAAAGAAAGCAAAACTCAGATTTTGTTTTTGCCCAGAAAATACAAGGCAAAAAATTGTCTTTGCTGTGTAGAAATGTTTTGGAGGAAAAAGGTCTCATCTATAATGAACAAAAATAGCATATTTTATCTTAACATATGGATCAGTAAAAAAAAATTCACATTTCAAAAAAGTATTAAAAATGAACAAGCACTCTAAAAATATAGAGTACCTACACTCACACACACACACACACACACACACACACACGTGCACAGTTTTCCTATCTAAAGTATTTTAGCAACCTAACCAGAATAAACTTAGCCTTATACTGCATTTATTTTATCCCCAACTAGACATTCTACAGAGTCACCAAAGAAAAGGGCAAGTCAGTCATCTTTTAGGACAAAAGCTGAACTCTCAGGGTCCATAGTATCCCCAAAACATGCCCAGGCAGCAGGAGCTGTGAGGGAACAGTCCTACAGTCTTATTATTCTTATTACAGGGCCTTTTATCCTGGGATTTTATCACAAGAGTGGAGAAGGTTGTCTTGAGTCTTGTGCCATGGTTGTGATTTACCACAGTTTTTCCTCCTCCTTTGTTAACCAAGTAGTTATCAAATGCTCTTGCAGCCAGGGCTATAGGGGACACAAAAGAAGAATAAGACACATTCCCATCAATGTTCCCTCTAAATTTTTTTCTTTTTAGGTGTAGGTTGATTGACCAGGCCAGTGGAGCAATGGACTATAAAAATTGAGTACATATGAATCAATCAAGGGACAAACATTTGTTAAGCATCTACTATGTGACTGGACCTGGAGAATGAACAGAATTTATAGTGTTATAAATTTGGGAGGCCTAGTATTGGGGAAGCCATCAGTTATTCACACCTTAGTGTGAATTAGTTTAATCAGGCTGCTCTTCTAGCACCTACCTGAGATGTGATGAGGAAGTGGCAGTTTTGATAGACCAAAAAGCAACAGTTGTGAGAAGGCACCTTTAAAAAAAATCATAACAGTTTAAAAATAACAATTACTACCCTGATTTCAGGCAAGAGGTTCTTAATCCCAGCTTTACCACTGATTTGCTCCATGACTTTAGGGAAATCATTTAACCTCTCTGAGTCTTAGTTTGCTCATCTGTAAAATGGAAGGAATTTAACTAGTTAACTCGTTTAAGCAGATGACCTGTAGCGTCTCTTCTAGCTCTTGCCTTTGCAAGATGGTAACTAAAAATATCTTGTTGGTGTCTGCTCACAGTCAAATGAACTGAGTGAAGCTTAGAAGCATCAATCAGTCTGGTGGGCTGATGTCCCATTGGCCTATATGACCACATATTCAATTCAAGGGACCACTGTCTGCCTTTGTGCTCTGGGTATATAGAAGAAGCTTCCCTTCCTCCTTCAACCCGTAGATTTGAAGCCAATGATTAAGCTCATCAGTCTAGTAGGCTCTGAATAGACATTTAAAAAAATGGGCTGAGGATGGGGGCGGGGGGGGGAGGGGAGAAGGTATTGAGTCTTTCAGAGAACTGGGCTTCCAAAGTGCCAGTCCAATGATCCAAGAGGACTCCAATGTGGAAGATTCAATCATTACCTTCCCGTTTCTAGTGCTTAAGCAGCCTGTCCACAGCTGTCAGCAAAATGGCTTCTCCGAGGACAGTGCATGTATGTATGCTAAGAAAACGCATGAAGCTGACTGGGACAGGTGGGGCCTTGGGCTAAGGCTCTATCTAATTCTCCTTTGGAGGGGTCTTCCTATAGGGAGATTTTTGCACTAAAAGGTGCTTTTTAAATAAATGGGTTTGATGATCTATGAGTAAGCTCCTATTTCTTGTAACACTTATTCTTTCCACAGATATATGATTGGTTGTGGTCAAACTAAGCACTTAACCTTGTTATCGTACATAAGCTGGTATCCAATATCACTCACAAGCAAATGAGTGGATACTAGTACTCAAATGCAACAAGGATAATTTGGGGTAGTGTTTTTTTCAATGTTTTCATTAAAATAATGGATTTGTACTGTGGAAAAAATAATTGTGAACCACATCAATAAACTAACAATAAACTGCATTTAGTGAAACTTTTCAGAATGAAAGTCCAAAGAAAACAATCTTTCTCTCCAAAATCTATCATGATTTAGTTGTAAATATGACTTCTATACATCTCCTAAAAAATATCTTTATCACTTCTCTGTCAACATTCCTTCCTTCCTTTCTTCTCTCCCTCCCTGACTGTCTCCCTTCTTTCCTTCCTTCCTTGTTTTCTTCCTTTCTTCCCTCTTTTCCCTCCTTCTTCCCTCCCTTCCTTCTTCCCTTCCTTCCTTCCTTCCTTCTTTTTTTGCTATAGTGCTAAGCAAAACAAAACTTGAAAGCTGAACCCAGGAAAGTCTAAAAAAGATGCCCATAGCAAAAATACATGTTCCCTCCTGATGGCTCGATCAATGGATGGTAGAGCCTGGAAGTTTTTCTCCCCGAACATCAGAAGTTAGCCTGAAGTTGAGATTCCAGGGGTGTGGAGGGGGAGACTTTTCTCCATCCTGTTCCTCAAAAGACTCAGTGCCATTGCACTGTTTGCAAAGGGCAGAACCAGGCCACATCATCCCAGTTATTCTGCTTCTCATCTCCCATATGTGCTCAATGAAGAGGTTTCCTTTCTTAGAGAGGAGTCAAAATGGAGGAATGTGACCACATGAGGGAAAAATCGTGCCAGGGTTAACAGCTTCTTGGAAATGTGAACCTTTATTCAAGATCACAAAAAAACCCTTGCAAGATAGCATGAGAATAAGGAGAGAGGCAAAAGCAAACAGAAAACAGACCAAAAAACAGACAAGGAAGGCCAGGCAGTCACGCTTGGATCAGCAAAGATACAGGAGAAGTTTTGAAAGAGCAAAGAATAGAATCTTTTAGCAAAACTCTTTAGTAATCAAACTCAATCAAAGGGCTGGGGATTGGGTCAAAGGAAAAAAAGGCCTGAACTAATCTTTTTTTCTTTCATTATATGAGCATTGTCTGGGCAGATGTTTTAACACTGTCTAACTCTATTAAAACTCGATACAGATTCCTATAAATTTTTCATTTCACTATGGGAATAATTCTGGTGTCATTTCTAGAGTGGCAGAATAAATAAGGTACTGCATTCTGAAATCATCTAAGGCTAAATGATTCAAAAGAATTCTCTCAGATATGCTGGGAATGTTAAACCCTAAATGACAAGTAAATGTTTATTTACCTTTTTTTTTTAATCCATTGCTCTCCATATCTCCATCCTCATGTCATTTGTGTGGGTCTCTCTCCTGCTGTTGCACATGTGTCTGTGATCAGCTAGCTGAAAAGGTAATTCATATCTAACTCGGCTATATTTTTTAGTCATCTAGTGTCTGTTTGTAGTTGGTATGTGATGGAAGAACTTTTAAATTAGGGATTGGGTCATGTGGGTCATGGACCACACACAAATGTGAAACCCTCTGTCCTGGACACTCTGTTCTTGTTATTTCTCGACAATCGCAGATGCTGAGGGGCAAGTTGTGCTCAACGATATCACCCCATACGGTACTTCCCTCAATAGATGAAACTAAGCAATGGGTAGATCCATTGGGGAGCTATCCTTTCTTTTTGGTTGTTCTTTACATTTTATACCTTTTTAAAAAATTATAGTAATTTCTTTTCAAATTAAATTTTTTAAAAAATTAACAAGCATTTATTTTTCTCTTCCTCCCCGCTGGGGAAAAACAAAAACAAAATCTTTGTAATAAATATGCACAATCAAGCAAAACAAATTCTCTCATTGGCCTTGTCCAAAATATGTTGCGTGTTTAGTCAATCAGCTCCCCACCAGAAATGGGTAGCATAACCAGAACACCATCATTGTAAAACAAAACAAAACAAAACAAAAAACCACAACTTTGAAAGACTTAAGAATTCTACATGCATTCATTTTTTGGCTTGATTTTTTATCCTGTTCTCTAGAACCAGTGTTGAATTTTGTGTTTGAGTTAATATATTTATTATGGTTCTAAGTCTCTGACCCTGTGAAATATCAAATCAATAGGATAAAGCATTAGTAAAACAAACATGGTGGCATCTATAGGATATGATCCCATCAGTTATAAGACAGCCAACTGGGTACTGGGGGCACAAAAATTGCTCAGCGGTGCATTGACTACCTGATCCATAGTTAGAAGGTCCTTTAATGATTCAGCCACAACATATTTAGGCGTGTTCTAAATGACATTTTTTTACTGAAACTGCAAGTTTATAAATTCCTAATTATGATGTGTATAGATGGTGTGGGCTTGGAGTTAGAAAGATCTGGGCTCCAATTCTGTCTTTGACACCTATTAGCTGTGTGACTGTGGGTAAATCCCAACCCTCTGAGCCTCAGTTTCTTCATCCATAAAATGGGGATAATAATGCCACCTACTTCACAGAATTGTTGTGAGGATCAAATGAGATAATGTATGTAAAGCCCTTTGAAATTTTTAAAGCACTACATAAAGTCTGATTTTATTAAGTGATAGACACGATAGACATGTTTTGACCTGCATGGCTGGCAGGAATTTCCATGCTGACAATCTCACAGTCTATTCATATATTATAGAACATGTTTTATTTGTTTGTTTTTGTGAGGCAACTGGGGTTAAGTGACTTGCCCAGAGTCACACAACTAGTAAGTGTCTGAGGTTGGATTTGAACTCAGGTCCTCCTGACTCCAGGGCTAGTGCTCGATGCACTGCACCATCCAGCTGCCCCCTTTAAGTATATATTTTAAAAGAAGCTTAGTTCATGGTTTAGAAGTCTGAACTACCACTCAAACCTCTCTACTCCTTGGGGGTTATGTTTAGGAGGAAGAAGTTGTCGATTGGTGGAGCAAATTTTATGCTTCCGTTGGAGAACTTGAAAAATGTGGAGAGTACATTCAGAAAGGATATGCCAGACTAAAGGTAACTTGAAGGTTACTCCTGCAGACAGCCTTGGGATTGAGGGAGAAAAGAGGGGTCAAAGAGAAATGGGTGAGTGGCCCCATCAAAATCCAAAAGAATGTCTGTGAGTGTGGCTGTAGGTGTTGATCCAGAATGGACCCTAGGCTGGACCAAGCAACAGAGTCCGAACATTTGTGGTGTCAGAGTCTGTGGTGAACGGCGGCATTGTTGACAGAAATAGAGAAGTCAGAAAGCGGGGAAAGATTTAACAGGAAGATGATGAGTTGCATTTTGGACATTTTGAGCGAGCATCACCATGGGATGTGAAAGTGGGTGTGTTTAACAGGCAAGCGGAGGTGTGGAACATTAAGTGTGTTAGTATGCTGGTTTGAGGGTGTTTGAGGGTGGGGAACCTAGAGTATGGTGGGCCCCGTTTTTCTAAAACCTTGGAGGGTACTGTTTAGATGAAATGGTTCTACACAAGATCACTATGGTTCCCTTTTAACAAACAACCGACTGCTGATTAATTTTCAGGTATATAATTGTGAGCTAGAGAATGTACCAGAGTTTAAGGGTCTGACAGACTTCTCAGATACCTTTAAGCTGTACAGAGGGAAGTCTGATGAGAACGATGATCCTTCAGTGGTGGGAGAGTTTAAGGTAAGCAAAACAGCTGAACAGATCTTCTTTGGGATGACTAAGCCTTCTCTTTTAAATGAAGAAGAAAGTACCTTACGTGCTTTGGGACACCTGAGTGCTTCTGTAACTAACGTCTCATTTGTGTAGAGTTGTCAAGTCATTTTATGGTTTCGTAACTGACCCTTTTCTGAACTAGATGTACTGTCAGCTAAATAAAATCTACAATTTTAGAGGGCTTTTCATGAGCATGATTGGGTCACTGCCAGTGACTTTGCAGTAAGATATTTAAGCAGTTGAGCTGACAGATGGCTTTGAACCAGAACTAAATTCTGGCTCTGAGCCAAGGATGTTGAAAAGAGCAACTTTAGTGAAAGTGACATTTAAACATTATTTTATGCACTTCAAACCACAAAAGCATCCACCCACAATTATTTAAATTTTAAAAAGTAAATTCAGTTTTCAAAATATCTAAAACAGTATATTAATTACTCCTGTTATGTTCCTTTCCATTCTCTTTGTTTATGCTTCCTTTCTGTAACTGTGTATAATAATCCTTTTACCTCTTGAAGTGGGTGGCCTGTTATTGACTTTCCCATCATGCTTTCACTTAGGACAATTCTAATTTTTCGTAGTGATTCCAAGGTAAATTTAGAGTTGTAGCTCTTTCCCAACAATAATCTCTAGATCATAAGACCATGGTAACTCCAAGGCTTTATCTACTACACCACCTAGCTGCTTCAATAATAATAGTAATAATCAGAAACAAATTTAATTACATTTAAGGGAGGTTATGCAGCCGAAGTCATGTCTCTGATATATACTGGCTATGTGACCCACCCCTGGGTGAGCTCCTTACTCTACCCCTCAATGCCCAAGCAACATTCATAGACTATAAATTGCAGAACAAAGGCAAATCTGCTGGTGTCTGGGAAGTTTCCTCATTGAGAGTTCTCTATAGAATGAAATGATAAATCCAATCCCTTCTTTCCTCCCAAATGTAAGTCTGTGACATATATCTATTGATTATACCCTAACAAATAACCCCTAACAAAGCTTGCTATATCTATACACTCTTACATGACTTTGACCTCAAGACTTCCTCAAGAGATGAACAAGCATGGTCCAAATATCATACAGATTGTGTTGCTAACTGTACATCTTGTGTTTCTGTGTGTGTGTATTACAGGGCTCCTTTAGAATCTATCCGTTGTCTGATGATCCCAATGTACCTGCTCCTCCCAGGCAGTTTCGGGAATTACCTGACAGTATCCCACAGGAATGCATAGTGAGGATTTATATCATCCGAGGCTTAGATCTGCAACCTCAGGATAACAATGGGCTGGTAAGACTTTTATTTTGTAAATGTCAAGAAGCCATTGGATTTAGAAAAGTTATTCGTGGTTTGATACAGTAACTGTTTAATAAAATAGTTTGTCTTTTCTTTCCTGGCATCTGTTATTTCCTAAGAGCAGCATCATGACTGGTTCCAGAATCATACAGGATTTGAGCTAGGTGTGTTAGAGCTCATCCTATCCCAGAGCCATAACTAGGACATCTTTCATAGGCACAGCCATAACAGCTGGACCCTTGGATGGGGGGCTGAGTGAGGTAGCAGGGGAATGGGGATGGCAGGTTCTAGATCACTGAGGGAAGGAAACACGATCTCCTCCCTCCCCCCATTTTAACACCTGAGGCCAAATTCCTGCTTGTCCTACCCTAGTTATGGCTCCATGTAGTCCAACCTGCTCATTTTAGAGATGAGGAAACTGGGACCCAGAGAGATTGGACAGTTTATTTAAGATCATATGATTGATTAGAGACAGAGCAAGAACTAGCACTCAGGTCTCTTTACCAGTCCTGTGCCCTTTCCACCCCCCAGAGCTCCTTTAACAATAAAGGAAGAACCCATGGGGGCTATTTTTGCATGGTACCAAGACATTAAGATAATTCAGCCAAAATATCAGTCAAATCTTTTTTGAATATTGTATAAACAAAACAACCAGCTGATTATTTCTCATTTTTAATCAGCTCTTTTAGCGTCATGTAGATATTAAGAACAACTGAGTATACCAGCAAAATTAAGATAAAATAGCAGGTACCATCCAATAACATCTCATTTATTTTCCCAACAGTGTGACCCTTATATAAAAATAACCCTGAGCAAAAAAGTCATTGAAGATCGAGACCATTACATTCCAAATACACTCAACCCAATTTTTGGAAGGTAATGTAAAATTTCTTTAAGTTTGGGAATGCTTCTATCTGACTCTGTTGTATTGTGCTATTAATACAATGATATTGTAGATTTAGCATTCTCTAAATCAGTCACTATAGAAGTACAGCTCTGGTTTTGTTCTCTAGGGTGCTAAGCCCAAAACCATTAAACTGTGAGCCCCTTGAGGGCAGGAACTGTCTTTTTATCTTTGTATCCCTATTGCTTAGCATAGTGCCTGGCACATAGTAGGTGCTTAATAAATGTTTATTGACGAAGTATTCTACTAAATGCCTGGCAGGCAAATGTCAACTATGCATTTGCTCTTTTAGGATGTATGAGCTGAGCTGCTTCTTACCTCAAGAAAAAGACCTGAAAATTTCTGTCTATGATTATGACACTCTTACTCGTGATGAAAAAGTAGGAGAAACAATCATTGATCTAGAAAATCGCTTCCTTTCCCGGTTTGGGTCCAATTGTGGCCTAGCAGAGCAGTATTGCACGTAAGTTTCATAAACCAAGACTCGAAGTTCTTTTATTTTGTAAAGACACTTATATTAGGAAAGGATTTACAATTTACAGTTGGGATGTAGCTACTCGGACTGGGTATCTTAGCAGGACTCCTTCCAAATATATGTCACTTTCAATCATTAAGTACCTCAGTAAATCTGGACTTAGTACTTCCAGCTTGTGAAACCTGGTGAGTTTTTAACATAGCAAAGGGAGAATCTTCTCTTTCATCTGAACAAATGAATTTTTTTGAAATCTTCATTGGAGGCTGAAAAATTACAGAATGACTTCCAAGTTGCAATGCACATTTTAGGTTCTTGAGACAGACCCAGCATAGTATAATTGATACAGTGTTGGATTTAGGGTCAGCTCCTGTTTTGGACACTTATTAACCACCAGTCTATGGGCAAGTGACTAGCTTAGATAGGACTCAACCATTTAAGTCCTATCTACTAAGTTATGGAGAAGTTATGGTCTTTGGGGAGGTTAAGGAGAGTTTCCGAATCACAGATCTTTCGTGTAGTCATGTAGTTTATCCCTTTCACAATTTTCATATATAAAAGGTTTCTCACTGCTCTGTTATGGAGGCAGCTAGGTGGTGAATTGTATATAATGATGGACCTGAAGTCAGGAAGTGTCCTGGGTTCAAACTGTGCCTCAAGCACTTTACCGTGTGATGCTGGCCAGGTCACAATCTTTATCAGCCTCGGTTTCCTAACTTACAAATGGGGATGATGATAGCACCTCTCTCCAGAGGTTACTGTGAGGATCAAATGCAATAACATTTGTAAAGTGCTTTGCAAGTGCTAAAAAGCTACATAAATGCTAATATATGTCTGTCATAACAGATGCATAAGTTTTGGTAAGTTTAAGAAAAGCCTATGTGTCAAATGTTAATCCCTGGATGGATTGTGTTGTTCAACAGTTCTGGAGTCAATACGTGGCGTGATCAACTAAAACCAACGCAGTTGTTAAGCAATGTAGCCAAATATAAAGGCTTTCCACCCCCTATTCTTTCTGAAGATGGAAATAGGCTTCGATATGGAGGGCGAGAGTACAGCTTGGAAGAATTCGGTGAGTTCAATGCTGTTTAATGAGTTTGAATCGCTTGTAGCTAGCTGACTCAAATAGTCTTGTTTACCCAACAGATTGGTCTATTGCTAATGTTTTCAGGAAGGATTGGAACCCTAGCATATCACAAGCTAACCGCTTTATATCAGAATCTGACTCTATGTGGCCATTTTGGCAGGAATGTGGTCTGACTTATGGTTATATGATTCCATAAACAAAAGTGATATTGTAATGTGGTATCATACTATAAAACTTTGAAGTGGAGTGCATGGCACATTGTCTTATCTTTTTTTAACCTTTTATTTGTTTACTTAGATCTTTTTAGATTTCTGTCCCTGCCTCTTCATACTTACAGTTCCATCCCTCACTATCTCAGCAATTACAAAGTGATTACATTCTAATAGGGGAATCTTCTTCCCTTCATACCTTTTCATCATCTTAGAGGCTCAGGGTGTACACCATTGTGGGTTGTTTGAATTATCAGTGTATTTCACACTTGGCTGAATGGTGAAAGCCCCAAAGATTCACAAGAAACAATTCCTGAGCTGTAACTAGAAATTCCAGTGCCCAGGACAAATTTTTTGGAGGGAGTGGTTTAGACCTTTAGATACAAGACCCTGTGAGTGAAGGGGAAAGATGGGAAAGAGACACTCCAGGCATCCTCTTTTTGAGTGGGAGGAATGTCACAGGCATCTCACTATGGCATAGAATGAGTCACTTGGATTACAAGAGAAGGGGAAACATTTCCTTCAGAGATTCTGGTCTTATCCCTTTCAGCACAAGCATTATTCCCTAAACCCCAACCCCGAAGTGATGAAGTACATAGGGGATATGGTAGGGGGGGTTGAGTGGGCCCTAGGAGTAGGATGCAACAGTAACAGAACCCTAGGAATGATGGCCCTAAAGGTGAGGAGAGAGAGTGACTCCCTTCTAAGATGTTGGTGCCCTGGGAAAAAGCTATGGCCCCTCCCTCTTGAGATGGTTTGAGCAGTTTCAGAGAGAGGTATTCCCAATTTATGAACCAGTTGTCTTCTGGTTAGCAGCTCACAATCATGCTTAGTAAGGAGCAGAAGCTGTTAGCATGTTTGTAAATTTTTTCTAAGTTAAAGGTTCTTAATTGCCAATACCTCATGATCTTTAATGTTAAATACTAATTAACTCAAGCTGCTTGTTGAAATAGCAATGAAAGCTTCTTGGATGGCTTTGGTTTGTTCCCTGTTTTGATGACATTCTCAATTACAGAGGCCAACAAAAATCTGCACCAACACCTGGGACCCCCAGAGGAGCGCCTTGCTCTGTATATCCTTCAGACTCAGGGACAAGTGCCTGAGCATGTGGAAACACGGACTTTGTACAGCACCTTCCAGCCAAATATTTCACAGGTACAGAAAGTATTTCCATCATTGAATTTTGGCCAATACTGCACCCTACAACATCCATAATAATGGTAAATCTGTGTCCACGTGGCTGACTTTGTATCCTACTGAACAGAGAAAGGATTCTGGGTGGGAAGCAGATAGGTAGACACGATGTGTTGATGCCATAGCACTGAAGCCAAAGATAGGTGGTAGCATCAGGGCAATGTTGGGTCAATGATACAATCATTTGTTTGCCCTTTTGCTCTGTTCTAAAACATCACTTGTAGAAAAACAACTCTGAGGGCCAGAGAAGGAGTCTGGCCCCAGTAATACAAAAAGAAAATTGTGCTGACAAGACCTCCCATGATTTTTAAAAAATAAAACAAAAAAATTTATAACACCAAATAATTTTTCCCCTTTTGAATGACAGGGGAAACTTCAGATGTGGGTGGATGTTTTCCCCAAAAGTTTGGGGCCTCCAGGCCCTCCTTTCAATATCACTGCCCGGAAAGCCAAGAAGTAAGTAATTCCAATCAATTTTAGGTCACTCGAAGGCTGTGAATGTCCAACTGAAGACAAGTAAGAAAATTCCTTAAAAATGTTTTCCTCTCAGGTATGTCTTGCGTGTGATCATCTGGAACACTAAAGATGTCATTCTGGATGAGAAAAGTATCACAGGAGAAGAAATGAGTGACATCTATGTGAAAGGGTGAGTGGCCTGGAAATCTCTCTGAAAACTTTTCAGAGATATAAGTGACACTTCTTCCCTTGGTGCCCTTTGTTTTCCTTATAGGGAAGGAGATAAGCATTTATCAAGTACCTACATTGTAACAGGCACTGTGCTGATTTGCAAACATTATCTCAGTTGATCCTCACAACAGCCTTGGGAGGCAGGTATTATTATTGTCTCATTTTACAGTTTGAGAAAACTGAGGCAGACAGAGATTAAGTGACCTGCACAGGGTCACTTGGCAAGCTTTTTCAAGTTTGATATTGTGAGCAGCTAGGTGGCATAGTAAATAGAGTGCTGGGTCTGGAGTCAAGAAAACCTGAGTTCAAATGGGGACTCAGACACTTATTAGCTGTGTGACCCTGGACAAGTCACTTAACCCTGTTTGCCTCAGTTCCCTCGTCTGTAAAATGAGCTGGAGAAGAAAATGACAGAACACCCCAAAAGGGGTCACAAGGAGTCAGATGTGACTGAATAAGGACTGAACAGCAACAAAACCAGAGTCACACAGCTACACAATGTCTGAGGCTGGATTTGAAGTTCAGATATTCCCAATTCCAGGACCAGAGCTCTATCTGTTGTACCATGAAGCCAACTGCTTTAAGACAATGCCTACCACGAGAGGACTGCGGGATAGATCACAACCTTTTGATAACCTAGTAGTCAAGTCTTAGAGAGCTGCTTGAAGCTTAGAAAGGTTAAGTGACTTGCCAGTGGTCACATACAGTCGATAGTGACTGAGGAGGGATTTGAACCCAAGCCTTCCTGACAGCAAGTCCAACACTATACATTTGACGATACTGCCTCCATTGTTTTTGTTATTAGAGGAAAAATAAATGGACAGGGAGATAAATGAGAATATAAAACCCAGGTCATATTTATGACCAAGAACTTTTAGCATTGTAAGATCCTAAACATGTTCCATCATTTTTATTTGGTAGCTTTTTCACTTATTTTCAATATATTCAGTGCATGTGTTTATGCTGCAATTTGTTTTTGTCTGGATCTCATCTGATCATGGGGTCTGTTTTTATTTTTGTCTTTAAGTGAATTTTTAAAATTTTCCTTTATGTAGACTTGAACAGATATACTTATGCTCATGGGTCAGAGCATCTTTTACACTATCTTCTTTATATAGATGTTATCAAGAGAAGCTAATGAGCACAGCAGAGAAGAAGAAAATCTGTGAGCTTGTTTAAGTTCTGCTTTATGCTTTGATAAGAGCTATTTCCTCATTAAATTATTGACTGAGCTTGGGTCCCTGGCATGAAATGTAAGATTTGTTCGATTTATTTCTAACAAGGAAACGTGATTTCATTTGTTAATGGTCTCTAGTAAAATGAAGACAAGAGCCAATCACTCAAGTAAACATATTTATTCATTTGTGTTAACTGTTAACAGAAAGATAATTCATGAATTTATTCCTTTCCTGCCCTTGGAAGTTACATCTACTCCTGGGCAAATATTGCAAACTAGTTCATTTCTTAGTTAAAAGAAAGACACATTTCTTTTAACAAATGGGCTTCCTAGCCACTTTATGTAGCTGCGATGTGATACTATTAATGTTTTGTCAATATTGTGATGTTCAAATGGCATGGCCCAGAAAGGCATAGAAAGGAAAATAAAAACTGATTTATCCTAAAATGTATTTTTTTTTTTTGCTGGCTCCACCAATTTGATCATCAGGAAATTAGAAGAAGGAAAAACTCACTTTACTTATTCACTTACTTTGGCCTGTTTGTTTAAAGTGTAACAGGGAAAATGCATTGACTCATTCATTCAACAAACACTTATAAGGCCCTCACTATGTTCAGTATTCATTACTTACCTGGCTGCGTTCAACCTCTTTCCCCAATCTTTTAGCTTCCTTTTATATCTTATCTTCCTCCGTTAGAACATAAGCTCCTTAAGGGCAGGAACTTGTCTATCTTTTTAAATATTTGTATCCCCAACACTTAGAACAGTTCCTGGAACATAGTGGATATTTAATAAATGCTTATTGACCAACCACCATGCTAGACTCTAGGGAAGATCCAATGATAAATAAGATATGATCCCTTTTGTCAAGGAACTGGCAATCCTGGGTGTTGGGACAAATGTAGATAGAGGCTCTGTACATAAAAATATGATTTAGAATTTGGGGATGGGGAGGAAACCTGTCATTTAATCTGCTGTGGAAACTCCTTCCATTGAAGAAATTGGCAAATCATCTGGAATGTATATACCTGGGGGTACTCGGACTAAATGGCTAGCCTATTAGTCTGTAAGATCCTCCAAAGCAGGGACCATCTTTGGCCTTTCTTTGAATTCTCAGCTTAGCACAGTGTCTGACACATAGTAGGCTCTTAAGAAATGCTTGTTGATTTGTTGACTGACTATGGCCACACCAATAGTATGTGTCAGAAGCAACACTTGAACCCAGAGCTTCCTGATTCCAAGGCCAGCTCTCTGACACTTTTAATATTAAAATACTTTAAGTTGGGGCAGCTAGGTGGCACAGTGAGTAGAGTGTTGGCCCTGGAATCAGAAGGACCTGAGTTCAAACACGGCCTCAGACACTTGACACATGACACTTACTAGCTGTGTGACCTTGGACAAATCACTTAACCCCAATTGCCCTGCCTTCCTTCAAAAAAAAAATACTTTAAGTGCATGAAAACAGTATACAGTTAGGTGATTTTAGATACAGGAAAGACCAGCTCCAACTTGGAGATATCAAGAAAAGCTTCATGGTAGTCTATGAATGGAGGCCTTGAAGAAAGGGGAAAATGACAGCAGCAGTTGTGGAGGGGGAGGAATGACAGCGGGGGCAGGGGGGGGGGGGAATTCCAGGCATGCACAAAGGTAAGAAACAAATATAAAATGCTTTGTTGAGATAATTAACCAGTCATTTAAAACTACTAGCAATGACGACCAAGTGGGATCATTGATTGAGCTCCCAATGTGGAGTCAGTTGCATTGAAATCCCACCTCAGACATTTACTAACTCTGGATCAGGATAAATCACTTACCCTCTCCATGCCTCAGTTTCCTCATCTGTAAAAATGAGGGGATTGGACTCAAAGTTCCCTTCCATCTCTAAAACTATGATTCTACTTCTTAACTACCTTTATGGGGAGTGAAATCACTAGTATTAAACAATGATGCATTTAAAATTGTATTTGTTATCCAAAACTTTGTCTTTTTGTTTTTAAACAAAAGACTAAGCCTATGGTATTTTGGGTTTTAAACAAATTGTTTTATTTGGTTAAAATTTCTGTCTGATACCCTGTTGCTTCTACTGCTAGTTCAGTAAACTCCTGAAAGGTAATTGAGAAATATATACTAATTGTTTTGATTTTGTGTACAAATTCCACTCTCCTATTTTGTAACCATGGCCAAAATTTGCAGCAACATCCCTCAGCAGTTACTGGAATGCCCATAATCTCTTTGTCCATTATTTTCAGTTGGATTCCTGGGAGTGAAGAAAATAAGCAGAAGACAGATGTCCATTACCGGTCACTGGATGGTGAAGGGAATTTTAACTGGAGGTTTATTTTCCCTTTTGAATACCTGCCCGCTGAACAACTCTGTATTGTTTCTAAAAAAGTAAGTTAGAAAACATGCCACAAGGATTAGTGGATTTCACTCTGGAAAGGACCTTAAAGATAGACTCTTTAGTCCAAGGCCTTCCTTTTATGTAATAGTTTGGGGACCTAAGTTCTGCCAGTGCCCGGCTCCGTTATTTACTGCCTACATTTCCTTAGGCCAATGCCATACCAATCAAACTACCAAAAAATTATTTTATTAAGCTAGAAAAAATAATAACAAAATTCATCTGGAAGAACAAAAGGTCAAGAATAGCAAGGTAATGAATGAAAAAAACGTGAAGGAAGATGGCCAAGCTGTACCAAATCTCAAACTGTATTATAAAGTGGTAATCACTAAAACTATCTAGTACTGGTTAAGAAATAGAGTGGTGGAACAGTGGAATAGATTAAGTATATAAGATACAATAGTAAATGACCATAGTAATCAATAAACCCAGAGACCCAAGCTTTTGGGTCGAAAACAGTTGGAAAAGATTGGTAGAAACTAGGTATAGCCCAACATCTTACACCATATACCAAAATAAGGTCAAAATGAATATATGATTAAGATATAAAGGGTGATACCATAAGCAAATTAGGAGAGCAAGTAATAGTTTACCTGTCAGATCTATGGAGAAGGGAAGAATTAGGACGAACCAAGAGATAGAGAGCATAATGAGATATAAAATGGATAACTTTGATTAAATTAAATTAAAAAGGGTTTGCACAAACAAAACCCATGTAACCAAGATTAGAAGGAAAGCAGAAAGCTGAGAAACAATTTTTATAGCAAATATCGCTGTTAAAGTCTTCATTTTTCAAATATATAGAGAACTCTCTGAACTTGAAATTTTATAAGGAAATGTGTGAAATTGAAGGTACATGTGGCCCATTTATTGACTTACATTTCTTGGTTTTAACACCTGCCTGTTTCTGTTTTCACTCTAGGAGCATTTCTGGAGTATTGACCAGACTGAATTTCGAGTTCCTCCCAGACTCATCATTCAGATATGGGACAATGACAAGTTTACTTTAGATGACTACTTGGGTATGTCTTCTCAGTTGTCTCCCCCTATTAGAATGTGGGCTCTTTGAAGACAAGAACTGCTGTCTCACTTCTCTAGTTGTATTCCCAGCAGTCGGCACAGCGTAGTTGTTCAGTCATTTCAGTCATGTTTGACTCTGTGACCCCATGTGGGGTTTTCTTGGCAAAGATACTGGAGTGCTTGGCCATTTCCTTCTCCAGCTTGTTTTTTACATATAAGAAAACTGAGGCGATGAGAGTTAAATGACTTGTCCAGGGTCACACATCTACTAAGTGTCTGAGTCTAGATTTGAACTCAGGTCTTCATGACTTCAGGCTGGGTACTCTATCCACTGCGCCACCTAGCTGCCCATGGTAAAAGCCTAACAGATGCTTTTCAATTCATCATGCTGCCTTTCCAGCACAACTAAGAGGAAGCACTAAATTTCAACTTTCACTTATGTACTCCTCTGGTGTTTCATCATAGCATGGAGGTAAACCTGGCTTCACAAAGGCGATACCAGTGGATAACAAGTTCTGCCAGGTCCTACCAAGTAGGAAAGGATTTAAGAATGGCACTATAGACTCTTGAATTGTCATCTAAGAAAATGGCCTTGCACAATTCTGGAAGCTCATTATCAGAATGCTGATGACTTTTTTTTGTTTTGCCACAGTGGCTCAAAATCATCTGCTTAGTGGAAAGTACACACATTAATGAAATCATAGATCTTTTGAAGTGTATTCGGGTAAGGGAATAAGCATTTATTTAATGCTTAATATGTGCCAGGCACTGTGCTAAGTGCTTTTTACAAATATTATCTTATTTGATCCTCATGATAACCAATAACCCTTCAAGGTAGGTGTCGTTATTACCTCCATTTTTCAGTCGAGAAAACTGAGACAAATAGAGTTTAAGTGACTTGCCTAGGGCCATGTAGCTAGTAAATGTCTGAGGCAGGATTCCAGCCCACAACTCTATCTACTACACTCTATCATAACTATCATCTGCTTCTATTATGTAGTATTATCTATTTATTATATATCTATTATGTAATACATATCAAAAACAGGCAGCAAACACGTTAATCCTGAAAGATCAGACAAGCTGAAAAATGAAAAAGGGTTCACAGAGGGTTTATACAAATCCTTGGGATTATTGATACTTTTTATTTTGGTCCATACTCGTGATGTTATCATTGCAGGAAAAGCCTGGGGTTGGAACTTCTTCCAGGGATGTACACGGGCAACTCATTCTAATTGATTTTGCTGGGGCAGTGAGAGTTTAAGGGACTTGCCAATGGCTACCAATATAGTCAGAGGCTGGGTTTGGGTCCAGATCTTTTAAACCCTGAGGCCAGCCCTCTAGCTGCTACACTTCACTGTCTCTCAGATCTATAAGAGACTAGTAAGGTAAGGTTTTGAGTTAAGTCATCACAAAGATGAATTACCAACTCTACCACAGTCTATCCTGTAGAGAAAGAATACCGGGCCCACCAAACTAAGCTGCTCTTTTTGTTCTTATCTTTATGAAATTCAAAAATAGGTATAAATGGAAAACTCTTAACAAACTGCCAAATGGGCCATGGGTCTGACTGAGGGTAATTGTTCTTTTCTCTTATTATTAAATAAAAAAGAAAGAAACATGGCACCATGGATGGGTTGACAAGCATAAGAGAAATCTTCACAAAACTGTGTCATCCAAAGGTGAATATTTCATGTCACAGAGTATAAAATATGCATCTTTGCCTGTGACTCTCTTGTTCCTAGTAGGAATTGGAGTAGTTAATATTCATTCATAAATTCTTAAAGTTAATCTAATACTCAGAGGAATTTATGGTTGAGTGTTTCTTTGGGGTGTCAGTATACTGAGCCACAGATGCCCTCACACAGACAAATGACCTCTCCATTGAGGGCAACACAAACTGCATGCCCAGTCCAAGGGCACTCAACCCAATAAAGCTTTTGTCTGCAGATGTTCATTTGTCTGAGACCCATAAAGCAAAGAATCATAAAATCTTAGGGACGTTAGAGGTCAACCAGTTCAGCCGCTGCCTAAATCATTGCCTCTATGCCTGGAGATGTAAGAACCAAGTTTCTCTAAGTGACAAGTTGACTAATAGACAGCTAAGTCAAAGAGACCTCCCATTTTGTATCATATCTATAAAGAACTCGAGAAATTTACAAGTGTTCTATTGTCTTCTTTTGTCATCGTCCACTTAAGATTCATCTCTGTCTCTCAGCAGTTGATTTGCAAATAAAGCTAAGTGTTTTAAATTTCTTTTTCTTCTTCATTTTTTGGTTTCTTTCTAGGCTTTCTGGAACTTGATTTACATAACACAATTATTCCTGCAAAGTCATCAGAAAAGTGTAAATTGGACATGATTCCAGACTACAAGATAATGAACCCGCTCAAATCAAAGACGGCCTCACTCTTTGAACAGAAGTCCATGAAAGGATGGTGGCCATGCTATGCAGAAAAAGATGGCACACGCGTGATGACTGTATGAGTATTTCTTGGTTGGGAACAATTTGCTCTATTTTTTCATTGATACTTCTTTATAAGGGGGTTTGGGACCCAGAGCTATATTCAATCAAAGGACAAGAAAGTATTTACCTAGGGGGAACCAATGCTTTTGGAGCTCAAAGCAATAAAAGGCCACGAGATTGGTGCCAGCTTTTAGACTGATTGAAGAATTAGGAGTTAAAAGCAGCACAGCGCAGTGTCACAGGACCTCATCAGGGAAAGACTGACTAATGGTCTGGTGGCTCCAGTGAAATGTATTGCAAAAAAGAAACACAAAACTTCTAATCTCAGAACTGACTCATCTGAAAAGTTCTACAGGCTATTCCAAAAGTGTATAAACATGCACGCGTGTGCGCGCGCACACAGACACACACACACACACACACCCACACACAATGTCCCATATATATAATTCTACTTAATGTATTTATATATAGTCTATATATTACATATTCTATTTGGAACATCATGTGTGTATACATACATACATACATATATACTCGTACACATTTAGGGTGTCCCCAAAATCATATACATGATATCCCATATGTATATACATGTATGTAAATATGCACTTATGTATGAATGTGTATTTTATATATAAATATATAGTTGCTATTTTACTGATTATTAGGCAGCTAGGTGGGTGTAGTAAGTAGAACGTCAGGCCTGGAGTCAGGAAGACCTGAATTCAAATTTAGCCTCAGACACTTAACTAACTGTGTGATCCTGGACAAGTCACTTAACCCCATTTGCCTTAATTTCCTCATCTGTAAAATGAACTGGAGATGGAAATGGCATCCAGTATCTTTGCTAAGAAAATCCCCCAAAAAGAGAATCATGAAGTGTCAGACATAATTGAAACAACCAAACAACATTACTGATTATTAATTACAATATTATAATCCTGGAGACACAAGCTAAGTGAGGTAGCTTCCTTTATTGATACCATATGCCAGAAAAGCCAGATGGGATCTTTAATGTGCTCTAGCCCAACCCTCTCATTTTATAGATAATGAAATTGAGACTCAGAGAGATTTAAGTGATTTTTTCCCATGGCTAGTTAGAAGCAAGACCAGGCCTAAGACCCAGACCTCCTGAACTCCTTGTTGGGTACCTTTAACTGATTAAGTCTGGTCTATACTTCTATCTTCTGACTAGACCATATCTTAAAAAGACAAAACACATATACATTTTGGAAATAAAAAAGCATTGGTGAGTCACAAAGGAATGGAGATGGGTGCTTGGGGTAGGGAAGAGAAGCAGGTAAAAGAAGAGTAGAGAAGAAAGAGTTCAAGAGGCAGAGGTCTAGAGTTCTCACAAAAGATCTAGTCCAGAAACCCAAATATGAGAAATTTTGACAAAAGTTCTTGAGTAAAATTTAAGTTTATCTAGAGATTATTTTACAATAAACAAAAATCATTGTTTGGGAAAAATGTTTTTCTACTTAAGTGAAATATTTTTAAACATCTGATGTCATGTGTTCAACCTGTTTTGATTTACTGAAGGGTAAAGTGGAAATGACTCTGGAAGTCCTCAATGAGAAGGAGGTTGATGAAAGACCAGCTGGGAAAGGAAGGGATGAGCCCAATATGAACCCCAAGCTAGAGCCACCAAAGTAAGCTGTTCTCTTTGTCTTTATGGGATCCCAACCTGTCTAAGAGTTGGAAAACTCTTGTTGACAAATTGCCAAATTGAATGAATTATCTGCCGTACTAATGAATTTGCTAGGAGGGATAGTGGCTTGGTTTGCTTCTATACTTTCTTTACCTTGTCATGGAAGCAGAGCCCCATTTGTCTCCTGGATCATTAGAAGCTTCCATGTGTAATGTGTCTGTTAAGATTAGAATACATTACCTTCACTCTATGAAAAGAATTAGTTATTAGTTGAACAGTAGCCTTCCCATTCTGAGATGAAAGTACTTAATTAACCCTCAGGGTTCATGTGAGTTATTTTGCTTCTGTCAAAATATAGTCGACCAGAAACTTCCTTTCTTTGGTTCACCAACCCATGCAAGACAATGAAATTCATCGTTTGGCGTCGGTTTAAATGGGTCATCATCGGCTTGCTCATCCTGCTCATATTGTTGCTGTTCATAGCAGTGCTCCTGTATTCTCTGCCGGTACGTGTTCTTTACAGCCTCCATTCCATTCTCTCGTTGAGTGGTGGAATCCATCACTTTCCTGATTCATTGCACTAGTCTCTATTGCCACAGAATAAGAACCATATAAAAATAATAGTGTTGGAATTTACGTAACACCACAGCTACAACTATCTTACATGTAAGATCTAATTTGATAATCTCTGCAGTACTATGAAATAAGAAGGGTAGACATCACTATGCTCATTTTATAGGTAAATAAAGTAAACCAAAGGGAGTTTAAGTAAATTGCCCAAGGTCATAGGATTAGCAAGTGACAGAGGACTCAGATCCAGGGCTTTGGATTGTAAATCTAGCCCTCTTTCTACCATATCTTAGAACTCCCTCCCTTCTTCCTTCCTTCCTTCCTTCCTTCCTTCCTTCCTTCCTTCCTTCCTTCCTTCCTTCCTTCCTTCCTTCCTTCCTTCCTTCTTTCTCTCCCTCCCTTTAGGTGCAGCTAGGCATCTAGAGCATTGGACCTGGAGTCAGGAACACCTGAGTTCAAATCTGGCCCCGGACACTTACTAGCTGTATCATCCTGGGCACTGTCTTAGTTTCCTCAACTATAAAATGAGGATGGATGATAATAGCACCTACCTTCCAGGATTGTTGATAATTGATAAAATGAGATAATTTTGTAAGGTGCTTAGCACAGCAAAGTCTGGCACATAACAGGCACTGTATAAATGCTTATTCCCGCCTTCCTTTCTTCCTTCTCTCCCTCTATCCTTCCCTCCTTCCTTTCTTCTTTCCCTTTATATAGGATGTAAGTTTGTACCACTTACCTGACACCATCAGAGACTTCTTGGTGTCATAGTTGTCTGTATATATTTCTGATCTCCTTACTAGACTGTAAGCACCTAAACTATGTCTTATGCAACCTTGTGCCTTCCACAGCACCTTGCACATAGTAGGTCTTCAACAGATGTTTGAATTGAGCATGTGATTTTTTTGTTTAGAAGGATATTTATATCCTTCTAAAACTTGAGATTTTTTTTCTTCCAGTTTCCCAGTGTGATGGTCTCATAATCCAGTCTAACAACTTCCAATTTACTTATCTTTCATTACAGTCTGGCCCATGCTGACTGCTAATGACCCATTTAAGGCAATCTGCAAAGGTACTGTGGTACAGGCTGAGCTTAGAATCTGGATGACCTAGCTTCAGATCCAACCTTTGACATTTCCCAGCTTTGTCACCTTACCACCTTCGTGATAATTCACTTAACTGCCTTTGCTTCTGATAATGTCCCCAAATTCATCAGGCTGTTAAATCATAAACTGTTGCAATCTGTGCCATTACAGGGAATTATCTGAATGGGAATTTCCCGTGATGCCAAAATCACAGATCTTCTGAATATTAAAATAGCTTACATCATAAACTATTTGCTCCAAGTTATGCTGTTTCCAATATTCTAGGGTTTTTTTTGTTTCTGTTTTCATTCCAGAACTATTTATCAATGAAGATCGTGAAACCAAATGCAAAATAAAAAGGAAGACTTTTTTAATGCTCACCTGCAATGGGGTACTCTGCCTTCAAACCATGGACCAAATGCACAATTGTTTTCTGGTCACTTCTGTGCCCACTAAAATGAAAACAGCAAGAAATTTGCCACGAGGTCATTAAGCTTCACGGGATCATGAAAGATGAGAATCATTGACCTCCAGACATCATTTGACTATATAGTTTTTTCAAGTATTCAAATCCTTTGTTTCAACTTTTCAAACTGTATTTTTTATAAAAAAAAAAAAACTCTCTCAGGTGGCTGGTTCCATTGTTTTTTAAAAGAATCACATTTTTGTTACAAAAATTTTTTTTCTGAAATATTCACTTTTCATATGTAGTCCCAAAATGGTTATAGCTCAAGTTGGAAACCACAGCCTTATGACTTCATGAAAACAGTTGTTATTTCTTTGATATCAGTAAGGGATGATGAGTACAAGCAGCCAGAACAATGTTTTTATTCCTAGCCCAAACTGTCTTCCTTCTGTGTCTTCTGCATAAACTTTGTGATCCTCAGACCAGCATCCACAAGGAAACCAAATATAAATGTTTCATCTTTGTGAGCTGTTGTTATTGTTATTGGGGGACAGGGGGAGGGTTTCCCCTTGGAAATTTCAGAGAGTGAAATACAACCTTTTCTTGGATGTAAACATTTTTTTTTAAAGGAATAGATCCTAATTTGAGAATAAATACCGTGGTGCTGAAAACAGGTTATTTTGGATAGGAGACCCAGAAAATTTGTCAGTAAGTACCTTGGCTTCCTGCTGCCATATTCTTGTCTCTACACCATCTTTCACAGAACCATTGGATTCATTTTTTAAAAGCACCATTTCTTCTTCCTCCTTCCCTACCCTGACTCCTAGCGCTGGACCAGATCTGTAATTCCTCAGTGTAGGGAATTCATATATTGGAGGTACTCTACCAGAGCAGGTTATCACCTGCCTCAGAGATCAAGTGACATACCCAGGGTTGCATAAAGTATGTATCCAAGGGGCGACTTAAGTCCAGGGCTTCCAGACTCTGAGGCTAGCTCTCTGTCTACTCTGACAACCTGAATGCTCTCCACAAGTGGGATGGACTGCTCCAAGAGGTAGTGAACTCACTATAGGTCTGTTTCCAAGCAGAGACAAGTGGGGCAACTAGGTGATACGGTGGATAGAGTTCTAGGCCTGGAGTCAGGAAGACTCATTTTCCTGAGTTCAAATCTGACCTCAGACATTTAGTAGCTGTGTGACTCTGGGTAAGTCACTTAACCTTGTTTGGCTCAGTTTTCTCATCTGTAAAATGAACTGGAGAAGGAAATGGCAAACCACTCCAGTATCTCTGCCAATAAAACCCCCAAAGAAGGGGTCACAAAGAGTCGGATGTGACTGAAAAAACAAGTAAACAACAATTCGCAGCAGAGACCAGTTTGAACAATTGTTGGATGTGTTGAAAGGAGCATTCTTTGGGAGATATGCTTTGGACTGGACAGCTGCCAGCGTCTCTTCAATTTCTAAAATTTTGTGATTCTATATAAATGTGAGTTATGGTTATTAAATAACTTTCTAGAAAAAATATCATTTTTCTCGTGTCTTCTGACCTTTCAGTTAAGCGAGACACTTTTCAGGGCAATCTCGCTCTTCAAACTTATCTCATCTTCATTAAAAAAAAATACCTTCTTTGCAATTCTTTATCCGTGTTGATATACTGCTTCTATATGTTCACATGAAATTGGACATCCCCAACCACAATCCCACCATCATATTTAGACTAAACCTGCACCTACCCCTAAGGAGAACTTCAGTAACATCAGACCCTTTTCAAATCAAATGAATTTTCCTCTAGGTAAGCCATAAAAATAAAATGAGTGAATGAATGAATGAATGGGCACCCTAGGGGTAGTGCCAAGAGTACTGTACTGGGAGTCAGGAGTCCTGGATTAGAACCTTAGCTCTGCTTCTTGAAAGCAATGTGACCTTGGGTAAGTTTCTTCATCCCATCTGGGCCGCAGTTTCTTGGTGGGAAGAAAGAGGGGGTTTGATTAGGTGATTTCTAAGGCCCCCTCCATCTCTGATGACCCATAGCTCTAAATTGAACAGACAAAGAAAATGCAGATTAGTATCAGCTAGGAGGCATTGTGTCCAGGGCTCCAGCAAGCAGCCAGGCTGGAGCTGGGGAAGGAGGGGGGCATGGCTAGCACCCCAAATGACACAGAAGGACTTAGCTTCAGGCAGAGATTTTGCATGAGACAAACTGTCATTCACTGATGGCTCATACTTCTGCCTCCATGGGGCTTTCCTTGTCTTATTCCGTGCGAAGGCTCCTGACCCCCACCTTGCTCAGGACTGCTGCTGAGCTCCCGCCCTCTGGCCCCGTTACCTCGGTGAACCCTTTAACCTCTACTGGGCCTTCTGTTTGTTCCCTTCTTCCGATCACAGCTGGAACCTCACCTTTTATCCCCAGGCATGTTCCCTCCCTCTGTGTCTGTTAATTGCCTCTAATCGCTCCCTTGGTTCCCTTGGAGGGTGGGGTTCTAATGCAATTTCCCATTAAAATGTTGTGCTAAAAAATCTTACTTGGGAAGTGGTCAATGCTGTGTAACTAATTAGCTGTGTGACCTTGGACAACACAGTTCAAATCTCTGCCCCAATTTCTTCATCCACAATATGAGGCGATTGGACTCGATGATTATCAAGACCTTTCCAGCTCTAATATTCTATGGTTATAGGTCAGATGCAAAGCCAGTGATGTGTCCCTGCTGCCAGAAGATTTTTTTTTTCTCTTAAATTGTGTATAAACTTACACAGATCCTTTTCTCCTCAGAACTTCAAGATGAAATAAAATATGATCTTTTTTACAAAGAGGAGCTGACTGGGAGAAAGAAGAATGTATGTATTAGGAAATGAATTGTGTATGAAAACATAAGGTATCAATAAAAATAAGATAAAAGTGTATAATTAAGTCGAAATAGTCAAGAATCATTTGCATAATACCAAAAAATCACTGGGAGAATTAGAGTAGAGGGTCCCCAAAGAAGAAACTGATATCTACTGGCAGATTTCAAAGCCACAGAATTACCTGTGTCCAATAATACTGAATCTCTAAGGACATGAGAAATAATCTAGGCCGAACCAGTCATTTCATGGATGAGGAAGCTCAGGTCCGGAGAAAGGAAGCATTTTGTCCCAGGTCACAAACATTCCCTCAATCAACTTTTAAAAGATACCACATCAGTCATTCATTCTCTCCCCTCTGATACCACCGACGCTCTACATCTTTCTTCTTCCACTCTCCTCTGATCATAAAGCTTTTTTCCCCCTTAATTGATACATTTTCCTAGGATCACAGGCTTAGAACTAAAATGGACCTTAGAGACCATCCAGTCCAATGTCCTCATTTTACAGATGAGGAAATGGAAGCACAAAAACATTAAATAACTTAGGCAAAGTCACATATATACTAAACGACAAATGCAAGTTTTGAACAGAGGTCCTTTGAGTCCAAACTGACTTGAACATGTGCTTAAACTACAAACACTGAACTCACCCAAGGACCAAACAAAGTTATGGCTTCCAATCAGCCAAGATTGGCTCCTAAGGTCATTAGACTAGGGGAGTGATGCCATACTCAGAAATGGATTCCTGCAGGCTGCATATTAACTTAGAAAATCACAAGTTAACATTATCTATGCTGTACTGTATTTTTGCTTATCTTGTTAAACATTGCCCAATTACATTTTAATCCAGTTTGGGGATTGTACTTGGGAATTTTGCTATTGACAGCAGGCTGTGAGGGTGACACCTATGGACTAGATGACTTCTCATGTTCTTTCTCGTTCTAAATCCTACTGTAGCATTGAGGAACTTCTGCTTGGGTCCTGTGGCCACTCCCTTTTCCACTCCGTTCTAGACCTAGGCATGTGATTTGAACCATTAGATTATAAGATGTTAGAGGTCAAGGACTGCTTATGCTTTTCTGTTTATTTCCAGCACTTAGAACAGAGCCTAGCGCATAGTAAGGACTTAATAAATACTTAATAACTTCAGTCCTGGAAGAGCCTGACTTCTTATAAGAGCAAGGGCTGGGTTCCCTTTTCTCACACTCATTAGTCCATACTAGTAGGGTAGCAGTCAGATAGAAAGGTTAGATAGATGTGTAAAAGATGTTACAGAAGTGGAATTGTCAACAGTTAAGAGATAACGTGGATGGTGATGCTGAAGCAGAGGAAAAAAAGTAATCCAAAGGTTGGGGCAGCTAGGTGGCATAGTAGATAGACTTCCAGGCCCGGAGTCAGGAAGACTTCTTTTCCTGAGTTCAAATCTGACCTCAGACACTTACCAGCTGTGTGACCCTGGGCAAGTCACTTAACCCTGTTGGCCTCAGTTTCCTCATCTGTAAAATGAGCTGGAGAAGGAAATGACAGGCAATGACACTCCAGTATCTCTGGCAAGAAAACTCCAAAAGGGGGTCACGAACAGTCAGACATGACTGAAAAACAACTAAATGACAACAAAATCCAAAGGTTTTTGATATGGGTGGCCAGGCGAATGATAGCACCACTGATGGAAATAGTAATCAGAAGGAACACACTAGAGGGTTTAAGCTCAGTTCTAAGCATGCTGAGTCAGAGGTGCCAGTAGGACACCCAGATGGTGATGTCTAAGACCAAATGAAGATAAGGGCCTAGAGTTCATCAGAGATAAAGGATAGAGACATAGATGTGGGGGTCATCTGCTTAGAAGTGGTTGTTGAAGTCCTAAAAGTGAAAATATTGTAAAGGAAGAGAATATAGAAAGAAATGAGAAGAAAGCCAAGGATAAATTATTGGGTAATGCTCCCTTTATGAGTCAGTGAAAGAGACAAAATCAGAGTTGTTAGGCAGAAGGACTAGGAGCGTGGCATCTCTGAGACCAAGGAAGTGAAAAGTATACGCTAGAGGGAAGTGGTCCTTTTTGTGACAGCAAAGAATAAGATGCAAAGGAGATACCCACCCATCATCTGGTGGAAGGATGAACAAGTTGTAGTACACACAGGAAAAGAGAATATTACTCTGCCATAAGATATGACAAATATGAAGAATTCAGGGAAACTTGGGAAGGCATAACTTGCTGTACTTGTGAAGTCTATAGAACGAAGACAGTAATATAAACAATGACTACAACCACATAAGTGGAAAAAACCAATAAACTGAAACCGAATGCTGTATAATTGTGATGACTAAGCTCGAGAAAATGCACTTCCCTTTTTTCATTGCAGAGGTGAAGGATTAAGTCTGTGGATTATTACATGCATTGTCAGCCACAGTCAACGTGTTTGGTTTGTCTTGCTGACCTGTTTTTCCCCTTTTTTCCTTTGTTACTGGGGTTGGGTGGGGAGGAGGGAGTGGATAACAGTGTCTCCTCAGTCTATTCTGAGGAATAGAGAAGGGAAGCTCTTGGGATGGCCTCAGTCTCTTCAGTGAAGCAGGAGGCTAAGTCAGCTGTTATAATGGGAGGGTGGGGGTATGGGGTTCTTGGTTGGGATTTAAGGAGAGAAGAAGTGATTCAGGATAGTCCCTGAGGGTGGTGATGTAGAGAGTCCATAAGAATAGAATAGGGTTGTTATAAGCAGCAAGGGCCTGGCTGTCATTAAACACCATAAATGTGTTAGTGGTTGCAATCTGTGGCTTTCTTCAATGATAAAGCTCAGCAACCAGAGAACAGGAACAGAAATCTGGATGGTAAGGATAACCTGCAGGTGAGGATTAGCTGGCTGTGAGCAGCATCTGGTTAGGGTTAGCAGAGGATCATGGGACCATAGAGGTAATGGCAGAAGGGAACTTAGAGGCCAGCCAGTCCAAATTTCTTATTTTACAAATGAGAAAACTGAGGATCAGAGAAGTCTAAGTGACTTGCCCAGGGTCACACAATTAGTAAATGTACGAGGCAAAATTTGAACGCAGATCTTCCTGACTTCAAGTCCAGTGCCTTAGGATTCTAGAGAAGTGCAGTAGGAGACTGGTAGATCAGAGAGGGACAAGGCTAGGAATAGAGGAAAGTGAAGCCAGAGTCAGGGAAATAAACTGAGAGATGCAGTTTGAGGATTTGGTGGAGTGGACAGACAGGTCTGTCTAAAGTCAAAAAGACTTGAGTTCAGATTCAGCTTCACACTTACTAGCTGTATGAAACTGGGCAAGTCACTTAATCTCTGCCTGCCTCAGTTTTGTCATAGATTTATAATGGGGATGACAATAGTACCTACCTCTCAGGTCTCAAATGTGATAGCGACTGTAGGGGGCTCAGCCAAGTGCTTGGCACATAGCAAGCGCTATATTTTTGTTGTTTTGAGTCATTTTAATCGTGTCCAACTCTTCATGACCCATTTTGGGGTTTTCTGGGCAAAGATACTAGAGTGGCTTGCCATTTCCTTCTGCATCTTATTTTGCAGATGAGGAAACTGAGGCAAACAAGGTTAAGTGACTTGTGCCCAGGGTCACCCAGCCAGTAAGTGTCTTAGGCCAGATTTGAACTCATGAAGATAAGTCTTCCTAACTCCAGGCTCTATCCAGTGCGTCACCTGGCCAGGTGCTATATAAATGTTAGTTATTAAGGGTAAATTAGGTTAAAAAAAAGACCACAATGAGAGCAAAGAGTAAGTTTAGAAATTTATTACATATCCCTGTCATACCTGCATTCAGGGCTCTTAAATCAAATAATTATTTTGGTTCAAAGGATTTGGTTCTCTTAGGCCTCCACCTTTACTTTGAATAATGGGTTGTCTTCCACCAGGGGAAAGGATGATAATGGTGCCATTGCTTGGATTTACATAGGACTTTCTGAAGCATTTTAGATATTTTATCTCCTCTGAATGTTACATTCCAGTGAAATAAGTAAAGCAGGAAATACCATCCCTAGTTTGTAGATAAGGAAACAGAGGCTGCTATTGCTCAAGTGACCTATCCAAGGTCTCACATAATGAATAGTGAAACTAGAAGGGACCAGAGGTTATCTACTTCAACCTGTACCTAACCAAGGATGTTGCCTAAAATATCCAGATAAGAGTCCATTCAGCCTTGGTTTAAAGACCTTCAGTGAAGGGGGAGTGGACAACTGCCTCCAGAAACAAGCCTTTCTGCTCTGATTGTTAGGAAGATTATTCTGCTAGTATGGGGCCAAAACCCGCCTCTATGCAATGACCCTCCCGTTGTTCCTAGGTCCAACTTTGGGAATTAAGTAGAACAAATCGACCCCTCCACCCAAAATTACCCCCTTTATTTACATCAGCCCTCGGAGTATTTGACAATTATATGACTCTTTCCCCACATGTCTTCTCTTCTCCAGGATAAACATCCCCAGTTTCTTAATCCGATTCTCATGTGGCATAGTCTTTTGTCCCCCAGCTACCCTGGTTATACTCTGGATACACTCCAGCTTGTCACTGTACATTTTTTTTTTCAGCCAAGGGAAATGACAAAGTTTATTGGGGATTCACTGTAATGAGTTGTCTTAAGAAATTCCACCCTCTGTGACGCCTGTTTCCACAAGAGAGCCAGATTCAACCTACTGAATTAGATTGAATCTGAGCACCTTCATGGAGGCAAAATGGAGATTATATACACAAAGATTGTGGGAGGGATTGAGGGGTGGTCTGGGGTGACTAGAAGAGGGGTTTAGGGAGAGACTTGAGGAGGAGTCTAAGGAGGAGCTTGATGGGACTGAGATGAGGTCAGACTCCACTGTGGGAAATAACTAAAGGCTACATGGAGACATACAGACAATAGAGGGCTGGGGTAACAGAGCTAGGGTATAGATATTTTGATCAGGATTAAGGGTGGGAAACAGCTGGACAACTGAGGGCTAGGCAAGGTAGGCATTTGGGCCTAATGGTTATAGCCTCAGGCCAGATCAAGTGGGAAGATTCAAGGAGAGTTCAAGGGTTCAAGGGACTCCCAGAGACTGTGCCCTCTTCATTCCACCCTCAAACAAATAGGACCCAAATTCTTTTGGGGTCCAAGGAGATTCCCACACTCTAAACCTCATCATTCCCACCTCAAACAAATGGGACCCAATTTCTTTTGGGGTCCAAGGAGATTCCCACACTCTAAACCT
>CM053624.1:61542921-61564953 GCA_028646595.1 Phalanger gymnotis
AAATGACCCCATGTGTTTCTCCTTTACTAACTAATGTCACCTCTTTGATGTCCCCAAAATCTTTCAAAGCTATTTCTTTAGAAATGGGAATGTAGGTTTTGCCAAAATAAAATGAACTTGAACCCCAAAGGTTGAGTTGGGATTCTGAAGTCTCAAACTGACATTTCCGTGCAAGCTTCCAGGTCTGGCACAATCCCATCCCAGGGAAGAAGGGCTCCGGGCCAGCTTCTCCACGTTCCCTCAGCTGTCATTCATCCAGTCCCACTGGGCATTTTGACAAATGCCTTTGCTAATTACTTAATTACTTTGGCCAGCACAAGTGTGGGGATATTTTCCTTAAAGAAAGGAGAACCCTATCCAACCCACTCCAATCCACCCCCAGCCCTGAGAGTAACCAGGTTAAATCCCATTAAGGCATTTGAATAACTAAGCCCTCCCACTGGTCAAATTAACTTAAATACATCATAATACGAGAAAGCAGACCCACAAAGCACTCCATTTTCAAAGGTGAGAGCTAAACCCAAGACTTTTTTTCATGCAGATTTTCCTGGGCTTTATCCCTCCCAATTCAATCTTTTGTTTTCTCAGTTTTCCATACGAAAGAGGTCTCTGTTAGAATTAAAATAAACTTTAGCTTAATTAAAGAAACAATTAGCTAAAACAGTAAATGTGACCCCTGGAATTCACCGGAAGTGAGAGTGACTCACCAAACTCTGGGTCTGTGGGCTAGTTATCTGGGATACTGAGCACTAGGTGGGGAGGGTAGACAAGATGGATGCAGTGCCCATCTCACACCCCTTCCTTGCTCTAAGATTCTGTGAATGCCTTCTGCAGGCCGTCAAGCTCTCCCTGAAGCCATTCATCTGGTCCTGTGTTATGTAGCTGACCTGCTGGCTATATCTTCACAGAACAAGTGGAGATACCCTTTTACCTCCCACTCCACTGAGTGCAGACAATCAACCCTAATAACCCAAGCTTCCAAACCTAATAACTCAGGCTTCCAAACCCAATTCTAGGTTTGATGCTGAAAATCCACTAAGGGTCTTGAATGATCCAAACTGGCAACCCATATTGATCCTACTCACCTGATAATTACCATGCTTGACTGGGTTGGACTCAGTGTTGTCTAACACCCACTTCAACCAGGAAATAGTGAGAAGAACATGGGACTGTGGGACTGGGGCCCAGGAGACCTCCTGTCTCTGTCCTTGACCAAGTCGCCATCTCTTCTCTGGGCACAGTTAGTGGATAGAGAGCCTCCCTTCAAGGCAAGAAGACATGGGTTCAGGTCTGGCCTCTGACACATACTGGCCATGACTACTTAACCTCTCAGGTCGCTGAACAACTCTAGGGGAGTTCTTAACTTAGAATTTGTGAGCTTTTTTCAAAAATATTTTGATAACTACCTTTCAATATAGTTTCTTTTGTAATCCTATGACAAAGAACAGTATGAGGGGCTGACCTGCATTGATAGAAGGAGTTTCTTCACCTGGGAGTTTCCTACGCCAATGAAACCATAATCCAGTTCCTATCCTTATTATGCTCAAGACCTCAGTTTTCTTTCTATTCTGTAAAATGCCAGGAGATGACTGTCTGAGATTCTCCTAGCTCTGATATCCTAGGTTTGGTGTTTGGTTTAAGTTAAATAAAAACATCCCAAGTGAGGCCAATGCTGATTGAATGTGATTCTGGCAGCCCATCAGCCTATCCTGAGCTCCCTCTTCCTTGGGTCAACCTTCTAAAGAATGAGCATCCTGTGCATTCTTTCCGGTTCTTTAAAGACCAGCTGGGTAAGAGAATGAATAGCAGAGAGGAGGGGGAAAGGGGAAGGAGGAAGAAAGGAGGAGGCTGGATTACCTGTTTACAGTAGCCCTCAGGGAGGTAGCTTTGTGGCTGGCCCATTTCTGACTTGAAACCCTTCGAGAAATGTCACACCTACTTGCAGATGCCATTAAAGCAGGAAGAAACAGAGACAATTGATTTGAGGTCCTGGAAAAATACCTGCAATAGCCCTGGAAAGTTCATTTTCGAATTACTGAAACGATTCTTATGGGAGGCAGTAAAGGTTGTTTTCAAAGGTTCTCTAAATCTCCAAATTATACTGAGGGGTAATAGAAAGGCTAAGCAGAGGGGTGGTTATCTCTTTAAAGAAAGCAGAGCCTTTCATGGAGAAGATCTGATAGGGATATACGACAATAGGAGTGTCCCTCCCTCTACTTCCCCCCCTCTCCATCTTAATGGCCTCCATTGCTCTATCCATGATACTTTTTAATTCTTTCTTTCAGCCCCAAAGAGTCTTCTTTCTGGGTATAAGTGTGTGTCATCACCTGAAACAAGGAGAAGTCACAGACTGTTGGAGACCAGCCTGGATAATAAAATTGTCAGTAGCACCTTCAAATAGATAAGAGGCAGGGTCAGACTTAGAGCAGGGAAAACCTAGCTTCACATCCTGTTACTGACACACATTAGTTGTGTGACCCAGGGCAAGCCACAACCTCTCCCAACTCCAGGAAGCCCTCTTACGACTATCAATTGTGGATGGTCAGCATTTGGGGATGGAGTTTCCACTATGGCATTCCCCGTCACCCTGATGAAATCACATTTCTGGCCACCCAACCTGACCCCATTTGAAATTGTAATAAAGCTGCATAATTGGGAGTGTTTACCATGAAAAGAACTGTGACTTGGGTCATATAATCTCAGAGTTGGAAAGGATCTTGCAAAATCTGGCAAGTGATCATCAAGTTTCTGCTTAAACATTTCCAGTATGAGTATAAGGCCACTCAGATGCTCAATGCTGTTACAGGAATAACAGTATTCAGCTGTGTGGATTATTATTAACCAATTAATTGACCAACAAGGATTTATTAAATAGATGCCATATGTCAACTACTATGCTGGGTGCTAAAGATGCAAATACAAAGGGTGAGATAATGGAGCTTATTAGATATAATAACAGAATGGTGTGTGTTGTGGGGAATGGGGGATGTCTGGTGAACGTACTCTAGTTGGAAATATGATTTGGGTATTTTAGTTTTAGTATTTTAGTTTAGTTTTTAAAATTTTGTCATCCTGAGGACAGGGTTCAGAGGCAATCCTGCTGGGGTAGATAGAAAGCTGTTTCTAGTAGTAGTTATGTGACTCTGGCCAAGTCACTTAACCTCTCACTGCCCCCAGGAAGCTCAATAAAAGTTATGGAACAATTGCTCTTCTGTACTGGCAGGGGGAGTTTCCTTATAGGGAAGTTCCCTACACCAGTGAAATCATAGCTCTAGACCACCCCCTCCACCCACAATTGTACAAAGGCCACGCACACAGCCTAAGACAACTAGCATCCCATCCAAATGGAATGAGGCTACAAGACAATGATGGGCCTCATACCGACTTGTTAGTCCATCTAGAGGGTCCAGAGAGGCTTGATTTGTGATACGAACCAGACCTTCTATTGTTTGCTTAGCTGGGGAGGCCAAGAGAAGAGAATCACCAAATGCCCTCAGTGAGAGCATTTTAGAGAACCTCTTCCATCCCGCTAAAGCTCAAGGGATGTCCCTAAAATACCACCAGGGTCCTGTCGTGTCCTACATCTTCCTTTGATATCCAGATCTCTGGAAAGAGCATTGCCAAATCAGGTTATTAACAATATTTGTAAAACACATTACAAACTTCAAAGCACTATATAAATATTAGAGTTTCGCTTTCTCTTCCTCCTCCTCCTCCTTCTTCCTAAATTATGTAAAGTAACCCCAAGGTACCAGTGTAAAAGAGATTACTACTTTAACTGTTCCGTGGGAGAAGTGGGGGGATTCTGCTAAGTCAAGAAACATGGTGGCCAACTCTAGGAACATTCTAAAGTAATGACCCTAACCACTCTTTGAGTCAGCTGGGTAAGTGTCATTTCCCAATTATCTGAATGATTTAGGGAAGGGTTAAAACACTCCAGGGAAAACACTTGTTGAACCCTATGTTCAGTTTATAAGATCAAAGAATCTTGAATTGGAATCTGCACTTGAAAGAAGAGTATCCAACCATTGCTGGAAGATCTTCACTGGTAACAATACATTCCAGAGCAACACAATCCATTTTTGGATAGGTCAGATCAGGAGTGTGCAGGTAAATGTTTAACAACCAGTTCTCCAAAAATGCATTGTTCTTCAGTCGTTTCTGACTCTTCATGGAGTTTTCATGTGGTTTACCATTTCCTTCTCCAGTGGATTAAGGCAAACAGAGGCCAAGGTCACACAGCTAGTGAGTGTCTGAGAATGGATTTGAACTCAGGTCTTCCCTACTTTAAACCCAGCACTCTGTCCATTGAGCCACACACATTTTAAAGCTTAATCTGCATTATTAACATTTTCTCCATCCCTTCCTTAAGTCTAGACAATCATCAGAATAATAAATCAAGCTCTAATCTGTAGCATGTGTTGATTTCTGGAGTGTAAATGACCATACTCACTGAACCATCAGGCTCTTGGGAGCAGGTACAACCTGGCTCCAGCACACTCTTGCCTCTTGAGTATATTAGGAAGTCCTTGTTGCATCAAGCTTCAGTTGGCCTCCTATAACTTCTACCCATTATCCTCAGTACTTTCTTCTCGTACGATGAATCCTATTCTCCTTCTACTTGACAGCTACTGTATTCTTCCTCAATCTTCCATTCTCCAGGTATAACAACCCCAGAATCTTCAACCAATCTTCATATGGCGTCGCCCTATGCCTTCCACCATTCTGGTGCTGTCTTTCCCCCCTGCCCCCGCCCCCTCAGAAGTTACCCTCGATAAATATTTTCAGGAAATGGCAGTTGTCACGAAGGTAGAGAGCCTTAAATAAAAAAGTGGGATCCCCTACACAACAAAGGCACAAATAGGATCCCAAGATACATGCTCTTGGAAGAAGGACGGTGTAGTGGAAAGAATGCTGCCCTTGGGAATCAGAAGACAACTTGTCTTCTTGGTTCTGCCACACATGGTTCCCATCTGTCCCCTCCTTTCTTCCTTCCTTTATTATTGTCACGAGCACTCTCAGTTTTCTAGTTACCCAGGCTCACAGCCTCAGTGTCATCCGTGACTTTTGACTCATCCTTACCTCCTATATCCAAACTATAGCTAAATCTTGTCATGTCTACCTTACGACCATTTCTCATATCTGTCTCTGTTCACACACTCATTACCCACGTTTAGGCTGTCATCCACTCTTTCCTGGACTATCAAAATAGACTTCTAATTGGTCTCCCTGGCTTGTCTCCCCCAACTCCAATCCATCCTCTGCTCAACTGCCCAGGTTATTTTTCTAAAGTGCAGGTCTGGTCATGTCACCGTCCCTCTCCCTCCTCATCCCTTACAGAGTCAAATATAAACCCCTCTGCTTGGCAATTAAAGCTTTTTAAACCTGGTCCCTCCTGACATTTTCCGTCTTCTCGCACTTTATTTCCTACCCTCCACGCACTCTACTAGGCAGCCAAGTGGTACAGTAGATAGAGAGTGGGCCTAGAATCAGGAAGATCTTATCTCATTTGGTGGTCTCTGTCTGAGGCAGAGAGAGGTTACTTGACTGGTCCAGGGTCACACCAGTCAAATAACCTCTCTCTGCCTCAGACAGAGACCACCAAATGAGATAAGAATTGTAAAGCACTTAACACAGTGCCCAGCACATAGTAGGCGCTATATGTATATGTGTGTGTGTGTGTGTGTGTGTGTGTGTGCATAGCTATATTTATATTAGCTATCATTGTCTAGCAATACTGACCTACTTATGGCTCCTAACATACAACACTCTATCTCCTTTTCACTATATCCGGAACAGTCTTCTTCCTCAACTGCACCTCCTCGTTTCCAAGTTTTGTTCAAGACTAACCTCAGCTCATCTGTAGAAGGCCTTCCCAGTCTCTCCACTTGTCTGTGCCTCCTCTTTTAGATTCCCTTCCATCTACTCTATATTTATCTTACATGTAACCAGTCATTTACATGTGGTCTCCTCCATTAGAGTGTATGCTCCTTGAGGGCAGCAACTGTTCTTTTTAATTGCCTTTCTACGCATCCCTACTGCTTAGAACACAGCTTCAGAAATATTTATCGACCAACTGCCTGACCACATAACCGTGTGGACAAAAGATGCTTCACCTCTCAGTTCCTTGATTTCCTCTTCTGTAAAATGGGCAGTTGGTTGTATTAGAAAATCTTTGAAATCCCGTCCAGTTCTAAATATCCATGATTCTAGGGCAACCATATAGGCCTGGTCTTTCCATGTCAGGAACATGCCTAAGATAGGGGTCATTACGAAATTTTCCAATCTAGCCAGACACCCACCAGGCAGGCCTATAGACACATGAGCAGGGCAGACGGTGCCATATCTTAGCCACAAAATGGTGCTGAGTTTATCTCATAACTGAATTCTGTGCTGCATTCTCTAGACATAAGCATATTGTATTCTAACTGATATATAATAGCCTTGGCCTCTAAACTATTTTTATAATCTATCCTGTTTCCACAGTACTGTTAACCCAACCTTTAGAAACATGGCAAGCTTAGCATACATTTTCTGTATGTTATTGCTACCTTGTTTTCACTGGCACAGATACAAAATGGAATGGCAGGGATTTGCTCTGAAATCCCCCGTGATATTTTTACGTCTGATTTTTCCTCCAATGAGGAAAGAGAGAAGCATAAATGACTGTGACTCTCAAACTTCAAGAATAGCCCTTATAATGTCTATCTAAACTCAGTGAAATGAAACCATCCTGTTCTAGCTCGGATTGAACAATTTACGCTATTCAATTAAATTAATTATGCAGAGAGAAAAGGGAAAACAAAGGTAGGGCCCAGACAATGAAAAACCCACATGTTAAATCCTGAACAAGGCAGGAGACAGGGGGATATCCTTTGGCCCAGGGATCAGGGGACTTCATTGCTGGTCCTGGTTATGTTTCTTCTCAGTGGTGGAAATGGTGGACAAGATACTTTCCCTCTCTGTGCCATGGTGCCTCTGAGATCCTTGCAAGCTCAAAAGGTGCATGATGAGGGTCTCAATTTTTCTTACCCCTGTCTCCATATGTCCAACACATAGATCAATTTCCCAAAGCAAACTGTTTATTTCAAGCTTTATAGGAAGGTCTCTTTTTGGTTAAAAACAAAGTTTTCCTGCTGGTTTTTCCCCCTCAACTTTTTGTTCTTTAATATTAATTGATCTTTCTTTCTACCATCAGAATCATCCCTTCCATTTTAGGATTCTCTCTGTCCCTTCTTGTCTTTATCCCCATTCCCTGACACTCAAGTTTTACCAATGTTCATTTTGAGAAAATTTTGTGTGAGGGTGCATTGTGGGCTGGAAATAATTTTTGTGAATTTAAAAAGGGATGGATGAGGTTCAAAGATAGTGGGTGGGATGTCACTGCCAGGGTTTTCAAGTCATTTTGTAAAATTTGCACTGGGAGCACCTTTAGAAATCATCCAGGCATCCAAGTGTCACAGTGGATAGATCATGGGAAGTCTTGAGTTAAAATCCATTTCTAAACCTTTACTAGCTGTGTGACCTTGAGCAAGTCACTTAACCTGCCTGCCTCGGTTTCCTCAGCTGTAAAATGGGGATAATAATAGCACCTACCTCCCAGGGTTGTTATGAGGATCCAATGAGATCATATTTGTAAAATTCTTTGCAAACCTTAAGCCCCTTTATAAATGTTGGCTATTATCCAGTCCAACTCTTCCATTTCACAGATAGATAAAATGTGGTTTAGAGATGTTAAATGACGGTAAGAGAGTCCGGACTAGAACTCGGAGCCCTTTATGAGGGAAGGGGTTGTTTCTTTTTTTGTCTTTGTGCCAAAGGCTAACACAGTACTTGGCGCATACTCTATATTTTTCTTATATGTACCTTTTTATTTAGATGTTGTCTCCCCCTTTTGAATGTGAGCTTCTTGAGGGCAAGAAATATTTTTATCTTTCTTCTTATTTCCAGGGTTTGGCAATGGTGCCTAGCACATAATAAGGACCTAAAAAGTGCTTGCTGACTGACTGAAACATTGAGGCGTTGACTTTGTTCAAGAGGGCAGCATGACATGGTACAGGGTGAAGGTAAGGAGGCTTGAGTAGTTCTAGTTATGATTATCTCAATTACCCATGGTTTGGTATTGGTCAAATAACTCTCTCTCTCTCTCTCTCTCTCTCTCTCTCTGACTCTCTTCTCTCTGCCTCTGTGTCTCTATATCTCTCTGTGTCTCTGTCTTTGTCTTCTCTCTCTGTCTCTGTGTCTCTGTGTATATGTCTCTCTGTCTCTGTCTGTCTGTCTCTCTTCCTCTCCCTCTCTGTCTCTCTGTCTCTCTCTTCCCCCTCTCTCTTTTCTCTCTTCTCTCTGTTTCTGTGTCTCTATGTCTCTCTGTGTCTCTGTCTCTGTCTCTGTCTTCTCTCTCTCTCTCTCTCTGTCTCTGTCTGTCTGTCTGTCTGTCTCTCTCTCTCTCTCCTTCTCTCTCTCCCCCCTCTCTCTTCTCTCTGTCTCTGTGTCTGTCTCTATGTCTCTCTGTGTCTCTGTCTCTGTCTTCTCTCCTCTCTCTCTGTCTCTGTGTCTCTGTGTGTATGTCTCTCTCTGTCTCTGTCTGTCTGTTTATCTATCTATCTATCTCTCCTTCTCCCTCTGTGTCTCCTCCTTGGTTTACTCCTCTGAAATGGAAGGGATTAGACTACAGGATCTCTAAGGTTCCTTTGAAATTCCTAAAATTTCTAGCCTATGCTATTGAGGACCAAGTATAAGCCAAATCCCAGGGAGGCCCTTGTTTCCATGATGCTGTTCTAGCCTCCTCCCCTTCCTAGACCACAGGAGAATGGGAATGGAAAGGCTAAGTGCCCCCAGGCCTGCTGCTATTGGACAACTCCTTAAGAGCAAACTGCTTTCCCCAGAACCTAGGAACTGCCAGGACTCATTCATTCCAGAAGGTTGCTTTATTCTATTTTTTTTTCCAGGAAAGCATTAATTGTTGTAATTGTCTTCACCTGAACACTTTGTTCTCAGCCCTTCAATAGGCCTAAGGAAATGGACCACCAGGTATGTTGGAAAGAGACCTGCCTTCAAGAGGGGCAGGACCTGCATCCCCAGCTCTGCTGCCTGGTTAGGCCAGCTGTGAGCTTGGCTTCTCTCCCGAGCAGAGGGTGAACTAGGCAGCCTTTTGTTCAAAATATAAAATTGCTAATAAGAATACTGGTATCAATATAATATTTGAAGTTTCACAGACTACTAACCTGGGTTATCTCCTTTGATCCTCACAATAACCCAATAACCTTCTAAGGTAGGTGCTATTATTATCCCCATTTGACAGGTGAGGAAACTGAGGCTGACAGAGACTGAGTGACTTCCTCAGAGACACACAGCCGGAAAGTTCCTGAAGCAGGATACCAAGCTGTTTTTCTTTTCAATTGGTTTTTTTTGGGGGGTTGGGGGGAGGGTGGTTGGAGGGACGAAGGGAAGGCAATTGGAAGGTTAAGTGACTTGCCCAAGGTCACACAGCTAGTAAATGTGTCAAGTGTCTGAGGCTGGATTTGAACTCAGGTCTTCCTAACTCCAGGTCTGGTGCTCTACTCACTGTGCCACCTAGCTGCCCTCTTTTTTTTTTTTTTTTAAGGCAATCAGGGGTTAAATGACTTGCCCAGGGTCACATAGCTAGTGTCTGAGACCAAATTTGAACTCAGGTCTTCCTGACTCCAGGACCAGCACTCTACCCACTGTGCTACCGAATACTGAGTCATGTTTTGGTGAGAAATGTTCTGCCACCTCGAGGCTCCTCTCCCTCTCCTTCAGATTTAAATTCAAATTCAGGCTTCTCTGCATTAACAGCCCAATTAGACTTTCCTCTTTCATCCTCTGGAAAACTTGGGTCTAGTGGGGACCACTACTCTCTTCCCATTTCACAAACTGGTTCCTCGGGGGACTGGAGTTGCTCCATTATGGCCAAGCTTCCAGAGAACAGAAGCCAGTTGCTACAATCCAATTATGTTGGACTTTTAACCTATTCTTTGGGTCAATGGAGTGTTGGAAAGGACCTTAGAAATCCCAATCATAATCCTATGATCGAGGACTGGAGGGAGAAAATGACTTACCCTCGGTCACATGGTGTGTCCTTGGCAGAGCTGGGACAAGACCCCCGTCTCCATCTACCTAGTCCAGTGCTGTTACCAACATACTGTGCCCTCACCTCTCTGTCTTACCTACTGCAAGGAGATTGTTCTACATAGAAACAGAGAAGATGAAAGCCAGAGAGCCACAGGAGTCGGGGAGGCAATGGAGGCAGAGAGGAGAGGCGGGGGCTTCAGGAGTCAAAGAGAAGGGAAGAGACAAATAACGTTCGCATAGTCTTTAAGGCTGCCAAAGCACTTTGCATACGTTGCCTCATCTGATCTTTATAATAATAATTGACACTTAGGTAGTGCTTACTGTGTACTAGGCACCATGCTAAGTGCTTTGCAATTATTATCTCATTTGAGCTTTGTAATAAGAACAGGTATAATTATTCCCATTTGGCAGATGAGGAAATTGAAGCTCAGAGAGACTCAGTGTTTTGCCCACAGCCATACAACAAAATACTAATAAGAATCAAGACTTGACTGCAAATCTTCCTTAGCTGCAAGCTCAGCATTCATGCCCTGCTGCCTGTCGTGATGTGAGCAGGGAGACAGGAGGGAGAAAGGACATAGATGAGGAAAGGGAAGAACAAGCCCAAAATACCTACCAATCAAATTGAAATATTTAAAATATAACCATAGAAACATTTTTTTCCCAATTTCTTTTTCCTTAAAATAAGAACATCCGAGGTCATAAGCACCTACTTTGTGTCAGGTTTAGCTTTGCTAAGCACACTACAAATATTATCTAATTTGATCCTCGCAATAACCCTGGGAGGTTATTTGTTTGGAGGCAATTGGGGTTAAGTGACTTGCCCAGGGTCACACAGCTAGTAATTGTCTGAGGTCAAATCTGAACTCAGGTCCTCCTGACTCCAGAGCGGTGCTCTATCTATTGCCCCACCATGCTGCCCGTAGGTGCTATTACTAACACCATTTTAAAACTGATTAAATGGAGGCCTCAGAGGTAAATGACTTGCCCAGGGTCACACAACTAGTCTGAGGTCAAATTTGAACTCAGTTCTTCCTGACTCCCGGCCTAGTACTCTGTCCAGTGCAAAGTGTACTAAGCTCTAAGACCATGGACAAAGAAGAATACATTTTCATTATTTTGTCAAAGTGGGTACTGATAGAGGACCTATTTTATAATTTTTGGTATTTGATTTTACTATTATTATATCAGCATTCTTTATTTTACAGAATAGATGTATTCTTGCAAAGTTATAGTAAAGGAAATTTCTCTAAAGGAAATCATTTTCCCATTGGCTTTCATCATTACACTAGAACTAAATTTTTGTTCATTAAAAAAAAAAAATGTTCCCTAACAGATAGAGGTAAAGGTGGTATTCAAGACTGTGGTGGAATATGGAGGCTGTCCATGAAAGGCGGGGCTTGTAGTACCAGGAATGGAAAGGAAACCTTTTCAGCTTCTGGTTTATCATTGTTCTCCCAAGAGCCTTCCCTCTTACCCCTCCCCTTTCCCCCATGATAATAATTTAACAAAGCATTTTGCCTACTTTATCTGATTCGGGCCTTACAATAGCTTTGTGATCTGGGTAGCACAGGTACTATCATCCCTCTTTTACAGATTTGGAAATTTTATTCTTCCATTCAGCGACACTGGCCTTCCGGCTGTTCCACAAACAAGACATTGCATCTCTCTGCTCCAGGTATTTTCTCTTGGCTGCCCCCCATGACTGGAATACTGTTCCTCGCCTGACTTCCCTGGCTTCCTATAAATTCTGACTAAAATCCCACCTTCTACCGGGCAGCCTTCCCTAACTCCTCTAAATTCCAGCGCCTTCTCTCTTCCTATTGCTTTGTATCTTTCTTTGGCATGTTGCCAAATTCATTAATTAGATCGTAAGCTCCTCAAGGGCAGGGACTATCTTTTGTCTCATTGTGTAACCCCAGCACTTAGCAATATGCACTTAATAAATGTTTATTGAATTTAATTGAACATAGAGGTGAAGTAATTTGTGTAAGGTTACTACTTGTTAGCAGTAAAGTAGGATATCAAGCTCAGATCTTTTGAATCCAAATCCAAGGCCCCTTTCCATTATGATAATAGCTAGTGTTCACATGGTACCTTAAGATTTTTTTAAAAAAACACTTTACTCATCTGATTCGATCCCCAAAGCAATCTTATGGTTGCTACTATAGCCACTACAGGCACTGTTGTCCGATTTTACAGATGAGGAAACTGACATGAAGGTAAGCGGTGCTGTGGTGTATCCATCATAAAACAACTAATAAATGTCAGAGGCAGGATTTGAACCCAGGTATTCCTGCTTCCAGGTCCAACATTCTTCCTGGTTTATACCTGATAGTCTTGCCTCTTGTTAGATTATTAGCTTCCTGACTCCCCACCCAGAGTAAATGTGTTAGAGCATCCTTCCCCTCTCTCTCCATTTGTTTGGGATATTTAAACAAAAGGAGACCTGGGCTGCAGCATCACCTTCTGTAAATAGAACTTACCATCTCCTAGAGGTGGGCGCCAGTCTGAAAATCCCTTTAAATTTAAGGCTTTAGTTTAGCCAAATATTTCTTTCCCCAGAAAATCCATTTAGAGACTACCTCAAGACCTCTGTCTCCATTAAAATGTAAATGTAGGCTTCTAAGTATTTTTAAATGTCTAATGGAAGTCCTAGGGGATTATCTTTTACATGTAAATGTCCATTTGGGGGTTGTTGTAAGGGAGGGAATATGTTGACCAAAGAAAATCCCACTAATAAGTGGCAGGACCAGAATCCCTGAATGCCTAAGTATTCTTTTAGCACTCATTCTATTCCAATCTGGTCTGAAACTGAGACCCAGAAAGTTCCACTGTGAGTTCCTACTGGAACTGGGTTTCCTGATACCTGTTACAATGCTATTCCTCCTCTGTTCTAGCTGTTACAGTGTCCTGGCCCATGCACAATGAGACACACTAGCTTCTCTCTACCACCCTACCCTTCCTAAAAAAAAAAAACCCACACGAGCTCGTCGTGAGTGCCTGCCACATTACTCTTGACCTGTTTCTCCAGAACCCCTTTCCATTGTTTCTCATTCCTGTACCTCAAACCCAGTCCTTGAGTTCAGCTGTCACCAGCTGATCCCCTCTTCTTGCAGGCCACCTCCTCAGGCTGGCCCCTGGCCCACTGGACTAGGCTGTAAAGTCAATATGCGTATCCCACTTGGATCAATTCTATACCTGGGGATTTCTGTCCAAATGAGTTTCCCTGAAATTTGAAAGGGGAATCATGCCTGAACATTAAAATTCTGCTAATGTTCGTCCATCCCCAAAGCTAAGCAATGATTTCTAGCTTTGACTGTGCTGTCCAAAAAGCTCTCCTGGGAAGTAGCTTTTGTGGTGGCCAGTCTGTGTTCAAGGATGGAGACTGGGCCCCTAAAATATGGAGCCTGGCTGAAACCGAATCCTGAGAACCGGCTAAACTTGGTGTCCAAGAGATGTCAGGACAAGTTGGGAAATACTCAGGCTTTAATCTTCCCTGTGGGCCAGTCCCTTGACAGAATTTGAGGTTGGGGTATAGCGGCTATGAGGCTGTACTCCAAAGGCATGTACTATGTTGTTTGCGTTAGCTGGGCCAAGGAGAAGCTTGGCTGGCTTCGATCTGCCTCTAGTTCTTAGCATTGCTTGGGGAAAGCGGGAGACGTGTGGGGAACCGTCATTTTCAAGACTTCTTAATGAGAGCCAGGACAAGCCCACAGACAGTCAGTTCCCCCTCCTCCCCTGACTTAAGCTGTAAGCACTGGGGATTCTGCTTCCAGCTCTGCCAAAGCCACATCTCAGGAAGCCTGGTAAAAGAGATCCCCCCCAACCCCCACCCCGCCCTTTCCTTTCTCCTGTCTACAAGAACAAAGTCAGGCCTTTTGTTGGTTTCTACCGATTCTGTGAACATCAAAAGGATTGGGGGAGGGCGTCATGTACCTAATCACCCTCAAGAAAAGAAAATTATTTTATTTGGTCCTAACTTGACTTCATTCCTTAAAGGTGTAATGCAGAATAAAGTCCTTTCATTCAAGGATTAATTATACAGCTTTAGAAGAGGCACGCTGGTTTATTGAGATCCGAGCGGGTTTTTTTCTTTTTCTCTTCCCTACCCATTGAGAAGGAAAGAAAGACAAAATCCATTACAAACATGCAAAGCAAATTTCCATATTAGCCATTTTAGGAAAAGAAAACAATAGGTTCCAGTACACACTCAGTCCACCATTTCTCTGTCTAGAGGTGGATAACATTTTATACCATGAGTATTTTGGAGTTGCTCTGGGTCCTCGTGTTGATCAGTTACTCAGTCTTTCAAAGTTGATTATCTCTACACTGTTGCTGTTACTGTGCAGATTATTCTCCTGGTTTTGCATCAGTTCATATAAATCTTCCCAGAATTTTCTGAAATCATCTCCATCATTACTTCCTATGACACAATGATATGCTATCGCCTTGTTCGGCCATTCCCCATTTGAAGAGCATGACCTCAGTTTTCAATTTTTTGCTGCCACAAAAAGCTACTTTGTTAAAGTTGTAAATTGTTTCGATTAATTTTTTAATTGATTCTCTGAGATTCTCTAAGTACACCATCATATCATCTGCCAAAAGTGATTGTTTTGTTTCCTCGTTGCCTTTTCTTATTCCTTCAATTTCTTTTTCTTGTCCTATTGCTATTGCTAGAATTTCTAGTACAATATTGAATAATAAAGGTGATGAAGAAAATCTTTGCTCCACCCCTGATCTTCCGAAGTCGTCCCCTGCATCCTGGGCCATCACCAGTCATCTTAAGTTTTGCCTTACCACTGGACTTCGATAACCCTGGAAAAGAGAGTAAGGATGACGGCTTTGTACAACTCTGCCTCATTTAAATCCAATGCACTCTCAGGTCAAGACATCGCCTCAGTGGTGTCATTGGTCCTCCTTGAAAACAAAGGAATGAATAATGTTTGAAATGAACAACAATGGTAGGTAAGAAATGAAGACCTATGGACCTACTAGATCAGCTATATTAATAATTCAGTAATTTATTTACTTTTGGCTAATACCCTCAAGTGAGCCAAATTTGGACTCAGGCTTACTTCTTGAATGCCCAGGGTCTAGTCCAAATCTTTAATTTTGCAGATGAGGAAAGAAATAAGTATCTGTGAACATTTTGGAGATACAGCAGAAAGAGTCATGACTTTGGAGTCATCAGAAACCTGGCCTAAAATCCTGCCTTTGCTCTTTAGCAAATGACAATTATCAGGTCATTTAACTTCTTTGGTTCTTTGTTTACCTACCCATAAAACGAGTCTTGGACCAGACAATCTCTAGGGTTCCTTCCAGCTTTCAATCCCATAAGAGCTGCTGTGACTGTGGAATGAGAGAGCTGACTTCTAGATCTGAGGTCTCTTCCTCACTCCCAAGCTAATCTTCCCTCTGCTCTATCTTGCGGCCTTCGTGATGTACTTTCATTCCAGGAGGCTTTGTGACAGGGAAGGAAGATGGAAGAAAGGTGGCGGTGGCCGTGATGGCACTGTTCATGTAGGCTACTCCCAAGATGAGGACACCTATTCCTCAGTTTTTCTCTCCCTCCCTTTCCCTGAGCTCCTTTAGAGCAAGGACTGGCTTTTCAGCCTTTCTTTGTGTCCCCAGCACTTAGCCCAGTGCTTGGCATATGATAGGTGCTTAATAAATGCTTATTGACTGACTGAATTCACCATCTTCTACTCCTTGTTCATTTTTTTTCATCAACATGGTCTCCCAACTAGTCTCTGCCTCTAATCTCTCTCCTATATTATCTGTCCTATAGGCACACCATCAAATTAATCTTCCTTAGAAAAGATGGCTTTGATCATACCCCTTCTTTGACTCAAAAGCCTTCAGTTGCCTCTCAGAAGAAACCCTAAATTTTGTAGTCATTCAATCAATCAACTTTTATTAATTACCTACTATGTGCCAGGTACTGTGCTAAATGTTAGGGATACAAAGAGAGGCAAAAGACAGTTCCTGCCCTCAAGAAGTTCACAATCTAGTGGGGGAGACAATAAACAAATATATACTAACAAGATATACATATATATAATATATGAGATATAGATCTACAGATCTATATCTATGTGTGTGTGTATACATATATATATGTATATATATATACATATATATTATGAAACGATTAACAGATGGAAGGCACTAGAATTAAGAGAGGCTGGGAAAAGCTTCCTGTAGAAAGCAGGATTTTAATTGGAATTTAAATGAAACCAGGGAAGCTAGCATGTGAGATGAGAAGTGAGAGCATTCCAAGCGTAGGGACAGCCACAGAAAATACCTGGAGCTGAGAGATAGAGTGTCTTATTCATGCAACAGCCTGGAGTCCAGTGTCCCCGGATCAAACAGTATTAGGTGTAAGAAGATTAGAAAGGTGGGAGGGGGCCAGTTTATGAAAGGCTTTAAATGCCAACCAGAGGATTTTGTAATTGATGCTGGAGACAATAGGGAACCACTGGAGTGTATTGAGTGAGGAGGTGATGTGGCCAGACCTGAGTCTAGGAAAATCATTTTGGTGGCTGAATAGAGGATAGACCGGATTGAGGAGAAACATTTGGCAGGCAGACCCATCGGCAGGCTATTGCAATAGTCTAGGTGTGAAGTGATGAAGGCCTCCACCAGACCGGTGGCTGTGCCAGAGGAGGGAAAGAGGCTTCAATCCTCTGTCAAAGAGGCTGAGTGGTACTCTGGAAAAGACGCTGAATTTGAAGTTAGAGGAACCCCGCCCCTGGTGCAAATCTCAGGCCTGCTGCTGGGTCTCAGTTTCTTCATATGTAAAATGAAAGCATGATAGCTTCTAAGGTCTCTTCCAGGTTTAAATTTGCTCTTCTGGTATAAATAAACTCTAAGGTCCCTTCTGTTTTGAACACTCCCTGATTTAGGGAAGGAAGTCTTTTTGTGTCCAGGACTTGGGCTCCTGAGGAGAGTGTAGTTCCTAGGTATGATCACAAGGGATCATGACGACTCTATACATAACTACTCCCCAGAACCATAACCAGGCCCAGGAGCCAGGAATCTGTATGAAATTCGAGGAGACTCCTGGCAGATCTAAGAGAGTACATTAATCTACGGAAGTAGAAGACAGTGCTATTTGCTACAGGGGCCTAGGGCTGGTGCTTAGGAAGGTAATGCACTGGATCTTGAAGGCAAAAAGTTGTTCATGGTCTTTAGAAGGGAGGAAAGGATGTGCTTTTGCCTTCTTTGGATGGGTGGGTGGGGACGGTTTGGCCATTATATTTACCCACGGAAAATTTCTAAGGGTCCTTGATCCTGGGCATCCCCAGCACCAAGAAGAGGTGTACCATGGAACTCCAGCAGGCTAGATATGGGAATTGGCATGCTGCTGACATCCAGATCTCTAACTGGAGGAGAGGAGGAGGGAGCTACATTTATCAGTGGTTGTAGCAATAGTTAGAGAAGACCAAACTCAGGGCTAGGCTTAGAGCTGTGTTCACTCTTTTCCAAACTCAGAACACAGGGTTCCCCTCCATCACCTCCAAGAACATGACTAGATTGTGGGGGCTTTAAGTGCCAGGCTAAGGAATTCAGACCTAATTTGGCACACAATAAGAGGGCCATTAAAGGGTTATAAACAGAAGAATTAAATTGCCAAGCTTATGGATAGGGACAGAAACTGGACCTGTGATTTTATTAATATGGAATTTCTGAATGAGGACACTCTCTGTATCAGCAAAGCTAATCTATGGACGCCATCCCCATCTCTGCAACTCTAGGTGTTCCCTAAAGCAATGATGGGTTGGGTAACTTAGGACCACACAGCCAATATGTGTCACAGGTAGGGAATCTTACTGGCTCCAAGATCAGCCCTCTTTTTATCTTCTCCTACCCGATTTGTTTTTTTTAGAATCACCCAATCGTACGTAACTCAGACCTAACTCTTTCTTTCAAACTGCCTTAGTAACGATGAGTTTTAAGAATACTGATAACATTTTCATACATAGTAAGTAAACAGTTTGACCTTAATGAGTGCCTTATAATTAGTCTTTAATGTCTTCCTTATATTTCTTCTGGATCTTTTATATAGAATTTCCACTGAGTTCTGGTCTTTTTGTTACAAATACCCAAAAGTCTTTCAGTCCATCAAATACGTATGTTTTTTTTTCATGCAGGATTATACTCAACTTTGCTAGGTGAGTTATTCTTGGATGCAGCTCCAGCTCTCTTGCTCTTCAAAATATAATGTTCTAAGACCTATAGTCTTTTAGTGTAGAAGCTGCTAGGATTTGTGAAATCCTGACTATATTTCCATAGTATTTAAGTTGTTTGTTTTTTTTTTCTTGTTGCTTGCAATATTTTCTCCTTAACCTTGGAGTTTTGAAACTTGGCTATGACATTCCTATAAGCTTTCCTCTTGGGATCTCTTTCAGGTGGTGAACAATAGATTTTTTTTTCTGTTTCTACTTTAACCCTTTGTTCTAGAACTTCAGTAGTACTGTACCCAGATTGTTTTTTTGATCATAACTTTCAGGTAGTCTAATAATTCCTATATTGTCTCTCCTCCATTATCTACTAGGCCACAGCTACCTTTGTGGCAGTAGTCTGAAGGAAAGATTAGAAAGGGTAAAGAGGTGAGAAAAAACCATTAGGAATTATTGACTTCACAATCTGGCACCACCCTACCTTTTCTAGGCTGGTCTCCTATACTTTCCTCTCCATATACGCTATTACCCCAACCAACCAACCAACCAACCAACCAACCAAACTTTATGTTCTATGGACTTTACAATTCACCACCCTGCCATCTTCCTCCCTCCAACTCAACCTGTTGAAATCCTACCCAATCTTCAAGACCAGGCTCAAATGCCACCTCCTCCATGAGACTGTTATTAATTCTATCCCTTCCCAAGTAAAAAATTCTTTATACTCCCCATCCCCATGGACCTCATCTAGCCTTTTGTTCATACTTCTCTTCTGTGTTTATCTTGGCCAGTTTTGTATCACAGCTATTTGATGTTTTTCTGCTTGTTTATAAAATCTTTGAGGGCAGTCAAGTCAACAAGTCATCAAGAATTGATTAAGTGCATAATGTGTGCCAGGTACTCTGCTGAATTCCGGGCCCATGTCTTAAAAAAAAAAAGCAACTAATATAATTTTTTTGGTCTTGAATAGTATTTAATTTTTTCCAGCTACATGCAAAGATAATTTTTAACATTCATTTTTTAAAATAAAATTTTGAGTTCTAAGTTTTCTCACTCTTCTCCCTCCCTAGACAGCAAACAATTTGAGATAGGCTGTATATGTGCAAACATGTAATACATTTTTAATAGCATCTTCATTTCCAAGGATATCCTTCCTTTTCCCTTTACCCAGACAGTATTCCTTATGACATAGTATAATAAAAGAAAAGGTGGAAAAAGCAGTTTAGCAAAATTAACCAACATATCAATGGTCTGGCAGTATCCCATACCCATAGTCCCCTACTCCTACACAAAGAGAAGAAGGTACATTTTGTCATCTTTTCTAATCTAATGTTGGTCATTCTAATTATTCAGATGTCAGTTTCTTTTTTTTTGTTGTTCTCCTTTCTATGTGCATTGTTGGATGTCTCTTTCATTTTTGTATCTACCCTATAGTTCTACATGCAGTGGGCCCTTAATAGGTCTTCCTTGAATTAAATTAAACTGAACTTTGCAGGTAGCTCAGGACCCTTAGCTGGTTTTGAATGTAAATAGGCAGCTTTTCCTGAGACCTTTGTCCTAAGCCCCTTGTCTGAATCCTGAGATGCCAGAACATGAGCTCCACTCAAATGACCCCTGCCTTACCCCCCCCCCCCACCTCACTCCCACCCCAGGGTCTCAATCCAAGATTAGCCCCAGGGCTGGGATCAAATGTAAATCCATTGGATAATCAGCACCACAGGGTTGCAGCTATTTTTCAGGAAAGCCAAAAGAAAACCTCCCTCATCTCTTTGGCCTGCCTACCCCTTTTCTCTTACCTTAGACTGCTGGCTAGAGCAACCACAGCAATTCAAAAAAAGTAATTAGAGATTATTGCCAAGCCTGGCTGCCTGCATCTTGAATGCCTGGGTGCCCGAGCCCTTGGGGGAAAGAAGTGGGGAAGGCTGGCCTGCTAATCCTGCCCAGTTTGGCTTCACCCTTTGAAGTCTTCAGTGGCTTCCATGATGAGTCTTCTACAAGACTCTAAGGAGTCTGTCTCAGTGCTTGTAAAAATCATCAGTCAGTCATCTAGCGTTTGTTTATTAAGCTCCTGCTATGTGCCTGGCACTGTGCTAAGCACTGGAGACACAGTGAAACGCAAAAGACAGTTCTCTCTCAAGGAGCTTGCAGTTTAAGGGTCTATGACAAAGGATTTCTGTTACATCCAATAAATCGACAACACACCACAAAGCAATCTATTGAGGCCAAACAAAAAAACACTGAACTGGTGAGTCCAGAGGCCGAAAGACTCTAACTCAAACCATCTGTGTGTCCTTAGCCAACTCACTTATGGGTCCAGAGCCAGAGATCTCAGAGGCTGTCAAATCCAATCCCTTCATTTTACCAGTAAGGAACCAGAGGCCCATGGAGGTTAAATGACTTGCCTCTGGTCACACAGCTACTATCAGTGGTGGGATTTGAATCTGGCTCTTCCGACTCCAAAGTCAATGCTTTTACTGTACCACACCATCCAGACCTTCAGTTTCCTCATCTATCCAAAGAAAATATGGAGCCCGTTGATCTCTAAGGTCACTGGCATCTTGAAAAAAATGATTCAACCCACTTTTTAACCCACCATCCTAGGCTATCTTAGCAATAATAATATTGAAAATGACTATTTCTAAGACAATGTCATCCATTAATTTTTGCTGGTGGTACCATGTCAGAGGAAGTAGGCTGAAATTTTACCTCTTGCAATTGCTACCTGAGTGATCTTGAGGTCGTCTTCATGGACCTCAATTTCCTTATTTGTAAAATGAGAGGGTGAGACGGTAACCTCTGAGATGCCTTCCGGGTCTAGGTCTATGATCCTATGACTGAACCAGCCTGTGTCAAACTTAGCAATAATTTCAGTTCAATTTAATGAACTCCTATTAGTCACCATCTTTATGCAAGGTACTGTAGTAGGTATGATAGGTGCTGGGATATAAAGACACAAAACAGGACATAGTTACTATGCTTTATGTTTCCAGTTACTTTTGTTCGTAGGAAGGTGTTTGAGTGTTAGCTACCTAATTACCTAGAGAACATCGCATAGATACCTTCTGCGACTATCTGCTCCTTTACCCTTGTCTCAAATGAAGTAGTGATGTTTCTCCTTGCCAAGGCCAACCCCTCTACCAGTACAAGGGATCCTATTCCATTCCATCTTCTCCCTCTATCATCCCCATTCTCTCACTTATCTTCAATCTCTTCCTGTCTACTGGCTGCTTCCCTACTGCCTAAAAACATGCCCACATCTGCCCCAATCTCAAAGAATTCCATTTGACCCATTCATCCTCATTAGCCACTATCCCATATCTCACCTCTTCCTTGAGAACATCATCTATCAACAATCAATGTTTCCACTTCCTTTCCTCTCCCTCTCTTTTTAACTCTCTACGATCTGACTTTGGACCTCATTGTTGAACCAAACCTGCTCTCTCCAAGGGCATTAACGTAATCTTGCCAAATCTAATGGCCTTTCCTCAATTCTCATCCTTCTTGACCATTCTACAGACTTCGACACTATCAGTCACATTCTTCTCCTCCATACTCTTTTCTCGCTATCCTGGTTCTTCTACCCATCTGACTGCTCCTCAGATTCCTTTGCAAGATCTTCATCCAGATCATGCTCATTAATAGTGCATGTCCCTTAGGGCTCTGTCCTGGACTCTCCTCTCTTCTCGCCCCCCCCCAAGCCCCCCCACCCCTATTTCACTTGGTGATCTTATCAGCTCTCTTGGAGTCAATTATC
>CM053624.1:61565053-61599299 GCA_028646595.1 Phalanger gymnotis
TTTTGCAGATGAGGAAACTGAGGCAAACTGGGTTAAGAGACTTGCCCACGGTCACACAACTATCTGAAGCCAGATTTGAACTCAGAAAGATGAGTCTTCCTGACTCCAGGCCTGACATTCTATGAATTCAACCACCTAGCTGCTGCCTATTAAATACCTTGAACTAGATGATTCAGAGACATCTTAAACTCAGTATGTCCAAAACTGAAATTTTTTTCCTCCCCAAACTTCCCCACTTCCTAACTTTTCATATTACTTTTGAGGGTACCACAATCTTCCCAGTTCCTCAGGTTCACACACTAGGGGTCATCTCCATATCTGTTGCCAGAATCTATCCATTTCTCATCTATACCCCTTCTCACTTCTGACATTGCTACCACCCTGGTCTGGGCCCTCATCTGCCTCAGGCCTGAACTATTGCAATGGCCTTTGGGTTGGTCTCCCTGGCGCAAGTCTCCTTTGACCACAATCCATCCTACACTACAGCTGCTAGATTGATCTTATTAAAGCACAGGTCTGTCCATGTCCTCCCAGCCCCCTTAACTCCTGTAGCTCCCTATTACCTTCAGGAGCAGTTACATATACTGCATTGAATGGCGCTGGCCTCTTTGCTTCCTTACACAAGACACTCCGTATCCTGACCCTGGAAATGTTCACTGACCTCCCCCATGCTTGGCACCCTCTCCCTTCTTATCTCCACTTTCTGCTTTCCCAGCTCCCTTCAGGTCTCAGTTCAGGTCCCACCTAGGAAAAACCTTTCCCAATCTCCCTTTCTGCTGGTGCCTTCCCTCCACTGATTACCTTCAGTTCATCCTGTCTCTATTTTGTTTGCAGAGAGTTGTTTGCAAGTTGTATCCCTCATTAGACCGTGAGCTCCCTGAAAGCAAGGACTGTCTTTGCCTAGCACAGTGCCAGACACATAGATGACACTTGAGGAATACTTACTGATAGTGATGAGGAGGCTGGCAGATGGGAAGGAAGAGATGGTCACATTTGGCAGGATGAGCAAAATTTCTAATTTACAACTTTTTCAAATTGTGATATATTATCTGTGGGTCATAGACCCCATCTGAGCCACAGTCATGTCCATAAGGCGGCAAGTTGGTCTTAACTTGGACCTGTGGATAGGTTTGAGGAAGTCTATAAACTTGAATGGGCAGCTAGGTGGCTCCGTGGATGGAGCACTGGACCTGGAATCAGGAATACTCATCTTTATGAGTTCAAATAAAGCCTCAGACACTAGCTGTGTGACCTTGGGTAAGTCACTTAACTCTGCTTGAGTTTCCATCTGTAAAGTGAGCCGGAGAAGGAAATGGCAAATTTTTCCACTATCTTTGCCAGGGATCATGAAGCACCTGGCATGACTGAAAACAATTGAATAACAAGTCTAGTTAGTGGAGTGCACTCTATGGATTCTTTATTTAATGACAATTATGTAGTGCTTTCAAAACAAGATCTCGCAACAACTCTATGAGGCAGATACTATCCCCATTTTATACATGAGGAAACTGAAGTCAAGATAGAGGTCAAGATACTCATGCAGAAACACCTAGATAGTGAATGCCACAGGCAGGATTTGAATCCAGATCTTCCTGCCTCTATTCACTGACACTGCCTCTAAATTAATTTCTCTAGGGACTCTCCTTCCGGCTCCCTTTCTTCACTCTACAAAAGTGATTCTAACCCCATCTGACCCCACAAAGCATTCTTTCTGCAATGCTTCAGTCAGAAATCCTCTTCCTAATTGTCTGCCAGAGCTACCTGCAGGGCACAAAGAAGGAGCCACTCTGCAGGGCTGGGAATGAATGACTCTTAATCCTATAGCTAATCTATAGAGTCTGAACCAGCTGAAAAGAAAAAGAACTCCCAGTAACCCGAAGTGTGTGATGACTCAGAGTCAGAGATTTAGAGCTAGTAGGGGTCTGGTCTAACTCTTTCATTTTACAAATGGGGAGACTGAGGCTGAGTTAAATGACTTGCCTAAAGTCACACAAGTAGTAAATAGCCAAACCAGTATTTGAATCCAGTTGTCTGACCCAAAATCCAATGCTTTTTCCCCCACTGTCCACTAGACTTCTTTCAACGTAATGAGCAGCTGTGTCAGATCACTAACATACTAGTTAAAGTAGTCAAAGAAAGACCAAAAAACAAAAACTCGGTACTTGTGCTCAAGGACCTCACCGTCTATGGAAGAGACAACATGGGAGCATCTATGTATAAATAAGATATAAGAATAACAGGTAAGTTGTAGATCATCTCAGAGAAATTCAAATAAAAAGAAGCATGAGGTTTCACCTCACATAGCAAACTGGGAAAGATAGCGAAAGATTGAGGATAGTCAGCGTTCAAAGGTTTGTGGAAAGACAGGTATGCTGGTGCATTGTTGATGGGGCTATGAATTATTAGTGCAACCATTCTGGAAAGCAATATGGAATTATACAAATGAAATATCTAAAATGTCCATGTCCTCTGACCCAGAGATTCAACTTTAAGACATATACTCCAAGGATAATATTGATTTAAAAAAAAAAGCTTCCATCCATACAAAAAATTTATAGCAGCATTTTTTGCAAAGTCAACAAGCATTTATTGAGTGGGTACTACGTGCCAGGCACTGTGCTAATCATTTGGGACACAAAGGAAGGCCTAAGACAGTCACCGATCTCAAAGAGCTCACAGTCTAATGGCAGCAAAGACCTGGAAAGAAAGCCATGGCCCATCCACTGGGGAAAGGGTAAAGGAATGGCGGTCCGTGAATAATAAGCAATAGTCAAATCAAGGTTAAGCAGGAACTGTGCTTATCTCTGAGGATACAAAGAAAGGCGCAAGGTAGTCTCTGCCCTCTAGGAGATTACAATTTAATGGAAGAAGACAACATATTTTAAAAAGCTGAAAAGTGCAGAGAGGCTGGGGAGGGGAGGGTGCAAAGTACCTGGAACAGGGGCATGATGAAGTGGTCTGAGAACGTGTGAGTTAGAGAACTGACTTCTTCTTATAGGATGATGAGTTTCTGGAGATCATAAAGTCCAAGAGAATCACCAGGTGGGAAATGATGAGTTGAATACCCTGAGTGCCTTCCTTAAATGAAGGATCTGGGAGCAACCCCCAGATGTCCACCCCCCCACCCCTGCCCTAGGGGTCCCAGGGGTAGGGGGTGCTGGGAAGGTGTGAATATAATGGACAATCACAGTGCTATATAATAAATGACAAAAATAATAATAACAAGGAAATATGGAAAGACATATGAATTGATGCTGAGCTAAGTAAGCAGAGTCAAGAAAATAATACGAACAGAGACTACAATAATGTAAACCGAAAAAACAAACACCGCAAACGATTGAAAAAGAATATTGCAAAGTTACAAACAACAAGCTTGGCCTCGAAGAAGACATATGAGAAAACATTCCCTCTAACTCTTTGGCAGAAATCAGGGGCCCACAGATTGCATATAGAACATTGTATATAGAGTCAGGTTTTTTCAATATATTGATTGGTTTTGCTTTAAAAAAAATCTTTTCTTCCTCTTTATTTTTTTATTTACAAATTCTTTTTTTGTAATGCATGACTGTCTGGGAGAAGCTGGAGGATGCAAGGTAAACTCTAGGCAATGTAACAATAAAAGATATCAATAGAATTTTATTTTAAAAAAATTTGTCCAATCTCACACAGGTAGAAAGTAGCAACATCAGACCAATATTCGTCCCATTATACAACAAAGACTTAGAGCTGAAGGATAATCAATAAGGTGGATCTTGTAGGACATCTAATCCAACCCCCAAAGTTTGTAGATGAGGCAATAAAGGTCCAGGGAGGAGTGACATAGCCAAAGTCTAGGGCCAGCCCTAGGACCTAGTCTCCCGATTTCCCATCAGGTGCTTTTCTCCCTGTCCAGTTGCATTTATTCCACTGTAGTGGTTTATTAATTTATTTTCATGACTCTTGTCAAACACAAGGTTTGATCAAAATGTTAGCCCCTAAGGTAATTGATTACTTCAAAAATATCACACCAAAGATGGGTAGGGAGAAAAATGGTGAAATCCCGTGGTTTTTCATACAGAAATACATACAGAATATTAATACAGAAATGAATATAAAGAAACCCTTTGATCTTGGATCCCTATAAGGTTCAACGTGGAAAAATGTGATAATTAATGTTTCTATAAGTCTATGCTTACGGAGTTGTCACAATCAGCCTTTGTCTGCTCCAGAGTTGGCAGCCTGGGCCCGCCTTCGGCATTCGTGAAGGGACGTCTGAGGGTCATTTCACTCGACTCACTCTTGGTGATCCAAAAGCTGCTATAATTCTGCCAAGGAGTATAGAGGGTTCCCCAGTCTAGCTCCATCCGGATTTTGATTATTGTTTATCTCCAGTCCGTGTCTGAATAGTCGTAGTAAAATAGAGGAAGTTTTACTCCTGAATTTGAGGTCAGCTTGTAATGAACCATGGGTTCAATTGCATGAACAGCTGCTCCTTAGCTAAGTAGAGAGGGTTCACTTACAGTTCAGGGTAACACAGTAATAATTTAAAGAACAAGGACGCTTCTATTCATGGCTTTATTTTTTTTAAATGTTTTTTGAAACATTTTGACATTGGCATGCTTGTGGCCAACTCTTATGATGTCAATGTGGATTACTGACATTACAATTCTGGGCCAAATGAAAAAAAAAAACAACAGAAATCAGTAAGGCAATTAAAAAAAAAAGAAATTTAGTATTTTTCGACTGATCAATCATTCCTGAAAGTTTCACTTTTAGACAGAGGAAGTTAAAATAATTTGCCACACATAAAGAACCGGATGCACTAGGCACGTTTAAAAAAATATCTTACCCTATAAGGATTAAAAAACGAAACTCAGCAAAAAGAAAAATGTGAAGTTCATAGATTCCTACTGAAAAGATGAGCCAAGTAATCACATTTGTACAGCATGTTATGGTTTACAATGTACTTTACATATGTTTGAGGTTCACAGCAACCCTGTTCAAGTTTTATTCCCATTTTATAGATGAGGAAATGGAAACGCAAAGAAGTCCATCGCATTGCCAACATTCACACAGATAGGAAGCATCAGAGACAACATTTGAACCCAGATCTTTCATGATTCCGAGTACAGCATTCTCTTTATTATGCCAGTCTGTCTCTAAAACATTTTCACCAGTTACCAACCAGATGAATGGAGGAGAAAGCATTTTTAAAGCTATAGATTTTTACATTGTAAAGGCATTCTTTCAATTCACAAAATACCAGCTGTCCCCAAAGTCTTAGGACAACTTTGTTGATGTTGAGTCATTTTAGTAGTGTCTGTCTCGGTGACCCCATTTGGAATTTTCTCTGCAAAGACACTGGAGTGGTTTGCCATTTCCTTCTCCAGCTCATTTTACAGATGAGGAAACTGAGGCAAACGGGATTAAGTGACTTGCCCAGGGTCACACAGTTAATAAGTGTCTGAGGTTGGATTTAAACTTAGAAAGATGAGTCTTCCTGATTCCAGACCCAGCACTGTATCCACTGTGTCACCTAGCTGCCCTTCATGTAGCTCAGATCATATCGTAAGAGGCAACCCCCTCCATTGTAGAACAGCTCTATTTTTAGGAATTTCTATCCTGTTGAACCGAAATCTACTTCCCTATAAGTATCCCTCTCTCCCTTCACCATCGGCTTCCTCTTTAAAGGACAATCCTTTAAATCTTTGGTGAAAGCTGTCCTATCTAGCCTGGCCCTGGCTCCCACCTACCTCTCCAGTCTAATTTCATATCAATGCCCTTCACACACTCTCTGTTCCAGATGAACCAGCCTGCTAGCTGTACCTGATATGATACGGCTGCAGTATAGAGTATGTGCAGAGGACTAATGTGAGACAAAGCTGGTAAGGTACGTTGGCACCAGAGTGTGGAGGGCCTTGAACGACAGGCAAGGGGCTTGACTTTTACTTGGTAGGTAATAGGCAGCCACTGAATATTTTGAGCATATTAGTGATATGCCCAGTCCACAGATTATTGGAGCAGGCAGAGCACAGAGGCAGGAAGCTGGTTTTAGAGCATCGATCCAGCAATCAATAAACATTTATTAAGCAGCTCCCTTTTATGTGCCGGGCATTGTGCTAAGCCCTGTAGCGTGATTTTACAATACAACATAAATGATTTAATAGTTTTGTTGTCTCCGGTTGGTTTTTATGTCACTTGGGACCAAGAGGCTGCTGTCAGGAGGAGCTAAGGAGGGCAAACTGTGTGAAGTGAATAACTTTCATTCGAGTAGATTTATCTGTAACCTCAGAAAGAGAAATTGTTGCAGCTGTGGAGGAAATTGCAGCTCTACGTGGTAAGATCCTCATTTTTTAAGACCTACAGACATAGACACAGGCTTTACAGAAGGCTCTCCATTTCATAATCCTTTTCTGGCAGCTGTGAAATGCTCCCTGTGATTTCAATGTCTCATTTAAACACAAGCCCTGTCTTCTGAAAATCTGGACAGAACCTGAAAAATGTAGTTGAAGCGGACAAAGGTGGGTCATTCTCAACAACCAAAGCAATTCAGTTTCTGGGTTTAAATTCTTCCCCCGTGTTAATGAGAATATGTTGTTATTATTGCTATTAAAACTAATAATACCAGCTAGCATTTACATACTGCTTTAGGGTTTACAGCTCTTTAAGAATGTTATCTTATTTGATCCTCATGACATAAGTGCTATTATTACAGTTTTGCAGATAAGGAAACTGAGGCAGTCCACAGTTAAATCATTTTGCCTAGGGTCATGCACCTAGCAAATATCTGAGGCCAGATTTGAACTCATGTCTTCCTGACTCCAGGTCTGGTGCTCTATCAACCACCACGCTACCTAGCTGCTTAGGATAAATGCTGAGAAGTGTGGAAAGATTTTTATGAACTGATGCAAAATAAAATAAGAAGAAAAAAATAAACACACAATGATTTCCATAATGTAAATAAAAATAACAGTCACCACAAAATAGCTCCACGTGAATGTTGCCAATCACAAACCAAAAACTTGGCCCCAAAGAAGAGATGTTGAAAATACCTCACTTCGTTTTGCAGAGGTGGGGAAAAAGAAGGGAATGAGCATTTATTAAGTATCTACTTATGCTGGGCACCATTCTAAATACTTAACAAATATTATCTTTTTGACCCTCACAACAATGCTGGGAGGTAGATTTCCATTTTACAGTTGAAGAAACTGAAGCAGACAGACAAATGACTTGCCCAAGGTCACACATCTGATACGTGTCTGAGGTTTAGATTTGAACTCAGGTCTTTCTGACTCCGGACCCAGATCTCTACACACTGTGCCATCTAACTGCCGGTATGGTTTTTGTTTTTTCAGTCGTGTCCAACTCTTGGTGACCCCTCAGCAAAGACACTGGAGTGGTTTGCCATTTCCTTCTCCAGCTCATTTTACAGATGAGGAAACTGAGGCAAACAGAGTTAAGTGACTGGCCCAGCATCACACAGCTAGTAAGTGTTTGAGGCCAGATTTGAACCACTGGGCCACTGAGCTGCCCCATCATCAGTGTGATACATTGCATATGATAATCAGATTTTTTTAATATATGGATGGGTTTTGCTGAATTTTCGTTTTCTTTTTTCTTTAAAAACTTCTTTGTCGTAAGGGATGCAGGGAAGGATACAAGGGTTAATTTAGTTCCTATAAAAATAAAATCTATCCATACAAATATATTTAATTTTAAATTCTTCCCCTGCAAGTCTTGGTTCTCCAAATGTCACTTGGACCAGTTGGGTCTGGTGCTTTCTTAAAATCCATTCCATTCCTTGACTTCCTAATGAACACCCCCTATTGGTGGTCCCCAGAAGTCATTGCTCATTCTTCAGCTGGATCTGGTCTGAGAGTTCTTCACTTTCGCCCTTGCCCTCCCACCCGTCTGTTTGGAATACATGCTGAGGGAGACAGGCCAGAATCCCTTCATTCCCTTTCAGCTACAGGAAGGGCTGAGCTGACTATGATCCCTTTCCAGGCCAAAAGAATTTTCTTTCTTTTGGAGCTGCTATGAGAGAATCTCTCTAGGACATCTCATCTCCCAAGGAAGGCAGAGTCATTTTCTATCTCTGCAGGGCAGATAAGCCTTTTGTGACACAAGCCAAAGTCATAGGATTAACTACTTCCCAAGCCAATCCCACAATGAGGCCTAAGGAGTAAAAGGAAGTGCCAAGAAACCTCCTATAATACTAACAGATGAGTCCCCTTCATTCCTAACTTGTAGGGGGAAAAGAAGAGAGTTGAAAACAGGGGTTCCTAATCTTTTTTGTGCTGTGGGCTCCTTCGGTATTCTGGTGAAACTTATAGACCCCTTCTGGGAATGACATATTTAAATGCATAAGACAGAAGATGCCAGATTATAGAGAATACCAAGTACACTGAAATTCAGTTATCAAAAAAAAATTTTTTCAGAAAAGTCCATGGACTTCAGATCCATGGTTAAGGACCCCTGATTTAAATTTACATCGCTTGCCAAAGTGGTCTCTTACCTTTTGATAGGAGTGGAAGTACTCCACACAGCCTCCCCCAAATCCATCCCTTCCTCTTACCCTGTCTCCCTTCTCTTCCTCATTAACCAGTGGGAGGACAGATAAGGTTGGTCTTCTTTCTCTCCAGGATACAAGCTTAATTCCTCAGCCCCAGAACATCCTATTTGAGGCCCATTCTATCTGGCTCCTTCTTCTCCATGCTTCCTTCCCATTCAGCAAGGCTCCATCCTCAACCACCTTAATGTTTTACTTCGATAACTGACTGATTTTTATGACATATCCCTTTCTCCCATCCTAACTGGGAATATTCTTATATACCTGGTGGATGTGGATGTTATATTCCTTTTGGCAGCTAAATGGAGCAGTAAGTAGAGCATAGAACCTGGAGTTAGGAACACCTGAGTTCAAATCCAGCCTGAGACACTTAGTAGCTATATGACTGTGGGAAAGTCATTCCTTCTATCTGCTTCAGTTTCCTCATCTCTAAAATGAGGATAATAACAGCATCTACCTCTCAAGGTTGTTGTGAGAATCAAATGAAATAATAAGAGTATAGTGCTTGATACATAGTAAATGCTATATAATTGTTAGCTATTATCACATTGCTTGCAAACCTTAAAATGCCGTGTAAATGCTACTTATTATTAAGAAAGCCGTAATCTGTTTTCTTGGATTTGTCACCTCAAAAAGTCTCTGACTCTCTCATCTCGCATTAGTCCCCAATTTCTGGTGACTGCTAGGATGGCCACACCACTGACAACCAAATCCATTGCAATAATCCAGCTGAGAGGTGGGAGGGCCTGAACTAGGGTGGTGTGGCCATGGGAGTAGAGAGAAAGGGTCAGATGTGAGAGATGCCAATGGAAAAGGCAAGATTTGGCACCTGAATGGCTAAGGGGGAAGGACAGAGAGGAAGGAGATGAAGCTGAGAGACTGGCAGGGGTGGGGGGTGATGCCCACATGAGAAATAAGGAAGTCCAGAAGAGGGCTGGGTTTGGGGGAAGTGATAACAAGTTTTATTTAGGATATGTTGAGTTTGTGATGTCTATGATGTCTATGTCTATGTGATGTCTAATTTGCAACATCAAACAGGCTCTCTAGAGATAGATAGCACAATTTTTCATCATGACTCCTTTGGAATTGTCTTGGATCATTGTATCGATCACAGTAGCCAAGTCTTTCACAGTTGATGAAAATGAGAATGTTGCTCTCATTACCCAAAACGATCTCCTGGTGATGGGAGACTGGAGGTTGGGAGAGCTATTAGGGTTGGCTATAGAATAATAACAGTTAGCATTTACATGGTAGCACGGTGGATAGAGTACTAGACTTAGAATCAGGAAGACTCACCTTGCTTGGTTCAAATCCAGCCTCAGAAACTACTGTGCGACCTTGGGAAAGTCACTTAATCCCGTTTGCCTCAGTTTCCTCATCTGTAAAATGAGCTGGAGAAGAAAATAGCAAACCACTCCAGTATCTGCCAAGAAAACCCCAAATGAAGTCACAAAGAGTCAAACATGACTGAAATGACCAAACAGCAAAAGGTTTACAAACTGCTTTACATGTTTTCTTATTTGATCTTCACAACAACCCTGGGAGCTAAGTGCTATTAATATCCTCATCGTACAGATGAGGAAACTGAGGCAAACAGGAGTTAAGTGACTGATCCCAGCTCACATAGCTAGTAAGTGTCTAAGGCAGGAGCTAAACTCAGTTCTTCCCTATTGGTTGAGTTGCCTCAGTTTGATAGGTACTTGCAAAATATTTTTTGAATTGAATCGAATTACATTGAGTTGAATTATACACAAATCACTAAATAACTCGATACAATGGCCAGCTTCTGAACTGACTTCTGTTATTACTTACTGGTTTTTACTCTGAAACTTGGAAACCATGATAATTCACACAGGGTCCTTCCTATTCCTCTGTCAACAGGGATTATAGGCTTTAGAGCTAGACATGACCTTAGAGATCTAATTTCAACCACTGAATTTGGTTGAAAAGGAAACTGAGACCCCGAGAGGTAAAAATGACTTTCTTAAGATCATTAAGGCAATAAGTAGCTGAACAAACTCTGAGCTCACATTCCCCTTCCCCTCTCACAACAAATGTCCTAATTACTTCTTTCAAGAAGATAAGAGCCACCAGATGGGACCTTCCCTTGGTAACCATTAACTCAGCATTCCAATGGCTCACCTATCAGTCTATACTATTTACTTTCCCTGGTACCAATAACAGTGAGAGGACCAGCTTCCACACTGCATTTCTCTCCACCTTTATCAGGGATCCCATCTTCTCCCTCCTTCTTAAATAATTAGCCTTTCTTTATACCCGCTCATCCACGTCTTTAATGTTACTCTTTTCTTCTTTCCCTCCAGCCTAAGAATAAGCTCCAGTTACAATTATTCCTAATTCTGGATGGTCCAGAGGTTTACTACAGCTAGCTGTACCAGCTCTCAAGAGCCAATTGTTAAGTTTTCAGCGTGTTCATTTATGCCTTGGAAATCAGCAAACGCTACAAATCAGGCCTTGAATTACTGTTTTGTTGATGGTCTAAACTCAAGGAAGTGATGGAAAAAATGTTACTAATGCAAATTAAACTTAAAAGTGTGCATTGCTTTTGGGAGAGCCAGTTGTTAAACACTTACCAGCACAGTCCTGACACAGCTATTCTCACCAACCAAGCATTGCCCCAATTATTTCCATCCTTTCCCATCCATGAGCCTGAGCCTGATACAAGCTGAAGGCTTCTGCTCCAGCTGTTTGAATCTCCTGACAATGAGCACATTCCTGAACCAGCTCAGGGCTTCCATGTCTTGGAGCTCTCCAAAAATCGACACTTTTATCAGGATCCCATGTGGTTTTCACCACCTACAATTCAAAGCACTGTCTATATTGCCTTCGACTCTCTGGGCCTTTTGATCTCACATACCACTGCCTCTTTTCAACACCCGTTTTGGCCTGGGATTTCAGGATATAGTTAACAAGTAGTGTACTTCCTACTTTGGGCTTCAATTTCCTTATCTGGATAAAGGAAGAGCTAAACAACTTTAAAGTACTTTCCTGCTCCAAAATTCCTCTTTGCTGCATCTACAAAGTTCCCTCTAGTGCTTCTATATTGAGTCCACTCTCTTTGATGATGAGAGTTCTCCAGTGTTTCATGTATTGTCCCTTTACTTTTATCACTATATACCTGGATGCTGGGCTATTAATCCATCAATGAGCATTTATGGATTCGGCCATCCTATGTAAATCAATAACACATCAATATATTGGCCTTACCTTTGACTTGGTTTTATATGTTCTGCTTAAGCTTTTAGGCCTGAACCCTTATCAATTGAAACTAAACATGGAACTGCTACTCTTCATTCATCTTCTATTTAGTTATGATAAGGGGTTCAACCCTCGTCCAGGTTAACCACAAAAATTAAGGAAACCTCTGGGCTATGATATGGGTCCAAGTTCCTTCAAAGATCTTAGTATCCTTCCAAGGAGTGCCAGGATATTCAAACAACTGCCTTACCCAAGTGAATTCCTCCCAGGGAGGCTTGCAACCCTCAGGTAGATTGCTTTGGGAAGGCCCCTCACCTGGGACCCAGCTTAGTGAACAAAAGCCGGCCTATATCAATTACCATAACTTCCTTTGTGCTTACAGAGAGCTTGAAGATGCCTGGACCAATTTTGCTTATTTTTTTTTTTCCTTTTCCTTCACTCCTACCCTTCCCTGGCCCACTGAGAAAGCAACAAAATGGTATCAATTATACATATGAAATTATGCAAATCATTTTCGTATTAGCCATATCGCCAAAAAAAAGCAAGACAAATAAAGACTAGAGAATATTTACTTCATTTTGCACTCAGAGTTCATCAGTTCTTTCTCTAGAGATAGATAGCATTTTTTCATCATGACTCCTTTGGAATTGTCTTGGATCGTTGTATCAATCAGAGCAGCCAAGTCTTTCATAGTTGATGAAAATTAGAACATTGCTATCATTGTACAAAATGATCTCCTGGTTCTTCTCACTTCACGTTGCATCAGTTTATATAGGTCTTGCCATATTTTTTTTTTCTGAAACCACGGCCCTCATCATTTCTTATAGCACAATAGTACTCCATCATAATCACGTCACAATTTTTCAGCCATTCCCCAGTTGATGAGCATCCTCTCAATTTCCAATTCTTTGCCACCACAAAAGGAACTGTTACAAATATTTTTTGTATATATAGGCACTTTTCCTCTTTCTTTGATCTCTTTGGGATACAGGACTAGTAGTGGTATAGCTGGATCAAAGGGTATGCATGGTTTTATAGCTCTTTGGGCATAGCTCCAAATTGTTCTTCAGAATAATTGGACCACTTCATAACTCCACCAACAGTTTATTAGTCTACTAATCTTCCCTCATCCCCTCCAGCATTTGTTATTTCTGATAGCCGTGAGGTGGTACCTCAGAGTTGTTTTAATTTGTGCTTCTCTAATCAATAGAGATTAGAGCATTTTTCATATGATTATAAATAACTTTCATTTCTTCTTCTGAAAATGGCTTCTTCATATCTTTTGACCATTTATTAATTAGGGAATGGCTCTTATTTTTATAAATTTGACTCAGTTCCCTACATATTTGAGAAATGAGGCCTGGATCAGAGAAATTTGCCCTTAATTTTTTTTCATATTTCTTCATTGTCTATGGTACCTTTAACAAAATATAGTTTCCTTTGTTATCTCTTTTATTTTTGCTTTTTCATTGTCTGAGATCATGATTGCTACCCTTGCCTTTTTAACTTCAGCTAAAGAATGATAGATTTTGCTCCAGCTCCTCATTTAACTCTATATATGTCTTTCTGTTCAAATGTGTCTCTTGTAAACAACATATTGTTGGATTCTGGTTTCCGATCCATTCTGCTATTTGCTTCTGTTTCATGGGCGAGCTCATCCCATTCAGTTATGATTACTAACTGTGTATTTCCTTCCATCCTGTTTTCTTTATTTATCCTTTCCTTTTGTCTTTTTACCAGCCCATCCTCAAAAAGTCTGTTTTGCTTCTGACTGCTGCCTTCTTTAATCCACCATTCCTTTTGTCACCCTCCCTCATATCTCTTATTCCCTTCCCATCCTATTTCCTTATTGTGTAAGATAGATTTCTACACCAAACTGATCTATAAATATATTCTTCCCTCTTTGAACCAATTCTGAAGAAAGTGAAGTTCAAGAATTATTTGCCACCCTCCCATTGCCCACTCCGCTATAAAAGTTCTTTCTTGTGTACCTTTTTTATTTTCCCCATTCTACCTGTCCCTTCCTCCTTCTCCCAATGCATCCTTCTTCCTTACGTCTTCATTTTTTTGGAGCTCATCCCAACACAATTGACTCATACTCATGCCCTCTAACTGCCCATATAACTGCCCTAATAATGATAAAGTTCTTAGGAGTTACATGTATCATCATCTCACGTAGGAATATAAACAGTTTAACTTTATTGAGACCCTCATGGCATTAGTATTGCTGCTGGAACCAGGAAGAACTTGGTTCAGATCTTGCCCCTGACACATACGAATTATATGATGATGGACAAGTTGCTTAACCTGTCTAAAATTCAACATTTGTCAAATGAATTAATTTCTTTAACAAAGACTAACCCTAAGCGCCAACCTTTACCCAACTTTCTATTTCTCTAGCATAACCAAGGAAACCACAGGTCCTTGATGTATTGACATATTGACTTTGACTTAATCCCACAGCATCTCAGTGCAATAGGGATATTGCTTTCCTTCATTCACTCACTTCTAAAGAGTCTGTCTATCAACATGGACAGTTAATACAAGTAAGATATTTTAGCAACCATGTTACATCGACTCAATCTGGTACCCTGAGATTAGAAGCAAAATGCTGATTCCTCTTTCTGGGCCTCAATTCACTCCCCTGTAAAATGAGGGAATGATGTTAATACCAGATGATCTCTAAGGTCTCTTCTAGGTCTAAGATTCTATTTTTTGTTTTTATTGCATTCCCCCCTACCCCCACCCCTCCTCCACTCTAGCATCTCTCTTACTTTCTGGGAGCTGCAGACTGAACCTTTCTGCAATGTCAGTGCTGAAGCCGTGGAGCAGGTACAGCTAAGCAGCCTCTTCCCTTCTCTGTGCATTTGCGTGCTTGGAACATCAGCGATGTAACCAGCGCATGAGCAGGCTCAGGTCTATTGTTTCACTGTTAGGACCCTTTGCTCCATCTACAAGCAACACCGGCCCCTACAACTATTGCTTAAAGTTCAAATCTTTTTGTTGCAGAAGGACGAGCCAGCAGCGGCATTTCCTGAGAGACCCTGGTAAGTAAACTGCTTTTTGTTGTATTTCTATAATTAAATTCTCCCAAAATCCAGGCAAGGGTTTACCTCCAGTTTGTCTCTTTTAGTGAAGTTTGCTATACCTAGGACAAATTGAACAATGCCATCTTTGTATCCAGAAATATGTAACTCCATATATATACATACATATATATATACACATATACATACATATATATGTATATGTGTATGTATATGTAGATATGTAGATATGCCTCTGTATAGATATAATATATACATATATTTATAAATATTATATATATATAAAATATATGCACAATTGTTGCTGTGTTTGTCCTTGTTCTCGAAGAAGACTATGACATCAGGGAGGTGATGACGTGACTTACAGTTGACTTTGATTTGAGTGAGAGCAGGCTGTGCAAGGTCACCAGCCTCACTTTCTCCTTCAGAGCCTTCTGGGTCCAGTGGCCAGATATTCATCAGGATGACTGGAGATGGCCCAAGATGCAATGGGAAACCCTGGCCCTTTTCAGCTAATGTCTTTTCAGGTTCTCACTTTGAGTGAGGTAATGCCCATTCAGTGAATAGGCCTCTTTAAGAAATGAGTCAAGGGATGACCCCTTTAATAAAAAAAAAAAAATTAAACTGGGAGGGGAAAACTCTCAGGCTAGCTAGCCAAAAGAGAAACAGCTATTATTTACATTTCCTCTGAGCCAGGAGGGAATAGCCATTAAGTGGTGCTTGGGCAGGGATCTACTGTAGTCCAATCTATGAGCTCCAGAGTGAATTGGGTTTAAGGTTTGGTCTTTGAGAAAGAAATCTAATCAGTAAACCCCAAGTGAATTGGGCAGCTTTCCATCATCAAAATTTATATTCCTGGGGCAGCTAGGTGGCGCAGTGAGTAGAGTACCAGCCCTGGAGACAGGAGGACCTGAGTTCAAATCCAGCCTCAGATATTTGACACACTTACTAGCTGTGTGACCTTGGGCAAGTCACTTAACCCCAATTGACCTGCCTTCCCCCCTCCAAAAAGGAAAAACCAAGAAAAAAAATTTACATTGAGAGGAGAAGGATAGGGACAGGGAGGGAAAGAGAGGGAGAGGACGAGCTGAGTTACCCAACTGGTTGGATACCCATTCAGGCAACCCAGACTACTCACAGGTTGTGTCTGCCCTTTGTTCTCAAAGAGGACCATGACATCAGAGAGATGGTGACAGTCAATTTATACACAATGCATAATATACAAATATGCAATATATGTATATATTTAAATGATGTCTCCTGATGGTTTTGTTTGTTTTTTTAGCTTCGAGTTTAAAAAAAAATGCTTTTCTCCTAGATGAAATAAAGTACCTTCAGAAATTCCCTACCAAGGTGTTTGGGGGGGTCTAATAATCCTCACTCACTGATTGACAGAGACTCCAGAGCTCTCAAAGGTCAAAGTTCCCCAAGTGGCTATTTGAAGCAATCTGTCTCCACAGTTTATTAGGAGGCTTCCAACATCACACAGTTACTACCTAATTCTTAGAAGGGCAATACTTTTCATCAGTATTAAAATTGTAATTTAGGGGCCTAGAAATGAACCTTGGAACCCAGAAGGCCCTGAATCCACTCTTGGAGGCTTCTCAGTGAATCTTTCTATGGCTTGTATTTGGCCCTACTGAGATATTCCTCTAGTGACATTGGACTGGCTTGTTGAGGCAACTAGGTGACACAGTGGAAAGAGTGCTGGTCCTAGAGTCAGAAAGACTTGTGTTCAAATCCCTTAGACCCTTACTAGCTATGGGACTGTGGACAAGTCACTTAACTTCTGTTTGCCTTGGTTTCTTCTTCTGTGAAATGGGGATAATAAAAGCACCTACCTCCAAGGGTTGTTATGAAGATGAAATGAGATATTTGTAAAACACTTTGCAGACCTTAAAGTGCCATATAAATGGTAGATATTGTTATTTTGTTTCTCTTTGAGAGGTATTCAATTTACCCCCTTTAAGCAATCAAATTACCTACTTATGTGGTTGAACTTTAAGTTAATGTATCTCAACACATGTCAAAAGAACACATAAGATGACTCACATTCTTGTCTCATTAGTGAGGGAAAAGTAATTGCATATACATTCACAGTCTACTCCACAGGATTATCGATTTGGAGCTGGAAGAGACTTCAGAGATTTTCCCAATTTACGGATGAGAAACCTGATACCCAGAGAGGTTAAGTGATGATGCCTATGGTCAGGAAGGAAGTAAATGATAGAGCCAGGATTTGAATCCAGGTCCTCTGACTTCATATACTAAACTCTCGCTCTTCTACTATGCTCCTAATTTCTGTACGAATTTCTTGCTCCTCTTTACCCCAGAAGAGTTTGTTCTTGGACCCTACAAAAGAATCATGATTCAGTAAGAGTTCCAGTAAACTGATGACACAACCATTGTACCTCCTAGGGTCAATTTAGCATCGGGACCTCAGCTCCTTCCCCTGGGGTTATTTATAGCTTCTCTGGCCATCTCCCACTGGGCCGTGCACATGCTCACTACAGAATCACAGAACTGTCAAGTTGCCAGGGACCTCAGAGACCATGGAGTCCATCCCCTACCCAAAGCATGAATACTGTCTACGATATGCCCACTAGAGCTCCAGGGATGGGAAACTATCTGCCACTCATTCCATTTTTCAATATCTAATTGTTGAAATTGATTTCCTTTGTATTGAGCTAAAATCTGCTTCTCTGCTAGCTCTACACATTATCTCTCCTTCAGAGATGAGGTAAAATTAGAATTAAGTTGACCCAAATATGAAAGAAAGCTTTACTTAGAAATATGATAAAAGTGAAATTTGTTCACTCATTTTGCCAATTGCCATGACAAGCTAATTATTTATTTGAGTTGTGAGTGCAGAAAAATGCTGAGAATTCTCCATAAAGCTTCTGTGGATTCCCCATGGTGCTTCTTTCCAATGTATGAGTTTATTATCACAAGTTAAGATGGTTCAATCACCATGGATGGAGAATTAGTTCAAAGAAGTCTTCTCTGTTACTTTCTACTTCTGCTTTAATATGAACAAGGCATTTCTAGCCTCCAAACTTTGAGATAAAAGTCCTGGAAAATATGATACCTTCTAGGAAATCAGGCTAGGATATTGACACTTTCTAGGGATTCCCAAAGCACAGAAGCTTTGGTCTTGCCATCAGCTCTATTAAAAGTAAAGAAATGTCTGGGCTGAGCACAAATTTCTTTCTAATTTAATTTTTTTTTCAGTTAACAAAAATTCCTCTTCTCTGCTTCACACCTTTCCCCACTAAAAAAAAAAAAAAGAAAAAAGAAAACTCAAACCTCTGTAACAAATATCTTAACTTTTTTCACTGTCCATCATAAATATGGCCTAGCATTTTACTATTGTCTGCTCTTTATTAACTGCCTATTACCTACCTAATTCCAACATACTGTTTGTGCTGAATATGACAGGCAATCTCTAACTGACTGTGTGTGTTTTAAAGCCTCAGTAATCCCCTGACATTGTTGTGCCTTACCTGACCCATAGAAGGGGAGGACCAGGGACAGATCTCTAGTCAAGCAAGGCCAGCCATTCATGGATATTTAGCTGGTTCATAACCCAGTCAAGGGCAAAGGTGAGAGAATGAGTTGGATAGAGAAGCAAGATAAATAACAGACCTGGATCTCAGCCAGGGCCAGAGCAGATGGCTCCAGAACAAAGTCCATGGAATAAAGCAGTGATCAGAGAGGTAATAAACCAGAACACGGCTAGGGGAAAGAATCATCTGATGAGATAAGATGGTAGTTCGAGTTGCTCGAGATCTAACTATATTTTTTTATGCTTGGGGCTACTGCCTGATCACTACCCCCCTCCCCACCATGTGTCCTGCTTAACACTGGGAGAGCATCTCTGTGATATTTGCAATTGAGACCATTTCAAAGCAAGTGGAAAATAATGAAAAGTTTGGAACACATTTAGCAACACTTAGCCTAGCCCCTTTAGTATGGGCTTTTAACATAACATTTGCAATGAATGTAGATCTATAGTTCACATCATACACTACAATGCATTGAGTGAATTTTTTAAGTCATAAAAAAATGGAATATGCTTATCCCCAACATGAAGGGGGAATAATGCTTGGCCATTGAAACATTGAAGGAAAATACCATGAGTAAGGTTGATCGATTGATCGATCCTATCATCATTATTATATTTTCATTCATCTCATTCTAACCTTTCTTGATAGAATTCAGATAGTCCCGGAATAAGTCATTTTCCTGCTCTTATACACTTACATGCAATGTTCTTTCTAGTATTGTATGGGTAGATAAAATAATTGGTTTTTGAAACTGATCATTGATGTTTCTCATTCTTCTTCTCTTCTGTTGTGAGTTATAATCATTATCACCATTCTGTTTCAGACATGTGAGTCTATCTATGAGGGGAACTCCCAGTGTAGATCTGCTTTCCTCCAAAGCAGACCAATAACTTGTCAGTAGCTTCTTGTCTTAGGGAGTCCCTTGGGGTGCTGAGAGATTAAATGATTAACTGTCTGGTATCCATCATGCCTGGAGATCCCTCTATCTACTTTCAGTTCAATTATATTAAAATGCAGTACACTTTCTGTAGAATAAAAAGCAATATTATAGGGGGAAATATAAGTAATAAATAGTAGACTTCCCCAAGGGGCACGGGTGGATTAGAACACTTTGTTCCAACAGCCACGAAGGAGGCTGAAGCAGGCACATGGAGCAAAAACTGAAAATCATCCCGACTTTTGTCTTGCCACTGTTCTTCGTTGACTGGAAAAGAGAGTGAGGCTGATAACTGTGCAACTCTGCCTCACTTAAAGCCCATTCATACAAGAGTTAGGACATCACCTTGGTCCTCTTTGAAAATGAAGGACAAACAACAACAAAAAAGCGTGTTCCATAGTAGACAGAGCATTGGCCTTGAAGTCAGGAAGACTGACTGGGTTCAAATCCTGCCTCGAATATTTACTAGCTAGGTGACCATAGACAAAATACTTACCCTCTCAGTTTCCTCATCTATAAAATCAGGAGGAGAGCATCAATAGCTACCTCATCAGAGCATTATGGGGCAAGGCTCTCTTCCCTCCACCCCTTCCCACAATGGCAGTCATTGCCCCTTTCTCTCCAGTTTCATTTCTTCATCCAAGTACAGTTTCCCAAATCATGAGGCCATTTACTATCAGTTGCCATGCCCCTTTCAGAAACATAATACAGAAACATGGAATTAGTAGGGAGGGCTCCTGGAGACCATTCGGTCCAACCCATATCTAAACAAGAATCACCTCTACAACATCCCTCTGGGCCTCAGCTTCCTCATCTCTAAAATGAAGGCGGTCTCTTCAACGATCTCTCAGGTCCCTTCCAACTCTAACTCTAGGCTCCTATAGTAATCAACAAGGCGTCATCCAAACTTTGCCTAAAGAGCTCCAATGATAGGGAACTCACTTGTAATAAAAGTAACAACGGCCAACATTTATGTAGCACTCTAAAGTTTGCAAAGCACTTTGTAAGCATAATCTCATTTATGAGATAAGTGCTATTTTTATTTTCATTTTCCAGATGAGAAAACTGAGGCAATCAGAGGTTTAAGTTCCTTACTCAGGGTCTCACTGCTAGTAAATGACTGAGGCAGCATTTGAATTCAGGTTTTCCCAACTATAAATCCAAAAGCAACTCCTCAAGTCTTCTCTTCTCCAGGGTTGTTGACATTCCTAGTTTCTTCCAACTGTCGTCACATAGTATCAACTCGAAGTCTCTCACCATCTTGGTCTTTCTCTTCTGGTCACTCTCTAGTTTATCAGTGAAGTTGCCACTGAGAACTGAACATAAAACTCAAGATGGGGCCTGACAAGATGAGAGTAGAATAGGACTTTTACCTCCCTTGTCCTTGACATTCCACCACAGCTCACGATGGTTGTTGTTGTTGGCTACTATGTCCATACCTACGATTCATGTCAAGCTTGCAATCTGCTAAAACTCTTCAGACATTTTTCAGAAAAATTACTTTCTAGGCACTCCTCTTCTCCCCATCTTGTATAATCTTATGGCTTCCCTCAGGAAAGATGTTAGAACTAATATATGGCCACATACTGCCTCACTGGAAGAGTCTTTCCCAAGTATAGAACTTCCTTCTTAAAATCTCCAGTTTCTTTCACATCTCAGCTCCCATTACATAAAGTCTTTCCTGATTTTCCACCTCCCAGCTGCTTATATCCCTCATCATATAATTACACATATATACACACACATACATAACACTTACAATATATTTATATATATATTCATATATAAAATCTGTACGTATTTACTTTATATATGTCTATAAATTATATATAACACAATACATGTAAGAATATAAGTATTATATATTACATATTCATATTATAATTATAACTATTTATAATGATACATGACAGCAATTATATATTTTGTACATAACTAACTCTATATATATGTGTATATGTATATATTTTTATATGTGTATATAAAAACACATACATATATACACACATACACATACATATACATGCATACACACATGTGTATGTGTATATATGTGTGTATGTATGTGCGTGTATATATATGTGTGCATCACTTCGAATATATAAGACATCATGCTACATAACAAGGAAACAAAGTTTAAATGACACTCTATATTCATTTTGTATGTGCTTACAAGTATATGCATTTTTTCCCTCCCCACTCCCCAGTAGAATGTAAGGTTCTTGAGGGCAGCGGCTTTTTCTTTTGTCTCTTTATCCTAGTGTCTTGCACTAGGCCTATCACATAGTAGGCATTTAATAAATAGTTGTTAACTGATCGATTCCTCCATCATTTACACCTTATATAAAGGGAACCAGAAGACTGGATTTCTGATTTGTGCCAGGTCAACAAATGAGATAAACTAGAGCAACCTCTAATTCCAAGGTTATTCTTTTATCTAGAAGAGATCTGACCAACAATCTCCTTTCCAACCAGACCCAACCTCAGTCAGGGTAGCCGTTCCCTCAGTTGCCAGGCTCTGGAAACAACGTGATGGGGTGTGTGTCATCAAGGGGCCACAAAGCGGGGCTCTCATCTGTTTTCCCAAAATGATATTGTTCTCTTTTTGGCTGTTCTTTATTGCTGTTAAATGGGCAGGAGAAGAGAAGAGAAGAGAAGAGAAGAGAAGAGAAGAGAAGAGAAGAGAAGAGAAGAGAAGAGAAGAGAAGAGAAGAGAAGAGAAGAGAAGAGAAGAGAAGAGAAGAGAAGAGAAGAGGTCTCCTTCTCCTTTGTTCCTCAGGAAGATGGTGCCATGACTTTCGAGTGAATTGGTTTTCAGTGAGGGAGGGCTGTGCAAAGCCACCAGCCTCACTTTCTCCTCTGGAGCTGAGTCCAGTGGTAAGATATAGATCAGAGCAACTGGAGGTGGCCCAGGATGCAATGGGAGACCTTGGTCTTTTTAAGCTATGGTCTTTGAGTTCTCACTTTGACTGGGGCAACGCCCATTCAATGATTAGGGTTATTTAAGAAGTGAGTCCAGGGATGGCCCTTTTAATAATAATAATAATAATGATAATAATAAACTGGGAGGGAAAGTCCCTCAGGGTTTCTGGCCAAAAAAAAAAAAAACCAAAACATTACTATTTACCTGTTCTTGGCTAGTTAATGAGAACCAGAGTGAATTTGCTTGTCAGATATGGTCTTTAAGAAAGAAATCCAGCCAGTAAACCCCCACAATACCAGTCTTCAAAATGTACCTTCCTTTGGGCAGAACACCCTAAGGGAGAGGAGGCAGGGAGGGGAGAGGAGAGAAGAAGAGAGAAGAGGGGAGGGCCAACTAGAATTGGCCAGTTGGGTCTCTTGTGGCCCAATGGGACCACTCAGACTACTCATAGGTTGTAATTTGTCCTTTGTTCTCGAAGAGGACTATGACTTCAGGAAGATGATACCATGACTTACAAGTGAATGAGTTTTAAGTGAGTCAGGGCTGTGCAAAGTCACCAGCCTCACTTTCTCCTCTGGAGCCATCTGGGTCCAGTGGCCAAAAACAGATCAGGACAACTGGAGATGGTTCAGTGGCTGCCTCATTAATCAGCTTAACAAGAACACACAGATCTGTAAAACAGGAAGGCTGGACTATGTGTCTGTAAGGTCTCTTCAAACTCTGGATCTACGATCTTATAGACCGTTAATGCTTAAAAAGCACTTTCCTTACAGCTCCCCTGTGAGGCAGGTCATACGTGCATGTCTGGCTCCACTTCGCACATGATAATACAGGAGTTCAGAAGATTTGAATGGCCTTGGGTAAGAGCTGAAGGGAGGACTTGGCTCCCGGTCTTCTGACTTCTAGTCTAGAACCCTTTCCCACTACACCACACTGTTTGTTGTTGGTTAAGCTTTCCCACACTGGTTTTCCTAGAGGGACCATAACTCTAGAGCTGGAAAGGACCTTAGAAACCATCTAGTTAGTACAACTGTTTCATTTTACAGATGAGGAAACCCTCAAGACCTTGGGAGGCTAAATGATTTACTGGCCCAATGTCACACAGTTAGTAAGTGTCAGAGGAAGGATCTGAAACAAGTTTTCCCCGATTCCAAGTCCAGCGTTCTATCCCCTGTGCCAGGAAAGAGCCAAGGGGAGGACGAGAAGGGACTGAATAAATGAGTCAATCACCCCACTTGGACTCAGGCAGACTTGCCTTTCTGTGCACAGGCCTGACCTGGATATGGTGATAGGAATCTGCCTTCCTTCAGAGTTTACAAATGATGTATCCTGGATTAGGTCCAGACACACTCTGGGAAGAGCTTGCCCACACAAAAGGCTGACTCTGAGCTGACTCATTGTACTGCAATAGCAACAATAACCACAACCAACAGCCACAGCCACAACCTCGAAACCACAACCACGGTTCGTGTTTACATCACACTTTAAGCAAGGTACTTTACATATATTATCTCATGTGGTCTACTTTAAGGGAAACTTGCAGGTAGCAAGTTCTATAACAAAAAAATTAGTAAACGCCTACAACATGTAAAGTATTATGCTACACACTAGGAAGACAAAAATTAAAAATGACACTATCCCCTGACCTCAAGGAGATTACTACATTCTATTAGAGAAAAGGGTATATGATACACCCAGGTAAGTATAACATCAGGTAGGAAGTGATGGGGCAAGAGAGAGAGATCCACAAAAAGTTATAGGAGAATTTAAGAAGGAAAATTGTATCTTTAAATGAGGAATTAAGAAAAGGGGTCTCTGAGAGCCGAGGATCCTGTTGACACAGCCTGAAAACCTTTTAGGGTACACTGTCCCAGGATATTCTGATCATCTTGTCATAGGAGTTGGGGAGAAGGGTGGGCGAAGAAATCAATCACTTATTGAATACCTAGTATATGCAAAACATGAGAACAAGGATAGTATTCTGGAATCATAGAATGTTAAACGTGAAAGAAGAATTCGAGATCATTCAGTCCAGTAGTGCGCTCAAGCCAATTCTAACCAACTTTCAAGAGCCGATTGTTAAATTTTCAGTGTGAGCATTTATACCTTGGACATTGGCAAATGCTATTATCAAAGCTCAATTGTTTTGTTGATTAACTAAACTTAAGAAAATGTTAACAATGCAGATTAGACCTTAAAGTGTGTCCTGTGTAGATTTTTTTTGAGGGGGGAGATGGTTGTTAAACATTTATTAGCCCACTCCTGACCTAATCCAACTCTCTCATTTTGTAGTGTCTCAGAGAGGGACTTCCCCCAGGGAGGGAAGGAGAAGGAGAAGCAATTGACTCTTAGCTCACTGCCTCCCAGTCTAGAGTTTTGTTTTCCCAGGATTCTGTGATTCAGGCTGTTTCCACAATCTGGCTAGCAGTTGTTGTGGGGGTAAAAGACCAACACAAGCCCAACAACAAGCACCCTACCAGCATGCTGCAAAAGCCCAGGTTCTTTTGATCTGCTTTACTAAGGAAAGCAATGTTAAGGGATTAACAAGCTTACTTTAATTCAGCATACAAATACCTTTCACTTAGTTTGGGAGAAAAAGCCAGCACCCTGAACTTCGGAGCAAATACAAACAAATTACAAACATCGACAGACAGACTAAATACAATTCATAGTTACCAACATCTAGGTTCAGCCTGGGAGCACATAACAAGGGCTAGCCCAGAGTCATGCACACCACCATGGCTGTGGGTAAGAGCTCCAAAAAAAAAGAAAGCCAACCCCTGGTTTTATATCTTTTTCAGGGTCAAGGGTGAGTCACACATGCAACTCACCCACATGACCTAAAATCATCACAAAGAGGCAACTTAAACAGACGTGGTCTAAAAGCCTCTGATGTGCCAAACATGTCACTCAAACCCATGTAAACTAGGCCCTCCCCTGAGACAAGGAGGTCACCAAGGACTCCCAATCTAATCAAGGAAACAAAGGCCAAACTCTTCAAGTGCACTTGGTTGAACTGAGTGCTAAGAGCCCATTTTGACTGCAAACACACAGGCACAAACTAGAAGCAGGAAGAGCGATTAGGAGATTATTTCAATAGCTCAGGGAATTTGGATGGAAGTAACTGAATGAGGCTAGAGGCAGTGTGCATGGAGGGAAAGAGGCAGATGCAAGAGATGTAGTGGAAGTAGGATGGATAAGACTTGGCAAGTAATTGTACATGAAGGCTGAGAAGACGGAATACAGTGAGCTGATGGGGGCTGAGTCAGCTGAGAGAGGCAACTAAAACCCAATAGACTCTGGAGATACTGGAAGCTGAGACTTGCTGCGGTCTGAAAAGCTATCCTAGGCTTATTTCTCTCTAGTGCCTGAAAAGGCAAGCTTTTTATGGGTATCTGTGTTCTCTTCTTTTGGCCCCTCTGGTTTGAGAGGGAGGATCAGAGGAGGAAAAACAGACTTTGCAAATGCTTTTCTGTGAGAAGAGGCTTGGTTTTGCTGAGAGATGACTGTATAAACTAGAAACACCTCCTGTTTGCAGATCTGATTTTGGCAATTGTGTGCCCCAAGAGAACTGTCACTGAAAGAGTGTAGCACTGTCTTAGCATCCCACCAAAAGTGGCTATGTGCAAAAAAGAGCTTGTCATTTCTTCAGCAACATAAGAGTATCAGAGGTGACTTTGTTCAGCAAGAGAGCTATAAGAGGAGCAGATAGCAGAGAAGAGGTTTCGCCCAGCAGGTGATGTATTTTGTAGACTGGTCTTTGAAGAGACCAAGGATATCAAACTATGCTTTCCAGAGTCTTGAGTCACCCTGGGAACATAAGTTTCCCTACTCATATGCTTCCCTGCTAGTTTTCTATGAGTATGTGCTCACTTTTTCTCATGAACACTGTGTGTATTGATGGGACAGTGTAACCCAGGTTTATAGGCAGACTCATCGAAACATGTTATGGTTATTCTTGCTCTTGCCATATCAATTAGTAACTATTTCATGTCTGAGTTAATGGTGTCATGGTCATTGATTTTGTGAAAATGGGAAGAACAACTGTGGGAATTTGGGAGCTAGAGTGATGAATAGTAAGAATTTATCTCCCTCCCCCACCCCATCATGTCCATAAACCTCAGGGTTACTCCTAGAATCCTGAGAGAGAATTTAAATTTAAGCTACATGGCTGCACCCGCAAAAACTCCAGTCAAGCCAGCGTGAATGCTGGTTGGGGTTAGTGATCTAGCCCAGAAAGATAGAAGTGGGATATGGATACCATATTGAATAGCATACCTGAACACTATACTGTTCTTGGAGATTGACTGATGCTGGATCCTGGCCACAAACAGGAGACTATATAGACAGAGACGAGGAAAGGACTCATAACAGACCCTTAGGGAATGTCCTCAGTTAGCGGGAAGACACGAATGGTCATCAGCAAAGGTGACTGAGAAGGAACAGTTAGGAGGAAATCAAGAAGAAAGCAGGGTTCAATGTATTCAGATGAACATTATTAGGACAGATAATTCACACCGAAGTTATATAATTTTATATAATTCACAAGAACATAAAAGACAATTGCAAAGGAAACCAAAGATATCATTTGGTACAGAAGTTTATTACCACTTGCGCCAGAGTGGACTGAAAGAGTTCACATGTTTGTTGAATACCTACTATGTGCCAAGGATACCTGTAGATCATACAGGCAAAGTTTGAAGCTAGGACCGAGATAAGCGGAATTGTCATGTGCTGCCCAGGGCACTGGGGAGGTAGAGTAGCACTGAGGGGAGATGGCAATCTTTCTTGAAGCAGGTAGACGAACAAGGCTTGAAAGAGAATAGATATTTTACTAGAATAGTTCTGGTGTATCAGCATCAGAGGGGCTAAAATACACTGGCAAGTCTCCTGCTAGTCAGAATTCAAAGGGATGGCAATATGCTTAAGATCAGGGAACCAAAGTTCAGAGAATGCAGGAAATAAAAACATGTATCCAATTTTGATCTGTGTTCTAGAACTTAGGTTTTGGTTTTGCTTTTGGTTTTTTAGGTGGGGGGAGTACTTCGTCCTGGCTGAGCCTAATGGCATAAATCACAGGGCCAATACATGCCATGCCTCTTTCCAGAAAGGCCCTGAGAAAGCCTCTTTAAAAGAACTTACCAGGTTCTCAAGGCTCTAGTTTTACTGGAGTTGTGTGTTGGTAGAAGGCTATGCTGATGATTCACTGACTCCTATATTCTCTCCTTAGGCCTGCCCAGCTACTTGGTACTACAGGCAACCCCCAAACCTTTGAGAATCAAGGATATCCTAGCCAACATATACTTCCTGCATCCCTATCATCAGGGGTGGTGCACTAAGATTAGGAAGGTATAGTTTGGAGTAAAAGAGAGCTCAGTGTCATAAAGAGAGGATAAATATCTAATTCAGAGGGTAGTTCAGGATAAGAGGGCACAAAAATTATGCCTAAGTGATAAGAAAGCAGCTTGTCACCCTTAGTCAGTTTCTGGAAAGTTTTTTTGGAGGTGAGCATCATAGGTAGATAACCAGACTTGTCTTCTAGGTTCAAAGGCCACCAACAAGTATGTTTACAGTGGGACTCCTAAAATTTCTGTGTTGCTCAGACTGACTCACATTGGACTTTGCAAGTAGTCAAAGCAACATATAAACTTATTTTGGTTTTAGCTGCTAGCAGGGTTCACTGTGAGTCAGCCAGGGATACCTGTAACTCTCTCAGGTAACTGTCCACTGTGCGGATTGTGATGCAGGAGGTAAAAGTGAGATAATATGCAGTTGGAAGCCATAATACAGAGGAGAAGGGTACATTCTGAATGGATAAATCAATTGAGTTATAACAATTCCAAGTTAGGCAGAAGGGGTGGCCAGTCATGCTGATGGTAGGAGGTACAGGAAGAAAATAATCATAAATTGTAGAAACATTTGCCTATCAGGTGGTTAAAAGGGATAGAAAGGGGTTTAAACAAGTGCTCTACCCGAAGTGTTGTAAATAGAGCAGGCCAGAAATGTGAGAAGAGATAAATAGAGTCTGAAAATTATTCTCAGGAAGAAAATAGTCCAGTACAGTGGATCATCTACCAGGAAATATGTCAAGTTGTCTACTACCATGAAGACAGAATGATCATCCTGCTGGGAGAAGACAAGTTAGTGATGGGAATAATATCCTCACTGCCCAGGCTCGGGGCAGGGAGTTGGGCAGAAGACAAACCTATTGGATGGCCCACAGGGTCCTTGTGACACTCACCTATTTCAAACATACAAGCACTGTACTACTTGCCACAGTCCAAGCTCTGGATCTATGGTCACTTCCTCCAGAGTTCTCTTTTCCAAAGCAAAAATGGCAGGGGATACCTGCCAAGCCTTGTCACCACAGTTCCCAAAATACATCCCTATTCATGAGAAGGCACTAGAACTTAGGTTATACAATTTCTTTGGCAGGCTATATAGGAAGGGGAGGCCTGCCTCTGACTTATTCTAGCATCCATTCAAGACTCACTACAAACACAGAAACAGTCCTGGGGCTACATACCCATATATCCTTCCTCCTTCATACTCATTCTCTAGTCTTCTACTCAAATCTCCACACATACTCAATTGCTGCTCCATGCTTTCTTCTTTTGTTTTTCACCAATCCTACTCTATTTATTTCATTCAATAACTTGGTCACATTTTCAGTCTTTTGTCACAAACTCTAGGGCCCAGGTCTTCTACCAACTGTGACCATCAGAGGTCAAGATATCTTTATACCCCAGGGGAAGGGAGGATAGTAATTAGCCATTATAGACAACTATGCTAATGCTACAACTTTGCTATTTGGCTGTCTACTTTCTCATGGGGTTCTCAACCCTAACCCTACCAGCCATGTTGGACTTGTGGTCACCAAAAGTCATGGTGCCTACAGGTAACATCTTGAACAGACTCCTGTAGTCTACAACTGTCATGGCAGAGACTGCCTTTCATTAGTGGGGACCAACAGCTACAAGCAGAGGTATGGAAGCACGTCTGAGACCAACCCTCTTTGGATTTGGGTGTCTTGTCCACTCAAAGGGGCTAAGTACAAGTATCCTGAACCTATCACTGGCGAATTGGTTGTGATAACTCTAGTGAGAATTTAGTAGCTATGGAGGGTATGGCCTACAGCCGAGATGACCAAAGCCTAGCTGTTGTTCTAACAACTGATATTATGGAGTTCCCACCAACTGAGACCTAAAGTGTTCATTTTCTGTAGCATGGCTACTTGTAAAGATGTCTGGGCCTACTATTCTCCGGGCTCAGCAGTCTCAGAAGCCCTCTACTGGGAAGATGGTCACATAGCAGGCAGCCTGGCCATTACAGGGGAAAGCCACACGGGAGTTCAGACAATAATGTCATGCATCACCTGAAGTACGACTGGCAAATTTCAGCCATTAGAAGTATCCCTGGGTGGGGCAGAGAGTAATCTTCAGCAGCCGAAGGGGGTGAAGAGGAAAAAATTGGGGAGGGAGTGGGGGTCAGTGTTATCCAAAGGCCAAGCCAGTCTGTTCCCGGAGTGCCTGTGGGCTGCCAATATACAAGCAGCTAAGACAAGCAGATGAAGTCAGTTCTCCTTTGGAGTTCAAAGCCAAGAGAATGTGGAAGATTAGGGAGCTAAAATTCAGAGAGTATAAGAACACCATCAAAACTTGGCCTGATTCCTGAAAGTTTAGGTCTTTTTATTCCAGGGGGATCCATGCCCCACTTCAGCTGATACAAATACCATCCATGGTCCTTCCTGGTTGGGCTGTACCAACTCCTTCTGGCTCAGCCACCCCTATAGAGAGGAAGGTGCCAGTGAGGGGATAGTCTAGGGTTCAATATGAACAGATGATTCCTATAGCAGGGACTAACCAGAGGTTTCAAGTCAAGGCAGAGCAGGGAGTCGAAAGTCACACTAACCAAGCTGCCTGGATTTCTGGTTTCTAGGTGCTCTCTGGATCAAAGTAGATCAGTGGGGTCTAACAACAACAACAGCTTCCCTGGTTCTTGTACAGGCAGTTGTAGCAGAGTGGGCCTTGGAGCTAGGATGACCTGGGTTCAAAGTCCCGACTCTGATGCTTGTTGGCTGTGTGACCCTGGGTAAGTCACCTAATTTCTCAGGAAACTCTCTAAGACAATAAATTCTCCCCTACCCTCTGCCCCTATATCCCTCTTGTCACAATTGGATATGGAATGAGGAGGGAGTCTGGAGAAATCTTGGTGACTCAGCGGGATTATAAAGTTGTCCCAGACTGGCAGGAGAGATTTGGGAATGCAAGAGCTAATGGGAAGGACCTTCCTCTGTTCTCTATGTCAATAAAGTCACAAGTCCATTCCCTAAGCCTATCCACATACTACTGAGTTGAGTGCCCTGATAATTGAGTCATTTGGGGGAGGGGCGTGTTATGCTGTGCACACATTCTCACCCAGGTGTCCAACCTGGGGCATGGGGTAACTAGGAAGGGCTCTCATCTACACCCCTACCTACCTCCTGACAGGGCAAGGGTGCTAACAGGGATCTTCCCACCCATACTGCTCAGAAGCAACACCTTGAACCTAAAGATCACATATCAATATACTCTGTGTCTGGAAAGACCTTTCTTTGGAGGTTTCAGAGACAGCTTTGTGATTAGAGCAGCTGGCCCCCAAACCGAGGGATTCTACCTGAGTACAAGGCCTTCAGGTTCAGCCTTTGTTCCTCATCCAGGGCTGGGACACAAAGCGAGCCTTGCCTCAAGACTGACATTTACACGTCGGAGCAACAGGTAGCCCAGCAGAGACAGAGGCTGGCCTGGAGGAAGCCAGCCGCAGCCCAGCTACTAAGGCTCTGACTTCAGCCGCTTGGGCCTGTCTGATGGGATTCGCAGCCTTGGCGCTCTGCAGTCGTCCAAAGTTCACTGAAATTATCAGGTTTCCAGGGAGGGAGCTTGATTCTGGAACATCTGGGTGTCCTTGAGTTGCCTTCTTGTCAAGAGTGTGACCACAAGAGAGTGGAATTTGGTCTGTACTTTGAGGGAATTTGCAAATACCTCAGGGAGGAGAATTTTGCCTTTTTGGGGCGAAGGAATTATAACTCCTTTGAAGAAGAGATTTCCTTCCCAGAAAATTAAAACTTAAGACAGGCTGCTAAATGTCCCTTGGCAGGCTGCCTCAAACCGTTTCCTGTCCAATTGCTACACTTGCTCCTGTGAGCCATCCCGCCAAGGATTAGCGCCTGCCCTGTTTATTCCTGAGCTTTTTTTTGGCCCAACGTTAGCTAAATGCACATTTGATCAATGCTGCTCTCCATTAGAGCTGACACGACTTTCCTGCCCGGCATCCGGACAGACAGGGCATTGAAGAAGAAGCAGGGAGCCCCTCCAGGTCTGCCGTTCTTTCCTTCTCTCTCTCCTCCCAGGGTCCAGGCCTCTTCCCCCTTCCCATTCCCAGTTCCAAAGGAACTAGAATGTGGAGGGAGGATCCACTCCTGGCTCTGGAAACTGCCAGAGGCATCAGTGACTTGCTAAGATTATGAGGATTGTCCCAGACCAGCAGAAGAGATCCAGGAATTCCAAGAGCAAATGGGAGTAAAAGAAACAACTGCCTCAGATTCCCCAGCTTTGAGGAGTATGTCTGGTACATAGAAGGAGCATTCCAACCCACCCCCCAACTCCTTCTCCCCCAGTGCTTTGGGCCAGCCCAATGTGTAGCTAGAGGTAGCTAGAGGGCTACCCTACTGAGGGGGATGGGTGTGTGCATGTGTGTGCGTGCGCGCGCGCACGTGTGTGTGTGTGTGTGTGTGTGAGTGATGTTAAGAAATATCAAAAGACCCTCCTAAAAAGATATATCATAGATTTGGTTCTTAGAAGACATCTAATCCAACCCTGTCATTTTAGAGTAGAGGTCCCTGTGGCACAGGAAGAGAAAGTGATTTACCCACAGTCACACAGTGAATAATGGAGATTTTTTATTCTCCAGTTCTTTTGCCTCATCCCACTAACACAGATGAGTTGAGTGGAGGAGTTGGGTGTTACCTTCAAAAGTTCAAAGATGAATCCCTGAGGGGATGAGATATAAGGAGGGTAGCCTGGAGGGAGATGGGAGAAAAGCATACCAGACTCAGGCAGCATGATACTCTGCAGGACTGGGAAACATCTTGGAGCAAGAAGGAGAGGCCCCACCCAAGGGGGAGACCTAAATGGTGGCCTGGCCCAGCCTGCTCTTACAAGTAGCTTGGTTACCTCTACAAAGTGATTTTCAGGACCTTTGGGAAGACTTCCTATAGGTTCTGGTGTTGTTGTTGTTGGTCCTTCATTCTCAAAGAGGACCATGACATCAGGGAGATGCCATGACATGCCAGAGAATTGGATTCAAGTGAGGAAGGGCTGTGCAAAGCCTCACTTTCTCCTCCGGATGTAGATCTCTGACTCACTCCCTGTTGCCTGAAATATCATAGGGTTTCATTCCTTTGGCTTAAAGTATTAGCAGCTAAAGAATAGCTCTCCCTAGGAGGGCTAATATGTTAAGCACATTCATCCACTTTACACTCTACATTTTAGTGTAAATGAGTTTGTCAAAGCCTTTGTAGAAAGCCTGATTTTTTTTTAAATAGGAGAGAAAAAGAGATTTCCTATGGACACTAGGACCCCAGGGGAAATGGGAAGGGGAATATGCTCACAGAAAAAAGGAAAACTACCAGCAGATTCGTTGTCACCTTCAAAGTCCTAAATAGGTCTGGCCCTGTGTGCAGCCTGGGAACCCTTGCTGAGGGTGGCAGGTCAGGGAGGTCAGGTTCAACATATCAGAGCTTTAAAGGGAGCGGCAGGGGCAATTTCACCCAGAACTGAACCTAGTAGATGCCTTTATCCTCTGTGGGCAAAAAGCGATTGTGAATAGAACATAGCCTGTCCGGTTAACCTGCTTTCCCCCTTCCTCCCATCCTGAGTAGATCCAATGCACCGCTGGATACACCCCATCACTTCCAGCCTGCACGTGCACAATGCTTTAGCCTATGATTCTAGCTCTTTCTCTCCCACTTATTAGCTAGGTAACTTTATATGGCTCATATCATTATCAAAACATAGCTTACCTGTACATGGTGCTTTCTATCATTAGCAAAACATAGCTTGTATGTATGCAGTGATTTATACACACAAAGTACTTTCACATACATCTTATTGTCCTTTCTTCCCAGGCCTCAGTTTCCCTTCTTGTAAAAGGAAAAGGTTCAATGAGAAAATCTCCGAGGTCCCTTTTAGCTCTAGCATCCTGATGCTATGATTAACAACACTTTTGCATGGACTCTCATGATTCCCCCAATAGACCAATTACCTTCATTTGGCTCTTGAGAAAACTAAGTCTGGGAAAGGTTTTTCACCTTGAACTTGTATGCCCCAAGTTCATGGCAGGGCCAGGGCTACAACCCCCATCTCTTGCCTCTTAGTCCAACTTGGTTCTTTCTACTAGTTCACACTCCTTCTCTTGTCATCCCCAATGTAATGGGATATCCCTTCATTTAGGGATAAAGGAAATAGGACCTTAGAATATAGGATGTCAGAGTAGCCTGGAAGTAGCCTTAGGACACATAACGCCGGAATGCAGGGACTTCACAAAACAGAACATTAGAGTTAGAAGTAGCCCTAGGCCCTAGAACTTTAGAACACAGGGACTTTAGAACATAGAACATTAGACCTAGGAATAGTCTTAGAACACAGAACATTAAAAGAGAAGTTAGGGCTAGAAGCGACTTTAGAACACAGGCTATTAGTGCTGGAAGTAATCTTGGAACAGAGAACATTAGAACTTAAAATATCAGAACTGGAGGCAGCCCTAGAAAGTAAAATGTTAAAATATCAAATCTTGGACTTATATGAAACTTTAGGATGTGAACCGTTAGACCCAAAGGCTTCCTTAGAATGTAGACCTCGGGGCGGAGCCAAGATGGCGACTGGAAAGCAGTAACTGGCGTGAGCTCCCCACCAAGTACCTCCAAAAACCTATAAAAAATGGCTCTGAACCAATTCTAGAACTGCAGAA
>CM053624.1:61599799-61624797 GCA_028646595.1 Phalanger gymnotis
ACTAGAAAATAAGATGTACAGGCAATGGGGCGTAGAGATTTATCTTGCCCTACAAGAAAGGAAGGGAAAGGGGGATGGGAGGGGAGTGGGGTGACAGAGGGGAGGGCAGACTGGGGAACAAGGCAACCAGAGTGTATGCCATCTTGGAGTGGGGGGGGGGTGGAAATGGGGAGAAAATTTGCAATTCAAACGCCTATGAAAATCAATGCTGAAAACTAAACATATTAAAAATAAATAAATAAAATAAAAAATCAGTGCTGAAAACTAAATATATTAAATAAATTAAATATTAAAAAAGAAAAAAATACAAAAGAACAAAGATAATGCTAATATGTTTTTTCCCAAGTCCATATGTGGTCTCCTAGGGATCTTTCAGTATGATTTAGTGGCCTCCATTTCTATTTGAGCTTGACATCACTGGACTGGAGAATCAAGGTCTATTATTCAATTTTTAAGAGTTTATAGAAACAAGAAAATCACATTTTTGTGGAAGACCTAGTGTGTGCAAGACATTATGGTTGGTGCTAAAAGGGTAACAGAAGTACTCAAACATGTCGTCCTTGCCTTCAAGGAGTTCATAATCTAGTTGCACAAAGAAGATTTGATCCATAAGGAAGATCAAAGACTATAAGATAATGCATAATTAAGAACTTAATTACATGGTGTAGCTCATAACTGGTAAGAAGCCATAGAATTATAAGATCTCAGCTTTGGAAGGGACCTTAGAAATCATCTGATTCAAACTACATCTGAACAGGAAGTTGACAATGAAGAAAGCATTATGGAATGAAGTGATGGCACTTGAGTTAGGCTCTGAAAGTTGGATAGGTCCTCCTGACAGAAAGGTGATGGACTTCAATTATGTGGGATATGACATATACAGGGTGTCCCAAAAATCTTAGTGAAGTTTTAAGCTTTAATAATTTTGGAAATATAAATGCTATGACCTTACAAAAAATAACATTTGAAAGATTAATTATTTCAAATTTTTAAATGTTCATATGTTTTTATCACCATCATCTTGTGTAACACATTTTTCCAGTGGATTTTCTAACTTTGTAAAAACTTTCACTAGCTTGTGCTCAGTGAAAGGATTACATTTGTAATCATAGCCTTAAGATCATCCAAAGAACAAGGTTTTGATGCATGAAAGACAGTTTTGACATGACTCTACAAGAAAAAGTCTAATGGAGATAGATCAGGTGACCAAGGTGACCAACCAAGAAAAAGTCCTCTGCCAATCCACTGATCTAAGAAAGTGTTATCCAGAAACCATTGTAATGCAATCATAATGACAGGGTGCTCCATTTGGTTAAAATTAAAATGCAAAAATTATTGCAATTTCCAAATAAGTATAAAAGAAATTTAAATAATAATTAAACTTTCAAAGGATGTTTCTGGTAGGTTTGTAAAATGTATACTTCTGAAGTTAGTAAAGCTTAAAACCACACTAATGTTTTTGAGATGTGCATTTTCAGACATGGGAATTTGTCTTACTTAACTATGTATATTGTCAAAAAGATTTTGGTTTTTCCCAATTTGGAGGAGGAGGGGGAAAGGAGAGGAGAGTTAGTAATAAGCTGTTCCTCCCCTCAAAAAAAAAAAAAAGAAAGAAAAGATCACTGAAACTTTTTTTAAACAAATGCACAGAAGGAAGCTCCAGAAGGAAAGACGAAGGAGAAAGAGAGCTTTGAAAGTGATATGTTGAATTTCTTATATACTTAAAAGAAAAAGAAAACTGTGGACAGGAGATTTACAATTTCATATACAATCCTTTTTTTCAGTTCTACTGGTGTACGGAAATGTCTGTTTTATTTGGTGTTTATTAATTTCAAAATTAACATATATGTATATATATACATTTTTAAATTGAGTAGGATTTTAATAGATATTTAGGAGAAGGGAGAACATTTCAGGGTGGGGTGGTAGTGACAGCATATATCAATGTACATAGTGAATCATTGTCTGTACATACACTGCGGGGCTTTACACTAGCGAGGTTGAATATGTGTTTTCCAGAACCAGTGGTGGATTTTCACTGATTGAACCACATTCTCTGGAAGAACTGGAAACTAAGAGATTGCCCATCAAATAGCAAATGATGGAATACATTATGGTATGTGGATACAGTGGAATACTGTGTGCTGCTTCCGCTCTGCCTAGAAGGTACAAAGAGACATATTTTGGCTCCATATAAGAAATGATGAAAAGGGTGGTGTCAGAGAAACCTGAGAAGATTTGTTTGAATTTATCTTAAGCAAGACGAGCAGAACTAGAGCAATTCATACAATAGTAACATTTTAAAGATAAATTGTGAAGGACTTAAAAATTTCAATGAAATAGCCAACGAGATGATGAAACATACTAGCCACCTCCTGAAAAAGAGGTAACAGACTCAAACTGCAGACATATTTATTTGGACATGGCCAATGCAGGAATTAGTTTTACTTGACCATGTAATTCATTACAAGGGTAATATTGTTCTTTTAATTTTTTTAATGGGGGGGTAATGGGAAGGATTAAAATGAACTTTTATTTTAATATTTAAATTTAATTAAATTTAATATTTAAAAATTAAAATAAAAAATAAAATTTAATTTCAAGAATTGCTCTGATCAATACAATAACCCACTAGATGATGAAACAAGCATCTTCTGACTGAGAGATGCATCAAGCTGCAGACCGAGGCATAGTTTTTGGACTTGGCCAATGCAAAGATTATGACTATTATTATTATTGACTATGTATATTTATTATAATGTTTATATTTTTCCTTCTTTTTATTCAAAATCTTTTCCAAAGGTGATTAGAGAAAAAGGAAAAGAATCTATATGTTCTAAAATATTTACAGCAGCTCTCTTAGTGGTGGCAAAGAACTGGAAATTGTGGAGATGCCCATCAATTGGGGAATGGCTGAAAAAGTTGTGATATATGATTGTGACGGAATACTATTATGTTATAAGAAATAATGAGTTTATTGATTTTAGAAAAACATGGATAAATTTGCATGAAATAGTGAAGAGCAAAATGAGCAGAATCGAGAGAATGTTGTATATGGTAATAGCAGTATTGTTTTAAGAACAACTTTGAGTGACTAAGTCATTTTGACTATTATAAATACCCAAATAAACTACAAAGGACTATGGAGGAAGATGCTATCTGCATCCATAGAAAGAACTGATAAATAGAAGTATGTATAGAATGATTGTATGTACATGTGTACATGTATACATTGTATGTACATATGTACATATATACGTACATATATATGCACGCACATTTGTGTTTAATGGTAGCCATCTCTAGTGCAGGGTAGGGGAGAAGGGAAGAAAAAAAGGGAGAAAAGTTACATGATTATTATATATTTAAAAGGAATACCAAGTTGTCCATAACAGATTTGCAGTTTCATGTGCAATCATCTTTTTAAAGAAATTCTATTATGCTATGGAAATACTTGTTTTAATTCATAAATTAAAAATAAAATAAATAAAAATTTTAAAACCTAGTAAAATGATATATTCAAAATTTCAAGTTGGAACTCTGAAATACAAATAAATTCAATACATATTTTATTAAGCAATTAAAAAAAAAATTCAATGGATGAGATGGGGGGCGGGGGTTTAAATGCCAGTCACATTGTATTCTGTCCTAGTCACATCACATCACTTGTGTTGCCCATGTAATCCTTAGTGCCACATTTTAGAAAGAACATTAAGAAGTTGGAGAGCATCCAGAGGAGAGCAAACAAAATGGTGATGTGCCTAGAGATCACGATCACCCTGAAAAATCAGATTAGTGACCTTTAGTCAAGAGCCTATGCGAGGATTGGTTGAATGAACCAGGAATGTTTAGCCCAGAGAACTGAATACTTAAATGTAGTTGTTGTGTTCCTTCCAGGTATCTGTGGAGCAATGATTAGACTTGTTCTGCTTGGCCCCAGTGAGCAAATCTTAGGCTCAGTGGGTGGAAGGTGCAAAAAGGCGTACTTTAGCTCGGCAGGCCTGAGCCAAACCTTTCATCCAGATCTTATTATTCGGTGCATTCTTGCTCTTGCCCTTGTCCTTGTCCCCAAGATCCTTCAGAATGGATCTACCCAATATGCTGGAGTCTTTCCTCTGTGTCTTTTGACATTTTGTGGAGACCAGGGCAGCACTCAAGCTATTTGTCTGACATCCCATGACCAATTCCCCTTCCTTTCTGATTCTACCTTTCCTGGATAATACCTTTTGCATTTACACTTTTCATACAGGAATTCCCACACACAGACACTAAAACATCCACTCAATTTGGGATTGGGCAAATTTGTAGAGCTGTCTGTCAGACTGGGACAAAACATCCAGTGGATCGATTTTCCCCTCCCCCATTTTTCAAGTGGTTATACTAGGTTTGCACACCAAGTTTACTTGCTTCTGATCATTTACCTTCTGTGTAGCTGTCTATTCACACTCTACCTAAAGAAGGAAATAAGTCCTTTTTTCTTACTAAAGAATTGCATTGTTGGTGGGATTGATGGAAGAGTGAGTAACTCTACCCAGAACCTTGTACAGCACCCTGATGATAGAAGGGGAGTAGCCTCCACAGTGGGGGGAGTAGGTACCCCAGGAGGCCATAGTATGGCTCCACTTTTGTGATCAACCAATCAGAGAATGGCAATATTCGTCACATTCCCCAGTGATCATCTTGTCTCTAACCCAATCACACTTAGCCTTCACCCATTTCAGTCTCACTCCACTCCCTCCTACTACTGGAAAAGCTTCCACCAGCCTCCTCCTGGTTTTTATAGACCCAGGACACATAATCTAAACTCAACCTAGTCACTCACAATACCCTCCAAACCACTTTTCGCACCACCCCCCCCCGGTTACCTCATGGCTGCAACACACACTTCTTATGAATCAATTCAATAAATCAGAGCACAGAGGTTCTGTGTGTCAGAATCCTGCCTTTCCCCCCTTCCATTTGTGTAGGACAGAGTAAGTATCACAAGATGAGTAGGCATGGATGGATTGCAGCCCGAATCACAGATCTCATTAAATTCTCTCCTCTCCACCCCAAACTCATCCCTCTTCCAACTTTGCTATTTTTGTCTAAAGGACCACCATCCTTGTTATAACTCAGGTTCACAAATTGGGGGTCATTCTTATCTCCCTACTTTCACTCATCCCTCATATCCAAGAAGTAGCCAAATCTTGTTTCTCTCCAGAACATCTCACATTTTTCCCCTTCTCTCAAAAAGCCACTACCTAATCCAGATCTTTGGTCTGGATTATTGGAATAATTGATCACTCTGTCTCAGGTATCCCACCACTCCAGTCCATCTTCCACACAGCTGCCAAAGAGATTTTTTCAGATTTTTCTGTTTGACATTTAAAGCCCTTCACAATCTTGCCTCAACCTACCTTTTCATCCTTATTAGACATTCTTATCCTTTCCACACTTGTCAAATTTACTTTCTTGCCATTCCTCATACTCCTACAAAAGCAATCCAAATGCAAATATCTACAAATATACTTACAAAATCCAAACACAAATATCAATCAACAAGCATTTAATAAGCACTTATTGTATACCAAGCACTGTGCTAAAATAAGATACCATCCATCCTAGCCTCCCTGAGTATTCATTCTATTGTGCTCCAAGAGCCCTCTCCAGCCTCCTACATCTCCACAGACTTTGATCCAGTAAGGACACCCCTCCTCTCTTTCCAACTACACACAACTGCTGGACACTTTGAGACAACTACATCTTGAGGCTGAGTCCCTATGGAAAATGATAACTTACCAGAACTCGTTCTTCAGCGATTAAGGTACTCTGACCTACCCTCCCCATCCCAATGATTCTGAACCCTCAGATGTGATTGTTCAAGCCCGTTCTCCATCCCCCATTTACTGTTCCTTTATTCACGTTCCTCTCAAGCAATGCTGTCCGCACCCACCCACCCAATATCTCACTCTAAAGCCATCCACTCCTTCCACTGTGCCCTTTGGAATGCCTGCTCCACATGTAACGAAGTAGCTTCCATCTTAGATCTTTTCCTTTCTTTTTCTTTGTATTCACTGAGATCTGGCTCCCTTCTTGATGACAAAGCTTCCCTGGTCACTCTACCCAACACTGGTTGCACTTTCACTCATACTTATAACTCACTAGTAATGGTAGAAGAATACTTCTTGCTCCCCATTGCCATGATATTACTTTCTCCTGACGCTTTTATCTAACTGGCCACTCCTAAGTGTCCCTTGAAGGGTTGTCATTCAGGTCTCACCCACTAACTATAGGTGTCCCCCAAACCTCTGTTCTGGGTCCTCTTCTCTCTATATTCTATACCACTTGGTGATCTTGCCAGCTCCTATAGATTCAACTGCCATCTCTATGCAGATAACTCTAAGATCTACTTGTATAGTCCTAACCTCTCTCTTATGACCTCCAGTCTCACATTGCCAAGTGCCTATTGAACTTGAACAGGATTTCCCACAGACATCTTAAACCTGACATATCCGAAACAGAAATCATCTTTCCCTGGAGACCTTCCAACATCTCTCGTATACAACCCCTTTCTCTCCTCTACCAGGGATGCCCCTACCCCGGTAAAGGTCCTCATCGTCTCATGCCTGCACTGTTGTAGTAGCCTTCTAGTTGTTCCCCAGACTCAAGTCTCTCTCCACTCCACTCCATCCTCTACTCAACTGTTAAATTGATCTGCCTGAACAGCAGGTGTGATTCTGTCATCCTCTTCTCCATTCGATCAACTCCAGTGGTTCCCTGTTGCCTCCGAGATCAAATATAAAATCCTCTGTCTGGCTTTTAATAAGATGACTCCTTCCTACCTTCCTATCTTCTTGCTCCTTCAGCTAGTCTGTGTATTCCGTGGCCCAGTGACACTGGCCGCCTTGCTGTTCCTTGGATAAGATGCTCCGTCTCTAAATCAGTGCCTTTTCACTGGATGTCCCCCCTGCCTGGAACTCTCTCCATCATCACCTCTGCCTTCTGGCTTCCCTCACTTCCTTCAAGTCTCAGCTAAAGTCACACCTTCTGCAGGAAGCCTTTCCCAGGCTTTCTTAACCCTCATGTCTTTTGTCTGAGATTCTCTTCCAATATTCTTTTTATTGACATATTTTTTTTTGCATCGTTGTGAGCAGGGACTGGTTTTCTATATCTTTGTTGTTTGCCTTTCTCTGTATCTCCAGTGGCACTTAGTTCAGTGTCTGACACATAGCAGGCACTTAATAAATTCTCACTGATTTGACTTGACCATCCACTAATTAGAACAGTGTAAAGAAAGAGGAACAGATTGATATTGAAAGCTTTCTGTTCAGTTGAAATCAGATTTCACTCTTGCTCATTGATTTTGCATTGAGTAGCGTGAATAGAGAGACACAGATCCTATGAGGAAAGTTGTCCTGTTGCCTGCCCTATTATTTAATTATTGCATTGCATTTCTGGAAGAAAAAAAAGTTTCTATAAAGAGAAATGCATCTGTTTGGCTAGTTACAAAGATCAAATTAACCGAATCATTAACTACTGCTAATTGTTATTTACAGGTCCTTCCTGTCTCTCAGGGTATATGCGGTGATTTTTTAAAAATATAACGAATCAATCACATTGCTTCCAAGAGCAAAAAGCATTTTTGTACTGTTAATAAATAGTAACTTTAATAATTTAATTTTTAAAAATTTAACATTTTAAATAATTGATTTTATCTCTATCTCATCTTTTTAGATTTCTATTTTGTGTTTATTTTATAATGAATACGATATTTTAATGCAATGGTACTTGTATGAAGTTTATAAATATATTTTATGTTAGGGGTCACATAAGCAAATTTTCTTTACTGATAGGGGTGTATGATAAAAAATGTTTATAAATCACTGTAGTAGGGACTGGTTAAATTGTTAATTTGATTTTGATGAAAGTAGAAGGAAGAATACCTACAAAGATATCAGCAGTGGTGAACTGCTTTGGGTAACCTGCAGGGACCCAGAGACCCTTCTGGGAGTCAATTATCTTCCAGGCTGCAGATTTAGCTCCTGAGTTGATAATTATCAGCAGGGAGCCAGGGAAAATTCTCTGTCTCCCACCCATCCAATTTTAGTGACAAAAGAGGTCAAATTATGCAAGCAAAAACCACAAACCGTGTCTACATGGAGCCACCGGATCAAACATTTTGACCAAATGGACAAGCCGTGCTGCTCAACAACTAATTTGGCTGATTTTCTCCACTCTATTGACCAATCTCCCTCAGATACCTCATCGTGGCATGGAGGTGACCCTTGGTTCTCAGAGGGTATGCCACTGGTGTGCAACGTCTGTCGGGTTCTTCTACCAAACTGGAAAGTTTTTGAGCATGGATCATTGACCATGGTGACTGTGCAGAGCAGCCTAGCAAAGTATAGAATTCATCAAAGGGTTGGCCATAGAGTGGTAATTTTTTTTTTTTTTTTGGCCATAACTCACAGCAACCATCATGGAGGAGTTACAATCTGCCTTGGGGAAGGAACCACCCACATCAACAAAATCATAGTTTTTTTAAGGTACTGACTTTTTGTTTTGCTGAAGTAAACAAGTATTTATTAAGCACTTACTACCTACCAGGCACCATACTAAATTCTGGGAATACAAAGAAAAGCCAAAACTTTCCCTTCCCTCTGAGGGCTCATGATAAAATGGGGGAGACAGCATGTAAACAGCTAAGTACAAACGAGATATAGACAGAATCACTTGGAGGGACTCTCAGATGGATAGCTCTTGGATTATTGAGAGACAAGCAAAGACTACTTGCAGAAGGCAAGATTTTAGCTTAGATTTTAAGGAAGTTGGGAAAGCCAGGAAGTAGAAACAAAAAGGAAGAGAAATCTGGGCATGGGGGGCCAGCTAGTGAAAAGGCTCTGGGTCAAGAGATTGAGTGTCGTCTGTGAGGAACAGCAAAGAGACCAGGATCACGGAGTACACAGAGGGAAGAAAGCTGTATCAAGACTGGAGAGGTGGGAAGGGGCCTGGTAACGCAAAATCTGCTGTTGTCTCCCAGGTAACTGTCAAATAAATGGACAGAAAATAGCCAAAGACACTAGAATAGACAAAAGCAAAAGACAAGAACAAATTTGAGCAACTAAGTAATTTTTAATATTATAAACACACAAGTTAAAAATAAAGGACATATGAAGATGCTATCTGCATCCAGAGAAAGAACTGATAAATAGAAGTATGGGTAGAATAATTTTATATATATGTATACATATACATATATATGTATGTGTGTGTGTATATATATACATATATACACATATATATATATTCGTTTATTTGAGTCTAATAGTAGCCATCTCTAGGGCAAGGGAGGAGGAGATAAAAAAGGGAAAACAAGACATTTACATAATAACTTTGTTGTATATGTGGAGGGAATGGCAAGTTGTACATGATGGATATGCAGTTTTGGATGCAGTCATCTTTTTTACTGTGTTATAGAAATACTTATTTTGTTCAGTGAATTGAAAAATAAAATATTTTTTTTAAAAAAGCAAAAGACAGAATGTTAATGCAATGCTTTATCTTTAGATGAGGGGAATGAGGTTCAGTGAGATGAAATCATTTGCCCTAAGGCACACACAATGAGTTAGTGGCAAAGGGGAGACTGAGGCCCAGGCCCTCTGACTCCTGATCTAGTCAGTGCTTTTTATTTTCTTTTGGACCTCTCAGCTTTTAATATTCATATGATGAAAAAGGTCACCTGGTCATAGATCTAGGGCTGAAAGGGGCCATGGAGGCCATCTAGTCCAATTCACTAGTTTTATGGGTAAAGAAATGGAGGCCCAGGATGAATAAATAATTCACCCAACATTACACAGGCAGTAAGTATCAGAAGCAGGCTTGGAGCCCAGTTCTTCTGAGTCCAGAGCCAGTACACTTTTTATTGTGTCAACCTGACTCTCAATACTCAGCTTTTTTGAAAAAATATAGAACATAAGACATTTTGAATTGGCATGTACAGCCTCCAGACACGTCTTGATAAACACTAGCGACATAGTTATCTGCTTCCTCGGGTGAGCTCAAAGGCAGAAGACTCTCAACTTTCAAAAATTCCATCAGGCCCGTGAGCTCCTGACATATATAAAAGGTTAGGAATTATTGGGAATAATGGAGAATCTTTCCTCAAACCTTTCCTTTAAGAAAAAAAAATTAATGATTTTCAAGTGAGATAGCATTGTATAGTGGCCAGAAGGTCAGATTCTGAGCTAGAAAAACCTGAATTCAAGTCACCTCTGTTCCATAAAGTCTATGTGACTCTGAGCAATTAATCTCTTGGTGTCCCAGAGTACTCTCTAAGGCTAAAAGGTATGGGATAGTTGTCAATATGCATTAATAGAGAGAGTTTCTTACACCATTGAAATCACAGATCTAAACAAAAACTTTTAAAAATAAGATTATTTCTGCTATTTTTTCAAATTAATCAATATAGCACAATATTTGTAATATATCGATATGGGCTTCTAGATGGCACAGAAGATAGAGTTCCAGGCTTGGAGTCAAGAAGACCCAAGTTCAAATCTGACCTCAGTCACTTATTAGCTATATGACTCAGTTTCCTCAACCATAAAATGTGGATCATAATAGTACCTAATTCCCAGGGTTCTTTGTGAAGATCAAATGAAATAATATTTGTAGAGTGCTAAGTACATTGTAGGCACTAAAAAATTCTTATTTCTTTCCTTCTTATGCGACCTTGGGCAATGCAATCTCCCTAACTCTCTATTCCTTCATCTGTAAAATGGGGATAAATACTTGTACTATCTCACGGAACTGCCATGAAAATCAAATGAGATAAGGGAAGTAAAACCACTTTGCAACCACACATTAAAAAAAAAAAAGCTTCATGTAGAAGAAAGACTTGGTTTCATTATAGCTGCTCCCCAAGGCTCCATAGGAGGAAGATCTAGTCCATAATTACTGAATTCAGACTTCAAATCCAAGATTGGGACAACATGCCTTATGAAGCCTGGTAGGGAAGCTCTTCAGAGTCCCTCTGGCAGGGGAGGAGGGAGCAGAGACTCAGCACCAAGCACAGTAACTACATTTCTCCCAGTAGGCAATTCAATAATGTTGACTGGGTCCAGCATGATGGCACACGCCTCTAATGCCCACTACCAGGGAGTCTAGAGCTGGAAGATTTCTTGGGTTTGGGAGTTCTGTGCTTTAGTAGGTTAAGCCGATGAAGCATTCGCAATAAATGCAGCATTACTATGGTGACACCCTCCCACCCCAGGAGTAGGGGTCCACCAAGTTGCTTAAGGAGGACTCGATTGGCATAAGTCAAGAAGTGGAGATGAACACTCCCACGCCAATCACAGTAGAATAGCCTCTGAACCTCAGGACTGTGAGAGAGGAAGAACCAGTCTACAAACAAACAAAAAAAGGTGGTTGAACTTAACCTAATTTCCCCGCCTCTACCTCCTACAAGCCCTCCGAGGGCTTCCCCCAATGGGTTTGCCCCCATCCTACTCTGTGTTCCGAGACTAAGTCAATCAGATGAATATACAAAAAGTCTCATATGTCTTTATAGCATATTTGTTTTTACTTTCATGTAAAAACTTTCATAGGATTTTCCCCCTTGGATTTGAAGTGTTCAAAGCTCACTCCCCATTCTAAAGATGGTTTTGTTTTTGGAAAGCCTGAGAAATATCCCTTCAGCTATATTTGAGATGTGAGAGTAAAAAGGAGGCGAAAAAAACCTTTCAGCTTAAAAAATTTCAGACATTTTTTGCTAAAGCCATAAATCAACAGTGGTTGAATTAAAACAGCTCAAGCTTGGCTTGTGTTTAGACCTCTGTGAGGTCTCTGGCTAAGCTTGAAGTAAAAAAAAAAAATAGAGGTTTTTTTTTTTTAAATGACTTCTGAGCATGTCCAGTTGGAATCCGATTAAATCTGTAGTCGAGTTTAATCAACCTCAGCCCTCCTAGACAATAATCTCCCCTAAATTTGTGTCTAGAGTACATTTTTCTTCTTTGTGTTGGCCTGATTCACCCCCCCCCCCTTCTTAAATACCCACCAAGACTGAAGTGGGAAAATGGAATTTGTTTTGAGAATACAGGGTCAGCCATTTAGAAGGTGTAGCCTGTCCCGGGAAGTTGGGGAATTGATGTGAGAGTTAGTGCCGAAAAGTGGGGATTTGAAGTTACAAAGACCTGGGTTGAGATCCCACCTCAGAGAGTTTGCATATAAGCTGCATGACCCTGGGTGAGTCACTTAACCTTAGCCTTGGTTTTCTCATCTACAAAAAGAGGATAATGCCACCTGTAATACTTAGCTTGCTAAGTAAGTTGTTGTGAGCCTCCAATGAGATACTATGTATAAAGTACTGTGCAAATTTTAATTGTACCTGGTATTTATGTATTTAAGTATTTTAAGTCCTTGATATTAGCTCATTCGAGGATGCTGGTCTTCTGCAGTAAAAGGCTCTTTCTATAGAAGGTGTGGTGATTGCAAACTCCCAAGAATAGGAAAAGAGTGAGTAACTGTCCAGGGTCTTAATGAGTTCAGAGAACCTACCTAAGCCAGCAAAAAGAGAGTCTGTGGCTCTTCGCTTCTCTACCATAGGTGAGACCAATTGGAAACATCTGTGGCACTTTGAAGACGCTTAATGCCAAAACCCAAACAAAAGCAATTTGGGATGATTTATTAAGGTTGAGCCCACATAGAACCTCTGACTCCCAGCTTTCGGACATCCATTTAAATAAAAAATATAACTATAAGGGTGGGGGTCATCCAGACTTCTCAACTGAATCAATTAGAGGTATGAACTAGGTGTGGACAAGGCCAAGACATCTCCATTGAATCAATGAACCAATCAAGGGCATTAGAGTAGTTGGGAAAAGTCTTTGAAAACCATTGGCTCAAATGGAGTGATACTCCTCAGGATGTGTGTTGGTATTGGCAAAGGGGATTCAGTTACACCCTGTGGGTATTCTGTGAAAAAGCAAGCCAGCTCAGAACCCAGGCATGCGGTCATCCGCCTGCACAGAGGAGACCCATTCCAGACAAGCCTCTGAGAGGGAATCACTGGGAGAGGGAGGAAACAGAAGCTCATCTTCTCCATACTATCCCTCTACCCTTGACCTTGAGGATCTTGTGAACCTTGAAAGGTCCAAAAGTTTTGGACTGCTCATGAATGTCCTAGCAGAATCCTCAGAACTGCTGGTCCCAGCATTGGGAACGTAGGAAAAATCAGACACTTCAAGACTCTATGAGGAGCTCAGAAGAAAGTGCACCATTTCTAGGAGGAATTCTGTAAGACAGGAAATTGTTTTTAGAGGCTTTTAGAGGCTGATGCTCTTGTAGGGGGATAAAGGATCATGGATTTGGAGCTGGAAAGAATTTTCTAGTTCTACCACCACCCCCATCTTCATTTAAATGACTTGTCCCAAGTCGCCCAGGTGCAACAAATCCACCATTCCTTCTTCTTCTTGTTGTTTAGCTGTGTCTGCTTCTTCATGACCCTATGGGCCACAGCGTGCCAGGCCCTTCTATACAAGGTGAAACAAATCCACCATTCTTTCTTCTTGTTGGTTAGCTGTGTCTGATTCTTCATGACCCTATGGGCCACAGCATGCCAGGCCCTTCTATACAAGGTGAAACAAATCCACCATGCCTTGTTCTTGTTGTTGTTTAGTTTGTCTGACTCTTCATGGACCATAGCATGCCAGGCCCTTCTATACCTCCACTATCTCCCTAAGTCCAAGCTCACCTTCACCATTCCTTATGCTGTTACTACTGCTGTCTCCTCTCCTCCAACTCTCCTTATGCCCCCAGGGGCAGAGTGGAGACTTCTTTTCCTTCTTAGACTCCTACCATTACAACAGCAAATAGGGATTCTTCTCCTACTTCCATGGAAGAGAGTAGTCAGAAAAGGGAGCCTTGCCACTCCAGTCCTATCCAATAAGGATTTATTCCACCCTTGCTATGTGCTAGTTAGTTAGTGCTGGGGATCCAATAGCCCCTGCTTTCATGGAATTTACATTCTTCTGACTATGCCTAAAAGGGTCTCCCTCCTCATCTTCTCCTCCTGGCTTCCTGAAAGCCCCCACTAAAATCCCATCTACTACAAAAAGCCTTTTCTAGTACTTAATATTACTGCCTTTCCTCTATTATCTGCAATTTATACTGTAAATATCTTGTGTGAACACAGTTATTTGCATGTAGTCTCCGTTAGACAGTGAGCTCTTGAGAGCAGGGGCAGTTCTTTTTCACCTCTTTTTGTAACCCCAGAACTTAGCACAGTGCCTGACACATAGCAAGTGCTAAATAAATGCCTGTTGACCAACTGACAGAAAATTATCAGGGTAAACTTGAACTTCCAGATCTTAAAATAGATTACAAGGCCTCCTGCTTACCTTAGCTTCCTTCAAGTCCAAGCTAAAATCCCATTTCTACGAGAAGCCTTCATTGTTCCCCTTAATGCAATGCTTTCTCTCTGAGATTACTTCCAATTTATCCTGTACATATTTTGTACATAGTTGTTTGCATGCTGTTTCCCCTGTTAGATTGTGAGCTCCTAGAGAACAGGGCCTGTCTTTTGCCTTTCTGCGTTTCCTTCACGCTTAGCACAGCGTCTGGCATGTTCGTTGTTGTTCAGTCATGTTTCAGTCGTGCCCGATTCTTCGTGACCCCTTTTGGGGTTTTCTCGGCAAAGATACTGGAGTGGTTTGCCATTTCCCTCTCCAGCTCATTTTATGTATGAGGAAACTGAGTCAAATGGGGTTAAGTGACTTGTCCAGGGTCACACAGCTAGTAAGTATATAAGTTAAGATTTGAACTCAGGTCTTCCTGACTCTAGGTCCAGTCCTCAGTGCACTACGGCACCACCTAGCTGCCCAATGTCTAGTAGCATATAGTAGGTGCTTAAGAAATGCTTGTTGACTTGACTTTACTCCCACTCTCCTGCTGCAGTTTTGGGTGGTTGTGGGGGCTGATGAACTATAGTAACTAGAAGGGATTTCTACTACAAATGAAAGACCTTCTGAAAGCAAGTGTTCAAATGGAGGGCATCTGGCACATTCAACCCATTTAACAGATGGATTAACAAATATCTCATGTCCATTGCCACCCATTCTGTTTATAATTCTGTCTCCACGCTTCAGTCCCTGCAGCAACCTTGTCCCATTGGCGAGGTTCTCCCAGAGCCTCCATTTTGAGGAAGAGCCTGGACCTTCTTCATCCTTAGGTCTTGGCCATTAGCTCCATATGCTTCCCCACCCCTTATGTGTTGTCTTCTTCCATTAAAACATAAGATTCTTAGGGCTTATTTTTGTATTCTCTCCAACTCTACAACCAGGGCTTTTTTCACTTGGGCTCCTTCAGCCCAGCGTAATCGCAGCAGCCGACATTTATACAGTTTTAGAGAAGAGCCTCGCAAAATTGTGGGAAGGGGACTGGCCCCAGAGCTGAAGGACCTGGCTTCAAACACGACCTCTGTTATTCTCCTTGTGACCTTCAGCAAGTTGGCTCCCACCCCTCCCCCACCCCCACCCTACTTCAGTTTCCTCTTCTGTAAAATAAGGGGATTTGGCTCCATGTTTCCCTTTCAGTTCTAAGTCCATAATCCTCTTGACAACCCTGTGATATCAATGGGATGGAATTGGATTTCATCAGTGCAGCCAGTGTGTGCCAGGACCATGACTTGAACCAAGGTCTTCCTGAAACCTCCAGAGCCAGACTCTGGAGAAGAAAGCGAGGCTGGTGACCTTGCACAGCACTCCCTCACTCAAAGTCAACTGATGGTCATGTCATCATCTCCCTGTTGTTATGGTCCTCTTCAAGAACGAGGGACAAAACACAACAATCCTGATACCAAAGTCAACTGCCTATTTACTATTGTATATATACTATATATGTGTATATATGTATGTATATTTACGCACACATATCTGTATGTGTGTGTATCCCGCTTCCCATGAGCTATGAACTACTAATATATTGATTATCCCCATTTTATGGATGAGGAAACTGAGGGTCAGAAAGTGACTTGCCCCTGGTTATGTAGCTACTGTGGCCAGTATTTGAAACAGCTCTTTCGTGACAGAGAGGCAGCTGGGTGGCACAGTGGATAGAGCATCGAGCCTGGAGTCAGGAAGACCTGAGTTCAAATCCAGCCTGAGATACTTAGCACTGTGTGACCCAGAGCAAGTCACTTAACCCTGTTTGACTCAGTTTCCTCATCAGTAAAATGGGCTGGAGGAGCATATGGCAAACCCCTCCAGTATCTTTGCCAAGAAAACCCCAAATGGGGTCACGAAGAGTCAGATGCAACTAAACAGCAACTCAGTTTTCCTGATTCCAAGTGCAACAAGTCTCTCCTCTATATCTCTGATTTTCACCTTTGTTCCAACCCATCCTTACTTTAGGTCTATGTGTTTGGGGGTGGGTGTCACCACAAGAGTGAAATAAAGTTCTGCTGGCTTGAAATCACAAATCAGTCATTGAAATGTCAGATTCCCTTCAAACCACCTTTATATGGTCGAGTCAAAGTAGGAGCTTAGACATGAGGGCTAGAGAGAACAAGGGATGCTTCTTTGTTGAGCAGACCGCAGTAGGGGAAGATCAAAGGTGCCTTCAGGGTGGGCCACTAATCCTTTAGCTCTGGGCTTTGGGGATGCTTTGCCCAAAAGGGGAGAGGAAATTCAAGCAAATTTAGTCTCTCCAGTCTAGCTCAAGGTAACGTTTAGATAACGACCCAGGGGAAATTGCAGGATTTATAAGAAAAATTGAGTACAAGACTGTGAACAATAGGACCTAGAGGAAAAGAAATGAATTGAGGCCATGAGTGTGTACATATTCATGTACATATGTATTTGTGTATGTAAATATAAACACACACATATCTGTGTGTGTATATATGCATATATGTATGCACGTATATGTGTATGTATGTATTATAATCACATATCGGTATGTGTGTATATATACATATATGTATATATGTATGTATATATAAACACACATATCTGTATGTATGTGTATATATACTATATATGTGTATATGTATTTATATTTACACACACATATCTGTATGTGTGCGTGTATGTATGTGTGTGTATATTCACTCAGTTCAACCATTTTGACTAAAGTGACTGGTCAATTCAATCAAACAATTGGCTTGACTGATTCTTTTGGATTAAACTGACTGTTTTTTTTCTCTAACTTTGATACATCAGCACCATCCCAGTGGGTACAGAGGGGACCGAGTAGTAGCATCTCATTCCTGGGGCATATAGATGCGGGGTAAGGAGCCAGGTCTAGATGCCTTATACACAATAGGGAATAAGGTGGTGAGCAGGCCAGGAGACTGGTAACGTAACTCACGAGGCACATTTCTATAATGCTTTGCAAAGCACAGCCCCTTCTGGGTCCCCCAATCTCTCCCTGTACCCCCACGCTCTCCCCGAATCTGCCGCTAGAAGAAGCCAGAAGAAGAGAGCTCCACTGGGGAGATAGAAAAGGGCAAGGGGTGAGGTTCTGGTAGGTCTGCGTGAGTGGATCTATATTGGAATCTGACCTCCTCAGCCTTCACTCTGTAATGGGCTGAGAGGAATGTGTAAAAAGCTAGTACAACCTGCCTGCCTAATTTTGCTCTCACTTTTAGACCACACCCACGTTTCTCTCACCAAACACTGCCATGGATCCCAAGCTCTGCACTTACATTCTCTCAAACTGATTCTTTACTCCCTAACCTCACGTGAACTCAGTTCCAGAACACATGACACTCCCCCCCTCCTTTAATCTTACTCAAATGCAAACCCCTGTGACCTATGGCCCAGCGCCCAGCTCTGGGCTTACTCAGATCAGGTTCGGTCTTGGAGTCAGCCCCCAAATATCATCTCTTTGGTTCTTTTTGTCCCCATCCAGAATTGCCTCTAGGAAATCTCAGAATGTAGTTCAAATATAGTTCACGTCTAGGTCTCCACAGATGTGAGTAAAAGAGACCCAGCTGCTATACAAGCACTCAACTAGGTTACAATTAATGCAAGTTCAAATAATGTGAAACTTGATTCAATGCCAATTATAAAATGATACTAGGTTGCATTTAATTTGAGCCAAAATTTAATTAATGCAATGTGTGATCTAGTTGAGGATTTTAACACAACCCTATATTATCAGTCTGCACCTACCTATTGTCATGAATGAATGTGATGTGTAGCTGCATGCCAATTTACCAATGGTTGTGTTAGTTTTTTAAAAAGAGCCCTTACGTATGTATGTGTATAAATGTATGTGCTTATGTATATATCAATATCTATATATAAATATATCCGAGCTTAATCACAGCCTGGGAAGGTAAGGAGGGGGCAGAAGGGAGAAAAAAGAACAAAGTAAAAAGTGCACAGCAGAGAACAAAAGAAAACCTACAAAGAAGCAAAAATAGTCAGCTTTCAACATAAGGTACAGTATTTAATATATAAGCTTTCTTGAAATGGAAAGTTATTGCTATGTATTCTGAATCCTTTCCTATATTCTGCTGTGCACAATTTTTTTCCTTTTCTTATTTTATATTTAAGTTTAACATTTAAGTTTACAGTGTTTCTTTTTTCATTATGTATTTAAGTTTTAGTATTTGTCTAAAATAAAAAAAGATATTTTTTTAAAAAAGAACCCTTAAAAACGGACAAAAAGAAGAAGACTTCAGATGAAAACACTACCAGTGCAAAAATGAAGAGGTTTGTTATTAAATTAGAACAAAAATTTGATGTAGCTGAATGGCATGAACGTGATCCTATTCACTTTGAAACAGGAAAAGATGTCGGAATGCCTGAATCTAGGGGACAGGATGTTATAGAACACGCAGGTGAAATAAAAGAAAAAGACAAAGCTTTCTGTGATTTATAAAGAATTACAATGATAGAAATGGAGCATCTTTTAGCTGTATGAATTGAAGATTGAATTTTTAAAAATGCATTCCTCTCAGCAGAACAGCCACTGAGGCAAAAACTTCAAATTTATTTAAGGCAATGAAAGAAAATAGAAATGAAGTAGAGAATGAAGAAGTTTTACTCAAATGTTGATTGGTTTGATTGCTTTAAAAATCAAGCTCAGTTGCATAATATTAAAATTACTAGAAAGGCAACCAGTGTAGATGAGAATGCAACAACTGAACAGCCTGATATTTTGAAGAAAATAATCAAAGAATGTAGATACACTGATCAAATTTTTAATGTGGGTAAAATAAGTAAACAGTTAAAACTTATTTTAAAAAGTTTTCATTGAACAATTGCTATATTTTACACATAATTATAACTTCGAATATAAGAATTCAAATAATGTGACCCCTTGATGAGGTTCGTTTTCACACTAATCAGAACCTAGCTGTAATGCACATTGGGTAGAGGACAGTTTTTATCTCACTGAAAAAGTAGAAAATAAATAAAGACCTCAGAGTAATAAGTAAAAAATCCAATCTATCTTTCCCGCTCTCAAGTCCCTAAGATTCATAGCACCACACTGTGGTGGGAGTGATCTCCCTGCAAGGGGAACAAATTTGGGAATGCTGAGAGGCAACTTTCCAATAGTCTAATAAATCCTATTTTCACTCCAGGTTTTTGTATAGTATAAACTTCTAAATTAATTGACTCTATCCCAAGAATTTAGATTTTCCCCTAAGAAGAAATATTAACTTTGCTTGGGATTGCTAGAATGGGAACTCCCTTTCCCTTGAGTCTTCCTTGGTCTAATAGTTCAAGAACACAGCAGCAATAACAACAGAAAGCCCTGGTCTTTAATGGGTTTAGTCTCTTGTTCCTCTACCTGTAAGGCCTTATCCAGAAGGTTAGGCTGCAGCCCAGTCTCTCCCCCATCTCTTTCTTGAAGACTGAATTTCAGGATCCTCTTCTCTCCAAGAGACTGGCAATGCCTAGGAACGTCTCCTTCTCTCTTTAGGGTCTTTGTCCCCAAATTCTCTAGGAGCTCAAAATTGAAAGAGAGAGAGAGAGAGAAAGAGACAGAGAGAGAGAGAGAGAGAGAGAGAGAGAGAGAGAGAGTGTATAATGGTAATTAAGGCGGGACTTTTTTTTTTTTATTGTTTTCTCTTTTAAAATGTTACAGTAATCAAGTCCCTTTGATTAAGCCTTGCTAGGTACTAAACCCCAGGCCCACACCCTTTTGCTGATTAGGTATGAAGCCCTCAGACCCTAAGAAAGGTATATAAACTCAGAGGTTAGCATTTTGTTTGGGGCTCTCACTCACTGGAAGAGAATCTAGGCAAGAATCTGGGTAGCCGTTGTTAAAAGCCCCCGGCTTCAGAAAAAAACCCAGATGTTGGTGCTTTTCTGATAACTATGTATATTGTGATTGGTTAGACAGAAATGTTGATCTATTTATATTGTCTCTGTTTGTAATTTATGTTTGTATTTGCTCTGAAGTTCACAGTGCTGGCTCCCTCCCCACCCCCAAATTAAGTGAATGATATATGTATGTTTGACTAAAGTGAGATTGTAAACCCCTTAAAGTTGCCTTCCTTAGAAAAGCAGATCAAAGAACCTGTTCTGGCAGCCTTCTGTGTGCTGGTGTTATTGGCCTTACATAGCCAGAAAGAGAGAGAGAGAGAGAGAGAGAGAGAGAGAGAGAGAGAGAGAGAGAGAGCACAGTTAGACTCTCTCCTTTCTGGTCATGTGGATGAGAACCATTTCCAGCCTCAGTTTCCTCAATTGTAAAGTAGGGATAATAATAGCAGAGTTGTTTGAGGATCAAATGAGATAACATTTACAAAAGCACTTGGTACAATGCCTGACACATTGTAGATGCTAGATTAATGCTTATTCCCCTCCTTTCCCTCCCTCTTGTGTCTCTCGAAGTCACTTGTTTGAGTCTTGATACCATGGTACAGGAGGAAGTTCTTCCAAGGTCAAAAGCCCACAAAAAATTGGGAAACCTAGTCATATTTGGCCAACATTCCTGCCCCTTCAAGTCTGTATGGTAATGTCTCTAGAAAAGGAAGACACCAGGGAGGTTTAATTTCCAGAGCTTGGGTCCCATGATCATAGCCTTAAGAAATCCAGGGCACCTCCACCTTCATGACTTGACAAGGCATCAGAATAAAATTTTTCATGAAGGCACAAAAATGCAAAGGAATCTTTTATTTTGTTTTCCTTTTTATTTTTTACTCTTGTTGGGTGGGGAAAAGAGTGGCAGGGAGGTAAAGGTCAGAATTCAGCTGGCTCTCTATTTGCCTTGGGGGCAGGGGGTAGAGAAGGAATTGAGAAAAATTTATAAACAAACCAAGTATTGTTAGGAAAAGGTTAATGACCATGGGAAAATGTGACCTATGTGAAACAGGCAAATTGGGAGTGGCCTCCAGGACAGTGCCTCTCAATGGTTGACGTGGGGATCCTTCAGGTGGTGTGGAGATCTTTTTGCTTTTTAAAGCTTTGTGCCAGTCCAGGGGAACTCATTAGCATAGAGACCATGGAGGTCCATTAGAATTATACAATAGGTCACCAGTGTTTGAAGACATTAGGATTTGAGTGTGAGTCTTGCCTTACTAATGTACCCCTGGGGGGGTTGTTCACACAACACAGGCGTGATCTTTTAAGCCTAGACTCCTCACCCACTGTAATCATGCCCCATTCTTCTGGGACTCACCCCTTTGCATTGTCCAGGAAAATGTTTGCAACCAGTTATTATGTCCTCAAGCAAGGGACTTGGACCCCAGATCTCAAGGGTCTCTTAGGAATCTTTTCATTAGTATAAGATAAGGTAGCATTATGCTGCTATACATTTCAGATTTCAGAAATGCTTGGACCCCCAGGATTAGTTGCACTAGACTTAACACGTTTCTTCCTGTAAGTACGTTTCATTCCATAAAAGTCATTAGCAAATGAGAGGTCTTTCAACACAAGTTCCTTGCTCAGCCTTCAGTTTTGTTGCTAACAGTGTGTAGTTACAGAATCAGCCTACTCCGTACTTATAAAGTAATAGTTTATATTTGATTTTTTGAATGAATTAAAGGTATACATGTGTAACATTTATAGTCTAAACAATATTCTGACCTCGAGGCTCTTTTTTTTTAGTGATAATAATTTAGTGTTTTATTTTTCCCCAATACATGTAAAAACAATTTTCAACATTTGTTTTTAAAATTGAATTCCAAATTCCCTCCCTCCTTTGCCACCCCACTCATTGAGAAGGCAAGCAATTTGACATAGATTATACATCTGTAGTCACAACATAGAGATTCTTAACCTTTTCTTGTGTGTGAGACCCCTTTTTGATCCTATGAAGGCTATGGGCCCCTTCTCAGAATAATGTTTTAAAATGTGTAAAGTAAAATATATAACACTACAAAGAAAACCAATTATATTGAAAGACATTTATCAAAATATTTAAAATAAGTTCACCGACTCTAGATTAAGGACTTCTATTTTTCTCCCTCGGTCTGTCAGAGTGCAGCCCCCCTGGCCCTCGGTGATTCAGGTCTACTCAACTCTGCCTTGGCATCCACCAAGCCCATCCTACTCAGCTCAGCCTAGACATTCTCATGTGCCCAGGAATGTACCTAGGAATGTGTCATCTCTGATTTATAACTTTGTTGCCATTGTACTAACTGCCCTTTATAATGTTTTCCCCCAATATCATGTTTTCAAGGGACCCATTAAGGTCATTGACTGGAGCATGCCTACGATTCAACTATTAAATAAGTACCTAATAGTTAATGCTTCTAGTGTAGTGATGTGGGGACTAGAACTATTTTATTTTTAAAATGTTATTTTTCATGTCAAAACATGGAAGTCTAGATTAGTTTAAAAGGTTTTGTTTTTTTTCCAGAGAGGGTCAGCAATCCTCAGAGGATCATAGGATTTAAGGACAGAAGGGGCCTTATTTACCATTAGATACACTGCCCCTGGCCTTATTTTAAAGAAGAAGAAACTGAAGCCCAGAAAAATTAAATGACTTATTTACCTAAGGTTATGTAGGTAGTAGGCAAGTTGGGATTCCAACCCAAGTCCTCTGGCTCCAAATAACAATAAAAGTTGAAATTAAATGATAGTTTATATAGATGATCTCACAACGAACCTGTGAGTTAGGCACTTCAGGCATTATTGGCTCCATCTTGTAGATCAGGAAACTAAGAGGTTAAGTGATTAACCTATCTGGTCATACAGAGGCAAGATTTGAGCACTGCTCTTCCTCAATACGTAGCTAGCATTCTACTCTGGACCACACTGACTTTTCCTTCCTGCTGTATTTTGCCATCTATATATTTGCCATCTCTCCAACTGAGAGACATGGTGATACCCATAGTACTGGGAAGTTCTCATCCCAATGTTCTCCCATTAAATAGAAGTGTGACCTTTGACAAGTCATTTCTACCTCTAGGTCTCAGTTTCTTAATCTGAAAGATAGGGATAAGAATATCTTTATTGCCTTTCTTACAGGGTTCTTGGGAGGCATAAGGGGGATAATCTATGACAATGTCAACTCCTAATTTAATGTCAGGTTTCATTATTATTTGGAATCAAAGGATGTCGGTTTGAGTTCCAAGCTGACTATTTTGACCTCTGCTTGGATGGATGATCTCCAAAGTATCAAAAGCTCTGATTCTTTGGCATACCTTCATTAACTCTAATTAGGGCTGGTTTTTTTTTTCTTTCAGTGGCAAAGCAGGAGTCAAAAGTTGGGTCTTTGGGGCCATTTGTCTTGCCCCCATGAGTATTCCTGACATAGACTAGGCAACCATCCTCGAAAAGGGTGGGGACTGGGCTAAAGGAAGAGATTTCCTTGAATTGTCATTATGGAGCCAAAATAAATAAGCAGGGTTACAAGAACACTGTTAAATGGTGTATGGTGGAAACATTACATTTTAAAAAGAGAACACTGATGTAACTGAATGGCAGAAGCACTCGCTGACCAAATGCAAGAAACGAAAGGTCAAAGGCTAGCGGCACTCAAATCTCTAGAATTTACCCCCAAATCATATCGATTAACTACATGGTTGGTTGGGGGACAGAGCTAACAGCAGATTTCTTTTAAATCTAGCAATATATCTAATGCATTATAATTTTTATTGAGCTAAATGTGGTTAACCCACCTAGAACCAGAGGAGGTGAAAGCTAGAAAGCAGCTTAGAGCTTACCTACACCAACTGTCTCATTTTACAGACAGGGAAACTGAGGCTAGCGAGGTGACATGACCTACCCAAGATCAGTCAATGAATTAGTGGCAGGGCAGGGCAGTGTACAAATATTTACCCATGATTTCTTAGCAGCAGATCGGGTTGAGCAGTCAAGTGAAAAGACACATGGACAACTTGCAGATCAGAAAGGAAAACTCTGGAAGATCATCTTAGCAGAAAGTCATAGCAAGAGACAGAAGTGATAAATCAGGTCGGCTGAAGGTCTGAGTTAGAAGGATGCTGCCGCTAGAGCCGTCATTCATTGGCAAGCAGGAGCAGCCATTTGTTACAGCTGACAGAGTCACGGTTGCCCTGCCAGCTCACTCAAGCTCAGAGACAATCCTGGCCCCTTTTGAACATCGGCCTAGCATCTTTATCCAAGTGAAGTGGGAAGCAGCACAGGGTCTGTTCCATCAGGCATAGCTATGAAATAGTGCAGCTTGAAATATCTTGGAGAAGGAAAAGAAAATGGGGAGAGAGATAACCAGTCTTGGCCATTATAATTTTTAATGCTCGAGAGTTCTCAGGCTGCCAGATATTAAAGCTAACATGTTTGTTTAGCCAGTAAAAATGGTTCTATTTGTTAGTAATGGCCATGGTCTCTAAAACTATTCCTGAAATAGGATTTTAGAAAGGCCAGTATTTCCTAGGAAGTATAATTGTTAATGGGACAAAATAATTCCATTTTGAGGTAATTGCTGTGCCACTAGCCAGGGAGTACAGTGGCATTACCAATCCGATATTCCCAAATACTAAGATGAGGACCTAGCCTACTTCTTGATGGTGGCTCTAGCTTAGCAAAGATGTTACTAAGATCATTGTTGATAGAGATTTATCTTGCCCTACAAGAAAG
>CM053624.1:61625297-61645823 GCA_028646595.1 Phalanger gymnotis
TATTACTGTGTACAATGTTTTCCCGGTTCTGTTCATTTCACTCAGCATCAGTTCATATAAGTCTTTCCAGGTTTTTCTGAAATCTGCCTGCTCATCATTTCTTACAGAACAATAGTATTCTATTACATTCATATACCACAACTTGTTCAGCTATTCCGCGATTGATGGGTATTCCATCAATTTTCAATTCTTGGCCACCACAAAAAGAGCTACTATAAATATTTTTGTACATGTGGATCTCTTTCCTTTTTGTATGCTCTCTTTGGGATACAGACCTAGTAGTGGTATTACTAGATCAAGGAGTATGCACAATTTTATAGCCCTTTGGACATAGTTTCAAATTGCTCTCCAGAATGGTTGGATCAGTTCACAACTCCACCAACAATGCATTAGTGTTCCAATTTTTCCCACATTTTCTCCAGTATTTATCATTTTCCTGTTTTGTTGTGTTAGTCAATCTGATAGGTGTGATATGGTACCTCAGAGTTGTTTTAATTTCCATTTCTCTCATCAATAGTGATTTAGAATATTTTTCATATGACTACAGATAGCTTTAATTTCTTCATCTGAAAACTGCCTATTCATATCCTTTGACCATTTATCAATTGGGGAATGACTTGTATACTTAAAAAGAATTTTCTAATCCCAACTCGGAAAGCTGTCTGGAGCCAGGAACTTCATTGGGAACAGAGACTTGTACTATCTCATATAGTTCATATTTTTCCATGTTTTCTAACCTCTCGTAACAATGTTTGGCACAAGCAGAAAGGCAGTAAAAAAAAAGATATACTTAATATTAGGTTCATGGGAATCTGCTATTTAGTTCTAATAGGCTTCCATGGTCTGTACTAATAAGATTCCTGGACAGGCATAAAACATCAAGAGGAAAGAAGACCTCCTGTATACCACCCAGAGAATCCTCAACTCTACCTTGAGAAGTACTTATCTGTTTGGATGACTCTTCCATTTTTTACTATCTCACATAGTTCACATTTTCCCAAAATCAATATTTTTTCACTTGGCACAAGAGAACAGACTTAATCTGAGCCTGAGCTAACAGATTAACTTTTGCTTGTTGCCTAGCCAACAATAGCCCTAGACTATACAATTAAAAAAAAAAGACTCTAGCCAGCCCTTATCAAAGAAAGGCTTCCCAGCCACTGCATCCCAGCAGATGGAGGCAGAGAGTAGCTCATCAATTATGATACCCATGGAGAACCTTTTCTCCTTGCTCAATTTGCTATATTTGATTAAATATATTTTGCTTGTAAATAGTTGAGTGGTAAAAATAAAATACCGTAGAGGGAATTCTATAACCATAGGAAAACCTATGGTTTTAAGTGGGTTCTGAAATAGCTTTCTGGGGACCCATGTGTGAAAGGGATCTCAAGTGCTGCCATTGATAGCCTTCACTCAATAACCTAATGCTAACTGATAGCTCAGTCTGCCAGTGACCAGGAATATAGGAAGCCTGGAGGGAGCTGCAAGGATCCTTTCTCCCCTCTGCTAATTCAACACAAAAAGGAAGTCTCTATTACAGTTTGAGGACACAAAGGATGTTCTACTTTGTCCTGTACACAATGGGTGAACTACTACTCTGGAAATACCAAAGCAACAGCAGACACACCAGAATCCTAAGCCTGCTGCTTATTGTCTCTCTTTTACTACCTCAAAAGTGATAGTGGTTAAAGATGGTCTACTTGGGGCCTGGGTATGTCCAAATGGAGCAGTGCTTCTATAGACCCCAGTCTGTCTAAAGTCTTAGTTCTAAAATTATCCTTGAGAAAGAAAAGTCTTACAATTCCTATACTGTACCATGATAATAATAAAGGGGGCTGGGAGTAGAAATATGTGTGTATTTACATACACATGGGGAAAAACCCTCAGAAATATAGACATATGTTTCTGCCCAAGCTAACCAAGTATTGGAGACCTTAGGGCCCTACCTGAGTCTTCTTTTGGGTAGGGGCATCATTCTCATTAAAACAGTACTATTGAGTCCTTCACTTTAAAGCTGAATCAGCCTGCAACCAACTCTTTGCAGCCTCTAAAATATTCTGTAAGTGACCCCTTGTCAAGAGCTGCAGGTCCATGGTGGTACAGGAGCTCCCTGGTGATTCCCCAGATTTCTGTTGGGCCACAGTGTGGTTATCCTACAAGAATTCTTTGCCTTCCTTACTTCCATTGCCACCACTCCAAGTCTTCATATGAGACTTTTATTTTAGGCAAAGAGCCTTGAGACTGTATTCTTGTCTCTTGGTTCTCTCTTATCTCCTGATTCAGAAGTGGATCATCCCCATGAGCAGACTCAGGCCAGCTACTTAGAATGCTAGAAACCTTTTCACCCCTGCCTGGGGTGGAGTGGGATGTCCAAACTGCTCATAGATAGGCAAATTATAGAGAGCAGCATAATAGCAGGGTCCAGCATTAACTGGCTTAAGAGAAAATTTCACTCAAGGATTTACTTGCTTCTGTTCTTTATCAATAAGCTTGCCTTTCTTATCCCAGGTCTTTCTCTGGATACCCTGAGGAATCTGGCTACGTGGGAGTTCCTAAGCCGTCAGACATTTAAGCTAACATCTTTTTGTCTTGTATCTACATAACCCTGGTCCACTCTTAATCTATTTGCATGTGCCCTTTTGTCCCAAAGATATCTTCTAGGTGGTTCTTCAAGTATGAACCTAGGGCTCAGATCAGGCTCCTCGCTAACTTCCTGGTTATTTTTTTCTGGTCGCCCCCCGCCCCTTCTTTTATTTTCCAACTGCTCTCTTAACCATCTTAACCTTCTGTAGCCAAAAGTAGGCACTCGATAAATGCTTTTTAACTGACTGAACAGAATCTCGATCTTATTTACTCTCCTACAAACAGTTAAGACAAATATCAACAGCTCCCTGTTCCTCCTATCTCCCTCCTTGAGAGATGCTGAGCTCTGTCTATACATAGCAAGTCAACCATAAACACAGCTGTAAATTCTGGTCAGCTCGACTCATCAGGCTACAAAAGCCAAGACTTCAGCATTTCTTGGGTCTGCCACATGGATCCATTGGGAAAATAGAACACACTTCACTGGCCCAGGGATGATCCATAGCATCAACCTTATTCTCCTGTCACTTCTTGAAGTGGTCTCTCTTCCTTTCTCGATTTGTTGGCTTGGTAAGAGATTTAAATGATAAAGTCCTCAGTGGAAAGGGCACTGAATGTGGAGACAGAGGACCTGGATTTGAATCCTTGCTCTGCCATGTAGGACCACAGGGAAGAATTTCGTTATATGTAAAATTGAGGGGTAGAGAAGAGAATAACTTCTGAGGTACTTTCTAGCTCTAAATCTCTGATCTTATGATCCCTAAGGATCCAGCTCTTAATAAATGATAATTCATAAACAAAGGAAAAAATGTAGCTTCTTCCCCAAACATGAATTCCCCAAACCTTCAATTTTGATCTTTATATGTCACGGCTTTTAATCAGTAAGAACCCAGTTTATGAATGCCGAATAATGGAATCCTTTGATATTAGATAAAATTCCAGAACCTGATCCTAAAGACTTTACCCAGTACAAGATGAAGATCACATAAGAAAAGGCATTTGTGTGAGGTGGCGTATTTTTTAACTATAGTTAAACTACTTGGCTAACAGAAATCCAACCAAATATTTGGGGTTCTTGGTCTCCAGAGTGGCTTTTCTTCTATTTTTTAAGCCTTGCTTTATTTATTTAGTGGATAACAAATAGCTAGAAATACAAAAATGCAAGTCTCTTCTTTCTTCCTTCTGAACCCCAGCTTCCATCTGTAGAGGTAGGACATGCCTGGATGAAGATGATATTTCTCTGATAACACAGATTCTAACTTTCACAAAGATATGAAGTCATGACCCTTTTGTTTTGATATCCTGCCAGTTCCAGCCAGGCAGAAAAGCCACCCCTAACTCCAGGAGGTATACAAGACTTCACAATTTATTAAGAAGATTAGCCAGGGCTTAGTTCCTTCTCTAATGGCTAGTCCCTTGAATGTGTGCTCATTGGAGAGCCCCAGAGGTCAGGTGGAGGAAGGAACGATTGAGTCCAATTTCGTTTGGCCTCTTCTTTTGATATGTTAATGTATTTTTTAAAAAAATTAAAGGAAGCTTTCCATACACGTGTTTTGCACTGGGTTATATACAAACTGTGACAAGCCCACCTTAAATATTGTATGTTTTTCCACTTTGAGCTATTTTTGCAGAGATGCCTGCTGAGCAATGACAAAGTTCATGGTTCAGCTGAACTTTTGAACTCGGGTGAGTATTTGACACAGCAAAACAATCCAAATGAACTTAGCCCAGAGTTTTCATAGTTTAACCGGCTCCCAGGCCTTTGTCTAGGGCAATGGGGTAGGAAGGTTTCTTTATTGATGTTGTAAAAACTACCAGTTTAATAACAGGCCAAGGGAGTGGGAAGGCGATCAGTGGACAGGAGCACCTTCCTTTGGGTTGGCAAAACCAACACTGCTTTGCTAGTTCGATGAACTTTACCTGACCCCTGCAAGATGACTGTCCCCGGGACTCCACCTCCACATTTGTGAGTGGCCTCAAGTCTCCCCATTCTGCTTCAAAATGCTTTCTCCTGACCTGGGGCCTCCCAGGAAAGGATTTCTCTAGTATCACACATGTGAACTTAGTGTTCCTTATCCCTATACGGAATCTGCTCCCTATCCCTATAGGATATTGGTATATTTTCTTGGAGGGGTAAGGAGGAGAGAGTAGTAAGAATGTTTATAGAGTATGTTGGGTCCTGAATTTTGCTGTGTGTGAGGAGTTTGGGGATGCTTGTTTACAAAACTGAAATGCCTGCTCAAATCCCTGAAACCATGCTCTAAGTACAACTGAGAATTATCAGTAGCTTATGTCTGTCCCTTTTCTCATTGGCCGTTTGTTTAAGAGTTGACTGTGTGAGCAAAGGCCCAGCATTGGAGTATTCTAGTCACCTGTCAAGAGAAAATGTAGCTCTTTCCAAAAGATGAGGACCATTGCCCGTTGTTACAGTAGAAAGGCCTAGTGCAGGGGTAGGGAGCCTGTGGCCTTGAGGCCACATGTGGCCTTTTAGGTCCTTTGATATAGCGTTTTGACTGAGTCCAAGTTTTACAGAGGATTTGTTCTGCGAGGTTTGGATTAAGTCAAAGGGCCACACTTGAGGACCTAGAGGGCCACATGTGGCCTTGAGGTCACAGATTCCCCACCCCACTCATACATACTCTGCTAGCCTGTGTGAAGAGAGGAAATCCCAAGAATTAAGGTTTATGAATATTTATGAAGCATCCACCATGTGCAAGCACCATGCTAGTCTCTAGAAGAGAATCAAAGAGTCCCTGCTCTTAAACAGCTTACTATCAAGTCTCCCAAAATAATAAAAATTTCTGAGTTAGAAGGGACCTCAAAGGAGATAAGAACCAACCAAGATTTCCCTCTATGTCATCTCCCCAAATTGTGGTGGGGTAAAGAATATGGAAGGACTCCCATGAGGGGGAGTCCACCATCTTGTAAGCAGCCCACTTCTACCCTGGATAACTCCAATTGCTAGGATGTTCCTTTCCACATTGAGCCCAAAACTGCGTCTTTGTATCCTGTGAACATTGTGCCCATCTGTCTCCTTTGGGGCCAAGCACAAAACAATCCAATCCATAAGAAATCTAGAAGAGAGACAATATTTGGCAATACATCTTTAGTCTCTAAAGAGAAAGGGGGAACCAGAAAATGTTAGATTTAAACCTGAAAGGAGCATTCAAAGTCATGTTGTCTGACATTCTCATTTTAGAGAAGTTATTTCCCCCAAGGTGCTACTGATGATAGGAAGCAAAGATGGGATCTGAATTCAGGGCTTCTGATTCCATAGCTAATACTCTTTGCCTGGAGTCTGGGGACACCCCAACCATAACAGAAGCATTCCAGGCTGGGTGGGAATGGGGTACGGTACAACTCCTCTAAAATAATGAATTCTTCATCACTTTACTGTGAAAACAAACAAGTATTTATTTCCTTCTATGTTTCTATCCCTTCCCTGAAGTATGAAATTCAAATAATCTTCACTGCACGAGAAAGCTACAAGGGCTGGCAAAAGAATTAGGAGCATGAGGTCCAGGGTCGACTTTTGCCAGGAATGTTAGTGCTGCATCAATGGGTTCCTGGATGATAATGTTAAGCCAACTAATGTGGTTGGGGGTTGTTTAGGTCTGGATTCAGCTGGACTGTGAAGATGAGTTTCTTTGGTGGCAGACCTAAAGGACACAGGTGTTTTCTCCTTCAGCTCAAAATGCTGGCAAGCATCCTATTAAGAGCTTGAGAGTTCCAAAGGTATTTCATATTTGATCTCACATTTTCTGTCTTTTCTTTTGCAGCTGCAGAAATTATCTCACTGCCTACTAAATTCAGGCTATGGGGGAGAGTAGCTGATGGACTTGACCATCTTCCTCTTCCTCTTCAGGGCTGTGGCAAAACACTGGGGCAGGGGTAGACTTGCTAAATACCTCCCATAGTTTCCAGGGAAGGAAAGTAAATTGTGAGTGAGTTTGGAGTCCCAAATTCTTAAATCTATATTTTCAAATATTGTGGAGAAAACGTGACTTTCCTTTCTCTTCTCTGGGCTAAGTGTCCCTAGTTTCTTAACTTTATTATCTCTCAAATAACATGACTTTCAGACCCTTCACTGTTCTGGCAGTCTTCCTGTCAAAGTCAATCAAGAAACATTTATTAAGCAACTGCTATGTGTCAGTCACTGTACTAAATTCTAGGGATATAAAAAAATGCCAAAGATCCCTTGATTGATCTCAAGGTACTCACAGTCTAACAGGGAAGACGATATGTAAACAGGATATACACGCTATAAACTGGAGGTAATCATCAGAGAGAAGGCACTAATATTAAGAGAGATTCAAGAAGATTTCCTATAGAAGGTAGGATTTTATCTGGGACTTGAAGGAAGCCAAAGAAGCTAAAAGGTAGAGATGAGGAAAGAGAGTATTTCTGGCATGGGGGACCACCAGAGATAAAAACCTGGAGCGTGGAGTTGGAACATCTCGTACAAAGAACAGCAAGGAAGCCAATGTTGCTGGATCACAGAATACATGAAGGTAGATAAGGTGTAAGAAGATGGGAAAGGAATATATGTGGGGATCAGGACGTACTCCAATTTGTCAGTATCCTTCCCAAATTGTGACATACAGAAATCAACATGCCAAAACAAACATCTTACCTGACCAATACAGAGAGAACAGTGGGACCAACATCTCCCATGTTAGTACTTTTTACCAATACAACCTAAAACTGCATCTAATATTTTTTGGTCCATTACCAAACTGGCTTGGACCAGGCTTGCAATTAACTAAAACCCTCAAATATTTTTCTTTTTTTGTTTTGTTTTTTAAATTTTATTTTAAACTCAAGGGCCAGAATGCAAATATATAATAGAGAAAAGAAACAAAAACATATCGTAAACTTAAATATTGAAATTTAAATATAAAGCAAGAAAGAAAAAAGCATGTCGTGTGCATAACAGAACATAAGAGAGGATTTATGTAACAATAGATTTTCATTTCAAGAAAGCCTGTATAATAAATAATACATGTTGTGTTGAGAATTGTCCATCTTTTCTTTGCTTCCTTGTGAGTTTTTGTTTGTTCTCTGTGGTGCACTTTTTAACTTTGTTCTTTTTTTCCCTTTCCCCAACCTCCCCCGCCCCGGAAGGCTACAATATAGTTTAGATACATTTCTCTATAGATACAGACATATGCATACACACATACATATATACATACATATATAGACATATACTTTCCCAAACATACTCTACTCCTGATCTTTGTTTTTATGTTCGTGCATATCTCTTGTTTCCTATCCCTCCTGCCTCCTCTATTTTACTCGTACCCACTACATTGCCCTCCTATTACTTGCCCACCTCACTGCAAGGATACCTCCCCTATCCTCCCATTCCCATAAATCTAAACACCTTTCTATACCCCACTTTTACCTATTCCCTCATTCTCCCTTCTAAAAATCCCTCCCTTATCCTCTCCCCTTCCTATACCCATATCATTTTATTTCCTCTGAATTTAGAAGACCTTTATACTTTTCTAAATATGTATGTATTGTTTCCTCTTAAATGCATTCCTGATGAAAGCAGCTTACCAGAACTACCACCTCAAATGTTTTTCACAAAAACTACCACCTAGTCAGGTAGCCTCCAACCTGTCTTTGTATAAATGATTTTTTTGGCCTGACTGCCAAATTTTACATTTAATCCATTTAAAATTCATTTTGTGGATTTTGTCCCAGAATTCCACCATGTTGGGCTCAGGAACCATTTCCCAGCTACTAATGCTGCTCCTAAACTCATGTCCTTTCAGGAAGTATAGAGGATACTGTACGACTGCCCTGGAGCTCTAAGTATATTTTATATTTGGTAATAAATAAGACCAGGGTAGTTCCAAGCCCTCCAGGTCAGTCTTTCCCAATCACTACCATTCCAGGGCAAATGTTTACTGTTCCAGAAAATGTTTACTACCCAAGGTCCTTACTTCTTAAAACCTATAAACTTAAAAAAAATTTTTTTTAAACCCAACCTGGAATCCTCCCACCCTGGCTCCTACCTCCTTCTCTGCTTTCTCCTGCCCTCAAGGCCTTGACACTCCAAAAGACCCGAGTGAGTCCTTTAGTTTGGGTTGAGAAACTCGGCTTTTTCCATTTACACAAAACCCTCCCATCACCCTAATGCCCTCTTACCCCAACCCCAGCCCCCAGCTGACTTTGCCTTCACCTTTCTGAGCCTCGCCTCTTTATTTGTAAAGTGAGTATATTGGACTGCGTGATCTCTGAGGTCCTTTAAGCCAGCTGTGATATTCTATGGTCTTGTGACAGGATCATGGGATAATAGAGTTAGATCTGGAAAAGGCCTCTGGGGTCATTGAACCCAACTTCATCATTTCACAGATGAGGAAACTAAAGCCCAGGAAGAGTAAATGTGACAGTAAGGACTACCTTTTGCCTTTGTTTGTATCCCCAACACCGAGCACAGTGCTGGGTACATAAATGCTTAATAAAAGTTTGTTGACTGACCGACTGACACAGATCATGTCAGGCGTGGCATTTGAACCCAGGAGATATATTACTCATTGTTGCATCAAAAAGATTCTCAATCTCTCTCTCTCTCTCTCTCTCTCTCTCTCTCTCTCTCTCTCTCTCTCTCTCTCTTTCCGTTTCTTTTTTCTTCTCTCTCCGTTTCTTTTTTCTTCTCTCTCTCTTCCCTTTCTTTCTCTCTATCCTCCTTCCCCTACCTCCAGCTCTCTACTTTGTTGATCTAATGGAGATCTCTCTCCTTTACTTCATTTTCTTTTAATATTCCATGTAAACCTTGTCTGTCATATAATCGCAAGCTCTATTACTGCTGTTGGGTCTCATAGGATGTTTGTTTTCCATCTGTGTATTCTGTCTAAAATAAATCCTCCCTGGTCCCTATTATATGTGCTATGATTACTCTTGAACTCACTCTTCAGAATGAGGAGGGCTACATCTCTCCCTCATGGTTCTTTGGGTCCCCCTGAATGGCTGGGTTGCCTTTTCTCTAGTGTTATTGGTTCAAGCCCCAATTCCAGTGTGTTCTCCTATTGGTAGATGCCAGCTATTAATGCCCCAAGTCCATTGAACCAAAGAACATTAACTAACTTTTACAAAAGGATAACAATCAATCAATAAATATTGATAAAGCACCTACTTTGTGTCAGACACTGTGCTAGTGCTAAGTGCTAGGGGTACAAAAAGAGGAAAAAGACAATCCAGTCCTCCAGGAGCTTATGATTTAGTGGAGGAGACAAGATGAAAACAAATATAAGCAAAGCCAGGATATATACAGGATAAATAGGAAATAATTAACAGTGGAAAGGTGCTAGAATTAGAATATTTTTAGGAGATTTCAAATATCTGGCAAGAACAGGAATACAAATATTTCTCTCTCGGCACTTCAGGCACACATTCCTGTACCGCCCCAGCTGCAATGTAGTTTCTACATAACATTGATTCCACCAAGTTCAAATCCAAATGCAACGTCTCTGTGGCATAAGTCCTTGTCTCCACTTGTACCTTGGGACATTTACTTTTTTCTGTACTAGTTACAAAACCAATGCAGAATCTGCTCCCAGTCCTCTGACCTTTCAAAACTCACAGAGTTGTGGCCTCTAATCTCCTTTACCTAAAATAAAAGAACAAATGACAAGGCATAGAACTGAAGCCAGTATTCAATGGCCACATGGCTGCCTCAGTTGGGAGGGACTAAGGTAGGGATAGGGAACCTGCTGCCTCGAGGCCACATGTGGCCCTCTAGGTCCTCAAGTGTGGCCCTTTGACTGAATCCAAACTTCACAGAACAACTCCATTCCTGGACTAAGGCCTCTCGCCTTAATGTATTGTCTTTCTCTCACCGGAATGCTACAAAGCAGGCCAAACCAAGGGAAGGAAGAGTTTCTGGTTGAAGAGTCCCTTTCAAATGCATCCCCAGTTTCAGCTATGAATAAAGATACTCTTCACCATGTAGTGAACAAACAGGAACCAGTTACAAAAAATTGACATGGGATTGGATCAGCCGTGTCCTCTGCTCAGTTTCATAAGGACTGGCCTTATCAGCCAGTCTCCTGTTACCTGCGGAAAGTCTTCCTCTTGCTCATGCATTCTATGAGTCTCCTATATATGAAAGGGAAAGGGTTTCCCTATCCTTGGCATGTAGTTCAGTATCAGTCAATATCATAATAACAATAATAATAATAAAGAATTTCTATCTGAATTTCATCAAAAAAGATGAAAAAAGTGAGATGAATAATAAGTGACAGTTAAATGGTTAAATGGTTGAAAATATTTTTGCATAAATTATCCATTTGATCCTCATAAAACCTTGTGAGTGAGGCATAACCATCCCCATTTTGGTTTATAGGAAACTGAGACACGAAATGGTAAACTGACTTGCTCATAATAACACAGGTAGTAGCAGAGACTGGATTTGACCTTGTGTTTCATCAGAGAAGAACCTTTACCCCCAAGTCAAGTATACTCTCACCATTTGGCCCCATGGAAGTACATGCCTCCTTGGGATTCCTATGATCTTCCCATCTGGGGTTTTGAAGTTTAGCAATTAAGTAAAAGCCAAACTGGATCCATCCTTCATGCTTGGACCACCAGAAAGTCTTAACATCCCTAAAGATTCCTGGAACTGCCCCATCTTTCAGTCTTCTCCAGACTACCCTAGGTCTAGAGAAAAGAGAAATGAGTCCAAGGCCTGTTTAATTACTGATAGGAGCTCACAAAAGGAATGCTGGAACTGATGGTTTAGGATATAGCTAGGAATGTTTAGCGGTCATTCCTCAGTCCCTGTATACAAACTGATCACAGAGGGATGGCTTGTAGCTGTACTTTCCACTTCCCCCAACCCATATAGATGGGAGAAAGGGCAAAGGACTTGTGTGGTGAAGACCCAGAAGCCAAATTGGTGTCTGATGTTAGCACCTGTCATGAAGTAAGAGCTCACACATGGATCAAGTCATCAGCAAATACATTGGCAACGAATGTTAGGGCCCACACTGCTGTCACCACTGAGTACCTTTGCCTCAGTCCTTTGGTTTGTCCTTGTTCTGCTACTGCAAACACACACACACACACACACACACACACACACACACACACACACACACATCCCCTAGAGCATAAAAGTTGAGGGAGATGTTCCTTCTCCTTCTATTCTTCTCTTCTAAATAGTCGTTGCTAAAACTCAAATCAGCTCAGATATATCTGAGATACCATCTACTCAGTATGTACCTTGTGGACACCTAGTTATTTACATCTAGTCTCCCCCACTGGAATGTAAATTATTTGAGGAGAGAAACTACTCTTGTCCTTTTTTGTATATGCCTCACTTAGCACACTGTGTGGTACATGGAGAGCTCTTCAAAGTGCTTGTTGACTGACTGATGGTCTGGGACATCATAACACTCCACTGCTCTTGGAGCTAATAGAGCAACAACTAAGGACCTTCTATAGGTAGAGCCACATCGGTGACTTTTCTTTTGAGGGGGGCGGGGTTCCACAGGGAGAGGAAAGAGATTCCGGTTATAGGGGGCAGCCGGTGAAAATGCCTGGAGTCGAGATCTGGAGTGTCCTATGTGAAGAACAATAGGGAGACAAATGTCCTGGATCATAGAATACGGGGGTGGAGTGAAAGGTATAAAAAGATTGGAGATGGAGGAGAGGGCCAGATTATAAAGGACTTTAAAAGCCTACACAGAATTTTATATATGATCCTGGAATTAATAAAGAATGTCTGGGGTTTCTAAAATGAGGGATGACATACATGGTTAGACTTGTGCTTTAGGAAGGTCAGTTTGGTGGCTTAGTGGAAGATGGACTGAAGTAGGGGAAAAATGAGTCAGAGAGAACAACCTTCAGGTTATTATTATAGTCCAAGAGTGAGGTGATGAGGGCCTAGACTAAGGAGGGGGCAGTGTCAGAGGAGAGAAGAGAGTATAGATGAAAGATGTCATGAAGGTTGAAACAATGAGACTTGGCAGCAGATGGAATAGTGGGGAGAGAGAAAGGGAGGAGTCAAGAAAAATACCTAGGCACAAAAATAGCCTAATTCACTGGGAGGATGGCAGTACCTTGATAGAAATATGGAAGTTAAGAAAAAGGAAAGGGTTTTTAGAGAAAGATGAGTTTTGAAAAAAAGTCACTAGATTTGACACTTAAGACATCATTGGTACCTTTGAAAAGAGCAATTTCAACTGAACAATGAAGTTGGAAGCCAGGCTGTACCTGTAAAAGAGTGAGAGGAAAGGAAGTAGAGAGATCCATTGTAGACAGACTTTTCAAGGATTTTTGCCATGAAAGGGCTAAACAACTGGAGATGAAATATAGAATAACTAGCAGGAGTAGATCAAGTGAGGAGTTTTGCAGATGAGCGAGACCTAGAAGGAAGGACCAAGTAGTAAGGAAGTAGCCAGTAAAGAAGGAGAGACTGAAGGTAAGTGAGAGAGTGGGGGTGACAGAGACGGCAATCTCCTGGAGGAGACGGGATGGAATGAGCTCACTCGTGCACGAAGAGGGATTTGCCTTGGCAAGGAGAAGCATCACTACTTCACTGGAAATAGAAGTAAAAGAGAAGATAATAGTGGAAGGCATCTGAGTGATGTGAGATGAGGAAGAGAGAAGAGAAGAGGGTGAATAGGGGAATGGCCTCAGTTTTTCTGTGAAATGAGTCAAAATCTTGTTTGTTTAAAATAGAACACCTGCTTTAAGCTGTCATTTTGTGAAATAACAAATATTCAGTTTTGAGGGAAAAGATGCAAAACTCTTTTCTACATATTTTGCATAGCACATATTCAAAACCTTTAGGAGTCCATTTTGATAGCATTGGGAATTCTTCCAAATTTTACACCATCCCTATGCCTGTCCTAGTGTGTCCACATTGCCTGTGTATTGGCCTATGTTTTCTGAAATCAGTAAATTAAATAAACTTGTGTTTTTCATGAGAGAGAGAGAGAGAGAGAGAGAGAGAGAGGGAGAGGGAGAGAGAGGGGGGAGAGAGGAGAGAAGGAAGGAAAGAAGGAAGGAAGGAAGGAAGGAAGGAAGGAAGGAAGGAAGGAAGGAAGGAAGGAAGGAAGGAAGGAAGGAAGGAACGAACGAACGAACGAACAGAGGGAGGGAGGAAGGAAGGAAAGAATGTAAGTCAAGATTGTCAACTGAAAGTGTGGAAGGTTTGAGAAAGGAAGACCAAGTCCAAAAAAGCTACTGTGAAGAATGGGATAATAACTCAATTAAGGATGTGTAAAAGAATCACTCTGCCACAGTGAGGGCCCAGTTGAGATAATGTAGCATAAACTTGTAGCAGACTCAGTCATTGTGGTTTTCTGATTTTCTTCATCTTTGTTCAGCAACAGGTGAGTAGGATCAAAAGCAATGAACAGTGGGCACAATTCAAGGCTGAGAGATGGCAGAACCAGATGAGAGATAGGATAAGGGGGTAAGGGGGCAAGGGACTTGGACTTTAAAAAAGAAGACATCGTAGAGTTGAGTTGGTTCACCAAAGGGTCTAGATGGGAGAAAAGGAGTGTTTTACTAGTACAGGGGTAATGCTGGGAGGTGGAGGGAGATTGGAGGCCACAGTGATAATGAAGAATAGGGTTTGGGGATATAAGTCAGAGGGAGGGATAGAATGATAATGGATTATGATCAGATAAAGGAATTTCAGAGTTCATGAACATGCAAGTGGAACACTTAAGGATGTTAGAGGGTCAACTGTCTCTGTGTTCAGCTGAGGTGAGATGGAGGAATAGACCATGGGAAGTTAGCATATTGATCAATTGGGAAGTTAGGATGTTTGAGGGAGTATCAATAAATATGTTGAAGTCTCCTAATATGAGGATAGGAACTGAGGAGAAAAATGTGAGCCAGGTCCTGAACTCAATGAGGAATAAAGAGGAGTGTCATGGAGGTCAGTAGACAACAGCTACCAGAATCTCTATTGGCTGATAAATATGTATTGTATAAACCTCAGAAGAGGAGAAATCACTGAGTGCTGGTGGTAGAGATAACCTGGAAATGGTGATGGGGAGCAAGTAATATTCCAACTCCCCCACCGCAACCAGTGAGTAGGAGGAATAAACAAAAGCATAACTGGCACTGGAAAGGATGACCAGGGAAGCTGTGTCATTAGAAAGGAGCAAGATCTAAAGAAGGGCAAGAAGATGGAAGAAGTGAGAAAGGAAAAGGTTTAAGCCGAAAGCTAGTTTGTTATCTATGGAGCAGGCATTCCAGAGAGCACAGCAGAAGGAGTAGGACATTGTCAGGAGGGCTGGGTAGAAAGGAAAAAAAAAGGATGTAGTTAGTGGGGAAAAGAGAATGAAATTTGAACAATGGTACCTGAAAGTTCAGAATCACTGGGATGAGGAAGACATGATGGGGCAGGAGTATGTTAATCATTGAGGAATGAATTCAGGTAGGTTATCAAAATCCATAGGGATTCAGTCTCAGGGGGGGAGTTGACCCAGGGTGTCAAGCAACTGTGTATTGTTGGAAAGGAGGGTGGGAGGTCACAGGACACCAAGGAAAAGGTTACAGAGTTATAGAAGACCTAGAAAAGTGCCTGGAGATTAATGGAATGACTGCTTAGGCAGACTAGAAAGTCCCGCTCTTCCAGCCTGGTGCAGGTGAGACAATGACACCTTTAAGGGGCAGGAAGCCAGAATGGACTCCTGGATGATATTCCTCTGATCCTTTCCCATAGAATTATCCCTTATAAGGGGAAGAGAATAAGCCTTTATCTACCACCTATAATGTTCCAGGGACCATGCTAAATGCCTTTTATAAATATTTTATTTGTACCTGTAAAAGTAAATTACACAACAACTCTGCTGTTAATATCCCATTTTACAGTTGAGGAAACTGAGGCAAATGGAGAACTTCCCATGGTCACATAGCTATTAAGTGTTGAATCCAGATTTGAATTCAGATCATCCTGACTGTACGTCCAATACTCTTTCCACTGTGCCACCAACTGTCTCTGATGCCTTATAATAAAGAATAAAAAAGAAAAAGAGGAAAAAAACTCAGCAAAACCAAAACTATTATAGCAATATCCCCCACCCATGGATGCTCTACATGCGGGAAGAGGTATCTTCTCATATTTCTTCTTTGAGGCCAAGCTTTGTCATTTATAATTTCACAACAGCCTTAACTGTTTAACTGTTTTGTTTGTTCAGTTTACATAACTGTAATTATCATATTATTTTGTTATCTTATATCATGTTATTTACATCATATTACATTATTCACATCATATTATTTGTACATCATATTATTTTCCCAGTTCTGTTTATTTCTTTACTTCACATCTGTTCATATAAGTTTTTCTATTTTCCCCTATATTCATCATGTTCACTATTTCTTATAGCACAGCAATATTTTATTACTTTCATGTATCACAATTTGTTTGGTCATTCTTTGCTTAATGGACGTTAACTTTGCTTCCACTCTTTTGCTACTACAAAAAGTGTTGCCATAAATATTTTGGTGCATGTTTTGTTATTGACCTCTTTGGGAGTATATTCCCGACAGTGGAATTCTAAATCAAAGGGTATAGATCTTTTGCATAATACCTACTTTCTAAAATAGTGGAACCAATTCATAACTCCATCCACAGTGCATTAGTTTGCCTGTCTTTCCATAACATCTCCAACACTGACTATTCTCATTTTTGCCATCTTTGCCAATTTGTTGAGCATTAAGTGAAACCTTAAGGTTGTTTTGATTTGCATTTTTCTTATTACGTGATTGGAAACAGTCTTTGGAATGGTTGTTAATAGCTCACAATTCTTCTTTAAAGAATTATTTAACATATAATTTGACAACCTTGTTAAGGAATGGATTTTGATCATATATTTCTGTAAGCCATCATAGATCTTGGAAATCAGACGCTTATCAAAGATGTCTGTAAAAAGATTTTTTTCCCTAGTTGACCACTTATCTTCTTATTCAAGTCGCCATTTATGCAAAAGCTTTTCAATTCCATGAAACAAAATTATCTATTTGTCTTTTGTAATTACCTCTGTCACTTGTTTGGTTAAGAATTCATCCCCTAGAGAAGAGCAGGGCTGATAGAAGGGAGAGCAGACTGGGGGAGGTAAAAGTCAGAAGCAAAACAGGGGGAAATAGGTTGGAGGGAAATATATAGTAATCATTACTGTGAAAAAATACAGCAAATTTCTCTGATAAAGACCTCATTTCTCAAATATATAGAGAATCAAGTCAAATTTATAGAAATAAGAGCTAGTCTTCAATTGATAAATGGTCGAAGGTTATGAAAGTCAGTTTTCAGATGAAGTAATCAAAGCTGGCTATAATCACATGAAAAATTCTCTAAATCATTATTGATTAGAGAAATGTAAAATAAAACAACTCTGGGCTACCATTCCATGCCCATCAAATTGGCCAAAATGACAGAAAAGGAAAATGACATATGTTGGAGGAGAAAATTAAGATATTAATGTACTGTTGGTCAAGTTGTATACTGATTCAACCATTCTCGAGAGCAATTTGGAATTATGCCCAAAGGGCTACAAAACCATGCATATACCCTTTGACCAAGAAATACCATTACTAGATCTGTATCCCAAAGAAATAAAAAACAAAAAGAAAAATAAGAAGGGCTTACATGTGCAAAAATATTTATAGTAGCTCTTTTAGTGGTGGCAAAGAATTAGAAATTGAGGGGATGTCTATCAACTAGGGAATGGCTGAACAAATTGTTGTATTTGATTGTGATGAAATACTATTACGCTATAAGAAATGATAAGCAGGATGCTTTCAGGAAAACCTGGAAAGACTTACATGAACTAATGCGAAGTGAAGTGAGCAGAACCAGGAGAACATTGTATACAGTAACAGCAATATCAAATGATGATTAATTGTGAATAACTCAGGTATTCTCAGCAATACAGTGATCCAAGATGGTTTTGAAGGACTTATGGTGAAAATTGCTATCCATCTCCAGAACTGATTGAGTCTGAATGCAGATCAAAGCATATTTTTGTTTAATTTCTTTATTATTCTCTTTTTTTGGTCTGTTTTCTTTCACAGCATGACTTACATGGAAATATGTTTTACATGACTGCACATGTATAACCTGTGTCAAATTACTTGCCTTCTCAATGAGGGGTGGAAGGGAGGGAGAGAATTTAGAACTGAAAATTTGGAAAAAAAAGAATGTGTTAAAATTGTTTTTACATGTAATTGAGGAAAAACTAAAATGCTAAATTAAAAAAAATTCATCATATAGTCATAGCTGTGAAACTTATGTGATTGGTTTTCCTTTTAATTATTTTTAGTGATATTACCTGTAACATTCAGGTCATGTATTCATTTTTAATTTCTTGTGGAATATGGCATAAGATATAGATGTAAACCTAATTTTAGCTGGATTGTTTTCCAGTTTTCCCAGAAGTTCTTGTCAAACAGGGAGTTCTTCCCTAGGTAATTTATGTTTTAAGGTTTAGCTTACCCTGGGTTAGACTCTGGGGTTCTTCAAAGCCACTCTAATTTAGCACAAGTTCTAGCTTGTCCATGGACTCATATCATAGTGCCAAATTTGTCTAGCTACAATACTAGAAAAACTTTGAGTACAGTCCTAGAAACTGAATCTGACCAAGTCTGTTTTCTGAGTTCCAGCCCGATTAAGGACAGATAAGCTCATAAGCTGGCCACTTGTGATGAATTCTTTGGCCATGGCAACCCGTGAAACAAAGAAAAATACAAAATGGCCTCCAATCCTGTTTCGTCCCCTTCTGCCACTGCAGAAATAAAAGGGAGTAGAGGGTTCAAAGAATCACAGTTTTTAGACTGTCTATAAGCAAACTTACATTGCTATTTGAAATGAGCCAATAAGTTGGCATCACGAGATCATTTAAAATCAATTGTATCAACTTGATATTCTCCCTATAAACAACCCCCTTCCCCAAAGTAGGAAGCTGTAGCTAAAAGAAAGGCTTGGTCACAGATTCTCTTTGGAGAGGTAAATAAAAGAGTTGGTAGAGTGGTTTTATAGTGTACCCCAAAGCGACAAGCAACCTCATTTCATGATATATTTTACCATAATGTAGAAATATGTATAATAAATATTTGCAAAAAGAAGACTGGGAAAATAATTTCAATTTATGCACTATAGGTAGCACAAAATGAAATTATAGAAATTTTACAAAGAACTTGAAAAGTTCTTCCAAATTAAATTAATATATTCCTGAAACTAAAAAACTTCAATGCAAAGAAAGGAATAGGTGGGAATCATGAGATATGTTCTGGAAAATATGATTTAGAAATAAGGAATAAATGAGGCCCCAAACTGGTAGGCTACAAAGAAGCTTTGTGCTCATGTATCATGACTAGTTTCTTTGAGAAAAAGAAAAAATCTGTACGCACTGAATATGGTTAGTACCGAATGACATCACAAGAAATGAAATGGATCATATTGTTAAATGCAGGAAATAGCATGTTACTTATGGGGAGGCATTCTTGAACCAGCGGACTATGTATAGTCAGACCACTAACTCATTAGAGCAAAGAATAAAAATTAGTATAAAGTTAGAAAAAAGAATAAAAATGACAAAAAGATTTGACATGAAATTAAAGCAAGTCAACTCAATTCTTACTTATTCGAGTAAGTTGTTGGTGTTAAAAATGAGAAATATGTGGAAGAAAAGACACAAAGAATATGATGATTTTATACAGAGATATATGTAACTATGTAACCCATATAAATAAATAGCCATAACGAAGAGTCCAAAAGAGCCTGGAAAGCATTTTAGTCACCAAACACTTGATCACTTATAAAGCAGAAAAATAAACCAGCAACAGGCAGCACCAGATCATATAAACTTGTTTGTAAAATCTTACACAGAGAGATAATGATTATTACCTTTTCAAACTGCAGCAATGGAGCATTAAACCAGTTTAAAGAAAGCTTGCTAAGAGACCCAGCTAAGCAATCATCCTGAGAGTATTTGAGGATAAAAATGAGAGAAAAACAAACAGAAGAAAAATGAAAAAATATTTGCGCAGATTTTTTTAATAACAAGCTTTTATTCCCATCAAGGTCAGCAGAATCACCCCCACTTAGGTGGGGGTTTGGGATTAGGGACGGTACCAAACATTATAGTGCCAAGGGGGCTTATGAGGGAAGGTAGAAATGACACTAAGTCAAACAAAAGCAGGAAAAGCAACTGGATTAAACCAAGTTTACATATAAGAGATATTTACTAGAAATGACGAAATTGTGATAGCATCAAACAATCATAGAGTTAGAGTTGAAAGTGAGAGAGAAAATGAGGCCCAGAGAGATTAAGATACTTTCACAGGATCATATAACTAGCAAATCTTAGAGGCAGAATTTGAACCCAGGTCTTGACTCTAAATCCAGTGTCTGTCCACTACATAACATTGCCTCCCATAAAGGAGAATAAGATACCAAAAGCACAGAAGAATTTCAGGCTTCGTTAGTGAGGAAAAAGGCAACAAAGAGAGAACACCAATAACTATCAACCTACTGCATATAATTTTTTATAACAATCATTTATATACATATTGAGCAGATCCTTATACAGGGCATTCATAGGGAGCAGATTATCTTTCACAAGGGAGATTTCAATCGATCACATCTGTTTCATCATACAACTACTGAAAGGTCAGAGTACATGATCCTACCATGCTTATTACTTGTTGACAATCTATTTTTAAAAAGCACTGAATTTGGTAGCATAAAACACCACCTTAAAGATTTTCTTCCCAAAAAGTATCTTCCATTCATACATATATCAAAATTATTTAATATTGCTTGGAAAAATATATCAACAAAGATAATCTTTTTTTTAGGGGGGGAAAGGCAGGGCAATTGGAGTTAAGTGACTTGCCCAAGGTCACATAGCTAGTAAGTATGTCAAGTGTCTGGGGTCAGATTTGAACTCAAGTCCTCCCGACCCCAGG
>CM053624.1:61646323-61692853 GCA_028646595.1 Phalanger gymnotis
AGTAGAAAGAAAGGGACAGATGTGACAGAGGTTTTGAAGGCAAAATTGAAGTGACCAAGATATGTAGGGGAGGAAAGAGTTAAGATGACTCCAAGATTTTGAGTCTGCTATCACAGAGGTTACCCGCCCATCAACGGCATCTGTTATATACCTATTATGTTCCAAGCACCATACTAGGGGTTGGGGAAACAAAGAAAAAAGTGACATAGTCTTTACCCTCGAGAAGCTCACATTCTATAGGGGGAGACAATATACATATACACAGATACACACACATATATACAATTTACATATACAAACTATAAGCAAAATTAAAAAATGGTGGTTTTTATAGTGAAGCACTAGTAACTGATGGTGGGAGGGTGGGGAATGGATTCATGTAGAAACTAGGATTTGACATGGGTCATGAAGGAAACTTGAGATACTAAGAGGCAGAAGAGAAGAGAAAGTGCATTCCAGACATGGCAGACCGCCTCTATAAAGGCACAGAGATGAAAGATGGAGAGTCACATCTGAAGAACAGTGAGATCATTTTGGCTAGACTGCAGAGAAGTAATTTGCAATAAGACTAGAAAGATAGGTTGGGATCAGATTGTGGAAGGCTTTAAATATCAAGCAGAAGAGTTTTTATTTGATCCTAGAGAGAATAAGAAGCCACTGGAGTTTATTGACTCGGTCAGACCTACAGTTTAGAAAAAATGGCTTCGGAAGAAACTCAAATCAGGGAGATCAATCCAGAGATGATTGTGATATTCCAAGTGGGAGGTGACGAGGACCTGAATTAGGATGGCCCTTGTATGAGTAGAGAAAGTGACAAGAGGAAGGACAGGTAGAGGCAAGAAGATTTGCCGATTAATTGACTATGTGGGGTGGATTAGAGTGAGGAGTTGATGATAACCTAGAGGTACCAAAACTGATCAATTGCAAAGATAGTGATGCACTCAACAGGAATGGGAAAGTTCAGAAGAGGGCTAGGTCAAGATCATGAGTTTTGTATTAGGCATGTTGAGTCCAAGATGCCTATGGGACAGCTAGTATGAAATGTCCATTAGGAAGTTAGTGATAAAGAATTGGAGTTAAGGAGAGAAATTAGGGCTGGTTTATATAGCTCTAAACTCCACTTGTGTGTCCCATTATCAAATTAAACTTAACATGAGACATGCATAATTTATTCTCTTCTCAAACTGACTTCCTCTTTTTATTTTCTGTTATTCTTCTGCCACTAGGCTTCTCACAAAGTCAACATTTACACTGTCTTTCCTTCAAAACTGTATTTAGTCAGTCACCAAAAACCTAGATTCTTCCTTGACACTGTTTCTTATAACTAGCCTTCCTTTCCATTCTCATCATCACCAATTCTGTTCACATCTTCAATTCTCCACATCTAGATTACTGTGACAGATGAACTTGTCCTCCTTCTTCCAGTTTCTCCTCACTCTAATCCATTCTGCATGTAACTCCGAAAGAAATCTTTCTAAATCCCTTTCATTATATCACTCCTCTGCTCTAGAACCTGCTATGGCTCCCCACTGCCTACAGAACAAATTCCGAATTTCCTACGTTTTCCCTTCAAGTCATTTACAATCTGCCCCAATCCATTTATCCAACTTTCTCTTCTAGCAGAACTGGACCTATAATCAAACTACCTTTCTTGAGGCCCAGCTGTACCATCATCTCTGTCCCCTCCTCTACCCCAAATGAATTTTCTCTAGTTACCCAGATTCCCGAATTGGCTAGGTTTGCTATAATTAATTAATGATGTGATAACAAAACAGCTTTGATCAGTGTGCAGTGGGATATAAGCATATTTTTATGACCAACAATGGACTACAATTGGCTGATTGAGCAGAAAGCAGATTGGCTTTCACTCAAAAAATCTCCATCTCTTTTTGGAGAGAAAAGACATCGTCCACAGATGACTTTTCTCTTTCTCTTGTATTTTCCTCTGACTCTCCTCTTCTCCCCAGCCTTGGAAATTGTCCCACCTGCCCAGGGTCACTAGCTTCTAGCTCCTAAGCTACCCCAATGAAGATCTTGATTTGGCCCCTGCACAACATTATCTTTACCCTTTCAGATCATGATTTCTACCTTGTTAATTGCCCCTGATCCCCAATGCCCCATCTCTGTAGTGGACAGGAACCTAACATTTGTACAAGTACACAAAGATGTGTCCATTGTCATGTGTCTTCCCTTTTCATATTCCCTATTATATTGTAGACTCCCTAATAGTAGGGACTCACTCTACCAATTCCTTTGTGATTCCTCATGGCACTTGGTACAGTACTCGAACTATGTGAAATAAAATTATTATAATGAACCATGCCTATAAAAGGCTTCCCACTCCGTGGAGAAAATGATACTCTCACCTCATAAATATGCAACATAAGTAAATAGGCTACTTAGGGAACAAATTACAGTCACACAACTATACAAGGGGAAGGAAATAAGCATTTATATAACACCTACTATGTGCCAGGGTACCATGCTAAGGGATTTTTACAAATTTTATCTTATTTGGTCCTCACAATTACCCTGTAAAATAAGTGCTATTTTTATCTTCATTTTGCAGTTGAGGAAACTGAGGCAAATAGAGATTAAGTGAATTGCTCAAGATTACATAGCTAGTAAATCTCTGAGGTAGGATTTGAAGTCAGATCTTCCTGACTCCAGGCCCAGCACTCTGTCCACTGCATCACTTAGCTGCCTCTCTCAGGCTGTTTCTAAGGATCAACTGTAATCTCCTTGAGGGTAAAGACTATTTCAGTTTTATAAACCCCAGTACCTAGTACAATGTTTTGCACATAGTAGGTGCTTAATAAATGCCTGTTGAATTAATTTGGAGTCACCTCCCTCTCTGGGTAAAAATAAAAGTCTGTCCCAGAGCCATGGAGGCTAAGAATCTTACCCAGTTCTTGGGGAACAGTACAAAGAGAACAAGTATCCCATTCTTGGATATTTATTCACAGTTCTATTCACAACCCTCTCACAATTTAAAGGGGAAGTTTCAGTACCAGTAGACGGCATGTTTCTCCAAGCTCTGTGAACTGCCTCCACCACCTGGGAGACAGAAACTAGTAAGCATCTTCTAACTTGGTTACACTATAGGTAAACTCATCTACTTCCACTGAAGGCACAAAATGGCCCAACTGAAGGGGAAAGGGGATCCCAGGAGCATCTTAGACACTCCTCTTTCTTTTTTTTTATTTTAATAAATTTATTTTTTATTTTTAGTATATAACACTCAGTTCCACAAGTTTTGGGGTTCCAAATTTTCACTCCCTCCCTCTCATTCCCCCTCCCCCACAAGATGGCATATAATCCAATGTAGGTTCTACATATACCTTCACATTGAAATTATTTACATAATAGTCCAGTTGTAAAGCAGAATTATAACCAACAGAATGAATCACGAGAAAGAAGAAATGAAACCAAATAAGAAGGAAAAAAAGAGAGAGAGCAAAAAGTTTGCCTCCATCTGCATTCAGATTCCATAATTCTTTTTCTGTATGTGAGATGCTCTTCTTTCACTCCGACTTTCTCTTTTGCTGTGGACAAAGTAAGAATAGGTGCTAATGGTAGAAGAATCCAAGTGTTAGTTATGTAGGTAGGTGGCATAGTGGACTTAGAATTAAGATGACACATAGGGGCAGCTAGGTGGCCCAGTGGATAGAGGCCCTAGAGTCAAGAGGATCTGAGTTCAAATATGACCTCAGACACTTACTAGCTGTGTGATCCTGGGCAAGTCACTTAACCCCAGGTGCTCTCCCTCCCTCACCCCAAAGACATGTTTTTAAATCCTGCCTCATAAACTCACTAACTACGTAATCTTGGGCAAGTCTAACCTCTCTGAGCTTCAGTAAAATGGAGGTAATAATAATACTACATTCTCAGGTCTGTGATGAGGATCAGTGAGATAGCACATGTACAGCATTTTTATATAAGCTATAGAAATGCCATATAAAGCATTTTTAAAGGGCTATATAAATATTCCCATGAGGCCTGCCCTGATCATGCCTTCTCTGAACACACTGAGCACAATGAGGAGGACCAAAGGGTCCTTCTTCTTCTAACCTTTCCTATAGGTCATATAGATCTTTCTTCTAACCTCATATATGTACATGTGACTGGTCTTATGTACTTCTTTTCTAACTCATACTACAATTATCTGTAAACATGTCCGATCTCTCCTCTTAGACTGTAAGCTCCATAAGGACACACCCCGGATTCTAATGATCTTTGTAAACTCCACTCCAATATTTAACACAGTGCCTTCCTTGTTAATTCTCTTAATTTTATTTTATTAAAATTCACCTACTTCAGTTACATTGTCAATTTTATTGGCATATTTTTGGGTGAAATAGTTTATCCTAATATCCTTTATTTCTTCTTCATTTGTTGGTATTTCTTCATTTGATTTTCCTTTTGAAAATGAAATTAGGCTTTCTTGAAATGAAAATTTATTGTTACATATTTTGAATCCTCTCTTATGGTCTTCTATGCACATGACATGCTTTTTTTTTCTTACTTTGTATTTAAGTTTCAATATTTAAGTTTATGATATGTTTTTGTTGTTTTCTCTATTCCATATTTGTGTTCTGGTAAAATAAATTTTAAAAAATCAAAAAAAAAAGAAAATGAAATTGGCTAATTTCCCTTCCCCATCCCCCCCCCCCAAAAAAAAACCAGCTTCTAGTTTTACCAATACCTTGCACGCAAATATTTTTTGATTTTTATTCTCAGGGTAAATGCTAGACAGCCCCTCTCTATTTTAATATCATATCACTTCATGCAGGGAGCCATCCTGGGTCATCCATCCTCTAATAGGACAACTTAGTGTTATGATGCCAGGATTATATAGAATGCAGAATTCTTTGAGGGCAGAGACCATGTCCATTTTTGTGTTTGTATCACCCATGCCTTCCAGATACATTCAGGCCTTTAACAAATGTCCTGCTGGATTGTTTGCTGAACTGAATTCAAATAAAGGCACAGAACTACAGAAGAAGAAAGAAACCATCTAGCAAGAGATAGAAAAAAGAAAAGCAGTGGTTACGATTTGATGAGCAAAGGAAAATTAGAAAAGAAGGGAAATGAAAACTATAGAAATGCAGACACAGTCTCTGGGTGGTTTTTGTCATTCTGAATAGTGGTGAATCTGCTTCCATTTCTCAGACTGACTCATTCAATTTGATTTTAATGCAACAATATTCAGCTTCCCAAAGTTCGCATCATCTGGGAATAACAAATACAAACCATCTAGTTGTTTTAGCAATCAAAACAACTGAAGCATTTTGCAATTGGTCCAGTCTTTCCGAGTCCAGCTTAATTCTGGTGCCTTCTCTCTTCTGATTATCCTCAGTTTATCTTATATATAACTCAGCACTTGGCACAGCATCTAGCCCATAGTAGGTGCTTAATGTTTATTGATTGACTGATCGATTGTACATAGTTGATTGCATGTCATCTTCCCCTCACCTCCATCAGACTATGAGTTCCTTGAGCACAGAGACTGTCATTTACCATACCTGGCACATAGCAGGGACTCATTAATTTTTATTGACTGTCTGACAGTCAATTGTTCAACATTCCCTTTCAGCGCATTTACAGATAAATAAATATTTATTTAATCCCTTCTATGGTCAAGGCATCGTACCAGGTACTGGGGAGAGCTGGAAGACAGAGGATTAAGACAGGAAACTCCTTCTCAAAGAATTTAAAATCTCCTTGGGAAGACATAGCACAAACTCATAGAAAGTGAGATTAAAACAAGTTAAATGATAGCGAGAATCTGCCCAAAGCACTGCATGGCTAATTGCCAAATGAGACAAAACCTGCAATGAACGAGGAGAGCTCCAAGAGGGGAGAGGTTACCAGAGTCTGCCTAAAGGCAGCATAGTCCATTAGAATATCGGCTCCTTGAGGTCAGGGATTGTCTTTAATGATCCTTGCACAATGCCAGCCACAGAGAAAGTGCATAGTGGATAGAGTACTCAACTGAGAGATGGAAAAAGCAGAATTCAAATTCTCTCTCTGACTTTTACCATGTCATGACCCTGGGAAAGAAGACATTTCACTCCTTTAGCCTCATTTCCTTATCTAAAATGGTGATATTAACAGCCACTACCTTGCAAGGTTGTGGTACGGATCTAACGAAACAGTACGCACAGCATTTTGTAAATCTTTAAACACTATATAAATGTCAGCTATTATTATTAATTAATGCTTATTGTTGATCGATGGTTGAGAGGAAAGGACACTGGATTTGGAATCAGACGACCTGGGTTCAAATCCCACCTTTGACATTTACTGCCTCTGGGACCTTGGGCTTCACTTAAATTCCCTGGGCCATTTGTAAAATGAAGGAACTGAAGAAGATGACCTCTGAGATCCCTTCTTCCTCTAGCTCTGTGATCTTATGACTAATAGTACAATGGTAAGAACATTGGCTTTGAGCTAAGAAGACAGGGGCTTAAATCCCAGCTCTACCACTTACTACCTGTGCAACCTTACACAAATCACTCTCCCTCTCTGGGCCTCAGTTTCCACACCTATATAATAGTGTCATTGGACTAGGTGATCTCACAAATTCTTTCCAGGGGTTGTTAATTCTCGAAGTATGATCTCAGAATTTCTTGGAAAAGATAAAGTTTTAGCTGGGCTTCGAAGGAGGGGAAAGATTTTCTTGAGTGGAGAAGAAAAAGGAGGGAATTACAGGTAAGAGGAATGATATATCTGAAAGAATACGCATGCCTGGTTCTGGGAACAGTGAGCTGACTGATGTCTGGCTGCAAGGATGGGTTTTTATAGGATATGAGAAAGGGACAAATTTGGAAGAATTTACTGGGATCACAATGTGGAGCCCCTTGATTGGCAAGCTAGAGTGCATGCCTTTTTCCCCCCTACCTTGGGTGTGACACAGTCCCAACAATCATTCCAATCAGAGCTCTCCTCACAGCTGTTAAAGCCCAGATTAACAGCGTTCCAGAGCTGTTGGTTGCTCAGATCCTATCACTATGTAAATGCCTTGGGCTTCCTGGTTTCTTTGATTCAGAAGGGTTCTAAGGACCTTTTCTTCACAAAGCATATAGAGAGCCCAGTCACCCAACGACATGACTACATACATGCCTTATAATAAGCATGTCTTAGGGAGGCAACTTCGTGTGGGACTTGGAGTTGTTAAGATCTGGTTACCAACCTTGTCCCAGACACTTAGTATGCCACCACCCACAAGTGGCTTGTTCGACCTGAGCATCAGTACCTTCTTTCACAAAACAGAGATTATTATACTTGTAGTACCTAGTTCAGGGCAGCTAGGTGGTAGAGATGATAGAGTACCCCACCTAAAGTCAGGAAGTCAGGAAGACTCAATTTGAGTTCAAATCTGGCCTCAGACACTTGCTAAGCTGTGTGACCCTGGGCAGGTCACTTAACCCTGTTTGGCTCAGTTCTTCATCTGTAAGATGAACTGGAGAAGGAAATGGCAAACCACTCCAAGTACCCTTGCCAAGAATGGGGTCACAAAGGGGGTGACAAAGAGTCAGACATGACTGAAGACTGAAACGACTGAACAACCACAAGTACCTAGCTCCCAGGGTTGTTGTGAGAATCAAATAAGATAATAAATGCAAAGCACTTTGGAAACTTTAAAAGACAATAAACATATCAATTGCTGCTATTGGATGTGCTAGACCAGTCTGAGCCTACACAAGAAAAGTTTTCCCAGGTAGAATTGACTGAATGAGATGACCTAAAAATTTTCAAGCAAGCACTTCAGGAGAGTGGAAAGCTACCTGGGCTCCAGCATTAGAGGAACCTGCATGTGAATCCTGATTTGGACCCTTATTATCTGTGTGATGCTGAGCAAGCTGGTCCTTGGGTTTCTCACCTGCAAAATAAAGAGATTAAATTGACCTCTACATCCCTTCTGGCTCTAAATCTACAATTCAATTCAGGCTCCTGGAGCCAATTAGATTGCTATTTGCAGAAATAGTTACCTTTTAAGAAAAACATCATAAGATTAAAAAAAAACACTCAACCAAGAAGAACTATAAGCATTCTTAGATTTCCTTAATGAAGATGAATGAGCCAATATCAACAGATATAACTGGGCAACAGTTTAGAAGATTTTTCTGAATGCAAAGCATGGGATGCCCAGCTGGATTGTGAAAAAATAACCCACCCTAGAAGTGGGTTTGATGCATAGCAGAACACAAAGGTTTCCCCTTCATCCTGCTATAACTTAGAAGATTGTTTGCAGTGCATAAGGCATGTGACAATGTGTTTTCTTTAGTTAATATTTAAATGCAAAATATGCAGGGTTCTACTCTTCAATTTACACTTCCTCCCAGACACATTCGGCTGGTTAAGTATAGGCCACAGTTAATTGGGAGCTGCTGCAGACTAGTTCATCTCTTTCCTTTATAAAGGAGCCACCACCCCAACCCTCCCCCACCTCCATTCTCAACTAGGAAGGCAGACTGGCGGTCCTCCGACCCTGGGAGTGATCATCAGCCTTTAATAACAGCTTGTCTGCCTTAGGAAAATCTGCAGGCCAGGGCAGGCCTGAGTTCTGTGTTTGCTCATGACTTTCCTTCCCCTAACCAAACAGGCTTCATCTTATAACCCTCTGCACTAGGCAAATAGCAGACACATGATGGTTTCCTTTTAATGAAACCAAGGGCAGCTTTCTCTCAGGTGCTAGAGCACATACGTTTAAAGGTTTTTTTTTTTTAAATGAATCTTATTTTTATTGATTTTTTTCATTTTACATCACTATTTCTGAACGGGGCCCTCCCTTACCCAGTAAGCTCCCCTTTGTAACAAAGATTTAAAAAAAACAACAATTCTGCAAAACCAAACAGCACAGTATGTGCAATAGTCCATACATGTAGGCCCCCATCTCTGCAAAGAGGGGAGTGAAGCACATTTTCCCAACTCTTCTCTGGGATCAAGCAGGTTCCTTATAATCATACATCATTCAGGTTGGAGTTTTTGTTCTTTCAATTTATATTGTTGTGATCATTGTGTATATTGTTTTCCTGGTTCCACTTACATCATTCTGTATCAGTTAGAGCATATCTTCCCATGCTTCTCTGAATTTCTCACAGTTTTGATTTTTTTTTATGGCACAGCGATATTCCCTTCTATTCACATACCACGTGGCTTTGTTTCACCATTCTCCAATCAGTGGACGCCTACTTTGTTTTAAGTTCTTGGCTACCACAGAAAGGACTGTTATGAATATATTGATATATATGGGATTTTTCTTCCTTCTGTTGGCCTCCTTGCAGTGTATGTCTAGCAGGAATACCTATTACTTTTCCAAAGTATTTTTCCCTTTACAGTAGAATTGCTCAACCCATGCCAAGCTTTGCCTCTAGCCCATAGTTCTCTCAAATCTCCATTCTTCAAGTGCTCAAGTTCAATGCTGGTCCTTATTGACAGACATACCATGAGCTCCTGCTGAGACCAATGGGAGCTATTCCAGTCTGTGGAAGAGAGATCAGGACCAGACTTTGAAGCCATTAAAAACAGCATACCACAAGTCTTGAAACCAGCAGGGGTTGTCTTTATGTGAGATATGAGAGTTGAGCCTGACCATTTATTATACAAAGTGCTGCTGTTTTTTAGGACTGGAAGAGGGGGTCGGTTGTGGGTAAAGAATGCACACATGTTGTCAGTTGCATCCATAGAGGGTAGTGTTTCACCGATCAAAATTCTCATCTACCAGCAGGATTTATGATCGCTGTCTATTAATCAAAGACATAAGCCCTGTAGGGTCACCGACAAATAGACAAATAATTTTCTACATGAAGGCCCTCTAGTGGCAAGGCAAACCCAGTCTACTTAGCTGTTATACCTCATCTTCAAGGAGAGTAGTGATGTTATATAGGCTTACCTTGTTTTATTGTGCTTCACTATATGGCACTTCTCAGATATTGTGGGGTTTTTTTTTCTTTACAAATTGAAGTTTGTGGCAACCCCGCATTGGGCAAATCTATTGGTGCCATTTTTCCAACATCATGTCTCTGTGTCACATTTTGGTAATTCTTACTCTATTTCAAACCTTTTCGTTATTATTATATCTGTTATGGCAAACTGTGAGAGCAGTGATCTTTGATGCTATTATTATAATTGTTTTGGAACACCATGAACCACGCCCACGTAAGATGGCAAACTTAATCGATAAATGTTGTATGTGTGCTGACTGCTTCACAACGAGCCTTTCTCATCTCTTTCTTCCTTCCTGTTTCCCAAGATACAACAATATCGAAATTAGGCCAGTTAAAAACCCTGCAATGGCCTCTAAGTGTTGAAGTGAAAGGAAGAGTCAATTAATGTGGCAAATTTCATTGTCTAATTATTTTAAGAAATTGCCACATTCACCCCAAATTTCAGCAGCCACTACCCTGATCAGGCAGCAGCCATCAACATTGAGGCAAGACCCTCCACCAGGAGGGCAATTACTACTCACTGAAGGCTTGGATGATGGTCAGCATTTTTTTTAGTAAGTTTTAAATTAAGGAATGTACATTTTTTCAGACATAATACTATCGTACACTTAATAGACTACAGCATAGAATAAATAATTTTCATATGCACTGGGAAACCAAAAAATACATGTGATTCATTTTATTACAATATTTACATCATTGCAATCATCTGGAACCAAAACCACAATATTTTTTGACATACGCCTGATAGTGTCCTTGTTCTTCCTCCACAGAGCCAGATTATGGCTAATAGGAATCATGGGACAGGCTCCTACAGTCAAGCTGGGCTTGCTCTTAGAATATGAGACCCAGATCAATACCTCCAAAGGAGTGAGATTGAATTTTTTTGCATATGGGTTGTATCCTATAGAAGAGTGCCAACTCCTTGAGGAGAGAGACTGGGGTTTGGGGTGGAGGGTTGGCTCTGTGTTCTCCAAATCTAGTATATGTGGTACCCGCACATGTTAGGGAGTTAATAAATGTTTGTTGAATTGAAGTAGGAATTACCTGTAACTTGCAACAGACTTTGGACAACCATGTGGGCCATCTTGAAGCTATAAAAGTCATTTCAACAGATTTATAATGGAAAGGATCTTGGAGACCATCTGGCCTCATTCCTCTAGCTTACAGGGGAAGAAACTGAGGACCAGAGAAATGAAATTACTTGTAAGAGATCACTCAAGTAGGAAGTAATATCAGGATTTGAATCCAGGTTCACTGATTCCAAATTTACTGCTCTCTCTGTCTCTCCTCCCTCTGTCCCTGTCTCTGTCTCTGCCTCTTTCTGTCTCTTTCCGTCTGTCTCTCTATCTCTGTCTCTGTCTCTCTATCTCTGTCTCTCTCTGTCTCTCTCTCTCTGTCTCTCTCTCTCTGTCTCTCTCTGTCTCTCTCTCTCTCTGTCTCTCTCTCCAGCATCACATCTCTGAGAAGCTCTGAGGAAAACAGGCATGTCCAAGTATCCATGAAAATTCTTCCCTTAAAAAGAGCTACAGTTCCCCGAACCTTAGGGCAACCTCATTAACATGGGCAAAGTTTTAAGATGAAGTAGCAAGACAAAAACAGTAGTTAATATTATGAATTGTTATTTTCAAGGACATGTTCTGTTTTCAGAAACCTCATTACCAGAGGTAGGAATAATGTGAGGGTTCTATGTCCTGTACTCTACCTCTATTACGTTTCTGAAGGGCATTGCCTTACTTCCCTTTTTTTGGGGACCCCTTGATGCAAGGGAAGGTAGCCCCCATCTCTCTTAGGTTATTACTCTGTCCAGTGACATGCAGGCCAAACATGGTCACATGTGGCCTGGGGAGGTGGCCTTGTGCCTACTTCTTGGTGACCAGAGTAACTTAATCATGGCCCTGGCTGGGCCTAGCTAGCTCATGAGAGGCCTGTAACTGAGACTACAACCAGCCTCCTCCTCCTCCACCTCAGCAATCCCCAGCCCTGGGAATATAGGAAGTTAAAAAACCATAAAATCCTCCCATTTGACAGAGGAATAAACTGAAGCCAATGACCCCCACAAGATCACAGAGATACAGTAAATAGTAGGCTCAGAATTTGAATCCAGGTTCATTGACTCCAAAATCCACTGGCATTTATTTCTGCTCTTAGTGCCATGTCTCTCAGAGGCCCTGAAGGAAAGAGGCAAGTCCAAGGGTTCTTGCAGTTTCCTCTGAAACAGAGCTGTCTGTAGTCTCCTGGACATTGGGGCAGAGGCTTGAGATGAGGAACTTCTCCTCCAGCCCAACTTTGTGTTTTGTTAAGCTCTACCCGGAGAAATGCAAATATCTTAAACCTGCTGGAATGGCCAGAATAGCTGGGAAAGCGACAAACTTCCAAGTTGATGGGGCAACAGAGGAATCAGGGCCCCAGAGCAGCTGGAAAGGAACTCAAAGGCTGGGGTCCAGCCCCCTATTTTATGGATGAAAAAACTGAGGCACAGAGAGGTTCAGTGATTCGCCCAAGGTCGCATAGGTAGTCAAGAAGCATTTGGTAAGCACCTACTATGTGCCAGGCAGCATGCCAAGCGCTGGGAATACCAGAAAGGAAAGAAATAGTCACTGCCCTCAAAAAGCATACAACCTAATGGGGCAGATGACCAGCAAAGGACCATGTGCAAACAAACCACAGATAAGACAAAAAGTGGGAAATATTTAATGGAAGGAAAGCACTAGAATTAAGAGGGATTAGGAAAGGCAGGATCTTAATTGGGATATGAAAGAAGCAAGAGAAACCAGGAGGTAGAGGTGGGGAGGTAGTTGATGTCAGAGCCAAGGTTCAAACTCGGCTTCTTTCACTCCAAATCTAGCATTCTTTCCCTATGGCCTCTGGCATTTAAAAAAAGAAGAAGGTGGCACAAAGCCCTTTAAAGTTTGCACATCATTGCATTTTCTCCTCACACCACCTCACAAGTTAAGTGATATTATTATCCCTCATTTTATAGACAGGTAAACTGAGGCTTCTATTTGCCCAGAGTCACATAGCTAGTAAGCATGTGAGACAGGATCTGAACCCAGCACTTCCTGACTCCAAGTCTAAGTCCTCCACCCTGCCTGCTTTAGGTAGAGGTGCATGAAAATACTCAAGGATGGGAGTATGAGGTCCATGTGGAAACATCAGGGAGAAGGTAGCGGTGGACGAAAACAGCTGGCATCCAAAGCAGTAAAAAGGGCAGCACTAGCCTCAGTGGAGGAGAACTGAATCAGGTAGGCATTGGGCCTGCTTCATTTGGTCTTGCCTAAGGCCAGCCCTGCCCCCCCCTCCTGACTCCTCAGAAGGTTCAATAAGGCTCAGGAGGCCAACAAAAGACATTTCCTGGAAGCCTGGGAGCTTAGACACCTCTGTTGTTCCTCCTTTATTGGCAGTTACATCTGCTGGCTTTGAAATTCCCCCCACTGTATGCTTTGGTCCCCTGAAGAATTTGCCTTTAACTGCAGTAGGATATTTCACTTCTGAGACTCCTTATTCCTCAAATGAACCCAAATACATTGCTTTTCTTTTTAAGGAAAGAGCATAAAACATAAAAGGTGAGGCATTTTCCAAGGTGCTAGAGCATTACAAAAAGAACACACGTGTGTGAACTTTTCCCCTTGGCCGGCAAGCCAATCTATTCCGATGAGTCACTTTGACATCCCCATGAAAGGTGGGGCACCAGCAGACCAAGGAAATTGCCTCTGAAGAAGGGAAAAGGGGAAAGGATGTGGAATGTCTTTTTTCGGGAGCACCTCACACATGTTAATAGCAGTCATGAAAATGGCAAGGCCCCTGACTTTTCTCACTCAGGGGGAGAAGAGCCTTTTACCTCCCAGATCTGGGAAGAGCGGGAGTAACCTCAAGGCAGGGGTTCTTTTTGATGTGGGGGCTCCTGGGCTGCAAGGAGAAAGCACTGAGGTGCTTACAGCAGGAAGGCTCAAAAGCTATGTAATAGTGCTTATCCCATTGTCTGGACTTTTACTGGGAAAAGCAAAAGTGTCATTTGTCTGTGGTTTTCTGCTATCCAAACCAAAGGAAAACCACCAAAGGAAACTCCAAGGCTTTGGGATGGTAGCACAGGTAAATCTCTCACAGGAGCCAAAGATCTTGCTGGAGCCTGAGAAAACCCAGAAGGACTTTAGGGGGGAGGGGTTATTCTGCTTCTTCCACTGTAAAAATGTCACTGATATATTTGGAATCTTACAGCTTACCGGATTTCAACAGAAGCCAAGGAATTAGCAGTCCTAATACTAAGTACAGAAAGAGAAAATGTCAAAATCTAAATAAGGATTGGAATTCTGAATACTAAAGAGCCCTGAACTTCTATTATAAATATATATGGTATGTATATGTACATATATACAATACTACGTATACCTAAAATATACTTTTACTATAAATACTATATTTCTACTATATATGCTATATATACCATATTTCCATAAATATATAAAATTTATATATGTATATATAAATATATACATTTATAGCTAATATATTTATATATAATTTATATAAAAGTTATATACACCATATTATAGGCTAAGGCTGTGATTTCACTGGCAAAATCAATATCCTCTTCTCATTTGGAACACTGAAAAGAAAAAAAAACCTTTCAAACCCAGAAATTGCCTTTTTTTTAGATTTTACTAGCAGATAATGAAAAATACATATTTTCAAGAAAAAACAACCTGTTCCACACCTGAGGTTATAGAATAGAATGAATACCAGGAAACAAAAGAAAATAGCTGACTGAAGTCCACCAGCCAGTTACTAACCTTAATTTAGTGTTGTTGAGTTGTATCCAACTCTTTGTTACCCCATTTGGGGGTTTTCTTGGTAAAGATGTTGGAGTGATTTGCCATTTCCTTCTCCAGCTCATTTTTACATATGAGGAAACTGAGGCAAATTGGTAAGTGACTTGCCCAGGGTCACACAGTTAGTATCTGAGGCCAGATTTGAACTCAGGAAGATTAGTTTTCCTGCTTCCAAGGCCAGTGTTCTATCCACTGTGCCACCTGACTCTTTGACCAAATTCAAGTGTTTGAATGTTTTAGGGGTACAGTCTTCATGAAACAGGCAAAAATTAAATAATTCAGACTAATAACCTACCATTTTCATCCACTTAACACTGAACATGGAGGTGGGGGAACTTGGGGAGTGCTGCCAATAGTCTGGATAATCCTGATGAAAATAGGCAAATGTGAAAAATTCAACTCAACCATCAAGAATTTTTGTCTACAAGATGCCAAACAAACTTTGTGAGCCTGTGTGTATTTGTTGAGTATGTGTATTTTCACAGAACTGACATACTTTTATTGAACTCATTCACTATTTGTTCTGGTACCATGTCCCTGAAAACATGGTATCTATATTTGAAATTAGATTATCTCCAAGACCCCTCGCAGCTGTTATATCCTCCATTATCTGTTCTATGATTCTAATATATACACACATGCGTATACATACATAATATATAAATGTCTATATATAAATGCATATATACACATATGTAGATACATCTATGTGTATATACACATGTGTATATATGTATAAATGTATATATACATACATAGACATATATAAAATTTTAAACACTGCTAGTTTTTTTGGTTAAGTTGAAATCACTACTTCAAGAATCAGTGATTTTCTTCTACCTCTAAGAAAGGCAACTCAAACAAAACACCTCAATGAAATATACCTCAGACCAAACAAATAAGCATTTTAAAGTTCTGCTCCTATATGTTAATTACTGGGGGGACAAAGACAAAACAAAAACAAAACCCAGTCCTGGTTCTCAAGAAGCTTACCTTCTATGTGGGGGGAAGAAAACAGTCAGTCAATTGACTATGTGCCAGGCATAGATAGACAGACAGATAGATAGACAGACAGATAGACAAACAGACAGAAAGAGATCAACAGATGAATGAATGAGTAAACAAATGTGCGTGTATACGTTCGTGCATTCGTGTGTGTGTGTGTGTGTGTGTGTGTGTGTATGTATGTGTAAGGCTTCACCCAGGACATAGCAAATGAGCTAAGTCTTGAAGAAAGTTAGAAAACATTAGAAATGAAAGTGAGGAGGGAATGCATTCCAGGCCTTTAGAAAAGCACAGAGACAGGAGATGGAAGGTTTTATCTGAGGAACAGCAACTAAACCATTTTAGCCCTATCAAAGTGAGCAAGTATGCTATTGGGAAAACAGTAGTAATTTGTGATTATTACAGTTACTTGTGAATTGGCTCCATCTTTCCCCTCACCAACACTGCCACCTTTTCTCCAAAGAACATGTATTTCCCACCCTTAGAAGAACCTGATCCATTTCCAGAAACAGACTCAGACTAATAATACAAAAAGCAAAGCTATGCTCATATTCTATAATTCTTATTCTCCCAACTAATAAAACACAAGGTCAGGATTCATAAAAGCCTCTTCAATTTGACAACCTGGGTTTTTTTTCTTTTTATTTTGGCTTGACCTTACTTCCTGTCATTGGTGAGGGTGAAGCCGCTTTTATTCACTCTAATAGCCATATAGTATAACCCTTGCTGGGAACAATTGCTACATATGCCTTTCTTTGTAGATGGCTACAATCTTGGGAAGTCGTACGTCTGGTTTGAAAAGGGTCATTTACAACCTGTTGTTTGACCTAAGGGATGAAGGAGTCCATCCTTTCTGCCTTATATACTGTATTTCCTTCCTGGATTTTTCTCATGTTTAGCACTGCACAGGTGGTTCTGGCTTTCAAAACCAGGTGTCTAAGGTTAAAGCTATTTGCTGAAATATTTACCTCCTTATGATTTTTGGTTTGGAATTCAACGCTCATAAACTACAGAGACAGTGTTGGCTTACCTTAATTTTTATTACATTTTTTTTTACTGTTCTTTCCAATTTTTCACCCTATGGTTTTATTTACTCCCTAAAAGTGCTGTAAAATCCCTACAGCTTGTCCACAAATGGTGCCTCAAAGAGGAAGGATATACAACACAAACAAGTGGGCTGTTTTACAGTTGGTTGGAATTTTTTTTTTCTTTTCAGCTACTCACAGCACAATGGAGCTGGTTTGGTTATTTGGGTGGCTCCAAGGTAATCAGACTACATAGATTTCATCAAAGATTTGGCAACTAGCTGTTCCTACAGAAATCACAGATAGTTTAATTTGGCCACCCAATTCAATTCAACACATTTATATTAAGCTCCTGTACATACGAGGCATGATGGAAGGCACTGGTCATGTTAAACAGATGTAGCAAAAATATCACTGCCCATTCCCACCAAACTATTTTGTGACTCCAAATAGAGACCCTTGAGACGAATCCAAAACGAGGTCTTCAAATGAAAAAACAACTATGTAAAATGACCCCCTTCTTTGTGTTTTATGTCCCTCTTCTTTAGGCATCGTTTGTGAACAAGCTATATTGTATCACTTTAGGGAGTAAATAAAACCACAGGGAGAAAAATTGGAAAGGAGAATAGTAAAAAAAAAAGGAACAAAAATCAAATTAAGAACCTTGCAAATAATTTAGTCCAGATAAATAAGCATTTTTAAGGGTTCCTCCTATATGTTAGATACTGAGGGTACAAAGACAAAACAAAAACAAAACCAAAACTAGTCCTTGTTCTCAAGAAGCTTACCTTCTATGGGGGGAGGGGTAGAGTATAGTCAGTCAGTGGACTATGTGGCATAGATAGACAGACAGCTGATAGGTGATAGATAGATAGATAGATAGATAGATAGATAGATAGATAGATAGATAGATAAGCAAAGAGATCAATAGATGAATGAATGAGTAAATAAAAAATTAAATGAGTGCGTGTGTGTGTGTGTGTGTGTGTTTGTGTAAGGCTTCCCCCAGCTCATAGCATATGAGCTAAGTCTTAAAGAAAGTTAGAAAGTATTAGAAATGAAGGTGGGGAGGGAATGCATTCCAGGCCTTTCAAAAAGCACAGAGATAGGAGATGGAAGGTTATATCTGAGGAACAACAAGTAAGCCATTTTGGCTCTACTATAGTGAGTAAAAGAGAGTAATGTATAATAAATCTGGATAGGTAGGCCAAAGCAGATTGTGAAGGCTTTTAAATGCCAACAGATAAATTGGTATTTTTATCTTCAATTACATAAGAAGCCCTTGATGTTTCCTGATCAGAGTCAGACTCGGGCTTTAGAGACATACTATTGAAAGTTGGCTGGAGGATAGTAAGGAGAGTGGAGAAACTGAGAGCTGGGTGGCCAGTTAGGAGGGTACGAGAGTCCAGATGAGAGGGCCTGGGCTAAGGTGGTGACTGAGTGAATGAAGCAAAGGGGATAGCTGGACAATATGTTATTCAGAATGAATTAGTGAGTAAATAAATTAATGAATTTTTAAACATATCAGTAAAATTCCAGTTGGGGTATCTGGACAAATTTCTTACTAAAAGTTAGTGATCATTAACTAGCAATTTGTGCTCTGCTGCTAAGGAAGATTTTTGGTAGGAGAGTACAGAACAGATTGCTGTTTCTCCTAGAAAGTGCATTCATTCATTCATTCATTCAATTCAATTCAATGAAATGTATAATACTATAAAAAACTAAAAGAGAGGCAGACCAAATACATTTCACAGCTACGGGTAACTGAACAAGAGATACAGGAAATTATAAAAAGATAAAAATAGATCGCCTGCAATTGAAAATCATACACAAAATATTAATGTTAAATGGGAGGAAATTGTTTGTAATCAAAGTCACTGGTAGGAGTTTGATATTCAAGATGTATAGACAACTAACAGAAATATAGAAGCCCAAAAACCATTTTCCAATAGAAAGACAAAGAACAGGAACACTTCTCAAAAGAAGTACAAATTATTAACAATCATATGAAAGAATGCTACAAAATACTACTAATAAGAGAGGTTTTATCTCACACCAGCATATCAGAAAAGATGAGAATAGTTAATGTTGGTTGGGGTTTTAGAAAGACAGGTACACTAATACATTATTGGTGGCATTGTGAATTGGCATTACCATTTTGGAAAGTAATTTGGAATTATGCTAATAAAGTGACTAAAATATGCATACTCTTTGATTCAAAAACATAACTGCTAGGTAGATACTCCAAGGAGGTCCATGGCAAAAAGAAAAGCCCCTTGTACACCAAAATTTTTATAGCAGCACATTTTGTGGTAGTAAAGAATTGAAATAAATAGGTGCCCATTTAATGGGAAATGGTTAAACAAATCATTGTATATGGTATTACAATGCTTGAAAAAATGATAAGCATGATGAATGCAGAGAAACCTAGAAAGCATATATGAACTGATACAAAATAAAGTCAAGAAATCAATATACAAAATGGCTACAACACTGTACATGGAAAGTACAAGCGGACTATTGCAATGGCCTGCTGGTTGGTCTCCCTGCCACAAGTCTTTCGCCACTCCAGTCCATCCTTTACTCAACTGTCAAATTAACATTCCTAAAGTGCAAGTCTAACCATGCCACTTCCCTGCTCAATAAACTCCAGTGGCTCCCTATTACCTGCAGGATCAAATATAAAATCCTCTATTTGACTTTTAAAACCCTTCGTAATTCGTCCCCTTACTGCCTTTTCAGTCTTCTTATACCTTTCACCTGCCTATATATTCCTCATTCCAGTGACACTGGTTTCTTTTGCTCTTCTTTACACAAGACATTCTATCTCCTGACTCTAGGTATTTTCACTGGCTGTCCCTCATGTCTGGAACTTTTTCCCTCCTCATCTCCATTTTCTGTCTTTTCTGGCTTCCTGCAGGTCTCAATTGTAATGCCACCTTCTCAAAAAAGCCATTCCGAGTCCTCCTTAATTTTAGTATCTTCCCTCTGACATTATCATTAATTTATCCTGTATCTAGCTTGTTTGTATACCATTGTTCATACGTTTCCTCTATTAGACTGTGAGCTCCTTGAAAGGATCAATCCATCAACCAATCAACATTTATTAAATGGCTACTATGAGCCAGATATTGTGCTAAACACTGGCAATACCAAAAGAGGCAGAAGACTGTCCTTTGCCCTCAAGGAGCTTACAATCTAATGGGGGGAAGCAACTTGCAAAAAGTATGTACAAAGCAAAAAGTATGTACAAGCTAAATACAGAATAATTAGGAAATAATTAACAAAGGAAAGGCACTAAAATTAAGAGGAGTTGGGAAGAGCTTCTTGTAAAAATGGGATTTTAGGTATCCCCAGCACTTAGGACAATACTTAGCTTTATAATATGCACTCAACAAATTCTTGCTGACTTGACTTGACTTACAAAATTATAAAGACCAAGTTTGGTTCCAAAGAAGAGATAAAATGACATCTCTCCCCCACCTCCAACCCCGTTGCAGGGGTGGGTTCTTATGGGTGTGGAATGTTGCCTGTAATGTCAGAATTTTTTTGAATGTGTAGATTAGACTGGGTTTGCTGAATTTGCTTTTCTCTTCTTCTTTATTTAAAAAAAATTCTTTGTTATAAGGAATGGCTCTCTGGGAGAGAAGAAAGGAAGTGTTGCCAGAGCAAATATAGGCAATGTAAAAACAAAAATATCAGAACAACTGATTTTTTAAAAACATTCAACAAAAATTATTAATTATCTACTAGACTGGGCAGTGGAGACAGAGAGAGAGAGAGAGACAGAGAGAGAGACAGAGAGAGAGAGAGAGTCCTTGACATCAAAGAGTTCACATTTCCCTAAGGGTAAATTAAGAAGCAAAACTTTAAAACTTTGCCTACGAGGCATCTTTGTCTTTATAACCAATGCATTGTGGTACACAAGAATATCACCTAGAAAATAAAATTGTGAATATTTATGAGTCATTTAATTGTAAAATGAAGAAAGTGAACTGGTTGTGAATATTCTCTCTCTCACTTATCCCCTATTTAAAAAAAAAAGATGCCACGATTACCTTTACTTCAATTACCTGTGGATTGCAGGCAAAAGTGATTTTTTTTGCCTCAAATAATTCCTGTGGTTCAACACGACCAAAGGATGAGTTTTCCGTGAGAAATGGTATAAAAGATATTATGAAAGTTATTTGGGATCAAAAAAGGGAGTTAGTCGTTCAACGAGTAAGAGTAAAGATTGACATATGGACAGCCCAATTTCTATAGCACTACCCATATAATATTAAATGTGTTCAGAGGTCTCATTGCTTTGGATGGATCCTCCATAGAGAATATATAGAACTTGAGCCCGAATAGCACAGGGAGCAATGACATGGATGGATCTGTTGGGACTTCAGATAGGGAACGGAGTCCCCACATCAATGATTTCATGGATTCATTAAAACAATAAATCTGTGTAATTGCCTCAAATTTCCATCTTACTTTCCCAGGACAGATATGACTTAAAAAAAACATTCTGATTAATTATTCTTCCCTTCCTTCATCCCTATCATAGACAGGGAGATTGGGTAGGCAAAAGCAGATTTGGAAAATAATTTTCATTGTATGTTTGACTACATAAAAGAAAGCAATCCAGAAGTAAATAAAGTGTCTTGTCCCCTTATCACTCAAAGAAACCCCCAGAAAAATCTAATCAACTCATTTAACTTTAAGATACTATATCTTAACCTAATTATCACATGCAAATAAAGGTTTCCTTTCTATCAGCGATGGCTCAGTAGAACCCTAGACATATAGGAGTATTAAGAATAATCGCAGGGAGTTAGATATTACTATAATTTAGCTCTACTCCTAGCAAGCAAATAAAATCTCTATTTTTTGATTTTTAAAATAATTTTTGTAAGGTCTGGGAGCTGAATTCCCTAGTGAGAGGTAACATTGTGGAAAACCACATAGATGTAACGTGATGATTTTAGTCTGTCAACAAAAAGGCAAATGGTTTATTCAAAATCTAGGCTATGTCTCTATCCAGGATTAAATCTACAAGGTTAATTTGGTTTTTTTCTAGCATAATAATGGCTAAACATCAAAAAACATCAGACAGTGATGCATGATGGATCCAATTCAGACTTTATGGGTATTGGAAAATGAGCCATAATACAAGCACTTTCTTAGTTATCTTTAAATTTATGAACATCCTTTACATATAGATAGTGAGTTGCACATGGCTTTCATCCTTCCTACACACACACACACACACACACGCACGCACGACTACAATCAAATTGTAGGGAAAAACTGCTGCCAATATTGTCTCAGGGAAGTCTCCTCCAACGTCTGTACTTCCTCTTTATTTTCATGAATACACCTGGTTCTTCATTCATTCATCCATTTAAATGTAATACGCTCTCTGTGGCTACTCCTGGGCACTGGAACTGGTGGGCTGGATCCCTGGGGGGTAACCCTGAGGGGCTTGGTGTCTAGTAACATTGTTTACAGTCTCCCATCCACATGCCTCCCAGTAACAATCCATTAGGCATAACTAGCTTTTATAGAAGGGAGTAACCGAGAAAATATAGCAAGAAGAATTGAGACAAAGCATTCTTCCAAAAATTTGGGGTCTGCTCTCAGAGAGAGAGAGAGTGGGAAGGAAGGAAGAGAGAGACAGAGTCAGAGAGAAAGACAGAGAGACAGAGACAGAGGAGAGGAGCAATTCCAAGAGAAGACTGGTAAGGAAGTATACATGTAGAGAATATGAATGGTAAAAAGATAACTTGCCACTCATACACTGGAAGTCCTTTTCCCCTTTTGTGGCTTCCTCACCAAATTCCCCTTAGTTCTCTGCTGGGCAAGCAGCGGAGTTGGTCTCCAAGGGTCCTTACCCATACTGAATCCACATCCAGCAATTCTGGCCGGGTCCCACTCTCTGCAGCTGCCACCACCCATAAGTGCCTGTTTCCCACATCTGTCTATATCCACTATAGGCTTCTTGAGGGTAGGAGCTACATTTTTGCTTTTCTTTGAATCCCTAATGCTTAGCATAGTCCCTAGTACATAGTAGATGCTTTTAATAAATATTTGTTGAATGACCAGCTGATTTCTACTACCATTCTATTGGATATTGCATCTGCTAACATTTTGTGGTAGGAAGTCTGCTACCACTGGAGGCGAGCTTCTCTTGATTTTCTTCCTCCTCCTCACTGCTTTCTCCTCAGCAAGGGCTAACAAGAACCCAACAGGGATGCTTGAAGACCCACACAGCTTGGAGAGATGGCAGTCCCCAACTCTATTCTTTCCAGTGAGATGAAGGAACTTAACCACCTGGTCTGCCACTGTATCCTACACTTACTATCTACCCTGAATCTGTCATGTGACCTAAGGATCCCTGGACCTTGCCTTTTGTCTGTAATAGTAATGTGGTTAGCAGCTGTTGTGGGGTGTAAGACCAACACAAACCCAACAACAAGAGTGGTACTAATACAGGCTCTTCCAATCTGCTTTACTAAGGAAAGTAACCGTACAGGGTTAACAACCTTACTTTAATCATACATACAAATATCATTCACTTAGTTCAGGAGGAAAAGCCAGCATTCTGAACTTCAGAGCAAATACAAACAAATTACAAACATACACAATATAAACAGACCAAATCACAATTCATAGTAACCAGTAAAGCATCAACATCTAGGTTTACAAGTGGTGGAGGGAGGGGCAGATACAAAGTCTTGCCCAGAGTCAAGCCACTCTTCCAGTGACTGAGAGTCCCAAGGAAAAACGAGAACCTCTTGAGTTTACATATTCCGTTCAGGGTCAAAGGGCGTCACCACATGCCACTCACCCACGTGGACTAAAAGCCTCTGGTGTCACAAACATGTCACTCAAACCTATGCAAACCAGGCTTTCCCTTGAGGCAAGGGGGTCATGCAAGACTCCTAATTTAATCAAAGAAACAAAGGCCAAACTCTTCAAGGGCACTTGATTAAATAAGTGCTAAAAACCCACCTTAATTACTGCTATACTGTCCCACATCTGTACCCTTAGGACTGCTAGGCTTTTCCATCTACAGTGCAGCTGACCTTCCTTTTATGTGCCATCAGCCTCAATTAGAGGGTGAGCTCCCTAAGAGAAGGGGCTTTTCTTATTAGTAACTTCAATGCACATCACAGTACTTGCCACACAGTCAATACTTAATAAGTGCTTTTTCCTTCATTTAAGTTGCAAATTTAGGCTTACTGTCCAGGAAAAACTTCCTAACAATCAGAGCTGCCTAAAGGTGAAATGGGATGACAAGGTTGGTAATAGGTTCCACCTCACAGGAGGTCTTAAAAGGCTGAGTGTGCTGAAGCAGGCATTCCTCTTCATATATAAGGGGCTGCACTGAGGTCCCTTCCAGCTCTACAATTTTGTGATTCTTTCCCTGAATGATTTTGGGAAACACTCATGCCTTCTTAGTCCAATTTAATGTTTCAACATTTCTTACTGGTCATTAAAACACTTTCTTGTGAAGGCGTGTTACAGTTTCTAAGATCACAGCTCATCTTGCTTTAGTTACATTTGAAATAAATGCCTTCTGGACTTCAGAAAAAAAAACTCAAAAGACTTACATGAATTGATGCAGAGTGAAGTGAACAGAACCAGGAGAACATAGTAACAGCATATTGTGAACATAGTAACGGCAATATTGTGTGCAACGGCTAACTTTGATAGACTTAACTCTTCTCAGCAATGCAAGGATCGAAGACAACTCCAAAAGGCTCATGATGGAAAATGCCATCCACATCCAGAGAAAGAACTATGGAGTCTGAATGCAGATTGAAGCATACTATTTGCTCTCTTTTGTATGTATGTGTGTTTGTTTCTTCTTTGTTGTGGTTACTCCCATTGGTTCTAATTTTGGAGTTAAAAATACGCTTTTATAGTGTATAAACATGACTAATGTAAAAATATGTTTAATAAGAATGCATATGTAGAGCCGATATCAGATTGCACACTGTCTTGAGGAGATGCAGGGGAGGGAAGAGGAGAAAATTTAGAATTCAAAATTTTATGGAAGTGATTGTTGAAAACTAAAAATAAATAAATACATTTTTTAAAAAAATAAAAATAAATGCCTTTTTCTTTAGGGGAAATGCCTCTTCCCTCCTTCCCTCAGGCTCCTTACTGAGACCCAGAAAACTTCCTAGTTTTATCAATGGTACATTTACAAACCATCTCTGTCTCTTGCCACTGCCTAATTTCATCTATTTCTCATTGATTATTACTAGCATCTGTCTTACAGGGGGATATTTCTGACCTGCTCCCCAAATTTGGAATGTACAGATGATTTAGAATCCACAGACCATAATGTACTGTCTACGAGATAGTTGTAATATAATAAAGAATCTATAGGAAAAAAATCTATAATAAAGAACCCAGAGTGCTAAACTTCTTTAGAACCTCCAGAAATGCCTCTGGCTGCCTCCTCTTCCTCCCTTCTTTGACCTTCCTTTTTATTCCAGCACTGGCATCCAAGATAGTTTTTTTACATATTTCCTAGTCAAAAGTTGGTACTGCACATTTTATATTATTTTACAATGTAAGTAAGTACTTCCTGAAGACAGAGCAGCCTGGGAAAAAAACACGAGCTAGCACAACTCTAACATAGTTACCATTATCATTATTATTAATTAGGATGCTAAGAATACTGAACATGAGTCTGCTCAAGTTGGAAGTTGTTCTCTGACTAAACATGATTTAGTAAAACTTGACCTAAATTATTTTTGAGAGGTAGCCAAAGGTGTGTGTATGTTATGATTGTAAATAGAGAGTGGTACAATGGTTGGAGTTCCAGACTTGGAGTCAGAAAGATCTGAGTTCAAATCTGGCCTCAGACATTTACTACCTGGGTGATCCTACTCAACTCACTTAACCTCTGTTTGCCTCAGTTTCCTCATCTGTAAAAATGGATTAAACATTGAACCTACTTCCTAGGAAGTTTGATTCTGAGTATCAAACAGGATATTATTTGTAAAGCATTTTGCACACCTTAAATACTAGCTATTATCATCATCAAATAAGCATTTACCCATGAGATAGCATCAGAAGGCAGATTTTCTTACAGGCAAGCCAGATATATACCTTATTTTATTTCTCCTCTCCTCACATAACTTTGTCTCTTTCTTCCTGCCTCCTCTTTTCCAAAGCCCTCCTAAGGACTTAGCTACTCTAGAAAATCTTCCCTGATTCCTTCTACATAGCTCCTTTAATTTCAGCTTCCCCTTACTATACTTTTCCTAACAAATTTTAACTTACTGACATGTTTATTTGTGTGTTCTTATATTTGTGACTTTTCAGTGCTGATCCTATGTCCTCTTCAGAATTGCAAGAATTGTAGTAGTAGTGGTGGCGGTGGTGGTGGTGGTGGAGGCAGTAGTAGTACCAGGACTAGGACTAGTAGTAGAAGTAGTAATACCTAGCATTTGCATGGCCTTTTGGAGTTAAAAATACACTTTCATAGTGTATACAATGTCTATCTGCTTTGACCCAGAGATCCCACTGCTAAGCGTATACGCTGAGGAAGTCAAAGAGAAAAGGGATGAAAATACTGATGGCAGCACTATGCACCAAATACTTATAGTAGCTCTTTTCTGTGGTAGCAAATTGTAAACAAAGTAGATACCTATCAGTTAAGGAATGAATAGACAAATTGTGGCATATAAATGTAATGGACTATTAACCACATAGTAAGAAATTACAAGTGAAATGAATGCAGAGAAACATGGGAAACCTTATATGAATTGATGAAGAGTGAAACAAGCTAAAGCAAGAAAACAATATACATGACTACAATTGAATGATATGGAATTTTATTGCCCAATTTGACTCCCCTCTCTCTCCACCAGAGAGATTTTTAAAAAATGTACCTCTCTTCTTTACAGAGGTGGGGGACTATGGGTATGGAACATTACATGTACCATTAGAAACCATCAATATGTTGGTTGGTTTTGCTGAATTTTTTTCCTCTACTTTTTTTATAAAGGATGACTCACTAAGAGAAGAAGAAGCAACATAATTAGAGATGAAAGTGATATAAAAACAAAAGACCTCCAAATACTTAAAGAAAGCAATTATATCTCTTCTGAGTCTTCTCTTTTCTAAGCTAAATATCCCCAGTTCTTTCAAATGTTCCTCATATGATGTGGACTCAAGGTACCTCACCATCCTAGCTGCCCTCCTATGGATACTCTCTAGCTCATCAATATCCTCCTTAAACCACTGAACACAATACTCTAGATGAGGTCTGATGAGAGCATAGTACAGCAGGACTCTTGCCAATAGATTGAAGTGTTATTATCTCTCTTTTTACAAACAGGAAACTGAGATTCAGAGAAGTTAAAATTGCTTTCCTGAGGTCACATAATTGTTACATGTTAAAACCAGGGCTAGAAACTAGGTCTGACTCCCATTCCATTGCATCATGTGGATCATGCCAACTGTTCGGTCCTATAAACAGAGCCAGAACGAAGCATAGAGATTATCTAATCTCTCGCCTTTGGTTTTTACATTGAGTAAACCAAGTCTTCAGAGGTGAAGTGACTTTCTTGAAGTCCTACAATGAATTAGTGGCAAAGGAGACTGAGCCCTGGGTCTCCTGGTTCTCTGTCATCTACTCTTTCCAGTATACTACAGAGGAGGCAGATGGAGCTCATGGGCACATGCCCTGCCAAGAGGAGGTCAGCAGGGTCACATTCTTAGGAGACAGCACATGCCTCCAATCTCTTTTTTTGTTTTTATTTTTTTAATTTTAATTAATTTATTTTTAGTTTTCAACATTCACTTCCATAAGTTGTAAAATTTTCTCTACCTCCCTCCCGTCCCCTCTCCCCAAGACATCATGCAATCTGATATAGGCTCTACATATGCATTCTTGTTTTTGCATTAGTCAACTTGTATAGAAGAATTAGAACAAATCAATCTGCATTCAGACTCCATATTTCTTTCTCTGGATGTGATATCCAGAGAATATCCATTATGAGTATTTTGGAATTGTTTTAGGTCCTTGCAGTGCTGAGAAGAGCTGTCTTTCAAAGTCAGTCATCACACAATGGGGCTCCTGTTTCTGTTCACTTTACTCAGCATCCGTTTATATAAGTCTTTCCAGGTTTTTCTGAAGTCTGCCTGCTAATCATTTCTTATAGCACAATAGTATTCTATTACATTCATATACCACAACTTGTTCAGCCATTCCCCAGTTAATGAGCATCCCCTCAATTTCCAGTTCTTAGCTACCACAAAAAGAGCTGCTATAAATATTTTTGTACATTTGGGTCCTTTTCCCATTTTTATGATCTCTTTAGGATACAGCCCTAGAAGTGGTATAACTGGGTCAAAGGATATGCACATTTTTATAGCCCTTTGGGCATAGTTCCAAATTGCCATCCAGAATGGTTGGATCAGTTCACAACTCCACCAATAATGAATTCCAGTTCCAATTTCCCCCGTCTTCTCCAGCATTTATAATTTTCCTGTTTTGTCACGTTAGTCGATCTGATAGGTGTGGTGTGATACCTAAGAGTTGTTTTCATTTGCATTTCTCTAATCAACAATGATTTAGAGCATTTTTTTCGTATGACTATAGACAACTTTAATTTCTTCCTCTGAAAACTTCCTGTTCATAACCTTTGACCATTCATCAATTGAGGAATGACTTATATTCTTATAAATTTGACTCCATTCTCTATTTATTTTAGAAATGAAGCCTTAATCAGAGACACTGGTTATAAAAATTCTTACCCAATTTTCTGCTTCCCTCCTAATCTTGGTTGCATTGGCTTTGTTTGTGCAAAAACTTCTCAATTTAATGTAATCAAAATTATCCATTTTGCATTTCATAATGTTCTCTCTCTTTTTTGGTCATAAATTTCTCCATTCTCCACAAATCTGACAGGTAAACTATTCCTTGCTCTCCTGATTTGCTTATAGCCTTTATATCTACATCATGTACCCATTTAGACTTTATTTTCATTTATGGTGTAAGACATTGGTCTTTGCCCAGTTTCTGTCATACTATTTTCCAGTTTTCCCAGCAGTTTTTGTCAAATAATGAGTTCTTATCCCAGAAGCTAGGGTCTCTAGGTTCATCAAGCAGAAGATTAATATAGTTATTGACTACAGTGTCTTGTTTACTTAACCTATTCCACTGATCCACCACTCTATTTCTTAGCTAGTACCAACTAATTTTGATAATTGCTGCTTTGCAATACAATTTAAGATCTGATATGGCTAAGCCACCTTCCATAGCATTTCTTTTCATTAATTCCCTTGATATTCTGGAACTTGTATTCTTCCAAATGAATTTTGTTATTTTTTTCTAGCTGTATAAAGTAATTTTTTGGTAGTTTGCTTGGCATGGCACTGAATAAGTAAATTAATTTAGGTATAATTGACCTTTTTATTAGATTAGCTTGGCATACCCACAGGCAACTGATGTTTTTCCAATTATTTAGATCTGACTTTATTTGTGTGAAAAGTGTTTTGTAATCGTGTTCATGTAGTTCCTGGGTTTGTTTTAGCAGGTAGACTCCCAAATATTTTATAACATTTACAGCAAATTTAAACAGAATTTCTCTTTCTATTTCTTGCTGTTGGCCTTTGTTAGTAATATATAGAAATGCTGATGATTTATGTGGGTTTATTTTATATCCTGCAACTTTGCTAAAGTTGTTTATTATTTCAAGTAGTTTTTTACTTGATTCTCTAAGTATATCATCATATCATCTGCAAAGAGTGATAGCTTAGTTTCTTCTTTGCCTATTCTAATTCCTTCAATTTCTTTTTTTTTCTCCTATTGCTAAAGCTAACGTTTCTAGTGCCATATTGAATAAAAGTAGTGATAATGGACATCCTTGTTTCACCCCCAATCTTATTGGAAATGCATCTAGCTTATTCCCATTACATATAATGCTTGCTGTTGGTTTTAGGTAGATGCTACTTATCATTTTAAGGAAGACTCCATTTATTCCTATGCTCTCTAGTATTTTTGATAGGAATGGGTGTTGTATTTTGTCAAAAGCTTTTTCTGCATCTATTGAGATCATCATACGGTTTCTGTTAGTTTTGTTGTTGATATGATCAATTATGGTGATAGTTTTCATAATATTGAACCAGCCCTGCATTCCTGGTCTAAATCTTACCTGGTCATAGTGTATATTCTCATAAGTTGCTATAATATTTTTGCTAATGTTTTATTTAGAGTTTTTGCACCCATATTCATTAGGGAAATTGTTCTATAATTTTCTTTCTCTGTTTTGACTTTTCCCAGTTTAGGTATCAGTGCCATTTTTGTATCATAAAAAGAATTTGGTAGGACTCCTTCACCTATTTTCCCAAATAGTCTATATACTATCGGAATTAATTGTTCTTTAAATGTTTGATAGAATTCACTTGTGAATCCAACTGACCCTGGAGAGTTTTTCCTAGGGAGTTCATTGATGGCTTCTTCAATTTCTTTTTCCAAGATGAAGTTATTATTATTATAGTATTTTACTTCCTCTTCTGTTAATCTGTGCAATTTATATTTTGGCAAATATTCCTCCATTCCACTAAGATTGTCAAATTTATTGGCATATAGTTGGGCAAAATAGTTTCTAATTATTGTTTTAATTTCCTCTTCCTTTGTGGTGAATTCACCCTTTTCATTTTTGATGCTGGTAATTTGGTTTTCTTTCTCTTTTTTTTAATCAAGTTAACCAAAGGTTTATCTATTTTATTGGTTTTTTCATAAAACCAGCTCTTAGTTTTATTTATTAGTTCAATAGTTTTCTTAATTTCAATTTTATTAATCTCTCCTTTGGTTTTCAGTATTTCTAAATTGGTATTTAATTGGAGGTTTTTAATTTGTTTTTTTTTCTAGCTTTTTTAGTTGCATGCCCAGTTCATTGATCTCTTCTTTCTCTATTTTCATGCAAGCATTCAGAGATATAAAACTTCCCCTAAGAACTGTTTTCTCTGCATTGTATAAGTTTTGGTATGTAGTCTCATTATTCCTGTCTCTTTTTTTTAATCTCCCTATAGCATCTACTATAATAACATGCACATAAATATACATGGATGGAACTCACTAAATACTACTAAATACAACTAAACAGGCGACACCTCCTGTTCCCCCTTCCATATAATTGGTCTTCTTGTGAGAATCAAATAAAACAACGTACGTAACATGATCTATTTACCCTTTAAAATCCTTTATAACCTAGTCTCTTCCTATTAATTTGGTCTTCTTATACTTCACTTCTTTCCACATACTCTACGACTCAATGATACTGACCTCCTGGCTCTTCCTGGAAAAAGACAATCCATCTCCTGATTCCATGCCTTTTCAGTGGCTGTCCTCAATCCCACCATGTTATACCTGGGAAGGCCAAGTTTTTTAGACAATGATTGTAAATGCAGAAAAAGTTCAATTCAATTATCATTTATTATATGTCTACCATATGCAAAGCGATAGGGGCACAATCTTTTGATTTCGTAATATTGGAGAGGCAGCATGGTGCATTGGAATGAGACATGGCCTTGGAGTCAGGAGACATTGGATTCAAGATCTCTTTTGACACTTACCAGTTGTGTGACCTTGGGAGTATCTTCTCATTTCTTACTGCCTCTGGCATCTGTCTAAGATGATCCAATGTGAGCTGCAAGCTGAAGAACAGTTGTGGATCTGCCCTGGTTTAAGGAGTTTTGTTACTAGTCACCTACGCCAGTGAAATTATTGGTTCAAACCAAAAAAATATTTAAAGCAGTACTAGCCCAAGAGAATACATGGGACATAGAGACTGCAAAAAGAAGAGAGAAAAAGCATATGGTTTGACTTGTTTCTACTCTTCTCAATGCCATTTTCTTCCTAACTCAAACATGTTTTCATATACTGTGGCACCATAGCATTATGGACCAAGGGTTGGAATTGGATTTGGGAATAAGACCTGGGTTCAAATCTTGCTTCTACTATTTAACAGTTCTGTGACCCCGGACAAGTTTATTAACCTTTCTCAAACTCAGTGTTCTTGGATGAAGAGGTGACCCTTCTACTAGCCAAAACCAACCAACCCCTCTACCACGTACCCTTTTTTCCATCTCCCAACTTCTTTAGTAGATTGTCCAGTCATTCTCTCTGTTTCTGTCTCTATGTCTCTGTCTCTCCCTCTCTCTCTTTCTCTCTCTTCTTTTTCTCTCCCCTCTCTATCTCTCTGTTTGTCTCATTTTCAATCTCTCCTTATCTACTGGCTCTTTTTATGCTCTCTACAAACATATCCATGTCTCTACAACCTTTAAAAATTCCTCATCTGATCCCACCATCCATACTATCTCTTGTTCCATACTACTATTTGAGAAAACCATCTACACATTCACTGCCTCCATTTCTTCACCTCTTACTCTTCTAGTTCTCTGCAATTTGACTTCTGACCAATGCTCCAGTTACTGGTAATTTCTTAATGGCCAAATCTAATAGGCTTTTCTCAATTCTCAGCCTTCTTGACCCATCTATAGCATTTGACAATGTTGTTCACCTCCTACATTCTCTCTATTCTCTTAATTTTTGTTTAACTGTTCTGTCCTGCCTCTCTTTCTATCTATCCAACTGCTCCTTCTCAATCTCCCTTGATGGTTCTTCAACCATGTCATGCCCACTTATGAAGGTATTACCCATGGTTCTATCCTGGGCCTTCTTTTTTCAGTGGATATTATCTCATTTGATAATCTCATCAGCTCCCATGAGTTCAATCATCTCTTTATTTATTATTCCCAGATCTCTATGTCCATCTCTAGTCTCTCTCGTGAGTTCCTGTCCCACATCAACAGCTATCTTTCAGAGCTATCAAATTGGATATCCCTTTGGCATTATAAATTCGAAAGTTTAAAACACAACTCACTGTCTCCTATCCTCCAAACTTGCCTATTACTATCGAGGACATAGCTATCCTCCCAGTCACCTAGGCTAATAACCTCAGTATTATCTTTTATTCTTTCTTCACACTTACCAATCCGTTGCCAAATCCTGTTGTTTCTACCTTCACCTCTTTCATATACACTTCTCATTCACATAGCCACAACCCCATGTAAGGTGAATTTTAGCGTAAGGTAGATTTTAGTGTGTGTAAAGTAGATTTTTGTTATTATTTCTTAGAGTTCAGTTTCCCAATATCCATAGCCATAACCACCTCGGTTTCCCAGGATCCGTGGCCATAACGATCTCTATTTCCCGGGCATTAGATATGAGTTCCCAGGCCCATGGTTCAAAACATCTCCACCATGCTTGCGCAGCATTATATAAGGATAAATAATACAAACATGTGTGCTGAAACTGTAAACATCCACTGCGACTGTGCAGTGAGATATAGGGATGAGGTGATTTAAACTTGTGAGGCTATTGCTGGCAATATGCCTTCTTTGCCTGATGCCCTATAAAATAGGTGGCCAGTAGCCAGTGAGTTGGGGAACCTTTATGCTTGAATGCTCTAGCTGGGATGCTGTGTGCCTTGATCAGCCCCCATCAAGGACTGGGAGGGGAGAATCTGTGTTTGCCTCAACTGTCCCCCACTGAGGCTTGAGGAGATTTAGGGGATGCACAAGTTGCGCCCATCTCAACTGTCCCCAATGAGACACAGGGGTAGTTGTCCCCCCTTCTCTCCAGCCCCTGTGAGAAGGGTGTTTAAGGAATACTCTAGGAGTTTGTAGTGCTTCCATTATCAGCAATACTGTTAGAGAAAACTAGATTAGAATAAAGCTTATTATTAACCCCTTCGAAGCTGTCTTTCCTGTCTGACCAAATCAAGCGCGAACCTGTTAGAGGCTGGAGTCCAAACCTCCAGTGTTTCCTGCGTATTGTCTGTAACGCCTCAGTACAGGCCCTTCATTGTTTCTTGGGCTATGACAGTAGCCTTGTAACTGGTCTCACTGACTTCAATCTTTTCTCACTGCTGTTCATTCTCCACTCAGCTGTCAGGGAGATTTTTCTGACTGCATCACCCCCACGCTCAATGAGCTCCAGCAGTTCCCTATTTCCATTAGAATCAAATGTAAATCCTGTCTTACATTTCGAGGTCTTCATGACCTGAGTCCTTCCTATTTTTCCAGTCTTCTTCCTCTTGCCTATCTCATCCTAATTTTATGAGTCAGCAACACAAACCTACTTACAATTCCCCCAATATGACATTCCATCTCCCATCCCCTGGCTTTGCACTGATCGTCCCCCACACCTAGAATGTTCTTCCTCCTCACCTTCACCTCTTCCATCAATACTCAGTTTAAATACTACCTTCTTGAGGAGGCCTTGCCTCCTGCCCCTCCCCACCTGCTTGGACCTTCACCTCTGAGACCGATTTCTATCTCGTTTCCGTCTCCATCTCCCTCTCATATGTGTGTGGATAGATAGATAAATAGAGATTGTCATTCACATATTGTCTCTACCATTACACTGTGAGCTCCTTGAGAGAAGGGACAGGTTTTTTTGTTATTTTTTTTATCTTTCTGTATGTTCCCAATACTTAGTACAGTGCCTAGCACATAGTAGGTACCTAACTAATGCTTGTTGATTGACTGACTGATTCATTAATGGAGATATTCATGCTGTGGAACCTCCCTCCTAGGGTTTCTGTAAGGTTCAAATGTGGTAATGAATGTAAAGTTCTTTGCAGACCTTGAAAGCCAGCCATTGTTAAAAACAATTGAAGAACAAGAGGCAGCCTTGACAGAGAATAAAGCCATAAACCATGTGGTCTGGAGAATTTGGGTGGGAGAGAGAAGGGTCTTGGGATCATAGACTAAGAGCCGGAAGAGGCCTTAGAGAAAATCTAGTTTAGAGATCATCTAGACCAATATTCCCATTTTACAGATGAGGGAACTGAGGGCCAGGGAGGGAAAGAGTCTTGCCCACAGTCCCACAGATAGGAAATGGTTGACAAGTCACCCCTTGGTGAGGAGGAATAAAGAGAGAGAGCTCCTGGGATGGCCTGATTGCATAGGCATTACATGGAAACTGGGGTCTTCTTTCTTAGCTCCAAATGGCACTGCTTTAGCTACCACCCTTGACATTGCCAGTAGCCTCATCACCCCAGGACAGGAGCTCTAAAGGACAAAGCCCAATTTTCTAACCTAGAAGGACTGAACTGCTTACAGCTGGTGATCTCATCAGCTTATTCGCCTTTAAGTGGGGAAAGAGAGAACTTCCCAGCACAGCTGAATTCTTTCCTTTTCCTTTGAGTAACTAGATCAGGTAGCTTGTTGGCTGGGTGGACAAAGTGCTAGATCTGGAGTTAGGAAGACCTGAGTTCAAATCCAAATTCGAACACTTACTAGCTGTGTGACCCTGAGCATGTAACTTACCCTCTGGCTGCTTGAGTTTCCCCATATGTGAAATGGGTACAATTACCTCCTAGGGCGATTGTGAGAATTAAATGAGATAGCTGTAAAGTCATTTGCAAATCATAAAGTGCCATATAGACACTAGCTATTGTTTGTATCATTAAGCTCCTCACTGTTGAGTCCTCAACATGCAGACCTTCTATGTGGCAGGCATTTGCTATCATAGAGAGTGAACTGGGTTGAAACCACTTCTTTATCTATAAAAAGAAGCCCTTGGATTTGATGATTTCTAAGGTCTCATCGAGCTCAAAACTCTATGAGCCTTTTATGACCCCAAACCCCCATGCCTATGAGCTCTCATAGGCATCTTGCTAAAAGAATTTTGGGAATTTCTCTTCCCTTGGCTCACTGGCAGTCATTTATCAGAATGAGGCAGATGAATCTCCGTTCTAACCACAATAATGGTCATATTAACAATAATAATGGCTAGCATTTATATAATACCTACTATGTGCCAGGCAGTATGCTAAGCTCTTTACAAATCTCATCTTATTTGGTCCTCACAACAACCTTGGGAAATAGGTGCTATTATTATCCCCATTTTACAGATAAGGAGACTGAGGCAAACAGGTTAGAGACTTGCCCAAAGTCACCCAGTCAGTAAGTTTCTGAGATCAGATTTGAGCTCACATCTTCCTGACTCCAGACCCAGTGCACTAATCACTTAACCACTTCATGGGGAGCTATAGCTACACAAATCTTTCTTTTCTCAGGGACAGTTTCCTTCAAGTCGTAGAACATTCCTGGAGGGTCCCTGGCCCACTATAAACTCCTTCCCCCTCCATCACCAGACTGGGTGACTAGCGTCTCACTTGGGAAATGCTTTCAATGACAGGAAACCAGGTTGGATTCCTCCCTAGCCACCCCCCCCCAACTCCCCCTACCCCTTTTCTTTTGGGAGCTCAGTTGAGTTTTATGTTCTATGTTAAATCTACCTTAGGGTTTTATGTCTCTCCATAATGTCTGCACTAGGCGGAGAAAGCTAACAAGTGTAACTTTACTCCTTGGACCTTTGCAATTCTATTTAACTCTTCTAAGTCACTGACAGGATGGGGTATAAAACATCCTGGCAACAATGGGAGCTGGGCAGCAGTAGTTCTGTTGATTTACACTGGACCACATGAAGTTCAGTGGCTAAGAGAAAGAGGGAAGAGCTGAAAACCTTCATTCCCGCCGTCGGGTGTCATAAATTCAGTCTATTGCTTCAGAGGTACTGGCTTACCACATAGCTGGTAACCCAAAGAAAGGGGAAGCCTAGGGTTCATTTGCCCCTGCCCTGGAAAAGCTAGATTATGGGAAAATTCTTCAGAAGGTGACCGGGGGAAAAGCTCACAATCTCACCTCTCCCCTGGCCTGAGTCTCCCAGTCCCTGCTGAGATTGGAGGGAGGATATAAAGGTGTCATGGCCTGATCCAGTAAATCACACTGGGACCAACCCTGATGAACAGCAGCTAGGGTGACCTCCTTCCGAGATCTGTTTCTTCCCTGAGGTTGCACTCAGGACACCCGCCTTTTAGTGACCTTATGGCTGGGTCACCAAGTGTGTGTGACTTGGTCTTTCATTGTTCTGCTCACCAAAAAAGAGGTCTCATCAGGTTGGGGAAAGGTGAAAAGAGTAAAACCCAAGAACCCCACCCCCAATAAATTGATCTAAGGGTCCCTTGGGTTGGGAAATTCACTTTACAAAGGTTTCAAGAAAGCCCCACATATTGGTGCTAACAACCATGCCAATTCTTCCTCCCTTTTTTGGATTACCAATATGAATGCATGTGTTTTTCTTCAGGAAAAAAAGAAGCGGGGTAGGAAGAAGAAACACACATAAAAACAAGCATTGCTTGTATTTGTTGAATTTTGAGATCGGGCTGACATTTGAGTCTCATAGAATAAAAATTGGAAGATGTTTAAAAAATATGCACAATGAATCTCCAAGGTTTTCCTTTGTTTAAGAGTTTGTTTTGGAAAAATTATTGCTTTATTTGTATATGTGATACTTCATATTGATATTTTGAAAGTCATTCCTCTAAATATTTTAAACTGAGGACAAACACATTGCCCCTAGCAAGAGTCACAAATTCAATATTGCAAAATCAGTACATTCATATTAAGAAAGATAATCTAGTCAGCTAGGCTTCATGGAAAAGATTCAGCTTTTCTATTTATGTATTAAAAGCCTCTTCTAGTCCTTAAGCCATCATCTAGGCTAGGGTGACTATAGGTAGTCAGTAACTGAAAAAGAAATATATGTGGTTTTCATTGTTGTCTCCAGCCTAATTTCAAAGGCTCAACTGGTTTCTGCAAAACTTAAATGATGTTTTTGGCAAGCAAAGATTTCCAACCAAAGCCTTAGTCAGTCTCTGTTTTTATGACAGGTATTTTTAGAACAATACTTCGTGTTATGACTTCAGGAAACACCCACAAGCAGCCAAAGCAAAAAGATTATTCAAGTCAACAATGTCTGTACTAAGCAAGAAATTTTACTACTAAAATTGACCATTAAATAAGGATCTTTCTTAGCAAGTGACTTTTCATTTATTAAGTTGAAAAATCTAACTCTAAAGAAAGCATTCCAGGCCCAGAGGTTCCCCTCGCTATTCCCCATCTTTCTCTGGGAAAGAATCAGGGCAAGGAAAGAACTGCTGTCAGAGAAACACTCTAGGGAACCTGTGCCCCAGAATGAATGATTGAATGAATCAATGAATGGGAAAAAAAGCATTTATTAAGTATTTGCTATATGCAAAGCATGAAGGATACAAATAGAAAAGCAGAGCATCCCCTACATTCTAGGAACTCACATTTCAATGGAGAAGACAATTCACATAAGAATCTTCAATCTGCAAGTCATATGGAAAGACCCAATTGTCCCTAGGGTATGATGGCAATGCAGACGGTAAAAAATGTTTTTCTTTATGGTTTCAGTTATATGCATTATATAATATACTGTGCATTATATCTCTACACTATATTTCCATTGATAAAACCACACTCATTTCTAAGGTTGAACCATTTAATTGTGTCAAAGATTTTGGGGGAAAGAACTTTCTTAGTTGTGGCTGCTAAGAAGGTAGGGGACTACCTGCAGACATGGTTGGTGGGTCTTGGCTCCACAAAAGTTATTTCCACGGATGATGGCTTTGGGCCCCCAGCTAGAAACAGACCAAGGAGTATGGTTACTTTGGTCTCTTTTCCATAAGAGTTGGCTCTCCCCTTTATAATGGTTTAGAGGGTCTGGTTAGGAGGATGACCAGTAGTTTGGGGGGGGCACTGACATTCCCAGGGCCACCTTAGAAAGCTCCAACATTTTCAAGGGCCAAGATAAAAAGGGGAGAAAGGTACTCCCAGCCCTGATCAGCTCCCAGCTTGAGGGATACCAGTGGATGGGACAACTTTGTAATCTCCTTGAGTCACTGTATCACTTTGCAGGGAGGGCTATGTCTGAGGCTATTCCATCTCCAAAAGAAGCCTAATTGTAAAGCAATCCTGAACCAAGAAAAAAGCCCCAAACACATCTGCAGACAGATGAGTGAAGGAGGAACAGAGGTGCATGGAAAGAACACTGGATTTGGAATCACGGGACCTGCATTTGAATCCTGGCTCTATTTACTGTCTGTACGTTATTTTTAGTTTCTCTAGCTCTCAGTTTCCTTATCAGGGAAATGAGATCAGACTAGGTAATTTCCAATATCTTTTTCCATATCCAAATCTATTGTTGTTGTTCTTCAGTTATTTTCAGTCCTGACTCTCGGTGACCCCATTTGGGGCTTTCTTGGCAAGGATACTAGAGTGGTTTGCCATTTCCTTCTCCGGCTCATTTTACAGATGAGGAAACTGAGGCAAACAGGGTAAACTGACTTGCCTAGGGTCACACAGATAGTGTCTAAGGTCAGATTTGAACTCAGGAAGATGAGTCTTCGTGGATCCAGGCCAGATACTCTTATCCTCTCTATCCAGGGAATGCACCACCTAGCTTCCCTCAATCTAAATCTATGGTCCTATATATATTTTGTATTTACTTATCTAGAGGCACATTGCTTCCCCAGTAGAAGTAAGCTCTTTGAGGACGAGGATTGTCTGGTTTGGGCCTAGTATCACTAGAGTGCTGCTAACTCAAGGATGCGCTGGGCTTGGAATTGGGATGCGCTTAATTCTCTCTTTCCCAGTTCATTTGATCCTTACAGTGGCCCTGCGAAGTAACAGGTGAGGAAGCTAAGAGGGAGAAAGATTGAATTGACTTCTTCAAAACCACACAACTAAGAAACAGCTGTTCAAACTCTGAGTCGTTCTACTATTTCATAACACTAAGGCAAAGTACAAACACACCACTCAGGGCATGAAACAGGACTGGGGTATTTAACAAAACAGCTTTTTATTTTTTTATTTAATATTTTAGTTTTCAACATTGATTTCCACAAGATTTGGAGTTACAGATTTTCTCCCCATTTCTACCCACCCCCCCATTCCAAGATGGCATATATTCTGATTGCTTCATTCCCCAATCAGGCCTCCCCTCTTTCACCTCATTTCTTCCCCCATCCCCTTTCTCTTACTTTCTTGTAGGGCAGGATAGATTTCTACGCCCTATTTCCCTACACATCTTGTTTCCCAGCTGCATTCAAAATTTTTTTTTTAAATTTTTTTCTAAGCACCTGCTTTTAAAACTTTGAGTTTCAAATTCTCTCCCCTCTTCCCTTCTCATCCACCCTCCCTAGGAAGACAAGCAATTTAACATAGATCACACATGTATCATTATGTAAAACACTTCCACAATGTTCATGTTGTGAAAGGCTAACTATGTTTCCTTCCATCCTATCCTGGCCCCCTTTATTCAGTTTTCTCCCTTGACCCTGTCCCTTTTCAAAGGTGTTTGCTTTTGGTTACCTCCTCCCCCTATCTACCCTCCCTTCCATCATCCCCCCTTTTTTATCCCCTTCCCCTTACTTTCCTGTGGAGTAAGATACCCAATTGAGTGTGTATGTTATTCCCTCCTCAAGCTGAATCTGATGAGAGTAAGATTCACTCATTTCCCCTCATCTGCCCCCTCTTCCCTTCCAACAGAACTTCTTTTTCTTGCTGCTTTTATGTGAAATAATTTACCCCATTCTATCTCTCCCTTTTTCCCTCTCTCGATATATTCCTCTCTCACCCCTTAAATTTATTTCATTATTTAGATGTCATCCCTTCATATTCAACTCATTTTGTGCCCTCTGTCTATATTCCCTTCAACTCCCCTAATACTGAGAAAGATCTCCTGAATTACACACATCATCTTTCCATGTAGGAATGTAAACAGAACAGTTCAACTTTAGTAAGTCCCTTATGAATTCTCTTTCTTGTTTATCTTTTCATGCTTCTCTTGATTCTTGTATTGAAAGTCAAATTTTCTATTCAGTGCTGGTCTTTTCATTGAGAAAGCTTGAAAGTCCTCTATTTTATTGAAAATCCATATTTTGCCTTGGAGCATTATACTCAGTTTTGCTGGGTAGGTGATTCTTGGTTTTAATCCTAGCTCCTTTGACCTCCAGAATATAATATTCCAAGCCCTTTGACCCCTTATTGTAGAAGCTACTAGATCTAGTGTTATTCTGATTGTGTTTTCACAATACTCAAATTGTTTCTTTCTGGCTGCTTGTAATATTTTCTCCTTGACCTGGAAACTCTGGAATTTGGCAACAATATTCCTAGGAGTTTTCTTTTTGGGATCTTTTTCAAGAGGTGATCGGTGAATTCTTTCAATTTCTATTTTACCCTCTGGTTCTAGAACATCAGGGCAGTTTTCTTTGATAATTTCTTGAAAGATGATATCTAGGCTCTTTTTCTGATCATGGCTTTCAGGTAGTCCAATAATTTTAAAATTATCTCTCCTGGATCTATTTTCCAGGTCAGTGGTTTTTCCAATGAGATATTTCACATTGTCTTCCATCTTTTCATTCCTTTGATTCTGTTTTATAATGTCTTGGTTTCTCATAAAGTCACTAGCTTCCACTTGCTCCAATCTAATTTTTAAGGTAGTATTTTCTTCAGTGGTCTTTTGGACCTCCTTTTCCATCTGGGTAATTCTGCCTTTCAAAGCATTCTTCTCCTCATAGGCTTTTTGGAGCTCTTTTGCCATTTGTATTGGTCTATTCTTTAAGGTGGTATTTTCTTCAGTATTTTTTGGGTCTCCTTTGGCAAGTCATTGACTTATTCTTCATGGTTTTCTTGCATCACTCTCATTTCTCTTTCCAATTTTTCCTCTGCTGCTGTTACCTGCTTTTTCCAAATCCTTTTTGAGCTCTTCCATGGCCTGAGGCCAATTCATATCTTTCTGGGAAGCTTTTGATGTAGGCTCTTTGACTTTTTTGACTTCTTCTGGCTGTATGATTCGATCTTCTTTGTCACCAAAAAAGGAATCTAGAGTTTGAGTCTGAGTTTGAGTCTGAGTTCATTTTCATTGCCTGTTCATGTTGCCAGCCAACTCCTTGACCCTTGAGCTTTTTTGTCAGCATATGACTGCTTGTAGAGTACAGAGTACTTTGTCCCAAGTTTTAGCGTCCAAGCACTGCTGTTTTCAGAGCTACTTCTACTCCACCATCACCCCAGGCTCTGTCACAGCAGCACTCCTCCTCCCCCAAGAACCACCAAGGCTGCAATTCAGATCCAAACAGGGCACAATAAGAGAATCTGCCTTTGGGCCCACAAAGTGCTTCTTGCCTTCCCGCTCTGATCTGCTGCTAGATTCCTCTCACCATGTGACCCAGGGACTCGGGAAGCTACTGACGCTGCCGCTCTGGAGGCAGCCTCAGGAGCTTCCTGCTGCTGCTTTGGCCCCCACTGCACCACTTCCTCCACCCCCAGAGCTGGCGGGCCCCACCACTCTGAACTTCATCCTGCAATTTCCCCCTAACCTGCTGTTTGGTGTTTGTGGGTTGAAAAGTCTGTTAACTGCCTCAGCTCACTGTTTCATGGCCCCAAGGCCTGTTCTGACTGGATGACTCAGGGTCTGGTCTGTCCCAGGGAGCTGGCTGCCCTCTGCTCTCAGCATAGTCCCTTCCTGGCAACCATCCAGGCTCTCCTGGGCTGGAGATTTGTTTCGCTCTGCCATTTTGTGGGTTCCACAGCTCTAGAATTTGTTCAGAGCCGTTTTTTACAGGTGAGCAAGTCCTTGCTTTCCTGCCACCATCTTGGCTCAGCCCCACCCTGCAAAAATAGCTTTTTAAATAGTAAAGTTACCTCACAGCAAAAATAAATCTGAGCAAGCCAACAAAGAAAAAAATAAGGTTGTTCCTTTTTTAGTAGGAGGGAATAAAATGGTTGCTTTATTTTATTTTGATTTTTCCCCTGAAATTTTTGTATCTATGTATTATCTATTTCTAAATTCCTTTTTAAAACTACATTTAATTCTTCTAATTAACAAAAACCTATTTTTCTCTCTCCTACCTCCTTCCCCTCTAAAACACACACACACATACAGAGACACACAGAGGCACACAAACACACACACAACAAATACTTGTAACAAAAATACATAGTCAAGCAAAAAAAAATTCCTGCATTGGCCATGCCCAAAAGAATAAATCTCATTCTACACTCTGAGTCCATCACATATCAGGGATGTGCTTCATTCTAGGTCCTCTGAAGACACTTTAAACTTTAAACTTAAGAACTTTTTCTTAAGTCTTTCAAAGCTGTTTGTCTTTACATTTCTGGTCTTATGGTATAAATTGTTCTCCTGGTTCTGCTCATTTCATTCTGCATGAGTTCATATGAGTCTTCCTAGGTTTCTTTGAAATCCTCAATTTCTTTAGTTTTCAGTTGGTTGCCATCACACAAAGAGCTGCTATAAATGTTTCTATGCATGCTCATCCTTAATTCAATTGTAAAATTCACTCTTAATCTCATTGGCTCAAGTTCAAATTTATTTTAAAATTGTCTTGAATTGACTCTGCTTTCTTTAACTTTCCATTCCTTAATCTATTCTGAAATGTGACTTATGACACAAACTAGAATGCACCCCCTTTGCCAGCCTACTAAGTAGGCACTGGAGGGGGCTTGCCTCTTTACATTTTACCTTGCCCCTTCCTCCTCACAGAGCCTTTCACTTTGGGAGTCAGGAAGATCCATCAAGGACTCTGGAGCCATCCTTAGCTCATTTATTCCCAGATTTTTCTCCTCATTGTTGTTCATTGGGTAGCAAGTAGAAGCCCCCATTACCTTGTTGGGTTGATGTTTACTTTTCCATGTGAGTGGGTCCTGGGAGGGCAGACTGCAGTTGGAAAGTGCCTCCTCTTCTTTTTTGGCGATGTTGCTGCTGCTGCTGCTGCTACTTCTACTACTGCTGCTACTGCTCTGCTCCTGCTACTTCTTTTTTTTTAAGGCAATAGAGTTTTATTAACACAATAAACCACCAGGAAACATCCCCAGCAACACTGGTTACTAGAGTCTTTTGGGAGTGTGGGTGACACTGAAGAGAGTGAGGTATGCACATGCACTGTTCTTTCACTGCAGAAAGCTCTAAAGCATTTCTTCCGTGGAAGGAATGGTAGCTTTGGCTTCTGGTTCGACAACTTCCCCGAAGAAATTATTAGTAGGTAATATCCTTGAGTCCTAGGTTATTTCCACCTTTTGTTGCCCAACAAAGACAGTAATGCTGCATAAGTTGTTCGAGAAGCTCCATTTCATCAAGGAATTCAAGCGATTCTATTCTGCTCACTTCAGCTGGAGGCAGATTGTTATATAATTCCATCATGTCAACAGCAGAAGCTTTCTCCCATCCATTTGACAGTAGATGTCGTTTCTGAGAGTCTAAAGATTTACAGGTTTCAACTTCAGTCAGGTGACACTGTTACCTTTGAAGGTTCTCAATCATGATCTGCCCAAATTTATCATCCATATTAAACTGTTTGTAGTTTATGAACATCGCTGTTTCAAAGGTGTTGGCTGCCCGTTTTATCAGACTTGCTGATTGCTCTGGTGTCATATAAACCAGTACACATTCTGCTATCAGCAGAGTTGGAAATTGTGTATTCATGTTACATTTCTTTAGTTTCTCTTCCACGTTGTGTAAGTCTCTGAGATCTGCTCCCACAATGGCAGCTCTATTTGAATCCAAGACATGTCCATCTAGTAGAAAAGATTCTTCTGACTGTAATTCCTGGATTATATAGTTTTCTTGTGACTATCGATGGAAAATCAACTTCAAAATATTTTTTGATAGAAGATTTTCATCCTTTAATTTCCAGAATGTAGTATCCATTCCAGCACCAAGATTTATAACTTACAATCTCATTCTGTCTTCTTTAGGAAAGCCTTTAGCAGCTGATTGACACCATGAAATTGAGCAAAGTACCCTCTGTTAATTTCAGGAGCCTTCCTTTCTTTTGACAGCCTCACAAAATGCTGAATATAAGGGCCATGCCAGTAGCCAATGCTTACAGCAAACCTCTTGCAGAGGGAGGCATCATCACAGGTGCTTCGAATGCCCTTGTCCCCCGTGTCACTGTCCAAGTCGGAGACAGGGCACTCCCAGAGGCTACAGGAGGTCATGGGAGTCTCTGCATTAGACTCCAGGGTGGGCTTCAGGGTGCACTCACAGAGGTGCGCTCCCGGGTGCAGACATGGACTCCCAGACCAGGGTTAGCAGGTGGAAAAGAGAGCTCCTGATACTATTTTTATTACTACTGCTGCTGCTGCTGCTACTTCTTTTACTTCTACCACCTGCTGCTGCTGGGCCTGTAGTTGTGGATAACTACTGATAGGGAAATTCCCTCTACTGATGAAGTCAGAAATTCTTCCATAACTTATAGCCTTGGTTCTAATACAACAATTAGTCATTAAATATAAAAGAGAAATATTCATTCCTCACATTCCCGCATTTGATTGAGAGATGAAATTGCCTCAATGAATCATTAACCGATCTTACAAACATTTCATCAAGGGTTCTTAACTATAGGGCTTATAATGATAATAATGTGAAGGGAAAAGGGGAGAAACTGATCAATGGATTGACAAAACCAAAGCAGGCTACTGCCCCCTTTAGTAAGTAGACCTTACAGATAAAAGATACAAAGGGAAAAAGTAAACAGTAAAATAAAATAAAATTGTCCATTTAAGACTCAGAGGTCTTGTTCCCTTACAGGTGTCTGATTCTGATGCAGCTCTCTAGTTTGCGTGGGATCTCAGAGCAGTTTCCAAGCTGACTGTCTTCTTAGACTCAGGTCACTTCTAGAGATTCTCTTTCTCTGTTCTCCTACAAAATTGGTCTTAACACAGATTTAAATTATTTTGCCACTTACAAGTCATTTTCATAATGACTTCATATCCACTATCTCATTTGGCCCTCACAACACACTTTGAGATGGGTAGTGCAAAGATCCCCCCTAACGGATCTCTATTCCTCTCCCCGACTCTGCCTCCAGATGTCAGTTGATAGAGAATTCAGAGAGTTTGCCATATATTCTAGAGTATAACTGCCAGAGTGCTGGGTACAAAGTTTACTAGGGAAAAGGCCTATAAGGCATGGTGATTTTGTTCCCAAGCACACCTTGTTATTATAAGGGAGCCAGGAATTTGGTTTTTTTCCCTTCCCCCCTCCCCTCATTGTTGATACAGTCACAGGAGGCAAAGATTAGATAATAGTGAACACTCTCATTGGACAAGTAAAACTTGACATCTTTTCATAGCTAAGAAATGAGTTAAAAGAGTTCAACAGTTTGGATGAATGTAGACCAGGAGCTGCCTCTCAGAGAGCTCTCTACAGTGAAAAAGATTCTCTTCTCTCCTCATTAGCTATGGTATCTAGCAGCAGGGCTACTCACCCAAAAGCAGATAGTAAGACAGTTAGTTTGAGAGAATGTAAAGCACAGACAGAACGCTCCGAAAAGATATACATATATAGATATAGATATATGGAGAGGCAGTCATTCAAAGGAGGAAGCCTCTTTGAAGAGCAGAATCTCTGGCAGAAGAAAAGAGAGCCAACTATGGACTTAATCCTAGCAACTAAGAGTCAAGCTATGGAGAGGGACCAGACCTCGGAGGCAGAGACACCATGCCTAGGGGAGAGCTTCGTGATGATTCTACTAGGAGAGAAAGGACTTTGAAGCCCTGTAACACTGGAGCAGTGAGCAATCTTGGCCACGTGTTTCCTATATGTATGCCTTACCGCTAGGTTTGTTCCCACTCTTTCCACAGATGATGTGAATGTTAGTGAGAGAATGCACTCCAATTTTATGGAGTGTGGTTTTATAGATACTGTTTTTACTATGCCATCTTAGTAAATGCCTTTTCTAAGAGGTGATTGCACCTACTGGTTTATTATTAAGAGGAACCATAGGGGTGGAGCCAAGATGG
>CM053624.1:61693353-61793335 GCA_028646595.1 Phalanger gymnotis
AAATGGGGAGAAAATTTGTAATTCAAACGCCTGTGAAAATCAATGCTGAAAACCAAACATGTCAAAAATAAATTAAAAAAAAAAAGAGGAACCATACCAGTTGGGGCTTGTGAACGATAATTTGAGTAGTTGCCATCCACAAGGTATCCTAGAATCTCAAGCTATTTACTGTCTTCTGGGAAAGTAGCCTAAATGGATCACTACACTAACATTAGACAACATATAGCACACAACCCTTTACCCCTTCAGATCTATAAATAATCTAAGGCTCGTAGAGGTTAGGCAAGTTGCTTAGGGTAACATAGGAAGTAAATGTCAGAACTTGAACTTGAACCCCATCCTTTTAACTTCAAGCCCAATGTTCTTTCCACTACAATGCAGCCTCCCATAGAAAATGAGACTTTTTAAAAGACTAAATCGAAGAATCAGAAAAGGATAAAATTTTAGAGTTATAAGGAACTTTAGGGAGCATCTAGTACTACTCTCACATTTCACAGATGAGAAAACTGAGGCCCAGAGACATTTAATAACTGGCCCAAAGTTATACAGGTCATACCTAAGTGGCAGAGCTGAGGCATGAACCCAATCCCTCTAACACCAAGTCCAAGTCTACCATATTGTCCTGCCTTCTTTGACTGCTTTAGGATACATGTAAAATAGTGGGATAACTAGGTCAGTGGCCGAGGACAGTTTTCTTGCATTGTTTCAAACTGAAATCCATAATGATCAAACCACTTCACAGCTCCTCCTACAGTTTGTCACTTGTCTATCTAGGCCTTAGTTTTACAGATGGGGAAACTGAGGCTAAGCTAAGGAAAATGAGGTAATTCCTTGAGATCATATGGCAAGTAAGTAGGAAGAGTCAGGACCAGAACTCGGGTCCAGGGTTCTTACCACTATGTCAAGAAGTCCTCTGCCTACACAAGCACAAGGGACTTGGGTTAGCCAGAAAAGAGGTAATCATTAAAATGGGTTGCTGAGAAAGTATCCGTGTCTGGCATTTTTAAAAATAGGATCATTTTCAGTGATGAGAGGCCATTTATGGGTGGGTCTTCCTGAGACAGAGGAATGGAATAGAGATCCTCTGAGGTCCCCTCTAATGTCTTTCCCAGACCTATGACGCTATGTATTTAACTTCTTCGTTTTGTTTTTAAATGACTAATATAAATGTGGTATATGGTCCCTATCGTATTTCCCACATTGCTTAGCCAATCCTTTTCATCTCCCTTCAAAGCTTGCAGCCTTGCCCTTACCCCCTCCCAACATACCCCTTCAGCATATGACCTCAGCTCCAATTTAAGTAAGATCAAGCTACACCGTGGGGGGCTCCCTCAAGTCTTCCTGTCCTCTCCTCAAAAACACTATGTCTTCACCCATTGTCTCTTCCTTTCCTTCTGTCCCTGAGGAATAGACAGGCCAAGGCAAACCCCTCCTTCAATGCCCCTACCCTATTCCCTTCAGAGGATCCCTACAGCAATTGTCTCTTCCTTCTCTTTGCCTCTGAAATCTAACTCTACCACCTCTTTTTCCTTCTGTCTACAAACATGCTCATTTGTCCTATCCCTAAAGAAAAACAGATCCACCTTTCTTTCCTTTTCTCCATGAAACTTTTTGAATGAGTAGCCTCTATTTGCTATTTCTACTTTCTCACTTCCCTTTCACTCCAGGAAGTGGAGTGAATACTTCCACAATACCATAATTGTGTTGAAAATGCTCTCAAAGGTCACCAGTGACCTGTACTTAGTCCTCATCACCTTCAAACTTCTTGTAGCGTTTGAAACAATTGACTAGATCTTCCTCCTCCATACTCTATTCTCAGTGGTCTTTGGACATAGCATGTTAGCTTGGTTCTAGATCATTCATTATTCCTCGATCCTTTTTTCAGCTGCTCTTCTGCTGCTGCCTCTCCCTTAACATAGATGTTCCCCAAGGCTCTACTCTTATGCCTTTCTCTTTCTTTCTAAAGGCTTTTTCTTGGCTGTCTCAGCTTCTGTAGTTCCAGTGACCAACTCTTTGTGGACAACCACTTATCTATATTTCCAGTCCTTACCTCTCTCCTAAGTGCCAGATTTCATTTCTGCCAGCCTGTTCAAAATCGTCATGATGACCATCAAAATCAGCCTTTCCAAAACTGGAATTCCCCACTTCTTCCCTAAATCTGCTTCTCTTTCCAGTTTTCCTCACTCTCTGTCAATGTCACCATAAATCTTCTAGTCAGCTAAGCTTGAAACTTCAGTCACATTTGACTCTTCCCTCTCCATCAAGCAATCAGCAAGCATTTCTTAAATGCCTACTAGGTGTCAGACGCTGTGCTAAGTGCTCGTCATAGGGACACGGTCTCTGTAGGCAAACAGCTTACATACTAATGGGAAGATCACATGTACACACAAGTATATACAAAATAAATGTGAGGTAATGGGAAGGGGAGAGCTTCCCTGGGAGGAGGGTTTGCAACAGAGCTTCATGTGGTAAGTGGCATCAGACCAAGTCCTATCCATTCTGTCTCCCTAATATCTCTTGCATCCATTCCCTCCTTTCTATTCCAAGGGCTACCACACAAGTTTAGGAACTCATTACCTTTTCCCAGGAGTATTAATATTGCCTTCTAGCAGGTCTCCCCACATGCAACCTCTCCCCTCTCAAATCCATGCTAACAACACAGATTAACCCTCAATTCAAAAGTCTGATCGTGTCACTCTAATGCTCAAAAAAATTTAATGGCTATCCATTGCATGTCACATAAAGCCCATCTCCTTAACCTGTCAATCACGGCCCTCAGAAATAGGCTTCAGTTGATTTTTCCAGCCTCACTCTATGCCCTTTCATATATTCTGTCTCCTTCCAAGCTCAACTACTCAACTGCACATAGAAGTAAGTAAATATATTCAATACTTCCTACCTCCATGTCTTTGATTACACCGCTTGTTCCTCATACCAGGAAAGTCATTCCCTGTTCTACACAAGCTACCTTTCTTCATTTGTTGACATGCCCCCCCATCCTCAAAGAACCAACTCAAATGTCATCTGTTTCATGAAAATGTCCCTGATTCCCCACCTCCCAGAAGACAGAAATGACCTTTAATATATCTGCTTTCAGAGTGACAAGGTGACAAAATAGTATTGTATATGGACCACTGGAATGGGAGTCAGGAAGACCTGAATTTGACTCCTATCTCCGACACTACCTTCTGTGTGACTCTAAGTAAGTCACTTAACCTCAGTTTCCGCATCTAGAAAATGGGCATAATAACAGGACCTACCTTGCAGGGTTGTTGTCAGGACAAAATAAAGATACTATATGAAACTTTAAAAGGTTATGATGTCGCTAGCAGCCTTGGAGCTGAGAAGACTTGTATCTAACACATCCTAGCTGTGTGACCCTGGATGAATTACTTAACCTTTCAGTGATCTCAACAACTCCCTAAGACTGTAAGTTACAGAGCAAGGAAGTGGCATAGTCACTTCAGAGAGGGTGCCAACCTGGACTGGTAGAGGGAGTTCCTCATCAGAGAGTTTTCTATCCATATTAAGAGAGTATTTTGTTTTCCTGTTACACATCAATATTCTGAATTGTATTATATTTAATCTGTTTACATAGCATATCACATCTACTAAACTGGAAACACCCTGAGGTCTTTATTTCAGCCTCCAGACTAATGAATGATTCAATTTAGCAATATAGCTTTTAGAATACAATGGTTTTATTAGTAAATGACCACTGCCCTTCGGGTTGTTAAAGAGTCAAATAAATGATTTCAAAGGTCCAGCACTGGGTTACTGACTAAACATACAGGCCCAAAAGGCCTACCCAAGGCTATAACTAATGAAAAGCAGAATTATTGGGAGAAACTACATATCTCACCACATGGTAAGGAAGGGCCTTTGCAATCTCAAAGTACTATCTAAATGTGCACTAATAGGCTTATTCTTACTCCTATCCATGACTGCCATATGCCCACATGTGACTTGTACATACTTGTATGTGGACATGCTGTCTCCCCCGACTAGACCAGACCATAACTTCCTTGAGGGCAGGGACTTTCACTCTTGTCTTCATATTCCCAGCATTTAGCACAGTGCCTGGCACTTACTAAGTACTTAATAAATACCTAATTGTTCGTTGATTCATTATCATTAATAAGTCTAGCTGACCAACTAACCCTAAGTTCTCCATGAATTCTCAAAATGTTCCTACACCAACTTAGGGTTCATAATGGGACCAGAATACAGTAAGTACTCCACATATGCTTTACATACAGCCCTCAGCCGCGGCTATTTGTGAGGTATCAACAACAGCCCTGGCCTTGGAGCCAGGAGACATGAGGTCTTAGACTGACCTCTGTCATGAACTAGCTGTATGACCCTGGATAAGTCATCTTGCTTCTTTATCTGTAAAATGACAGGGTTGGACTAGATCCTTCCAGCTCTAAAACCCTATGATGCCGCTTCTGAATGAAAATACAGAAAAAGTAATTGAGATAGTCAGGCCTTGGTATTAACCAAACCCAGTTACATCAAACATTCTCATTCAATTGCTACCAATGAATCTAACTCAAATATGTAACTACAACAGCACATTAACATAGCTATTCAACAAGTATTTTTGTTGTTGTTCAGTCATTTTCAGTCATGTCCAACTCTCCATGACCTCAACTGGGGTTTTCTTGGCAAAGACACTGGAGTGGTTTGCCATTTCCTTCTCCAGCTCATTTTATAGATGAAGCAAACAGGGTTAAGTGACTTGTCCAGGGTCACACAGCTAGTAAGTGTCTGAGGTTATATTTTAATGCAGGAAGAGGAGTCTTTTTGATTCCAGGCCTGGTACTCTATCCTCTTCACCACCTACCTTATTTATTAAGCACCTAGTCTGTGCTCAAGCATTGTGAAGCAATGGGAATTTTTAAAAATCATACCCATGATTAGTATAGGAAACTCAATGAAAAACCCCCTCTGTCTTTGCAGGTCAGCATCTGTTCTATAACTTAGAGTCTTAAAACAGTAACCTGGGGCACTGAGAAATTAAGCGACTTGTCCAGGGTCACACAATGTAAGAGAGGACTTATACCCAGATCTTCCTGACTCCAAGTCCAGCTCATTATATCTTTGCCGTATCACTTGTCTGGCAATACAAAAATAAAAATGAAACTATCCTTGCCCTCAGGGAGCTCATATTCTATTAGGGTTGGAGTTGAGGGGGTGGGGGGGGCAGAAGAAACAACATGTACATCATGTTTAAAGATCTATTATGATTTCCACAACTCTGTGAGGAAAGTGTCTTCATTGTCTTCATTGCACATATGAGGAGACCAAGGCTCAGAGAAGTTAGATGGCTTGCTGATGACGACTTCTAAGTAAGTGTTGGAGTCGAGGTTTGAACCCAGGTCTCTTCACTTCATGTTAAGTTTTTTTTCTACTCCATCATATTCTACATAAGCGAAATCCTTAAGACATGCAGAATTTTGCTATATTGAATGTTTTAGTTAATAATAATAGCTAGCATTCATATAGTACTTAATATAATTATAAAACACTTTACAAATATGCCATTTAGTCCTCACAACAGCTCTGCTGGGTAGGTGCTATCGTCTACTTTTTACAGATGAGGAAACTGAGGTTAATTGACCTGCTCAGGCCATACTGCTAATAAGTTTCTGAGGCAGGATTTGAACTCAAGAATTGATTTCTTCCTGACTCCTATCTACCTCAGCACCTTGGTTACTCAGAATCATCCTTTTGTTATGATCCTCATTGTTAGAGATCATTTTAAAATGTACTTCCCAAAGTCCACTTTCCCACCTAAGTGTAATGAATGCAATTGAAACTTCCTTGAATGCTGTGAGTGGCAGGAAGGTGTAATGAGAGGGAACAGTCACTCCAGTGAAAAGGGAGATCTCTAGTGCTATTGCCAATAGTATCTATCTGCAGCCAAAAAAAGCCACTGCTTGCTCCCTTAGGTCTCCTGCTTCAATAAGAGCACCGAAGGCAGTACTCCTGCTAGATGCTGCCCTGGTCAGCCCACATCTGGAGGACTGAGTTCCATTCTGGGAGCGGTGTCTGAGTGTTCGGAGGGCTATCACAGAGGGGAGGGATTAAATCTATTAAGTATGGCTCCAGAAAGCAGAACTAGGATCACTGAGTAAAAGTAACGGAAGTCACTTTCAGCTCAATGACAGGAAGCATTTGCTAAAAATCTGAGCCTTCCCAAAATGCAATGAGCTGCTTGGGGAATAGTGAATAACTTGTCTTTGCAAGTATTCAAGTGGAGGCTGAAGAGCTTTGTCAGAGATACTATAGAACATATTCTTGCAAGGGCTGGGAGGTTCTACTAGATAACCACTGGAGGCCTTTTTACTGGGCTGGGAGTGTGAAAATCTGAAAATCTTCCTTCCTTCCTTCTTTCCTTCCATTTCCAGCTTTACCATTACCATTCACTGGCAGTGACATCTTGGACAGACAAGCCACTCTGGCTCTCTAGGCCTCAGTTTGCACATCTATAAAATGAGTGGGTTGGACTAGATGACCTCAAATGTCCTTGTTGCATCTAAGTCTATGACGCAGCATTTTTCAGAACCCCAGGGCCATTGTTCTGAGCATTAATGGTCATGAAGAAGGTATCTTTTAGTTAGGTGAATATCTACTGACTTTCAGGACACACCTAGGAAGTATAAAGTCTTGGGGAAGGGAGAAAAAAGATATACAAAACAAACACAATACAGAGCACAAAACCTCTGCTCTCAGCTCGAGGGAAAATTCTTTTTTTTAACCCCATGTTCTTCTCTCAGGAGCTGACTGGTTTCTAGCAGTCTTTGCTGCCTCTTTCTTTTCCTTCTTTCCTCCCTCCCTTCCCTTCTCCCTTCCTATCTTTCCTCCTTGCTCCCTTCCTCCCTTCTTTCCTCTCCCCACCTTTCTTTCCTCCTTCTTTCCTTTCTCTCCTCCTCTCTTCCTTCTTTCCTTCCCTTCCTCCTTCTCTCCCTCTCTCTAGAGAACCACCACTGATTTCACCCCAAAGGCAACATCCTAAAGCCCACCCAGATTCAGTATAACATGTTAAACACATGAGATTTATGCTTGCCCTAGTCAAGGCTTACCCCACACTAAGCCTGCACTGGGAAGAAGAAGGGCCTAGGACTTGTCAAGTTTGGACTTCTCCCCCCATTTCCTACCCACAAAATTGCACTAGTAATGACCTCCCTTCCATTTAGGAGTTTCACTTGGACTCATGCCTTTCAAAAGAATAGCCTCAGCCCCCCTTTAAGGATATGGACAGGGGGCTGAACAAATGTATATGAACAAATAAAACCATTGGCATTTGATTTTGTATGCTCATCTTGAAATAATGAGCTCTCTGGATTCTCAGAATCATTCAGACAGCCATGGTGATTACAGTGACAATTTCATATTCTCCCACTTAAAAAAAAATGTAATGCCACTGGAAGCAGCCGCAATCACCTTCCTTCTCACCACAATCCAATCTGCCACATTTATTTCTGACTCTTTCCGTGTATATATTTGACTCATGTTGCATATTTTTTTATGTATTTGATATATTTCTGTTACAATGTAGCAAAGTCAGTGGGGGAACACCATGACAAGGCTGGAGCAGCTAAGAGGCAAGAGGTTAGCACCAGGAAAGAGCCAGGCAAATGTAAGAATCCACTACAAATCAAAGCTCTAAAATCCAGGGAGATCAAGACAATGGGCCAAGGAGTTACTGGTTTCCTGTCAATGGGGAGCAGAAAGTGTAAGAGCTGAGAGGAAGGAGAAACTGGGTGTCAGGTCCTCTAGGCAGACAGGCAAACTGAAATCTTTCCAGGAAAATGCCTGGAATCTGGCCATCAGTGTATTTGAAGTTTGGGCACCAGTGAGCAGAACACATTTGCGTGAAACTGATCCTCTTTACACAAAGCCCGTGGCCTCTTTTAGGGTTCTTAAGTAGGAAGTGAGCTCAGCATCTGGGTGTGCGATATCTGACATTAAGAAAGCAGGAGAAAACAGCGATCAATAGGGTCCTGACCAAGAAGAAAATGCCTAATATTTTAGCTCCACAATGTGAACGCTGGCTGCCAATATTTCTAGGAAGAAAATGTGTCCCTGGTCAAACCATGTGGGCTGGTACCATCGTAGGACCCCTAGCTAATCACAGATTCAAAAGGCAGTGATCACTAGCCTTGGGAGAGAGCAGAGCTCTGCTCTGCTCTGCAGTGCTAACATCATGATTGCCCTGATGGGTGATCCCAGAGGACTAATGCTTTCAACCAAATTCCAGGGTGGAGTATATTCCTACAACTTTCCTGGATCACAAAGGAAGCTGTGTTCTGGACATATTAGGATGCCGTATGACCCATGAGTAACATAGGATCTTCAGAGAGACTTCAGAGATCATTCATGCTAATCTCATTAAATGATAAAGAAACTGAGGCACCAAGAAGTCTCAAAACTTGCCCAAGAGTAGCAGAGCTGGTGCTGAAACCCAGGACTTCCATTCCCAAATCCAGTATTCTTTTTCTGCAATCACATTAACTCACAATATATTGATGAGCTTCAGTTACGTATTTAGGGTATTTCACTGGTGCTCACTTGGGCAGCTAAGGGCACCATAGCGCACAGAGCACTGGGCCTAGAGTCAGGAAGACTCATCTTTCTGAGTTCAAATTTGGCCTCAGACACTTACCTTAGGCAAGTCACTTAACCCTGTTTGCCTCAGTTTCCTCATCTGTAAACAGAGCTAGAGAAGAAAATGGCAAACCACTCTAGTATCTTTGCCAAGAACACCCTCAAAAGGGATCACAATAAGTCAGACATAACTGAAAAACAACACAACAACAACTAATGCTTGCCGATTGTAGAGTTTAATTTTTTTACAAAGGTAAAGTTAATCTTTACCAAAACGAAAAAATCAATCTCAATAGCAAAGTAGACAAAATCTAAGTACAAGCAATGTCCTATCTTGCCTCTTCATTTCATACTAATTTACTTTGATATTCTGTTACCTACAGTCTCCTTTTTTTCTTTAAAAAAATTAATTTGTCTTTCCCATTACACCTCCCTTACTTTCATTGAGCAAACAGACAAAAAATAACCTGAAAAATAAAGTCCTCAATACATAGCTGTATAATCCAGCAGAAAAAAAAAAATCCCATGTTAGTGCACATCCAAAATGTATGAGTCTCTCTGGATCTAAGGTTTATCACCGCTCTGCCAGGAGATGAGTGGTGAGCTTTGTCCCTTGGTTTACCACTGAGTTGATCAGATTTCTGAAACATTTCAAAGGTGCTTTTCTTTACAATATTGTAATCATCATACAAATTGTTCTCCTAGCTCTGCTCACCTCGCTTTGCATCAGTTCATAGAGGTCTTCCTCAATTCCAGCTTCAGAAAACACTAAAAATTTCAGTTTCCTCTGAAATTGTCCATTTCACCATTTCTTATGGTAAAATAAATATTCCATTACCTTCATACAATTTACTTAGTAAATACTGCAATAGGAAAATATTCTCTGACCCTCCTCTCTCCCCTGCTTAGTTTCTGATTTTTGGCTACCATCAAAAGAACTGCTGTAAATGTTTGTGAGCATATAGATATATTTCCTCTTTCTTTGATTTTTTTGAGGGGAAAGGTCTAAGCCTGGCATCAGTATAGCTTGGGGCCATAATTCCAGAATGACGGATCTGATTCACAACTCCATCAACAGTACACTAGAGCTTTGATTTTCCCACAGTCCCTCCAACATTTCTCAGATTACTCTTCTGTCATTTCTGCAGTCTGTCTGATAGGTGTGAGGTGGAACTTCAAAGTTGCTTTTGTTTGTGTTTCTCTAATTATTATTCTATTATCTCTAATTAATAGTCATTTAGAGCATTTTTCTTATTGCTGTTGACAGCTTGGATTTCTTCCCCTAAAAGTGCTTGCTCATATCTTTTGACCATTTCTCTATTAGGACATGTATCATAGTCTGATAAATAATCTGTTTCTTATATATCTTAAATATGAGACCTTTGTAAGAGAAATTTGCTGAAAACACTTCCCTCAGCTATCCATTTTCCTTTTATTTTTTACTACATTAAATGTTTTGTTACAGAATCTTTTAAACTTTATATAATTAAAATTGTCCATTTGAGCTCCTGCAATCCTCTCTTTCATTTTTTTAGTCATGCACACTTTCACAATCCATAGATCTGAAGGGTAGTTTCTTCCTTGTTCCTCATATTTCTTTGTGATATGATCTTTTGCATCTAGGTCACGCATACATTTGGAGCTTAGCTTGTTGCATTACATCAGATGTTGTTCTAAACCTAATTTCTGCCAGATTGTTGTCCAGTTTTGCCAACAGTTTTTTGTTAAAATTATGAGTTCTTTCTCCAGTAACTAGGTTCTTGGGTAGCAAGATGTGCCAGTGGATAAGAGCACTGGACTTGGAGTCAGAGAAACCTGAGTTCAAATCCAGCCTCAAACATTTATGAGCCATTTAACCTTGGGTAAGTCATTTATCCTCTTCAACTCAGTTTCCTCATCTATAAAACAGGGATAATAAAAGTACCTATCTGACAGAGCTGTTGTGAGGATCAAATAAGATAACCTATGTGTGGTGCTTTGCAAACCTTAACATGTTATTAAATGCTAATTATCATCACATCATCATCATCATCATCATCATCATCAAACGCTATGCTACTATATTTGTTTCTGTATGTTGCATACCTAATCAGTTTCACTGACCAAAGCGAATCTATTTTTACCAGATCTTGGAATCTATCATCCCATGATCGAGAAATTCAAATCTCATTTCCAGAAATCATCTTCTTAGCTCTTCACTTAACAAATTATTTTTTACCTTCTGTATTCTTTGGACAACAGTGAGGAAAATACTGACTGTGTCCCTGTGGTCTTCAATTCCTTGCCCAAGATTTCATAATGATTGTCGGTACCTTTTTTATTCATAGACAGAGGGCATAGGTACAAGTTGACTATGATGGGATGATAGCAAAATAATAATAATAATAATAAGGTGAGAAAGAGGAATGCACTGAGAAAGGGGGGAAGGGAAAAGTAGAATAGATAAATTATCTCACACAAAAAGAGGCCTAAAAGAGTTTTTACAATGGAGAGGAAGATGGGGGCCAACACTTAAATCTTACTCTCATCAGAATAAGAGGGAATAACATACACACTCAGTTGGTTTAGAAATTTATCTTGCTCTATAGGGAAGGGGACAAAAGAAAAGGGGGGACTGATAGATGGGAGGGTGGATTGGGGGAGACAGTGATCAGATGCAAAACACTTTTGAAGAGGGTTAGGGTGAAAGGAGAGAAAGAGAGAATGATAAACAGGAGAAAATAGGATGGAGAGAAATACACAGGAAACATAACTGAAAAAAATTTTTAACAAGTTTCTCTAATAAAGGCCTCATCTCTCAAATATTTGGAGAACTGAATCTAATTTATAAGAATACAAGCCATTCCCCAATTGATACATGATCAAAGGATATGAACAGAAAGTTTTCAGAGGAAGAAACCAAAGCTATCGATAGTCATGTAAAAACTGTTCTAAATCACCATCGATTAGAGAAATGCACATTAAAACAACTCTGAGGTACCACTTCATACCTATCAGATTGGCTAATATGACAGAAAAAATGACAAATATTGGAGGATGTATGGAGAAATTGGGAGATTTAAACACTGCTAGTGAAGTTGTGAATTGACCCAACCATTCTGGAGAGTAATTTGGAACTATGACCAAAGGGTTAAAAAACTATACATACCATTTGATTCAGCAATACCACCATTAGGTCTGTATCTCAAAAAGGAAAAGGAAAAGGACCTGTATATACAAAAATATTTATTGCAGCTGTGGTGGCAAAGAATTGGAAATTAAGCAGATATCCATCAATTGGCTGAACAAGTTGTAGTACGTAGTTGTGATGGAATACTATTGTGCTATAAGAAATGATGAGCATGATGGTTTCAGAAAAACCTGGGAAGACTTCCATGAACTGATGCAAAGTGAAGAGAGCAGAACCAGGAGAACAGTATGCATGGTAATAGCAACATTATAATGATGATGAATTGTGAATGATTTAGGTATTCTCAGCAATAAAATGATCCAAGATGATTCCAAAGGATTTATGATGAAAGATGCTATCCATCTACAGAGAAAGAACTAATGGAGTCTGAACACAGAGTGAAACATACCTTTTTGGTTACTTTATTTTTCTTGAGGTTTTTTGTCTGTATTTTTTTCCTACAACATGACTAATAGGGAAATATGTTCTGCATGAATACACATTTGTAACATATATCAAATTGTTTGCCTTCTCAGTGAGGGGAGAAAGGAGGGGGAAATTTGGAACTCAAAATTTTAAAAAACATGTTAAAAAATTTTAAATGTAATTGGAAAAAATTAATTTTAAAAAGAAAATTTTAAGGCAGATTGACATTGCTAAAGGACATTTTAGGCAAAAATTCATGATCTTATAAAACTTAACCAGTTTAGATATTCAGGGTCAGAAAAAACATCCAGACAACTGTGGTTGTGAAGATCTGGTTTTTAAAGGAAACAGAAAGAATTCACTTCTGTCTAGCTCTGTACCTCTGTTAACATTGCATTTGGATGAATTCCCAATTCATATCTGAAGTCAACTTTGTTTTCAACTCAGCTTTGTAAACTACATTTCATCACATACTCTACAGCATTGAAACTCAATTTGGGATAAGCCCAGAGGGAGAAATGTAGCATCATACTTCATAATGGCCAAGTCCATTAGCCAGAGAACTCCATTGTCCTATGCTTCCCAGTTTACTTTGTGGTTCATTGTTTGACTTCAGCTCTGTAACAAGGGAAATTGAGAGCACTTGGTCATCACTTTTCTATTAAGCTCACTTTCCACCAAACTCCACAGGTGGCAGAGGGTGTGATACAATTACAATGAGTCTTTGGCTAACGTCATCCATGGGCCAAGTCTCCTTCTGATAAAAAGAAACAGAAAAGGGAGGCCCAGACTTCCACCTTCACCTGAATTATGCAAGTGATTGACTCAACTGTGATGTCCCACTGGAGACTTGGTTTCATTTCATCAGTGGAGAAAAAGCTCCCAGGCATGTTGACAGGTATGACAATGAAGATACCAGTGCTGTGCAAATGTTTGGGGGGGAGACTCTGTAAATGGGGCTGATGGCTATGCAAACACAGAACAGAGAAGTACAGTAGCATAGGGCTAGAGGAGACCCTTAGAGATGAGTTAATCCAATCCTTTCTTTTTTAGAAGTAGTACTTCCTGGTCTCAATATTCTTTCTATTATTCATTCAGTCATTTCAGTCATGACCCCATCCCTTCATAGAAAAAAAAACAACAAAAAACACTGCTTTTATGAACTAGGTATTTCAGCTAAAGTCTTCCTGAATGATTTTTCTACCTTACAAAGGATATCCTCATAACCCAGAAGAATCCAACTAACCATCCATTTGTTCTTAAAAATATTTTCTGAGTGCCACAGAGACAGGTATAAAAAAGGTCTTCACCTCACCTGGTGGCCTCACCTGGTACCCTCCCCTTCAGTGGGATTTCAGTCATTCAACTCTAAAGCATCTTTCTCTTTTCTCTCCATTTTTCCTTCCTGTTTCACCTGCTTCTTTATTTTTTTCTTTCATAAAAGAAGTGTTAAATTTTATTTTTGCATCACAAAGTATGAAAGAGCAAAAAGGATGTATTATGAACCCTTTTTGTTCCAACCAGAAGGGAGCAATACCCCTGAAGACTTCAAATAGGTAAACCTGGGAGAGTAGGAGTAAAAATTCAGATCATCTGTGGAGTTAAACTCTTGAAAGAGGAGGAGAAGGACTCTCTCCTTCCCATTCTTGGTAAAGAATCTAGCAGCACCTCACACAGTGGGAGATATTCAGGGATGTACTGGCAAATGCTTAACAATTGGCTCTCCAAAAAAAGTGCTCAACACACTTTTAAGTTTTATCTATGTTATTAACATTTGCTACATCAATTTTTTAAATTGAAGGTTGGCAAACTATTGACCTGTTGGCCAAATCATACTAACTGTTTTTGTATAGCTCTTGAATTAAGGATGGTGTTTACCTTAAAATGTAAAAACCATTCTTAGTTTAGGCGTCACATAAAAGCAGGCAACAAGCCAGATTTGCTGATCCCCAGACAATCAACAAAACAACAAACCAACCCTTGAATTGTAGCATTTACTAATTTCTGAGATATAAATGCTCACATTGAAAATTTGGCAATTACTTCTTATAAACTAGTGACCCAGCACACATTTGGAGACATCTCATCCAGATTTGAGAGTTCATTGATTTGAGACAGCAGTGGACTGGGAAGCCAGCCCTTGAGATGTAAAGGGGATTCTTCTTTTCTCCCCTCACCTAGGTCATATCAGTTTGAAAGAGAGATGTTCAACCAGTAGGAGACATGACATCCAGCAGGGAGCAGAGATAAAGCATTACAGGCAGATAGATACCGTTACAATCATTCGTTCAAGGGAGGAAGGAGCTTCGAGAACTTGACTTCTGGGTGCAAAAAAAAAAAGAAAGCTGGCTATGGACTCATGGAAAATGGTCGATTTGCCTCTGGTCACACAGCTTTTAGATGTCATGGGTGGAATTCAAATCTAGGAGTCAGGTAGTCCCACACACTTTCCCCTTCACCATGCGAATCTCAGATCCTTAAAGTACTGAACCATGTGCTGGGAACTGACCAAGACAAATACAAAATAAGCATTATCATCATCTCTGCCATTAAGTACCTTCCAGCCTGTTCTAAGAAACAATTCTTTCATGTACCTAGATAATGCAATAGCAAGTAATCGTAATTATGCACTTCAGAATATAGTCAAGAAAGGAGGGGAATTATGGATGGAAGTAATCAGGGAAAGTGTCATAGATGAGATGGAACTTGAGGTGAGCCTTGACAGAGGAGTGAATTTGGCGAAGTGCAGGCAGGGCAAATAGTTTGAGCAAAGACACAGTGTTGGCAGTGAGTTGGGTGCTTTGAAAAGGATAGGAAGAAGACTGGCATTGGCTGAAAGTTCCTACTGAGGTTCTTGGTTGAGGAAGAAAATGTAGCCAAATCATGGAGGATCTTGACTGTAAGACAAAGGCAAAGTTTGAAATGTGTGGGCTAGAAAAGAGGAAGCTATTGTAAACTCTTGAGCAGAAAACATAACAAAAGTTCCATTTTGGGAAAATTAGTCTGGCAGAGATGAGTGAGACGGATTAGAGGAGAAGGATGAGAAGGAAAGAAGATAAACCAAAAGGCAGGGACAAGAATCCAAGTGTGGCATTGTGGGCGTCTCGATGAAAATTCTGGCAGTGGGTACAGCTCTGAGGTGATAGATTGGAACACTTCTAGAAAGCTGAATGGACTTAATTTCTGATCAGATCGATGGGATAAAGGGAATTGAGGCAAGCCAATTCCAAGGCCTCTAGGCTGGGAGGCTAGTGGGTAACAATGGCAGAAATGGTGACGTTGAAAAGGAGACCCCATTTTGAGAGAAGGTGGTGAGTTTGGTTTTGAACATGCCATATTTATGGGGTTAGTGGGAAGTCTGCAACTGATTTTTGAGACAGACCCCCATCAGCAGGGAGAAATTTTCAAAGCCTCACTTGGTGGGTTTTGGTTTTTGTTTGCTAATCCAACCCCCTCATTTTATTTTATTTTTTAATTTCAATTTTATTGTATTTCCAAATTCTCTCCCTCCCACATACCACTCCCTCATTGGTGGGAATTTTCTTCCTGCTCTGACAATAACAGGTGTGCTGTGGTAGCAGCAGGGTTGGCAGATGTTTGGGGCAGCAATGGTAGTCATGATGTGCATTTAGAGAGAGAGAGCAAGGAGAGAGAATGGGAGCTGGAACAGAAGACTGGAGACTGGGAGCAGATTATTGAAGCACAGCAGCCTATGGACTACCTGGGCACCAGAGATGTCTCCACTTTCAACAGCCCAAGTGGGACAGTGATTGCTAATTTTCTACCAGGAAGAATAAGTACCAGAGCATGAAGTATGGTCTCTCCTTCTACCCCCCACCCCACTTTCCACTCCCAACCCATTAGGCAGAAGCTAATTCCAAAGATTACTTTTTATGTTTAAGTGGTTTGCATTTTCCTTACTGGCTAGATAAATTTTAAGTGTTGTTGGTCTATTGGCAAATTCTACCTAAGTATGTTACTATATTTGTGAATGAAGGATAGTGCAGAAAAGAGCAGGGTTTGTGTATTAGTATACAGAGATATGGGTAGCTAGGTGGCACAGGGGACAGAGTGCTGGATCTGGTGTCAGGAAAACTCCTTTTTGTGAGTTCAAATCCAGGCTCAGACACTTACTAGCTGTGTGACCCTGGGAAAAATATTTAACCCCATTTGCCTCAGTTTCTTCATCTGTAAAATAAGCTAGAGAAGGAAATGGCAAGCCACTCCAGTATCTCTGCTTAACAAAAACCCCAAATGAGGTCACAAAGAGTTGGGCATGACTGAACAACAAATACAGAGAGAGAGGAGCCCAACATGTCTGGGCTTTCTTTTGGCTGGTGGCTAAGACTTTTTACTATTAATTATTTTTAAATAAATTCCCCAAAGTCAGAATTAAGCTTGGTCTAGAGTTTCTCCTTCCTTTACCTTAAACTAAAAATGAGTCAGAGTGCCATCTCTGGGTCTGGAACAAGGCTGGGTCATTCATTCCTTCCTCTCTCCCTCCAAGCAATCCCGTAGAAAGCTCTATGTTGGAAAATGGAGCCAGGGAATGTGACTAGAAAAAAGAAACCAATCAGTGGGAGGAGAAAAGGTGTGGCTGGCCCTGGCTGACATCAGTCACATTTTCCAAAAGATGATGGGCAGAGAAGGGAGTGAATACTTTTCTCCTCTTGTCTCTATCTTTTACCTCCAGCCTATAACCAGACACACACACACAGAGAAGGTTGCACATCAAAATGGTAATATCCTGCCAGAAGCTGGAAATATGAGAATGGAATACACGTGAAAGCTTGAGGTGAGATATGACAGTCATCCAGGCAGGCGTGATAGTTGAAGCCTTGAGAGAAGAATGAATATAGGGAACATAGCAGTAACTAAGACTCATTGAAAATCTACAGTTAGTGGCCAGGAAGAATAGACACCTGAGAAAGAGAAAGAATGGTAAAAAGAATGAGGATAGTATAGGGTCATAGTGGTATCCTTGTTTGTCCTTCATTCTTAAAGAGGACCATGACATCAGGAAGGTGATGCCATGGCTTGCAAGTGAATTGGATTTAAGTGAGGGAGGGCTATGCAAAGTCACCAGGCTCACTCCTCTAGAGACATCTGGGTCCAGTGGCAAGATATGGATCAGGACAACTGGAGATGGCCCCACGTAGGGTCATGAGCCAAGAGGAAAGAGTTTTCAAAAATAAGGTATCAGATAGTACAGAGTTGTTGTTTAGTTAGTTCCAGTTGTATCTGACTCTTTGTGACTTCTTTGGGGGTTTTCTTAGCAGAGATACTTGAGTGGTTTGACATTTCCTTCTACAACCCATTTTATGGATGAAGAACTGAGGCAGACAGAATTAAGTGATTCACCCAGAGTCATATAACAAGTAAGTGAACGCATGAAGATGAGTCTTCCTGATTCCAAGCCCGGTGTTATATCTACCTAGCTGTCCTATAGCACAGAGAGATTAAGAAAAATATGCTCTGAGAAGTCTGTTGGCTCTGACTGGAACAAATACGTAAGCATATTTCTTCCTTCTCAAAGTGTAGTCGACAATATTTCAATGTTTAAACATTTGTCTTAAATGATTGACCTTAGAAGTACAGATTCTTCTAATTTGAAAAGGTAAATAATTTAGACAAACTTCCAATCCAAAACAAGACAAATGTGCCCTTCCACAGTCTCCTTGACAGATCAAGCAGTCTCTGCTTGAACATCTCCATTGTTTGAGAGTTCACTGCCTCTCCTGGTAGCCCATTTCATTGTCAGAGATCTCTAATTGTTAAGTCTTTATTATATCAAGACAGTATCAGCTTCTTGGTGACCTCTCTCCTTTGGTCCTAGTGCTGCCTTCTGAGACTAGATAAAACAAAACAACTTCTTTCATATGACGACCCTTTAAATATTCAATGACTGTTATCATGTCTACCCTCATTCTTTTTTTCTCCAAGCAATATATCCCTAGTTCCTTCAATCATTTCCCATATGTTTTCTTCCCTGAACATTTACCATTCCTGGTTATCATTCCATAAACACTTTCTCATGTGTTGGTATCTCTTAAAATATTTTCTGAAAGATTGAGCACAACACTTAGGAGTGGTTTGACTTTCAAACAATATAGAGATGTCACTGGATGAGGTGGATTAGAGCATAGACAAACCCAAGCCAGGTAGAATATTCAATTAAATTCCACAAATACTTATTAAGTTTTTTCTGTGTTCAAGGAACCATGCTAGATACTTAGAATATAAATACAAAAACCTGAAGAATCTCTACCCTTAGAGATTCTACATCCTTCATGGAGAGATAATGATGGCTTCAAGAACAAAAGGCTAGAGACCAGAAAGAGCATAAGAGAGACCTATGTAAAGGATGCCAAGTAGGACTACACAAAGAAGGAAACTAAAAATTTAGCCAAGTACTTAAAATTAGGAAAATGCTCATCTTCTTTAAGGTGGAAAATACCTGCTTTTCATTCTTCAAAACCTTTCCCTATCTGTAGTCAAAGTATGGTTTTTGCATGACACATTGCTAGTGTCTCTACGTATTGGATTTCCTGGACCTAGGTAGAGAAGGGCACAGGAAGCAATCCAGTGATAGGGAATATGTCACAGAAGGGAAAAGATTGCCCTCTTGTGGACTTCTATGTTGTGGCAGTGTGAAAAAGGGACCCAGGAATTCTGGACAAGAGGCTGGAGGACTCTGTGGAGTGAGTAATGCATTCCTCCTTTGATTGTCTTTTCATCACAGTATAACCTGTTTTCATCACTTGATAACCTTTGGGAGAATAACTAGAGCTGGAGGTGGGGATAGAAGCCAAGATTATTATGCAAATGAAAAGAGAACCAGGTGGCAAGGAAGTAAAAGCACTTTTTTTACAAGCAGAACATTGTAAACAAATTGTGTGATCATTGATTGGCTGAACAAACTGTGGCATATGAATAAAATGGAATATTTTGTGCCATAGGAAATGAGGAATTCAGAGAAACATGGGAAGACTTGTATGAACTGATGCAGAGCAAAGAAAGCAGAATCATGAAAAATGTGATGTCAAATGACTGCAATAGGCTAGGGACCAGGGACTGAGTCAGAAATAGCAATAAGGATAGGGACTAGACCTCCAATTTCATTGGGGGACTTCCTAGATGAAGAGATTCTCTCTACCAATGTAGGTCAATTACATTATTTTAAGTAAAAACATTACAAGGTACCTGAACTCAGATGAATTGTCATGACCAATCTTCATTATAAGGAACAAAGGATGAAACATACTTCATTCCTCTTTGTAGAGAGGTAGGAGAGTAGATAGATGAGGGACTATAGAGGCAGATTGTTGCATATTCTGTCAGTCTTACTCACATTATGCTGAACTGCTTTTCTTTGTTATTATGGAAAGTTCATCCTAAGGAAGGGAGAACACATCAGGAAATGACTGTGATATAAAAAACAAAAATCATCACTAAAACTTTTTAAAAGAAAAGCTGTAATTCTAAGATTATGAGAGTCACCTGGTATTAAATCCAAGGAACTGGTGTGGTCTAAGCCAATTAATCTCTTTATTAAAACCTTTATAAGGACAGAAAAAAAAAGCAGGAGGTGCAGATCACTGTCCCAATAGTCTAGTAACATTAGATTGGATGCAGCATTTGAAAACAGAAGGCTTGTAGATGAGAATGAATTAAATTCAGTGCTGTCAAGGAAGGGGAAAGCCTTGAATATTTGTGCTACATTGACAATAACTAGATGGGTAACCATTAAGGATACCTATATAATATGTTTATATTCTATATAAATGTAAATATAAATGCAGACACTTATGCAACACTTTAAGCTGCTTCACATACATTATCTCAACTGTGCCCGTAACAACCCCATGAACTAAGAACTTTGTCCCCATTATACAAATGAGGAAACTGAGACCAAAGAGGATGTGACTTCACACAGTTAATATGTCAGGATTTGGGTCCACATCTTTTCTATTTCAAGCCCATAATTCTTTGCACTCTGTCACCTCCCAAATGCCTGGAATGTTCTTTTTCTTACCTTCACCTCTTGGAATCTCTATATCCCTTCAAGACTGTACTACATTATTGCATCTGCATCATTGAGGTTTAAGATGATGTGAATTCTTGAAGGATTTTCCAGCAGAGCACAAGGTATTTCGGGTACACTCCTAGAATCCAATTGAATCTGATTTCCAAGTACCAGACTCATTAAGTACAAGGGGGCTCATCACCAGTAGGCTGGATGCTTGGTGATGGATTCTTAGCCCATGTAACCCATCGAAGAAGAAAAAGAGAAAATGGCCTTCAGTTCTGTGTGGCTTCCTTCTACTTCCGTAGTGACAGAAGTGGCAGAAAAGGGGGCAGAGGACATAAAGACCTACGCAGCTTTTAGATGTACTCTTTGTTAGCCTTCATTTTGGGAGACTCTAAATGTGAGTTCCCCACCTAATGACTAATGAGAGGATCCACAGCTAGAGAAACTATATCATATTAAATTTGAATTCATGTTACAAATTAAACTAACAGAAAATCATAGCTAAATGGAAAGATGGTTCACAGGTTCTCCTTAGAGAGGCAAAAAAGGAATCAGCAGAATTGATTTTTACTGTGTGCCCCAAGGCAACAAGAAATATAATTTCCTAGGACTTGTGGTCGTTTGTCATCACAGAGCTCATGATTAATACTTTCAAAGAGATCACCACAAAAACAATGCAACTTTTCCTCAACATCTGTTGCAAAGATTGAAAAGGTAGAGCAATTCTATGAAGTCCTTGATAAAGCCCTCCCTGTTGAATCAATATCAATCTTAGTGCCTCCAATGCAAAGATGAGACTAGGTGAGGATAATGGGAAGTTGTCTTCACCTTAAGAAGGACTTTGATGAACTGGAGAGTGTCCAAAGGAGGGTAACCCAAATGGTGAAGGGTTATGACATATATGACAACTATTAAGTCTATGACATATGAGCATTTGAAGGAAGGCTGAAGGAAATCGGCATGTTCAAGCTACAGAAAAGTAAGATTCATGGAGCATATGATAGCTATCTTCAAGTATTCTAAGGATTGCACATGGAAGAAGGATTGAATTTGTTCTGTTTGGCCCCAGAGGACTGAATCAGAGCAATGAGTGGAAATGGAGAAGAGGTAAATCTATGCTTGATATCAGGAAAATCTTCCTAATAATTAGAGCTGTCTAAAAGTGGAATGACTTGCTTCAAAAGGTGGTAGATTCCCCCTCTTTCTGCTCCTGTTTGAGGATAGCACCATATTGGTTGTATGAAGCCCCAGAACAGAAGCCTCAGCAAACCTTTCTGAAAGAGATCTGTAACCACTCCAAAGAGTTTGACCTAACCATCGACTGAAGAAAAATGGGGTAGATAAAGAATATCTACTCTTCAGATTGTTAAATGTAGTTAGATGGATAAACTACAAACCTTGTCCAATGCTACATAATGCAAATCTGGCATAAACGGTACAAGTAGACAATGAGTTAGGCCCAAAATTTAACAGGAGGAAGAAACTCAGCTGAATTGACTTCAGGAAGTTGAAAAGCTCTTTTAAGGACTTCAAACTTCTCCCAGAAGCAGAGGCTCATCTTTTTAACATCAGTATTTGACAGGCAGTGTTGTACATTTGTGAGCCATAAACCACAACTGTCTCTAAGGAATTAAAAATTGAGTACCACACCAAGGGCAATAGAAATGCAGTGCGGCTGCTTGTTGAATTGAAATGTCTCTCTGGAAAATGGAGAAAATGGCCCTAGAGTTGCTAAGGACAATATAAACTCTAAAATTTATTGTGTTATCTGTGGGACAAGGTAACAAGAGTTCCTATCCAGAAATAATCCCACATCTACACTGTCTGTCTTTATGATTTGGTAACCAGAAGAAAGAGAATGGTGGGGTCTGAACATGATGCACAGATATTCAGTTAAAAGACTTCTAAAAGAAGTATTTCAATCAAAGAAAGACATTTGAAATTTTATTCAGTGGCATGAGGGATAGGACTAGGGCACAGAAAAGGATGTGGGAGACACAAAAACAACCAGATTACTTGTAGATTTTGCACATGGTCCAGCTTTCACATCACATCTATTCTAAGGATTGGAAGGGTTGTTTTGCCACAAGACCCCCAAGACCTGGTTTGATGCAGCATGAGAACAAAGGATCATGGCATCATGACTCAGAATTAACAGGGACTTCAGAGGTGATCTAGTACGACTCCTTCAGTAAAAGATGAGAAACTGAGGCCCAGAGAAGGACTTGTCTATGATGGCAGACCTGGAATTTGAGCCTAGGTTTTCAACTCCAAATCCGTCATCTTTTTCTCTATATCATGACATCTAACAACATAATGTAAGAAATACGTTGGGAATATTTGAACATTGGAATAGTGCTCCTTGTGCCTGTAAATCATACCTATCATTGAATAGGTATGGCCAATGTGCTGTTTTATGTTCAATATATACCCACCTCTTCCATAACATACATATACACACACACACACCACCACCACCACCACCACCACTACCACCTTTGGTTAATCACCCCAACTTAATCATACACTTAGTTAATCATAATAAAAACCATACCTTATACTAGACATAAGGTAGATGGCTCAGTTTACTATCATAGTTTTTTGCACGAGGCTGCAAATATTCTTTGGATAAACTCGGCCCCAAAACGCTTTACCTTGGGAAGGAATAAAGCATGCTTGTGACTTGAACTATCTGCATAAATTGCTTTACAACCCCACTATACTTAGCACGTAGAGACACAACCTTTGTATCTATGCATAGGACAAGCTTCTTTGAGGGGTAAGGTTGCTGATGAGAACTGAGGATCCATAGTGAAGGTCCATAAAACCATTGTCATGTGATGTATATCATTGCTTCAATTCTTAGGTTTGCTGAACTCATAGTCATATTTTCCCAAAGTGAATAATATTGAATATGTGTCTTGGTAAACAATGACTCCTGCTGATAACTAAACTATTTTTTTAAGTTTCTCGTTCATATTTAATAATCAGATTTATAGCCAGGTGGTAAAAATCAGAAAATTTCCAAACTGTATATAGAGCACCAGCTATTTCTAAAACTTAGGTAGGATTTGAACCATTTGTTGCAGTAAAATCCATTATCTTAGCCATCATATTTCTCTAGAATTACCTAACCCTATGATTTTAAAGGATGAGGGGAAAAGAAGTCTAAAATGGATTTTTAGGTAACCAGGGGCACAAGTGATTAAAAAAAATTCAGTGAATTTACACTGTGCCATTTCAAATATCATCAGCTGCACTGTTTGGGATTTAAAGTTGGCCTGCAGTACAAAGTATGAATGTGCCAGGGTTAGAAATGTGACCGACCAGAACTTTTGCTAAGGTTAGCCAAGGTTCAGAGGGTCATGACTGGGCCATTTTATCAGTCATGTCATGCATGCGCCCGACTGCCTGGGACAAATACAAACTTTATCTGTCAGTTCTGTAAATTGACCATCTTGCCTTATTGTGAATGAAGAAAAACTGAAATCTCACCTCTTATCTAACCCTAAGATTAAGCTTGACCAGAGCTATTTCTACAGGCCATTTCTGAGTAAGGGTGACAGACCAAAGACTTAGTCTCACTCATTGTCAATGCAATGGGCCTCTCTTAACTTGAAAAGTAGATCTCTAATGTACTAGGACCTCAACTTCAAAAAAAAGATATTTCTGGTAGATCTACTTTACTGGAGGATATTATCTATTCTACTTTTGAAATCAACATGCAGCACTGGCTCAAGTTACTTAGATTATGGGTTATAGCAATTACTTTCAAAGGGTTTTCAGTTTGGACTTTCTCTACTTAATCTGAAATGATACTTATTTAGAAGTAATAAAAATCCCATTTGTGGGAGCCATTACTGCAAAAGTAATTATGGACAACAGAATTGTTTCTAGAATAAAATACAATTTATTTTTTTTTTTTACTGTTTCTCAATCTCTCTCACACATACACATACACCTAGAATCACATTTTTCCACAGAAAACACATTTATCAATGACAAATATAAACATGTACACATTTTGAAATATGGTTTAATGGCACAATGAACACAAAAAAAGCTCTCAAATATTCATTTGATAAGCTATCCAATAAGATTTTTAAATAATTAAAAAAAAACCTGCCACTTTCAGAAAGTTACCGTAGTTAAGAATCATACAAACTCATGATTTTAGTACTTTAAAAATGTAGCCATGGTATTTAGGATTAAAGGCATTATAAATAACTATATGATATATATTTACAAATTAAATATTAAAATCAACAGAGGACACTATAAAAAGCTTTACGTATACTTCAAATAATTCCTAAGTTCTCTAGAGTTTGCACTAACTAAATTTCACCCTTGTAGTGCATAAATTTCGTAGGGAGATTGTCTACTGGGTAGACAGTAGGACTGGTTTTCATGGTAGGAGGTCCATTTAAAAGTTGCCAATCACAATGCCTGACCAACTCCACTGTAAATATTTTGAGAAGAATTTTTGCAAACTCTTTGCCTACACAGGTCCGGAGTCCCCCTCCAAATGGAATGAAACTGAATCTGGAAGAATCCTCTGGATAAGGCAGCAGAAATCGGTCAGGGTTAAATTCTTCCTTGTTGGTGAAAATGTCTGCAACGTCATGGGTATCACAGATACTGTAGATAACATTCCAACCTTTGGGAATCTGGTATCCCTGTGAAAGAAGATGATAAACTAACTGTAACCTTCAGCTCAATCATGGCAAAAATAAAATAATAGTCCATTCCAATTTTAGAGCAAGTTATGAAAATGAGCCCCTTTCAAGCAAGTTGTGATATACAAGATAGACATTTTAACAATAGATCCATTGTAATCATAAAAGAATTTAACCCAATGAAGGAGTTTAAGAGCAGATGGGGAGGGAGAGGAGAAAAAAAAACACAACTTACATTTAACTCAAAAGTCTTGAGAGCGATACGAAAGCCCCCTGGAACAGGAGGATTCAGCCTGAGGGTTTCCTTAATAACACATCCTGTATACTTAAGCTGCTCCAAAATGTCTATGTCCAGTTTTTCATCTTCGCTGCTTTTGCGAAGTAAATCCTATCAAAAATCAGTACAAGGGTGAATATTAATCCACTAAAATCAGTATGCAGTAGAAATCAAAAGAGCATTAGTGCAAGTGGAATCTTAGAGAAATAGCTAGATAGGTATGTATGTATTTTATGTATATCCACACATCTCAAACCTATATAAATATACACATATGTGTAGATGTAATTTATATCCTTGTGCAAGGAAAAGTCAGCAGTCAGCTGATGTGCTAAGGAGGTGAAGCTGGAGTAGAAACACAGAATATCAATTTACCATTCAAGTTCAGAGAATGAATGCTAGGGTGGTGAAAACTGCCATGTTATTTTCCCTTCCTGAATTTGATAAAAGTTTGATATTATTAAGAAAATTTTACCAACCCAAAAAAGGTGATTTCTTACCAAAAAAATACCAAAGCTCAGCAACAATTTTGCTTAAGCATTAGGTTCTCCAAAACTGAGGCAGAACATAAAGTAGTTTAAACTCCACTTACAGAGTTCTGTAATAGGAAGGTTGTACCCCCCCCCCCCGGTTTTATGCAAAGCTGGTCAGCTCTCTTTCCCTTGCTACATCTATTCTATTTTGTCCACAACTCTAGGTGAGTGGAGAAAAATGAATGAAATTGGCCACTGACAGAAACACACACCTTACCTTACTCTTTAGTTCTTCTCTCACTTTCTGAAGTACATGGTGATGGAGTCCTAGATAAGTGATCAGAGATGTGGCAGCACTCGATGTCGTTTCATGACCTCCAAAGAGAAGTTCAGTCGAAGACTGCTTCAGTTCCTATGGCAGGATTCAGGAGAATAAGCATATTACATCTTAGGAAAGTACTCACGGAGAAACTAAGGTGGATGGAGGGTGTAGGAAGGGGAGGGAAACTGGACTTTGTGGAGAGTAAGGAAGAGGGGAAAGGGTCAACTTTCCTGAGCTACAACCACATCTTTATACTGGTTTCCTAGGATTTTTTTTAACAGAATTTCAAAGACAGATTGTTTTCAGCCAAAGCAAGGTTTGTGATCCAGATTCCTTTAACATTAGAGACCTCTAAATGCTGAGTTTCTCATATCACCCAAGGTAGAAAGCACTTTCCCTTGGACCATTATAAAGGTCAACTAAAAAAAATGCTGGGAAAACTTTCCCTGGGGCTGCATTCAACTGCCTTTGCTTGAGTGCTGCTCCCTTTGGTAAAATGTTCCGCTTGATTCAATGGCTGCTTCAGCGGTAATAATGGCTGAAATCTGGCCAACTTCAACCAAGACTGCCATCTCCAAATACACAGGTTTCCTCCCGCACGGTGCTTTAAGGATATGTAGCCCAAGCTATGAAAGCCATAAGCTGCCCTTTTGCTTGAGCTAAATTTAGTAGAAGTTCCCAATTTATGGACTCGAGTGGCTCTGCCTGGAGGAGGGGAAAGACCTCTGGGTCTCTCTCCTCTCCATCTCTTCTCTATGTGGCTTAGCGGCTACCCACCTGCATATCTAGCCTCTCGCCATTGTCCTGCGTGTGCTCTATCAGCAGCTGCAACGCGTCTTTGACAAGGCAGCCCTCTGCCTCGGGCTCCCGTTGTCTTCTCAACTTGGCACGAATGTTCTCTTCGATGCGCGCGTGGATGAGGTTCCTCGCCTTCATGCCCTGTGCAGAAAGAGGCAACGGGACTCAACCGGACTCACCATGGCGATTGGAACAGCCCCTTGCTCTGCCCTTGTCCAGCTCCACGGCGCCCACGCGTGGCCCTTACCCGGTAAAGTCCGCTGAAGGGCATATCGATGGGCAGGGAAAACAGGTTACGGATCATCTCCTCAAAAGCTTCCACTAATTCTCTCTCGCTGTCCCCGCTGGTCGCGCTGCCGGACTCGCAACCCAACAAAATGCGCATGGCGATTCGGAACATGAGGCGCTTCACCTCGGGGTAGACCAGGAGGCCGCGGTCGCCGTTTTGGAGCCACCTTTCCAAAGTGTTCCTTATTTCTTCAGCTATTATTGGCACGTAGTACTGCAACGCCTCCCGGTTGAAAGCCTGCATGATCAACTGTGTAGCGCAAGGCAGCTCCATCAGCTCGGGAGCCCGCCCTACCCATCTTCCCAGGACCACCTTCCCTTCTAGTCTAGCCGCGCAATCCCAGGTTTCCTGCATCCTGTGGGCGAACGACCGGGGCTGAGAATAGGAGACCCCGGGGACCACGCCGCGGTGGTGCCTTACCTTTTTGCGCTTCTTGTGCAAAGAATCGTGGAGGCTGGAGAGGCAGCCGGAGCCCAGGATGGTCCGGACAGAAGCGGGCCAGTGCACAGACACGAGACGGTGCTCTCCCAGAAGTATCTGCCTCACGTTGTCCGCGCCCATGACCCGCACCGTGGGCCGTCCGAAGAGATGAGTCTTATAGATATAGCCGTACTTTCTGCGCTTCATCTCCAAAAACTTCCTCCGCTGCGAGGAGAAAAAGTAGAGAAACGATGTAAACGCCCGGACGAACGCGCATATAAAGGCAGCATCTCGAGACAGACCTGCTGCCTCGGAGTTCGCAACAGGAGTCAAGCAGGCTTCCTCAAAACTGAGCAGGGAGTCCTGGCGGGGTCGGGAAGGGGGAGAAGGGCGGCGGCTATCCAAGCTCCTTCCTGACTGCTCGCAGAGCCAAGTGAAGAGGAAGCGCCTCGGCTTGAACCTTACCTGCAATACCAGCTGCAGCGTCTCTCCGAAGAAGGGCAAGCCCATAGTCCCTGGGGGTAAGGGGAGGCTGCAGCTGCGATCCCGGGTGCTTAAACAGTACAGGTTCCAGAGCTTGACCGCGGCCAGAAAGAGCAGCAGCGGTAACACGAAGGTGCACAACGCGCTCGCTAACAGGGCGGAGAAACCCATCGGTGCGATGTTTCTACCTGCGTCTGCGAAGCAGCGTGGTTTGAGCCCTGTCGTGGGCTTTATATGCTTCTCCAGGTTGCGGCCCACTTTACCTTGGTCAGATAAATTAGTTCACCCAAAGTTCATCTTTAATTGCGGATTGGGGCCCTGGCTCCTCCCCCCACAAGGCGCTGCCCAAAATCTTTAACTGTTTGCTCTGCACAGAGGCGGTGGCTTCCCTGGCTGCGCCTCTTTGGCTGCCCTGAAGAACCGAGGAGCCGCCCATCTCCCTAGGACTAGGTGTTAAGATTCTCCAAGACAATGGAGCGTAGAGCCTGGGAGCAGGGTCAGACGCCCGCGACTGGGTTTGAGGGCGGGCTGGGCAGTAAAAGAAAAAAAAATGCCCCAGGTTCCAGGTCAGCCCCAGGTCTCTCTGTATGACTAGAAGCCCTGAGCCTCTTAAAGCTTGCTCACTCTGACCCGGGAGGAGATAAAGCCCAAAGGAGACTTTCCCTCCCTGTCACCAATAACACGATCTGGAACCCAGGTTTACGTCAGCCATTTTTTTTTTTTCTGCCCAGGAAGAGGATATGACTGGTGTGAAGAAATTACCCTTTTACTCTTAGTGGAAATTGTATGCCATCATTAGTTTCACGAGTTTATTGTTACGTTTTGTTTGTGGTTTTGCTAGGTTTGTAAGGAGAGTTTGATGACTACTGGACCATGGGAAACGGGGGAAGTAACAGGGGAAGGAGGATGGAAGAGGAGACAGATTTCAACCCTTCGGGTTCTGGCAAAAGTTAATGACAGCAGGAGAGATGGATAGAAGAAACCCTTTGGGGATGTACACTGGATTTCGGCTGGGAAGGCTGTTTCTGGCATCTTGGAGCCTGTATAGTTGGGAATTCGAGAATGCCGCCCTTGCTTGACAGGGCCCAAAGGGAGGCGCTTCTTGCTGAGCTCGTTTAAGAGACCCAGGTTCTCTCCCCCGTTCCCGCATGTTTCTTGGTTAGAAACTACAGGGCGAATAGCTGCGGATATTCGATGGGTTCATGGCCGGGACATAAAGTAGAGTGGGTAGACGGGCCTTCTGTGTTTGAAGGAGGTTGTATATCATTCCTTCTCTCCTTGCAACAAACCCTGGAACCCCGGGTAGGGCTCTGTGCCAAAAATGAACTCAGCCATAGGGTTAGTGAGGAATCGCAAGGGTTAACCTCAAGATTAGCCAGTCAGCGCCTCATTTACCATCCCGAGTGCTGCTGGGCTAAAACGGGGTTGCAGGGAGCCTAGATTTACACAACTGAGCCTGGACCCGACCAAAGCTGTGGATGTGCGGGTTCTGGAAAGGGGGCAGCAATTAAAGAAATGTTTGGTAGCTGGGACCAGGGAGCCCCTCCAAACTGGCCTTCGATCTATTCAAAAGAGGTGGGGGAAAGGGCGTTCAGGAAGGGCAGCCACCTTCTTGAAGTCTATCCCTGAAAGCGTTTGCTCTGCCCTTCCTGTTCCTACGGGCCGCCCCACTCAGGAATTTTTCCTAAGTCGTCCCTCCAGTAGCCCCTGAGGATGAAACGTCCAATTTGTCTCCCCTGGGCGCGACGTGGGGGTTCTCTGTGCTTGCAACGAGACTAGTTCCCAAGGAAACGTACAGGTGCCGGTGCGGGGTAGGTGGGTGCCTACTTTTTGCAACCACACAAGCAACTCGAATAAGCTAGAGCAAGAGATACTCCCCGCATCGCCATCTCCATCCCCAAGTCAGACCAGGTTGTGTTGGACCCTTGCTGGCAAAAGCCAAAAGCTCTCCGCTTGTTTTGGACAGTAAGTTGTCTAAGCAAAAAAGAAAAGAATTCTTTTTTAAAATTTATTCCAATGTTAAAACCCCACGAAGTTATTATTTCTTTCCCCCTCTAACTCTAAGGCCACCCCTTAGCTGGGCACTACCACATTGGAGAACGCTTCTCGGCCCTTGATGATAAGCCTTTGGCCTAAATAAATTTGTCGTCTGGATGCTAAACTAACGCTCGCCAGCTGCTCGCTGGGCGGGGAGAGGTCTGTGGCCTTCTGTGCCCCGGCCCTACATAGAGTCCAACGCCTGAGCGGCCTCCTCGGGTTGATTCACCCCCAAACGCTCCGCTGATTCTGCCTTCGCTCAACTCTTATTTAGCACATCAAGAATGTTTTCAGCAGTTATGCCTTAATCCTGAATCAAGAGATTAGATTAGGTGGGGCAACGGACCCTGGGCAGATTTTGCCTTTTCTTTTGATTAATGTGGCGGTTAACAGTAACCAACGCGGTACATCAAGGCAAAGAGAGATAGTCTGGTCTAGTTTGTTATATTCCTAAACATTTCTTGAAATCTGCGAAGCATTTTCAGCTCCTGGGAACTGACGGTTGTACAAATTCAGTCCCAATCCATCACTTTCCGTCCTGAACCTCCCCTGCACAGGCAGGCAGGCAGGCAGCTTTGGAAGAGAAGCTAAAGGCTCTTGCAGGTTAGCCTGCACTGCTGCTAATAGGGGTGACCATCTTCTGGTGTCTCCTGGCCAGGGAATTGAGCTGGTTAGCAGGGGCGTGACCTCGGGGCCCTCTCCCATTCCTCTGTCCTGACCCGCCGGTGACCTATTCAGCCCCGGACCGTGACATCTGAATGAACTCTGCAGAGCTGCAACTTAGCCAAGTTCACCGGCCGTCAGATAACGAGATAATGCTGGCTTAAACACTGATAATTGCCACAGGAAACCCTTATCTCCTGTGGCCATCGAGTCCACTGTGAGACCAGAAAGAATTGCATTGCAAAAGAGTGAAAGGGAACATTTAAAGTATCTTGGAAAGTGGTCAATAAATTACCGACCGGATAGAAACTGATCAAAGTACTTCTCCAGCCATCACACTTCTTTGATGAGGCTTCTATATGATCGGGAAATTAAAAAATGTACCATTTCTCGGCTAGACTCCTAAGGTTACTATTAAACAAAATGGGGGAGGCAGGAGGAGAAAGCTGTTTGTCGAATGCTTGTGGTGGTGGTTGGAGGAGGGGGTGACAGGCTTTATTTGAATGATTTTCTGCAAGATCGAGATTATTCCTAGGAAAATAAATAGAAGCAGCCAAGAGCCCCCTCCCTACCCACTACAAATCCTCCACCCTTACCCCCCAGCACAAAACAAATCTTAACGTGGAGGGGAAACCTGCCCGACGGACACTAAGGAGCTGCAGGTCTCGGGCTGGCTAGAAAGTCTTTTCCGCCGGGAAGGGGGGGTGGTGGTGCGGGGAAGGGAAGGAGGAGGAGGAGAGAAAGGATTACAAAAGCTCCAGTGGCGTTTGGATAGGTCAGTTCGGTCCTTGCCCTAATTAAAGTTAGTCATTGACACTCATACCCACCGCCTACTGCTTTCCCCTCCTTTGGCTACAGAGATTTACCTTAAACGCAAGGTCAGGAGGGCAGGAGCTTCCTTCTGGTTCACTAAAGGGTCAACCTGCCCACAGCGCTCAGTTCAGACTTTTAGCCCGACCTTTTCCTGGGTTGACCTGTCACATCTAAGAACCATTTCAGGCCACTGGGTGGGTGACAGGTTGCATGTAGGATACTGTGAAAAAAGATTGGTATTAAATTATCTAGGGTGTGAGCTGGGCTGTGCGCACTCCCGAGCGCCTTTAGTATGGCCCCCAGGCCCATAGTCTAAAAGCAAGATTGAGCAGATATACATATACAGATATATGCATGTAGGTATACATACACGTGTGTATGTATCTATGTCTCTACAGTAGATGGTCTATTTTTTAAAATCTCCATTTAAGTCTTTCTTTAATGCTGCCATGGAAGGGTAGTATATCTCAAGCTCTGGTGGTCCTACTAAGCTGGAAAGGACCAGACATCAGGCTTGATGATGGCCTCATTTATTGTTCAAGATCAGGCTAGCTAAACTAAGAGAAACTCATCACTAGGCTCAGTGCAAAATGATGAATTTCTCATTCACAGTAACTTGTGAAGATTATTTACTAAGAGATGGAAGGGTTTCCAGCTGCTCTGGTAGAATGAGCACTCATACATAAGAAATTATAGATCCTTTGAGAATGGGACAGGATGTTTCGGGGGAGAGGTCTGGACCTGAAGTTTCATCAATAACTCACATTTACAGGAGCACAGACTAAAGCTAGAAAAGACTACCTAGTCCAACATCTTCAGTTTACAGAGATAATAATAAAGCGATTCAAGGTTTTTGAAGTGCTTCACTTCTACATTTCATTTTATCCCCAAGATGTAGAAGCTATTATCATTCCCATTTTACAGATATGGAAACTGAGGCAGAGATAGGTTAAGTGGCTTGTTCAGGGTCACACAGCTACTAAGTACTGAAGGTTGGATTTAAACTCAGGTCTTCGTGATTCCAGGTCCAGCAAGACACCACCTAGTTGCCCTCGTAGTTCAGCAACTGAGGCTGGGGGAAAGTTAAGATTTGCTCAATCATATAAGCATATTATCTCCTTTGAAGAAGCTCTTCTGAGGCAGGTGCTATTATTATCATGATTTCACAGGCGAGGAAATTGAGGTTCAGAGGTAATTGGTTTGCCCAGGGTCTGAAACATCCAGTGTCAGATTCAAATCCACATCCTACTGCAGTGAAGTGAAACACTCTATCCACCGCCTGATAGTCCTTCTTGTGGCAATCTCCTCTATAGATAAAGTTCAGTCTTAACAAGAAGTGTCAAGAGTATGGCCTGGGGCACTGGGAGACTGTGACTTTCTAAGTCACACTGCTAGTATGTGTCAGAGCCAGGATTTGAACTCTGGTCTTCCTGACTCCAAGGTCAGTCCTCTACCATTTATGCCCTTCCTGCTGACCCTTACTTGAAGTGAATTTAATTACTAATGAAGTTTTTACATTCTGTTTAATTACTAATAAAGTATTAACATTCTATTTCATTTCTAATAAAGGAAGGAACGATGCTGCTAAATGCTACAATCAGAGAAATCTCCATTATGAATTGCCAGGCTCTTCCAGATCCAGGCCCCTTGACTTGGCTTTGGGAATGAAAACCTCATCCCTAAGATAATTCATAGGATGTGAGATGGAAGGAAGCGTCCTCAGAAATCATTTAGTCCAACTCCCTCTCTCCCTTTTTCAGGGTATAAAACTAAAGCCCTGAGAAGTGAGAAGACTTGCCCAGGATCACACAACAGCTTGATAACAGGGCTAAAATTCTAGATCAGGTCTCCTGACTCTCAGGTAGTATATTGTTATCATTATTATCAATAATAATATCACTTACTATGTGCCTGGCACCGTGCTAGGCTCTTCACACTTATTATCTTATTTGCTTTTCACAAGAACCCTGCAAGGTAGGTGCTACAATTATCCCCATTTTACAGATGAGGAAACTGAGGCAAACAGCAGTTAAGCGACTTGCCCAAGGTCATACTACTAGTAAGTGCCCAAAGCTAGATTTGAACTCTGGTCCTTCCTGACTCCAAGCCCACCCATCTATTCACTTCACCGCCTAGTTGCCTCATCACTCTAGAACTTTTAGGAAATATATTTCTTAAAGCCATTTCCAGACTTTAGGGGGAAACCCTTAGGAAAGGTGGGTGGTACAGGTCCAAACAAAAGGGAAAAGGGCCTTTCATTATGTGAATTGATTAAAGGTAATAACTAGAAATTTAACAAAAAGTACTTCTTGTCTTTTTAAGAAATATCTTTTGCCTTTTACCATTTGACCAGGTATGGGACCAGGATATGGATCCATCTAAATGTCCCCTCAAGGAATTAGACTGAGATCCATTCCATCCTTTTCCATAAAATAGGAGGCACTCAGACCTCCTCTATTCAATTTGGGTTCTTGACCTAATTGTGTGGGGAAAATCACACTGATTCCTTGAAGAGAGTGATTCAGAAAGAAAGCAATAGTTATTTTTGCCGAATTATGGAATGCTAACCCAGACCGTATTTTAACACAGCCCTTACCTATACAAGATTCACATGAATGTTACCTAAAATTATCCCGGGGCCGAGTCAGATCAGAGGGCATGGTGGACTTTGCCAGTTTGGATGTTTCTTTCTCTAAGCTAGAAATTGTTTGCATAGCAGATTAATGATAATAAAACTATTTCTGGAAGACCGCTGGCTAAATCCCACAATATAGCATTGGCATTAATTTTGATTTGATGACTCCTAGTAAAAAGTTCTGAGCAAAAGCATGGATGAAATAAGTGAGTCAGGTCAATAAGGAATCTGAACTCCCTCCCACCTTCCCTCTTCCTCTCTCTCTCTCTTTCTCTCTCTCTCTCTCTCTCTCTCTCTCTCTCTCTCTCTCTCTCACACACACACACACACACACACACATTCAATAAACTCCAATGGCTTCCTGTGACCTCCAGGATCAAATATAAAATCCTCTATTTAGCATTCAAAGTTCATCGTAATTTGTTCCTTTACCTTTTCTGTTTTCTTACACCTTACTTACCCCCACACATTCTGATATCCAATAACACTGCTGTTCCTCACACAAGATACTCCATCTCCCAACTCTATGCATTTTTACTGACTGTCCCCCATGCCTAGAAATTTTTCTCTCCTTACATCTTTTCATAGTTTTCAAGTCCCAACTAAAATCCCACCTTCTACAAGCCATTCTCTCTCTCACACACACACACACACACACACCCTTCCCATCTTAATGCCACTGCCTTTATTGATCTGCAATTTATCCCATATATGTGTTAGTGCCTAGTTGTTTGCATGTTGTCTCTTCTTCCCCCCTCCCCCATTAGACATTAGACTGTGAACTCATTGAGAACAAGGACTGTCTTTTGACTTTCCTTCTATCCCCAATCCCCACTGTGCCTGACATAGTAGGCACCACATAAATACTTATTGACTTGACTCCCAACTCTTTATTATAGAGGCATTTAATGTTAGAACTGAAAATTACCTTAGGGATCACCTTATCTAATCCTCCCCCTCGCCCTTTTCAGAGATAAGAAAAATGAATCCCAGGTGAAGTGACTTGTTTAAGGTCAGACAGCTAGCTAATCAACACATATATCCCAGGTTTAAGGACAAGGCAAAGATTGCCCTTGGTTTGCGGCTACTTTCCAATCCTAGAAACAAAGCCTGGCAGAGCTATCCCAAGGCCCAGTTCCACATCTTCCCTCTGATTAAGCTCCTCAAGGTATGGTGGAGTATCCTGTAAGTAGCTAAGAAGATTCTCAATCTGACCCCTACACTCCCCTTCCCTATTCCAGTCTCTGTCCCTGAAGGTCTAGGAGAATATCCCCCAATAACAGCACCTCTGTTTGATCTTTTGGCCAAAGCCTCTGTGACCTAGAATTTATTCCTTGACCTTTTAGCACAAATATCTAAAAACCATACTAATTATGGATTTTGCAGGGGTGGGGGTGGGAGCAAGTTAGGCTGATTTCAGAATTCTGTCACCTGAGTTACTGAGAAGTTAAGTGACTTGTCCAGGTTCTCACAGCCAGGATGTGTCAAAAGCAAGACTTGTCTGAACTGAGGCCTTCCTTACAAACTACCACCATGCTGTTTCTCAATTAATAGTGGATTAACATTCCACAAATTCTAAAAATATTAAAGCAAATCTTAAAGACTACTTATCTGTCTAATATGCTTCATTATTGTTTTGATGGAGAGAAGAAATCACCTTAATAAGTGGGGCCACTGTTGGTCCACCAAAACTCAAAATGTTGATTTTACTCTCCACACGACGGTAGCTGGCTGCCTGTTCGTGGAATAAATAGGACTGGAGTGGGACAGGGACCTGCAGCAGGAGGTTCCACCAGGGGACCACTGGCGCCAGGTATTAGACCTTCAGCTTTTCCACATCTCCATCCATATGGAAGGGTGTTTTCCATCCCTTTTTTTTTCTCTTTCTGATTTAGCCTACGGGCAAATGTTGCTATAAAGTATCCCTCCAGGTAGGAAAGCACTAAGTGACTACAATCTACCACAGTGGGCAGGAATGTTGCCAAGCCCGGACTCCTTGCCCACCTAGCGCTTTCGGTGTTTCCCGGAAGCGTTTCTGGCCCAGGCCCCGCTGGGCCCCTTTGGACTCTACGGAAGGGCTTGCCCTTTTTCCCCTACAGTGATTCATTCTGAGATCGGATATCAGCTTCCTCTCTTCAAACTCCGGGAGTTGCTTGCTCTTTGGATTGCAGAGAACGCAAACCATCCATGCTCGAGAGCGCTCCCCGAGGCCCGAATCTGGGTGTAAATACTGGGTTCAGGGAATTCTCCTTCCATTTAGGCCTGGAACCAAGCTCAGCAGGGAGGAAAGGGGGAGGGTGGGATGTGTGGAATTAAAAGGCAGAGAGGAGATGGGCTGTCTCCGGTCTTATCCCAGGCGGGGTGAGTTGTTTCCTTGGTCCCGGTCCTGCCCCTGCAGACAGGTCAAAAGTTCACAAGCTCCTGGCCGCAGGAGGGCGGGAGTGGGTAGAAAAAGACCTGGAGTCCGTCAACTGGGTGCACGATCGGTACGGTCTGCATGTCTGGGAAGCTGGCCGTGGCCAGCTCCCAGCGCACCGTACGCACCAGCTCCACCGCAAAAAGCTTCAGGATGGCCTGAGCGAGCTCCTTGCCGATACAGCTCCTCACACCGCCCCCGAATGGGATGTAGTGGAAGCGCCCAGCCCCCCGATGCTCTTCCCAAGTCGGGCCGAAGCGCTCCGGGTCGAATCCCTCGGGCGGGCTCTGGTATACGGCCGCGGTCTCGTGAGTGTCGCGGATACTGTACATCACACTCCAGCCTTTGGGGATCTGGTAGCCCTGTAAAGAGGCGAGGGGGCGGAGGGTCAACGCCCAGGAGAGAGTTAGCAGAGGTGCTGGGGAAGAGTCAAGTAGCATAGTGGGCTGGTGGGGTTGTAGGGTAGGGAAGAGGACTGACTCCTTGGGCCCCCTTAGGGGCGGAGAGAGGGTACATACTGGGGAAGATCTGAACTCTGGCCTCGACCTGCCAGTCTGGAATTCAGCCTTCTGGCGGGAAAAGGGGGGAGACCTCCATCTCAGTTGAAGGCTGCCAAGTCAAAGGGCTTCGCAATTCGCTCTCTCCTTCGTCTTAATGAGGGCATTAAATGGAATCTGATTTGTGAATATTAAACAATTCTAACCCCACTCCCATTCTTAATATAACCTATTGTAATGTTACTTGGTGCTTCCTGGTCTCTCATAGATTTTTCATGGAAAAAGTCTAAACAGTGGTGTGCATTACCATTTCATATTAATGGAGTATCAGAAAATTTCATTACTGTGTCATTAACCGGTGCCAGGCGTCCCCATATGGTACACCGTGCCCACACACCGCGATGTGGTTATAGGTACCCTGAGGACCAGAGGAGCCTGTTTTCTAGGGGGTTAGCTACAGAATACACTCAGGCAGTGGAGACTTTAAGTACTGGCCACAGTGGGACGAATTCAACCAATCAACAGCTTCGTTCGTTATTAACGGTGATTTGGGACACTCTGCCCGCTTGGTTGCCATATGGTGACGTATGCTATAGGTTCGCATTACGAGTGGGTGCAGGTAAAGAGCTTAAAATCCAAGGGAGGAGAGTGGACAGCCCTGGCAGAAACAAAGCAGCCGCGCCACGACCAGGGCAGACCCAGGGTGGGAGAAGTGTGGGGGTACGAGACTAGCACGGTCAGCACGAAAAGAGCCACGAAAAAGAGACGAAAGACAAAAATGCGGCGTCCTGGGTTGCTAGGCGCGCGCCACTTACGTCCAGCTCGAAGGTTTGCAGGGCGGTGCGGTAGCCACCCGACACTGGCGGCAGGAGGCGCAAGACCTCTTTGATTACACAGTCCAGGTAGTGAAGGCGGCTTAGCTTCTCCAGGCTGAGGTCAGGATCGCACTCACATTCTGGCCAGCTCGATGCCTCCAGCTCTGCGGAGGAGCGCTCGCGGTCCGCTCGTGAAGGCTTGGCCTTCGAGCAGCCTTTCCCAGGTCTCGTCTTCTCTTGCGCCTCTGGGGCTAAGGGAACCGGAGGAGGCTGCAGGGAAGCTCTTGTCTCTCCTCTTACTTCTGGTCTGCCCCCGGGGATCCTCCGTTTCTCTTCCTCTCTGCGAGTCTCGCTCAAATGCAGGTCCTTTTCCAGCCTAGGGAGATCTGCGAAGCCCAAAGGAGGCCAGCAGGAACATCGTCTGGTCAGTTCGTGGGAAGCCAGCTCCTGCTTGATTTTTTCTGCGGAGGCAGGGTATTTCAGGAGAAGGAGGAGAAGGGACGTGCTCGCGCTGGCAGTTGTGAAGAAAGCAGCGAAGATCAACTCAATGGCTGACTCCTGCAAGGCAACCACGAGAAATCTTTAGTTTCCAGTAACAGGTGTACTCATTTAATGGGACCCATGAGTTCCAGGAAGTTAGTGGTCTTGGTGTTTCTTCGATGGGATGATTTTGCAACCTAACCAGAAGCCCTTGGAGTCGGGTGTCTATTTTTACAAACTCCAGTCTATAAATTTAGCGCGCTTTGAGATTCACAAAGGACGTTCCTCACAACAGCCCAGCTGAGGGTAGGTCTTCTTGAAGAAGCAAAATTGAACCTCTCTCTTCACAACTACAACCCAATTAATTAGGGGGCAAAAGCAATTCCTAGGATTTTAGGAATTAGAGAAAACAACGGATTCCCCCATTCTGTGAAGGACTCCCTTCTCATTTCCACCTCTTAGAATGCTTAGCTTTCTTAAAGACTTAGCAGAGACACCTACACAAAACCTTTGAAAGAAGATCCCCGCGTTGTTTGTGCTCTCTCCCTCCTCAAATTACCTCGTATTTACTTAGCAGTGGACTGCTCGTATTTCCCTCACTTCGCCGCCCTTAGAGCTAGGATTTCCTGCCCCCCTTCCCCCCCCGCCCCCCGCTTTGTATCTCAATTGAATTGAGATAATAAATTGAATGCCTTGAGTTCTTACACCTCCACCAAATCTTAAGATTAATTTAGCATTATGTCACCAACCGGGTCCTTAGAGCCCGTTTAATCTGCCACAGTGAGCTAATCAGTCTTTGCTGACCCCACTCAAGAATTAGGAATTCCTCCTTTTCCCTTCCTCCCCTCCTCCCAACAGTCAAATACCGCTCCCCTTCCCATCTGTGCTCAGGAAAGGGTGCTACATGGCAGAACGGGGTACGAAGCTCCTTCACTTACTCTCTGTGTGTGATGTTGGACAAGTCATTAGGTTTCTAGGCTCCAAAGGTTGGACTGACGGTCACTAAAAAAAACCTGTCCAGATCTAAATCTAGATCTATTTTCAGGGCATGAGAGAAGGAACACTAACTCAGGTGGACATGGGCAAGCCTGCTGGGAAAGGTTCTTAGCAAAAAAAGCCAAAGTCTCTGCCCAGTTGCTTCCTACTTACAGCTGGAAGGGACTAGTCCAACCTCCTCATTTTGCAGATGAGGAAAGTGGCATTTGTATAAGGTTTTCCATATTAGGAAATGTTCTCATCCATTTTCTCTTTTGGTCTTCATAGAACCCTTTTAGGTAGAGATAGAAAGGACTGTTATCTCTGTCTTACAGATGATGAAACTGCAGACTAAATAAAGGGAAGAGACTGGCCCAAGAACACACAAATCTAGAAGCTGGGGAAGACAGTCTGCTATCCAGTGACACTGGCCTCCTTGCTGTTCCTCAAACAAGACACTTCCTCTCCCAACTCCATGGTATTATTCACTGTCCCTCAATTCTCTCCCTTTTTGTCTCTGCCTCCTGGCTTTCCCTGGCCTTCTGCGAAAAGCTTTTTCTGCCTATTTCCCTCTGTTGATTATATCCAAACATATCTTGTTTGTTCATAAGTGTATGTCCTCCCCTTTCCCCGTCTTCCCTCTACCATATGAATTCCTTTAGGGCAAGGACTGTCTTTGGCCTTTATTTCCAGTGCTTATTCGCACGGTGCCTGGCATATAGCAAATGCTTAATAAATGTTTACTGCTGACTGATATCAGGTCTTCTGGCAATATTAGTACTCTGTACCACATGAGCCACTTCTGCTTGAACTGATTACCCATATTAGTGACCAGCCTCTGGGATCAGCCACCATTCCTTCATACTCAAGGGGAAAAAAACAGTCCCGTGGGAGATCCAGTCTTTGACAGCGTCTGAACAAACTACGCTGGGGGAAGTCTAAGGACCATGACCAGGCACAACCAGCTTTTGAAGGGCCCTACTCTTCCCAGGGGCAGCCAGATGTCACAGAGTGCTGGGCCTAGAGTCAGAAAGACTCATCTAACAAAGTTCAAATCTGGCTTAAATACTTAACCCTGTTTGCATCAGCTTTCTCATCATTGAGATGAGCTAATGAAGAAAATGGCAAGACCACTCCAGTATCTTTGCCAAGAAAACCCCAACTGAAACGATTAAATAATGACAAACCTTCCTTCCCAGGAAGTTCTCTGGGGAGAGAATAATGGGAGAACGTGTTTCCCATTATCTCTGTGGCTGATTCACTCAGCTTAAGCAGACAACAGGAAATTTCATTAGTCAGAATGAACTTAACACCCAAAGGGAAAAAGCAACTCAGATTCACCTATCAAACTCAGATTCAGCCCATCAAAATTCGGAAGCAGATGTATGAGGCTCACAAAGCAGGGTAGTGCAAAGGGAGGGAGCTTACTTCTAGACTCACTCTATGCCAGACAGTTCCAGGGTCACCTATGTCTTGGGACAGAAGTTCTGTGGTTCCTCTCCTGCCCAGATCACAAAAGGCACAGACTAAATCTCTGAGGAACTGCAGGCTTTGAATAGATCTGCCTATCAGGGTGGGAAACCTCTAGCCTTTAAAGCCACCTGGGGCCTTCTAGGTCCTCAAATTCAGCCCTCTGGATGAATCCAAGCTTCACAGAACTTCGAAGTCTGGATTCAGTGAAAGAGCCAAATTTGAGGGCCTAGAAGGACTTTGCTCTGTGAAGTTTGGATTCAATCAAAGGGCTGAACTTGAGGACCTAGAAGGCTACAGGTAGCCTCAAGGCTGCAAGTTCCCCTCCCCTGGCCAAGGTACTAGGCAACCTGAGGCAATTTAAATTCTAGCTAGAAACACATTTAGGTAATTTGGAGATTCAGATGAGTGTATGCAAGCTTAGGAGATAGTAAACCCCTAAAGGGCAGGGGGCTCTGATTTTTTTTTCTTTCTATATCCAGCACTCAGGCTAGGTCTTCCAATGGAGTAGGTACTTAATGAACTGAAACCAATGAGTACAAAGTCTTTGTCAAGAATTAGTGACACAGATGCCTCAATTATGCACTTCCCTTGGCAGGCTGGGTGCCAGGGTGGTACAGTGCTGAGAGCTGGCTTTGGAATCAGAGTCTTTTATCCTGCCTCTACTAGTCACTGTGATTTTAGGCAAGACACTTAACCTCTCTGGGCCTCAGTTTCCTATCTATAAAATTAAGGAGTTGGACTAGACAACCTCTAACAATTCCTTCTGGCTCTAAATTTCTGATTTCTGTGTTCAATTTAATTCAATCCAAAAAGTATTTGCTGAGCTATCGTGCTCAGGCTTCTGATAGGAACTGCGGGGGATAGAAAAGAAGCAAAATACTCAGTCTTTGCCCAAATGGAGTTTTAAGTCTGGTTTGGGAGTCTCAAAGACATATACACCACAGCTGAGTAATAATATAAGGTTTACAATCTAGTGGGTGCATCAATAGATTACCAAGGAGTTCAGAGGAGGTAGCCACAGAGTGGTAGAATTTGGGTGGGGATAAAAGAAGGGGGAGGAAATGCTTTCTAGGCAAGGAAACTGCCTGAGCAAAGGAGGGGGAATAAGAACTTTGCACAAGACATCCCTGGAAGAGCTGGAGCAGAAGAGTTCCTATTGGCAAACAGTGAGAAATCGAGCTAACAAGTTATGCAGAGAGCCATATGGCATGTACTATCTAAGAACTATCTAAGAACCACTGGATGTTAGCACCAGAACAGGTCTTGATTTTAGATGTCATCTCATCTACCATCCTGATTTTATTTGGAGAAGAAACTGAGGTCAAAAGAGTGAACTTAGCAGCAAGTATTGAGAGGAATCAGGACTAGAACTCTCTCCAGGGCAGAGATGGTGATCAAAAAATCATTGATTTAGAGTTAAAAGGACCTTAAAGATCATCCAACCCAACCCTGGCATTTTGTAGTTGAGGAAAATAGATCATAGAGAAATTATGAAGGTTACCTGGCTAATAACTGGCAGTGCGAGGAATTTTACTCACCTCCTCTGATCCCAAATCCACCATTGTCCCCTATACTTTGAAATTCCAAGCAGAAAAGCGTAGACTGTATCTTACAGGCTTTGAAGATTCTTGAGCTCCAGAGGTAACAGAGTAGACACTAAATCTATGCTCATTTGATCGAATTAAATTGAGTGATGAAAAAAAAAAAGCAATGAGTTTTGGGAATATTGCAGCCAGCTCTATTAGAGAAATGAGAGGCTAGAGTCTTAGAGAGTTAGGCTTTGCAGTAATCTAGCCACAAAGGTTTGGCCTAGGACAGTGGCAGTGGGAATGGGAAGAGATGATTAAGAACCTGACTAGAGCTTTGCATCTTTTAAAGAGGTTTAAAAATTGTGCCTCTTGTGTATTGAGTGTGTCTACTGGAGGCTGTAACATGTTACTTATCAAAAAATAATAGCAAGAGGAGTGGAATTTTCTGGCATTAAAATATGTGCATTCATACAAAGTATTCTTTTTTGTATTCTGTGCCCTAGGTGGGTACTTCCCTTAGATTCTTCTTTGCTAGGATATGGTTATGGAGATCGATACTGGATACAAAGGGTGAAGGACACAGGATACCAATGACTCAAAGACTACTCTGAGATTTCCAGCTTGAGGAAATGAAATTGGTACACTGGAGGGCAGTTCAAATCTCAGTGTTTCCTCCACAGATTCTGACCCTGGGTCACTTCTGATGACTACTAAAGGTGATACCTGATGCTGGGTTTTGGCAAGATAAGACAGGAAAGAGACAAGATCCACATCCTCTCTTCCTTTTGGTCTTAATAACAACCGTCACTACCACCTGCTCCAAACCCTGTGTGGAAGCATAAGAAAATAACCTTATGACAAAGGGTCCAGATTCCCAGATGGGCCTGGAGGGAAAGATGAGGAAAGAGAATGGTGGATATAACACTTAGGAAACCCACTTGGTACTGTTACCTGGTGTGTGGTAGTGTGGCCCCCATTAGCCAAAACATTTCTCTTCTCTGGTTGGCTCCCTCACCTATAGGAAGAGAGGGCCCCTCCCTTCCAGCTGTAAAACTCTATGTAACCCAAATGGAGTAAAGGCAAATTAAGAGGGTAAAAAAGAAAGGTTCAGAGAGGTCAGAATAATTCTAGAGAAGTTGAGGAAAGAGTAATGGAAGAAAAGACATTGTCATCTCTGATTTTTTTCCAACAGAGACAACAAGCTAACACAGTGCTTAGCATAGATGTAGGTGCTTAATAATGACTTGCTCTCTTATTAGGCTCTGTGTGCTGCAATGGAAAAATACATGGATTTGAAGTTAAAAGACTTCAGTTTGAATACTGGCTATGTCATCTACTACCAGGGTGACCTTGGAAAAATAATTTGTGAAATGCAGTTTATAGTCCTACTTGAACTTTGCATATCTCCTGACATAGTACCCAGCCTTTGCATATCTAGTGGTTTTTGAATTGCAAGAATAAAATAAACCAAACAATCCTTCTACATATCAAAAAGTCCATCTGAGAAATGTGCAGTTTTAGCTCAGTAAGAACTAGTAAAATAGTGTATTCCCGGTATAATACATTTAAACCTCAGGCTGTCGAGTCATTAAATTTATTTTAAAAGCATTTATTTAAGCACCTTAGCCAGGTGCTGTGAGACAAAAATTTTAAAAATAATGAAAAATAATGATGCAATATCTATCATCAAGGAGCCTGAAATCTTCAGAGAGAATAAAATCAAATATTATAGTCAAAATCCAACTATTAAAGTTCAATATAAAAAAAATTCTGATGAGTCAAATATAAAGAAAATGGGCTCATAACAGGAATTTTTAAAAAGTAGATTTATGGTGCGCCTTGGGGTTAATCAAGAATTAATTGTCAGGAACAAATAGTCCCTCCCCTCAAGAAGCTTACATTCTATCAGGACTATTGAGCCCAGTCCTCTCCATTCCTGGCAACACAATACAGTGGGAAAGGCATGGGGCTGGCAGTTAAAAGATCTCAGTTGGTATCTTGTCTCTGCCACCTAACATATAACCTTGGGAAAGACAAACGTACCTCTCTGAGTCTTACCTGCTTTGTCTAACTCTCTGGGCTGTTGTGAGGATCAGTAAAAAAAAACATCAAAAGGATAAAAGAAAAACTCCCGTGTGACAGTAAAAGCCCTTCATTCTCTGGCTCTAATCCATCTGACCATATTCACTTCATAATTCTCTCTCTCATGGAAACCATGTTCAAGTCAAACTGACCCACTTCTTGTCCCCACAAGGGGCATTCCATGATACCATCCTGCCTTTTTATGGAGTATTCTCAGGGCTCAGAATGCTATCCCTCTTCACCTTGAACTTTTAGATTTCCTTCTCCAGGGGTCTTTTCTGACTGTCCTCAAGTGGTTAGTATTCTCTCCACTCCCTGAAATTACTTTGTATTTACTTTCTATGTATTTCTGTATCTACTTATATTAAACCTGTTGTTTTCTCCTCCATGCGTGCTCCTTGGGAACAGGGGCTGTCCCATTTTTGTTCTGTGTCTCCTGGAGCCTAACCCAGTGATTTATACCTAGTAGGCCCTTAAGAAAATTTGATGAATTGGATAGAATTGAATGGGGACATGGGCGGGGGAGGTCCCTTCCAGTCTATGGTCCTGTGAATGTTGGATACCAGACTAGAAATGCTTATGCTACTTCTTTTTAGAGGCTTTGTGGTTTAATACAAAGAAGAAAGGACTTAGAAGAACATCTGAATTTGTGTCCCAGCTTCAAAACTTAACAGCTGCTACCCTGAGTAAATCATAGACTCAGAAACAGCTAGAGGGGACTTGAGAGATCATAGATGCCAAGCCCTCATTTAACACAGTAGGCATATAATAATAAATCAATTGAACTGAATTTGGACAACCAAATGCATATTTCTGGGTTTGTGATGTAAGTAAGGCAAATACATACTTTCCGGGTACTGAAAGCAAGCCATTTTCTTATCTGTAAAATGGGAAGAATAAAACCTGTGCAATGGAACTTAGAGTTTTATTATGAGGATCAAATGAAAATATCTGAAAATATTTTATATCAGTAAAGCATTGTACTCATGTTATGATTGCTCAGAATAGAGGACTTTTCATTTACTTGAATGACTTCACATTCTCTGTCATCCCTGTGGGTTTATCTTAGAAATATGTCTTGAGTCTAGGTTCTTTCTTTGCCTCCAAGTTTTGGGCCAGAAAGGTACAGATTATCCTTAAGAAAAGACCCACCCAAACAGACAGGACTCCTGGGATAGTTGGTATTTTCCCTTGATAAGGACTTTCAGGAACATAGAACCTCCTGGCACACACAATGGCAACACAACTTTGGGAACTTCAGCATTTGTCTGGACAAGACTGTTATGGATCCTTCCCAATTTCCATTGGGTATCCATGCAGTGTTTTCAGGGTGGGATGCAGTTGAGCTGAAGCCTGTTCTATAGTCAATAAGCTTTGTCTCCTGGATTTAAAAAACATTTAGCCTAAGAGCTCTTTCCCCATGCCTACATACCCAGAGGATCTCCCATCCCTTTCTTCTCCCCTTCCTTCCTTAGTCTCTGGATCTGTAATCCTGCAGCTGCCCCCATACCTTCAGTTCCTGCATGGTGAGTTCCCAGCCTTGTTCTTTGGCACTGTTGATGATGAAATCCAGAGCATCCTTCTGTCCTCCAGCCTCCTCCCTCTGCAATTTCTCCAAAATGGCTTTCTCCATGTGCTCATGTAGCAGGTCTCTGGCTCGGATTCCCTAAGGCAAGGGAGGTATGCAGGGAAGCCCTTCCTCCATTGCCTTGGCAGGGGATCTAACCTACCCTCTCTCCATGCCATCTTTTCCATGCCTGGCCCTTTGGGACAGGTCTCTGGCTTTGGTGACTATCCCATAGCTTTTTCTTCCAGGGAAAATAAGTCCCCAGGCTTCCTTCTTCCCCAACTTCTCTTCCATTCCTAAATTAGAGGCCCCAGGCCTGCCTCCAACCCCTCAGATCCTGGTGATTACTAGGGAAGTCTGGAATAAAGAATTGGTACTGGGACTTCAAACAATTCCAAGAAAGCAGAATGAAGAGGGAGGTAAATGAGGAGGAGTGAGCCCTGGTAGAAATTTCTCAGAAGACATCTTTTTGATAAAATCTCTTCTGATCCTATACTTGCCCATACAAAGAGCCTATCTCCAACTTGTGCTATTTCTCTAGCCTTTAAAAGATGAACAGATGAGAAGATTCCATACTAAGTCCTGATGTTAATAGACATCCAAACACTAATATGGGTCCTAACTTTGAACAGTGGAAGGAAATCCTGACTTTTGTGGAAGAAACATCACAATCCTTAGAGGGTCCTGTGGGAAGAAGGTATGCTGTGAGGAGGGGTCCCTCCAGCAGTTAGGGGATAGGGCAATGAAACTGGCAGGAAAGCAGCTGAGAGAAAAGTACATTGCAGAATTTAGGTAAAGCGAGAGAAGATAGTGAAATGTGAAATTATTAAAGAAGGATGGCCTGGAAAAGTAGAACTGCTGGACTATGAAGGGGTCTGAATCCCAGCTCTGAGATTTATCAATATGTGACAGGAGATAAGGCAATTAGATCGATCTACGTCTGGGTTTCCTCCTTGGTACAATGGGGATAAAAATGTGTACTATCTACTTCAGAAGGTCGGCTTAAAGCTCAAATAAGATAATATTTATAAAGTAATCTGCAAACCTTTAAAGACTCTATATAAATGTCAGCTATGATTGTTACCATTCTGTCCAACAAGAAACCAAGCAAGTCACACAGTAGGAGTTAGGAGCCTATAGAATCATCTCAGGGAAAACCAGTTTAATTTTATCAGGTAATTAGCTGGCAAAGGAGAGTGACTAGGATGGAGTGTGGTGGAGGCATAAAAGATTTTATTGTGCCCTTTATTGCTAAGAGATGAGATGTTTTTATACAGTGCTTTACTGGCAGTCAGCCAGATCTGGGTTTGGGGTCTCAGTTACCCTGACTCAGCTACCTGTGGCCAAAGGTCTTCACAATAGCTATGTGCCCCTGCTTCATGCCTGGGGAATTGCTCCCCACCTCCTCCCAAAACAAGTGAGATGGGAAGAAATTTCAGGTTCCTGACACTAACCTATCTGAGAAGCCCAAGGGAGAAAAGCCAGCTACCAATTTTCTAAGGGCAAAGGACTGAATGGTCACCAGAAAAAGCTGGTAAAGAAATCTAGCCGGAAGGGAATTCCCATACCTGAAGACGTTTTCTAGTAGGATGACAGGTTCTATTCTGAGATTATAGATTTAATTTTTAAAATAATAGATGTTTATATAGCACTTTAGTGTTTTCAAAGTGCTTTACATGTTATCCTCACAGATTCTATTATTATCACCTCACTTCACAGATGAAGGGGGCTGAGGCTGAGAGAAATGAAGTGATTTGCCCAGGGCCATATTCCTAATTCCCAGTATGCCATTCATCTGCCTTCCCCCGACTCACCAATTTGGAGCTGGAAAGGGCCAAAGATCTGCCCTTCCAGGCACCTTGGAGAGAGCAGAGTTTATGGGCTAGAGAGAAAATTCTGGGAGTGAGTTCTACAACAGAAAGAATCCAACTGGCTTGAGCTTTCACAGAGGCAGGAGGGGAACGACCCAGCGCTCCCAGGATTGTGCCCAAGGAAGAGACGTGGGAAGATCTCTCTCTCTCTCTCTCTGTCTCTCTCTCTCTTTATTTCTCTCTCTCTCACAGTCCTACTGCGCCCCCAAGTAATTTGGCTCGTGCCTTCCCGAGTCTTGGCGGCTAGGGACTTGCTTCCCAGCTACAGAGGCCTTCTCCACCCTCCCCACACTTCCCCAGACTTTCCCAACGCCCGCTACCACGGGCTCCCTGACCTAGCCCAAGGAAAGACCGGTGTCTCAGTACCTTGCGCAGACCGCTGAAGGGGACGTCCAGAGGCAGGGAAAAGAGATTTTCCACGAGTTGCTCAAACGTCTTGGCCAGCTCGTTGCATTTGCCTTCGTCCAAGCGCAGACCCAACAGAATCCGCGCGGCGATGCGGAAGGTCAAAGCCTTAGCGGCCGAGTACACCGAGACCGGTCCCGGGATCCCACACCAAGCCCAAAGTTCTCGTCGCAGTGTGGTCTGGATGCGCGGCATGTAACTTTCTAGTGCTGCGCGGCTGAATACTCGGGCCAGAATCTATAGCGGAACGCAGCAGTTCTGAGTCTGTCAGCAGGCCCCTGGGCCAGGAGCGCCAAAGGACCCATTCCCTCCCCCACGCCTCCACCTTAGCCCAGGGGCCCTCCTTCAGTCTAGCTTCTTACTATTTCGGGAAAATAGAAAAGTTAAGCCGCCTCGCTAGTTTCGCTCTCTCCTAAGCTAGCCAAACTCCTTCGCGCTTGCGCTAAACTAGCAGATCTCCCCGAAGATGCCCGGCAGGGCCAGATCTACCCTGCCTTCCAGCTCTAAAGACCGGTTACCCTAGGATTCCACTCTGACTGCCTACCCGGATGCGTAGCGCATTCGCGTCTCCGCCCGCCCGCCCTAGCTCTCACCTTGCGCCGCTGTCGGTGGGGCTCCCCTACTGCGCCCAGAAGCGTGTGAGTGCCCAACAAGATGCGTGCGCTCTGAGGCCATTGACTGCTCACCAGGCGGTGCTCACCCAAAAGGATGGTACGCACGTTCTGGGCGCCGCTCACACGGATCAATGGCTTGCCCAGCAGGTGCGTTTTGAATACTGTCCCATAGCGCTCCCGACGAGAGCTGTGGAACCTGGAGCCCTATGATTGGGAAGCGATGGGAACAAAGAGCATCGGAGAGGCAAGAGGACTGGGGGACGGCAGGAGAGGTCAACCGCTAGGATGGGAGCCACCCCTCCCCCAATCCCTTGACTTGGGCTCCTGATTAGGAGGTGAGCGGGATCTGAAAAGCCTATGCTGTGAATCCCACTGGGTGACTCCCAACCCAGGGGTAGAAGTAGGCTGGAAAGAAGAGGTTCCGACATCCGATCCAAGCCCGTGGGCTCGGTAAGGAAATTGCAGCTTTCCTTAAGGAGGCAAGGGAGGGGGCAAGCTCAGAGGAGGCGGCCGAAAGGAAGGTGCACAAAGAACAGTAATGAATGCAGTGTAACAGGAAAAGAGTACTTACCTGAACTAGCCAGTGCAGCGTCTCCCCGAAAAAGGGCCATCCCATAGAACCCTTGGGAAGAGGCAGAGAGCAGGCCCGGTCTCTGCTTAGAGTCCAGCGCAAGGTCCAAAGGTGTTGTGCCAGGCTGAGCAGCAGCCCCAGGGACAGTAAGGCGGTCAATGCAGCTTCCACCATTGATAGACTGCTCATCTCCAGTGGAAACATTTTCTGCCTCCAAGACTGAGAGGTCAGGAGAGGCAGGATCACGGAACCCAGACGACAGCGTGCAAAAGAACAGGAGCCCTTGTAGCAGAGGGAAGGGCAGGGTCACTGGTCCCCAGCGAACTCAGGAGCCCAAAGAATTATGCAAAGAGCCTTTACCAGATGTGATCTGTATTTAAATGACCCTGAGGCTTAGGTGACAACCTGCAATGCAAGGACTCTTGTAGGTGAGGAGGAACCGCATCCCACCCAGGGTTTTAGTTATTTCCTTTTTCATTAACCAGGTGATCTAATTGAAAGACTGCTTGACATACCCTGCCCTCCTTCGATACGTCAAATGTCTAGCAATGCAAGTCAGTCATGAAAAGGTCCTACACGTTCCTCTAAGGAGGAGGAGAGGCTATTACCAACAACACATTTCCCCCACATTGGCCAGCCCTCTAACCCTCAAAAAAGGAGTTAAAAAAGGTTAAAAGGTTGAAAAAAAGGTTGCAGAATTAACCGCAGGAAAAGTCAAAGCCCAGAAAACACCACGTGAGAATTCACCTGACTCAAAGCAACACGGGATAACTGAAAAGAGAAACTCACCAGTTGCCCACGATCATAATAAAGACAATGAATTGTCCACGAAAATTAATACACACCTCCTAGCCTTTCTTATCTGTTAACCATACTGACTGTCTTGATCGCTCCTTACTATTCGATCCACCTTCACAGATGACGTCTTTATGCATATTTAAGGAGCTTGCAAAGTAGAGTGATTGGAGGCAGTGGAACGAGTGTTTATTGATGTAAAAATACATAGAAGGCTTTTGTGACAGCTCCCAAGCATGGGCCCCACAGGCGCCTGACCGGGCAATCAGGTAACAAGAACAGCAGATTGGCAGTTTGACTTTCCTGGCAGAGGCGGAGCTTTTCTGACTGATCCCTCCTTAGACTCACTCAATGTGAAACAAGGAGGGTGAGGTTGGGAAGAGTCAGGCTCTCCACGGAATCTCTGGCTTCCCAGATCTCTTGGATCTTCCTATATCATATAACCTCCGTCCAACCCAGTCTCGGCTCTGGCCTGACCCTGGAATTTGGGGAGTAGGAAGTAAGCCAATACTCCTAAAATCTCAAGTATCCTGGAATGGGGATCAGGCACTTTCTCTTTTTGTTCCTTTTCTTTTTAGAAAAACAGGTAACTGGGTACTTCTGGTCCCTCTGACGTTCATCTGCTCCATACTCAGGACTTTTTTCTGTACATTGTGTCTCAGATATCATTGAAGGAGTAAAGAAAGAGAAGTGGTGCTTCAGTTTCAGACAAGGAGGACTTGTTCTCATCCTACATTTGGCTACTTCTGTCCATCCTGTGTGCCCTTAAAGAAGCAGCGGAGACTCCAGTACTCCCTGCCTCTACTCCTGAGGGCCTTTCAGATCTCTAGCTATTCCCCACCCACTAGGACAGGGTCAAATGTCAGGTTCCAGGACACTGTGCCAGGATACATTATGTGACACACCAGCCCTGCGCCTCAGCTCTGAACCAAATCCAGGGTCCCTTTGTCTCAAATTATCTGGGGAATTCATTAGGGGTCAAAGAACCATCTGTGTTCAACTTCAGCCCCAGATTTCTAGGCAGGAGAAGTCAGAGAAGAACTTGAATCAGTGTCTTGAATGCCTCGTTTTCTCGGGCATCTTCTTTTTGCTGCTACTTCCAACCTCAGATTGCCATTCTATTGTTTAGGGGGAATTCCCAGCATATTAGTTCCCATTATATAAATTGTTCTTCACAGAACAAAAGCCCATTTCTTTGATAGTGATCTCAACTTCATCCTCACACAACTGTTGGAAAGGGAGCATTATTTTTGGATATCGAAGAAAAAAGAAGGCATTTCTTTAATTCAACATCAGCTATCATCTCATAAATGTAAATATTTCAGAAAGCAGTAAATGGAAAGAACAACAAGTTTTCAACAACCTGTTCAACATTTTTAATATTTCATCACAAAATCAAGAAATTGATTGTACATACATTTTACAGAGTCAAGTGTGAGTTTCTTATAAGCACAAATCCAGAAAAATGCAAAGAAGAGTATATAACATGATAAGAAATGCAAGAAACATTCTCAATTCTCAAAAAATAAGGGTAAGATTTATCTTGGACCATAGATAACATAGAAAGGAAAATGTACATTCTTTTTATGTTTTCCATAGTTCATTTGGCTTTGTAATTTTTCTGTTCCCATAGGGAGAATACATTGCTGAGATCACAGTGGTGACTATTTTATGTGCAAACATATTCATACCAGCAGAGGCTGCAGAGTGTTAGTTCTTATTCTTTCTTTTATATTCTACCAAAAAACCTAGAGTGAGATTGGCTATAAATAGTATAGTTAGAAAGATTAACCCTGAGGAACAGAAACAAAAATGCATCTTTAGAGAGTCCAAACAATTATTCTTCACATTCAAATACTATTAAATGAAATCACCCAAGTAGAACAAAGAGTATATAGTGTTACTCTGAGTAAATATCAAGTTTGGTTTCAGGTACCTTTAAAGATTTCTTTAATCCTCCTTAAAAATAGCCCAATTAGAAAGTTTTGCCATCTTTAAACATGCTGTGGTGAAAATATAACAAAAAGTCATAAAATGACAATGAATACATTGCTATCAGGTATTATCTATTACTGTAAAATCAGGCACTGATGAAAAACAGGTTACTCAAATGTAACTAGAGAAATATACTTGCAAGAAGAGTTACATATTTTGAAAAACATATTTACAATTCATTTGTTTCATGTACAACTTGACTAACCTAATTTTATATTTTACAGTCACACCTTTTTCTGATGATGAAAAAAGTCATCAATGTACTGTTTAATATATATAAAATATTCAATTATTTAAAAATACATACAAATGATAGTTATTAGTCTTCTTATGTAAGCCTTCATCAATATCCTTTTTCTACAGTATATCTGTAATCAGCAAGCCAAAAATGCCCAAAACATGACCAGTGCTTGTAAAGTAGTATTGGCTAGTTGGCACCAATGGGGAAAAGTGCTATAAACTTTATGTATGCTGTGACATACCATTGACTAAACTTCGAAGTTGCCTCACAACTGTCTCTATTAGCTTCTGCTTGTCTCGATCATTCTTCCTGAACTGAGCAAATATATTGTTCTTTTTGTTGGTATCCTTCATCCTGCAAATATGTAAATTTTTTATGAAAAAAGGCAATTAAAAATTATTCTAGTTCAAGTTAAACACTTTTCAGTGCTGAGTCAAAATATCACAAACTTAGTGTCTTGCTTAACATGCTTTGAATTCTCTCACATTAATCCAAGTTTTAGGCCTAAAATATTCTTTTAAGAAAATACATGCTTCTTGCAAAAAAAATGTTTTTAATTTTTGAGCCACTATTCATCATCTATATCAATAATTTTAAATATTATAGCTATTATAAAAATATGTAAGCTTACTCATTCGATGCCAAAATAGTTCCATAAAGTATGCTAAAATACATACCCTCTATGGACTCTGCAAATCACATTCACAGCAAGGCAAGATGAAAGGAAAAATAACATTAGAAAATTTAAAACCACAAACTTTTGCTTTAGTGGTATGTCTTATATTGTAATTGGTTACTGAAGCAAATTATGTTGAATATGAACCTTTCTATTTGTTTTTCACAAATTAAATTAACTGTAAGAGTTTTAATTATGAGAGGATAAGGATAACTCCAAATTGATGATGTTTAGGATGATACCTAATAATGAAATGACAAAGCAAAAAGACAAGTTCATCTTATCCTAAGGAGAAAATAGTGACTAAAACTAGTATTTTTTTAATTGAAAAAAAGTGCTGCGTAGATATTCTCATTTCTTACCGTGCAATACTAACTCTTTATTTCAAATGAACCACCAATTTTTAGACCTATAATTTGACAGCACTGATGTAAAATATTCCAATTTCTGCAACATATTTGGCAAATATCTGCTTTATTCTGCTTTAAAACCTTTCTGAAAATATCTTCAATTCTTGTACCAGTTTCCTATGCCAGTTTGTAATAAAGATTAACATCTTGTTAAACATACTGCTGATCAGATTACAAGATGAGCTAATTTGCTGTTGATCTCAAAACAAGTAGAAATATTTAAATAACCATAATAGCACAAGAGAAAGGGAGATTTGCTTTTTGTTCCTTGATAGGGATTACATTTTTTAGTTTAGTTCAAACATATCCCTTTTATTGGTATAAATCAACCTGTTCTTAGCTTTGTCACCAAATCTGAAATGTTAATATATTCAACAAAAAGTTTTCTGCACACATACTCACTTCTCCAAAAGAGTAAGGGCTGTATTTGGATTTACTCGAAGGTATTTAGAAGCTGGTTGTCCATAGTCAGCTAAGTAAGTAGACCAGTCCCAAACCATAAAGAGGTCAAGAAGCTGATGTGGAGAATTAAAAAATAAGCAAACAAAAAAACAGACTTTTATCCATTTCTCAACAGCAGAACACACACAGTAAACACATTATCCTCAATCCATTGTACTATAGGCTTAATTTTACTGAAAATGAATGAAACAAATTTCAAACATTTTATTCACAATCTCTACTACACATAGCAACATGAGTCATTCTACTTTTAAAATTATTTAAAACTGACATGTTACTGTTCTTTAAGAGGTCACAGGAATTTTTTTTGGCTAAAACTCATTTAAATTTAAGTAAAGTAATACTAGTTTACATTAATATACATTACAAATATTAAATAATTTCACTTTTGTATATTTTTCTATTGGTAACACAATATAATTGGTAAAGGCCCTACTGTGCTGACTATAGCTAATTAACTAAGAAATTTAAAATATTTTAATTGAATTTTATTTCTAGAAGGTAAGTATATTTATTTTTCAAAGAAACAGTTTGCACCTAGATTTTCTCCAAAGTAATTTAAACCAGAAGCTCAGATAATCTCAATTAAGTGCATTAAACAACCCCTGCTGGATTCTCCATGGTGATAGATCCTCAGTACTATTATGAAACTGAAGATTTCAAGATTTCGCCTGCTAACTCTGACAGATAATTCTGTATAAACAAAAGTTTAATAAAAAACTTGTTTTCTATGGTATTTTAAAATTGACTATTTGCTTTATAAACTATAAACAGTTAGAACTGTTGTCAAATATGAAAGTAATCTTTTAAAAGCCAATGCAGTGTCTAACTAAAGCACCAAACTCTTTATCCAACTTTAAAACCCTAATCCCCTTTAAGCCATTTAAAACCAACTTCCTATTCCCATTTGAATTGTTTCAGTAAGCTAAATGCTTTACTTGCTACCTTCCTTCAGGTTTCATATTATTCTTTCTTTTTGTCTTAACTTACTTTATAAGTAAGAGGCCTGTCAGTTTTGTTTTCAAATGAAGAAAGGAAACATTTGCATTTACTCACAGGATATGTGAGCTGACCCACTGATTTAGGGGATAAAAACCTCTGGTGTGATTAAAGACATCCAAAGAAGCTGCAAAGAACATGTTCTTCCTTGAGAAAGTACAGGAAACATTTTACAATTTTATTTTTCTTTACTGTCCTTTCTGTATAATGTCTTGTAGTAATCCTTATGATAGTATAATATTTCATGATTTACAGTCATCTATCCAATTTGAAATTTATGATAGAAACATTCTTGCTAAACTGAATCAACATAATGAGAGGATTAGATTGAATGACCTATGAGGTATCTTCCAGTTCAAAATCTATGAACCAAAGATCCTATGAACTAATGGGATCAAGATCCATTTTATAATTTCTGTAAAGGCGTAAAATACAAATGCAAAAGCACTACAGAACCGACAAAGCAGAAAGAGTGGTGTGTAAAAAACAAAACAAACCCAACAATGTGACCATTGCATTATGTGGTAGATAAAGACAATCTGAATTAGAATCCTATCTCAGTCAATAATTTATGAGCTGTTTGGTCCTTGGCAAATTATTTAAGTTCTGAGCCTCAGTTTACTCATTTATAAAATGAGAAGGTTTGACATGATAACCTCTTGGTCCCTTCCAGTTCTAGTTCTATAATCCTATGATGAAGAAAAGCTGTGTATAGTAATAAGATGAGTTAACTGAAGTTACCAACTGCTTAACTATGGTAGTTTGACACTGAATTTCCCTCCCTTCTTTTCCTTTCCTCTCCCCTCCCCTCCTCTCCTCTCCTCTCCTCTCTTCCCAGAAAAACCTCCATACATAGGCATAATCAAAAGCCACAGTTTAGAGGGTTTCCTACCAGGTATATTACATCTCTTCCATATCACTATCCTGTATGTTTATGTGGAAGGGGGAAGCAGGTATTTAGAGGGTTCTAGAGGGGAAAGAGGAGGCACAGTGAATAGAACTCTGGACCTGAAGTCAAGAATTGAGTTCGAATTTAGCCTCGGACACATTAAAAGATGTGATCCTGGATGAAGGACTTTAACCTCTGTCTGCTTCAACTTCCTCAATTGTAAAATAGGGATAATAATAGCACCCACCCTCCAGGGTTGTTGTGAGGATCAAATGAGATAATATTTATCAAGTGCTAAGCATAGTGCTTGGCAGATAGAGTAGATGCTTAATATATGCTTGTCCCTTCCTTTCCCCCCATAAGAGTGACTACATTGCTATTTTATGAAATATACTCTCTCTTTCATGACAATGTACCTTTTTGTATACAGAAGCCTGAAGGACATCTTTTTCAAAGGGCTTTCTGATGGTCTGATCTACATACCCCTACCCCTAGATAGAGCAGGAAGAATATTACTCACTGAATAAGAATGTATACTAACTTTAGATGTAAACTAAGACCTTCTCTACAATAAGGAATTGGCATTTTTAAATTTTTTCATATACAGGCAGGCATTCATTTGCAAATTACTTGTAATTTCAGAAGCCTCATCTGTTTTAGTATCTACATTAATAATTTTATATATTTGTATATTCACATATATTTTATGAAAATCCAATGAATTTTGAAGATGAAAAAGCTTTCATCAAACTATAATTTCATTGGACTGGGAATTCCCTTCATACAGATTGCAGCCCCTCTACTACTTCTTGCAATTCTTGCTCATATTTTGCCACAAATCTCCATGAATGATCTACCCACAATGCATCATAGTCCTTCCTCTCATCCTTTTAATGTTCCACTTAGACTGTATGTTGTTGCATATTCTTGCTATGTGACCAGCCCACCTCCTTTTCACATCAGATACATCTTTAATAGTGCCTGCTAACAAGCTGTAGCCTGCTTCCTCCTGTCAGGCTTTTATTGTCCTCTGGGTATAACTTCTTATAGTAATCCTTCTGATAGTATGATATTTCATGATTCACACTCATATAACACTACCAGGAGAATACTGGTATCCTAGTGGGCAACATTTTTTGGTAATTTTGAGAGAAGGGAAGGTTTAATGGATAAGGTGTCATCTGGACTGGGTTTTCAAAGACAGGTCAGAACTTAACAGATGGAGGTAGTGGTAAAAGAGGGGACTCTGGGCACGTGGAACAACAGAAGTATGGTGGCATATACCGAGGATGATGAGTAATCCAGTTTGGCTGAAGACATGGCATATGGAGGGGATAACACTGGTAAGGTATGAAAGTAGCTCAATTCCTACTTCCAGGAGTGTGTTGGTGATGGTAATACATTCATTAACAATGTCATTGACACGTATATGTTATTCCAACAAAGACTTTTGTAGAAATGAGAAAGTAGTCACATATCTCGGTATTTATTGATACTTCATTATCGTTTTCAGTAAAAATGTCTGTAATTTTTTTCCTCCAGACATTTGGTGGTCTCTGTTTTCCAGATATCTTGAAAACTGATCCCTTGATGCACTCAAAATTTTGTTAGCTCTAGCAATTCCTCTATATGTACTTGGTTGATTCAGCTCCTCTTTCCACCTGTTTTCTTTAATGCAATTTCTACTTCTTTACATAGCACATTGGAGACTATAACGACAAAATCTAAATGTAGTGGCTCCATTGTCATTGACAGAAAAAACTAATTTGTCATAAACATCTTGACATATCTTTTCCATTTTCGCCTGTTTATTGTCTTCTATCCAGTTCTATCCTTAAATGGAACTTTTTTTTGTTTCTGGGATGATCTGGCTTAATTAAGTTTCTTGTCAACTTTTCTATAAATTTATTTTTCCTTCCACTGCTTTTCACAGTTCAATGAGGTGATATTGCTCATAATCTTCTACCATAATTCTCCATAAAATTTTATAACTAAGTCTTTATTTCCAAACCGTATTTCTTTGTTGTTATATCTGTCTGCTTGGCAAAGAGAACGTGTCTATTGACTGAGGTAGTATCTAGGTTTTTTTTTTGGTCTGCTCATTGTGAAGACTGATTCATACCGGCTAAGTTTCCTTCGAAGATATTGATATCTATTGTCTTATATGTTCTCCGCTTTTTTAAAAAGCATCAACAGCTTATTTAAGCAGTTCAGGCTAGAACTGCTTCAATTCCACTATGTATCTTCTCATTTTTATTCTTTGTTCGAATTTGAGATTGATTTGATTTTGTTCCAACAGATTAATGATCTGACTGTACAAAGACAACTGGACCTTGAAATATCTCCTACATCGATGTCTGTTAGAATGTAATCAGTTTGATGTTTATTATGTCATTTGGTATTTGACACTTCCTGACTTTCTTCTTGAAAAAAGAATTCATGTACTGGGTTGTGCATGTACATGTACATGAAGCATCTGCATTTCCAAGAAGCAGTCTTCGAAAATGATTATCATAAGCACTGTAACATGGCCAAGAGTTCCATAAAATTATGTTTCTTGCTCCCTTTGGGCACATAATAAAACCCTCTCAGCCAACTCCAAGAATAATCTATAAGACATCCTTTCCTTAGCTGCAGATTTCTTTTGCTTTTTTATGGTTTCATCTCTTTAAAATGTCAAGATTGATGTGATTCAATTCTTTCACAATATTCTCACATAGCCACTAGATAAAGATTTCAGTTTAAGAATATCAAGAGTTAATATTTATGGATAGTCTAAAAAATTGAGATTCTTAGCATACTCTGTTCATTTGTCCATCATTCTGTTATCACCACCATAGAATCAAAAAGAGGTTAAATAAGACTGTAAGCTTTTTATGTGTTTTTCACGGTTGTGTGGCTTATTCCTAAGGTGCAGGTTTGATTACATCACTCCTCTACACAAGAAATTTCAGTGTATCCTCAATGCATTTAGGAGAAATATAAATTCCTCTGCTAAATATTTAAGGCTCCTCATAATCTGTTTCTGCTTCCCTTTACCAGCTGATTACTCATTATTCCCATTCTCAAATTCTATACTTTGGCCAAACTAGATTTCCTGCTATTCCTTGTATATGGTGCTCCATCTCCTGTCTCTGTGCAGTTGCACAAGCTGTTCACCATGCTTGGAAGGCTCCTGCTCTTCACATCCATCTCTTGGAACCACTACTGCCCTTCAAGGCCACCTTCTTCAAGAGGCCTTTTCTAATTCCCTCAGTTATTAGTGTCCTTGACAACAGTGTATTTATTTTGTACCTCTCCTATATATACTTATCTGTGACCATGGTATATCTCTCTGCCTGGTAGAAGGTAAGCTCCCTGAGGGCAAGAACTGTCTCTTTTCTATTTGTATCTCCAGTGACTAGCTTAGGACCTGGCACATAGTAGGTATCTAATATATAGTTATTGATTGTTGGTTAATAGAGTCCAGCCTACTAGTAATGATTTGGCCCTCAGAAAGCGGTGTTACTGAGACTCTACTGAGAGATGTTCTAACGTGGTAGAACCTGGAAGACCTTGCATTCTATTGGGGTAATCTTTGAGAATCCAAGATCACCTACATCACGTGATGAGGCATCAAAGTCTTACTACAGGGTGTTCCTAAAGTCTGGACACATAAGCAAAAATGTGTATTTTCAAGAAATGAAATGAAGAAATTTTCAACCACATTTTATTTAATTGGAATATTAACAAATAACATCTTCAATATGATTTCCATCATTTGTGATGCAAAGGTTGATGTGCTTTGCAAGATTCACGTGAACTCGATGCAATAACTCCACATTGCCGTCAATTTTCCTATGTGTCCAGACTTTAGGGACACCCTGTATATCTAAAATAAGTGAATAACATTCAACTCTCTAAATTGCTTTGAGTTCTGCTTCAACATGGCAATGAATACGGCATTAACTATCATTTATAAAAATCTTTTTCATACTTTTGTTTTAAAAAACAGGATATATCAGCTTGTGCATAAGAAATTCATTAGAAAATGAAATTCAAAGATGAGCATAGAAGAGCATACCCTAATCAAAACAAAAATCTATCCCACCCAGTTTGAAGGTATTTAATATGACCCAAAAGCAACTAAAATTACTTAAAAACTGATAATGCTTTCATAACACAAAAAATAAGTATTAAAAATGGCTTATTTTTAATAACCACGTAAAATAACACATCTCAATTATTTAAAATCATGAATACCATCTGAATTTAGTAGCCCAACTTTTCTCTTAAAGGATTCCAAAACACACTGGATATCTAATTTGATATAAACTGGATTTATGCCAATATTTTCAAGTTAATTGTATGTTTCAATTTCTTGATGCTTGCTGTGACGCTAGCTGCTAACAAAAGGATCAGCTTGAAGAAAGAAATGGTTGCATGGGTGGTCCCATTTGCATTTTCAAAAGAGCTGAATCAATGAGGAATCAATGTCTTACCATTCTGGGCTATGATGTCAACATGTTCACCTGGCTAACAGTTTCCTCTCTGTTGTATGGCTGCCAGTCTATATTTAGGAAACATGAGTTTTGAGGCCACCCTGGGCCCTAAGTGCACTTTTAGCATTTGGCAAAATGACTTTGTGGGGATTGGAGCCTTTAAAATTGCTTTTTGCATTAGTAAAAGTCGATCATTTTTCCCTTCAAGTTGGTTTAACTTTCTTTGTTTTAGATCTTTTAAAGCACATCAGGGGCGCTAACCCAATGCAAAAAATAAATACAGTTAAGCTAGCCTCGAGGGAAAAGCAACTGGGGAACACCAGATTTCTTCCAGCAAATGTAAAAAGTAACCTGGAGGCCAACCCCAGTCCCCTAAATTCATTTTTCCAAATATCAAACTGACCTGAGGTTCTGGGGTTGGCTTTTGCAGATGTCAAAAGTGAACCAGGAGATCATTTTTCCTGTGGCTTCAAAACCCAAAGGCAAATTGCTCCTAAGGTGCTTCAAAGGCAAACACGTAAATACCTCATACCACCTTCAAGTAAAACTGTGTCTCCCTGTCCAGACCTAAGGTAGTGCTCAGAAGAGTGGGGATGAGAACAAAATTAGTCTTAATAGGCCACTCTCCAGTCATGTGAGTGGGGAAAAGACAGCAGCTGATTGGTTCTGCTTTGAGCAGATGTTGAAATTAAATGGTAGAATCAATTTGATCTTGAAGGTAGCCATTTTTTCCCACTTCAAAGTACCTGATATCATATAGATCATGAATCAACAATCTATATGTACCAACAACAGCACATAAAATGATTTTAACTGGCATGCAGAGTCCCCAGGCATAATTTCAAAAGGGGAAATCTCTTTGGCCTCTTTCCACCTCTCTTTCTGCCCTTTGGCTACTGAGTGCTCTTATGATTCCCTCTGGCTATCTAAAGCCCCAAATCTTGGCATCCCATATATGCATGCACTTGCCTAGGGTATCCTATATGAAGAACTAGCCTCTTCCTCCACACATGCCACAACAGTAGAATTCAGCATCTTGGCACTCTGCTTCTTCAAGACTACTATGGTGATGGCACAATCAATTCAGTTTGTTGAGCCACACAAGCAAAGTTTAAAAAAAAAACACCCAAAAAACTTAAGCCACATTTTGATGGTATAACAACTGTGCTTACTGACTACAGACAAACTTTAATAAGGGCCCAAATGCCGAAATGGAGGGCATAAAAACAGAAGATTAATTTTTATCTTTTCTTTAAATTGACATTTTTGTCATTAGCATGACTAAAATGCTATACATATGGAAGAAAGGTTTATTTTCAATATAACTTTCAGATATGATTTTTTAAAATCTCACATTCTTAAACTGATTCTCTTAAACTAATCAACTTCATTTCTCATAAACATCATTAATAGATTATAAGCAGATAGAAAATCCACAGAATTATGAAATTTCAGAGTTGGAAGGGCCCTCAAAGGCTACCAAGCTCAACTTATATCTGATAAATGGCCTTTTATTGAATACTTTCATTGATAGGGAACTCATTACTTCTTGAGGTGGCCTATTCCACTTTTGGACAGGTCTGAAACTTCAATGCTCTTAGTTCTTCCACTTGAGATCAAAGAGAACAAAGATAAAAGCCCTTCACATTGTTGAACACAGTTGTAAGCACTACCTCCTCTACCAAATCTTTTCTTGAAGCTAAACATCGCTAGTTTCTTCATGTGACATAAATACAAAACTAGCATTCTGGCTGCCCTCTTATCAATGACCTTCCTAAATTGTGATAGAACTGATCACAATACTCCAGATGTAGTATAACTAGGGTAAAAAACAGTAGGACTACCACACTTGCTTATTCCTAGAAACTATGCCTCTTTTAATTCAGCCTAAGATCACATTAACTTTCTTGGCTGCCATGTCTAATTGTCAACTTTTCTTATTAAGCTTATAGTTCGCTAAAATTTCACATTTTTTTAAAGATAAACTACTGTTCATTCCATTCCTCCCATGACAATTTCTTTCTCTTCTTTTCTATTCATTTAAAAACGCACTTCAGTGACTTTTTCTTTTTCCCCCAGCAGCCTATTGTTAGCCCACCTTCCTCCTACCTCCTCCACAAAATGAAAACCAAATTTTAACAAATCTGCATAGTTAAGCAAATAAATTTCCACACTTGCCATGTCTGAAAATTTATGTCAACTACCTTTCAAAAAATATTGAAGAAACAGAGGGGTGCAGTAGGACTAAAGAAAGGCAAAAGTATTCCTGATTTTTGATAAAGAAGGAAGAGAGTGTACTTTGCAATCTATGACTTGTCACCAGTGAACCTCGCTTCAAATACCTGGAAAAATTCTAGAATACATTTGTTACATTTCTGCCCCAGGTGGGCCTGGGCAGTTTGCTGAAAGACTTGCTAAGTTCAGAGATATGTGACTCCTGATTGGCTAAAAGACGACTGAGTTTCTGAAGCTGACTATGTACATAAGAGAGACCTGAATCTTGATTGCTAAAGAGCTTGAGAGAAAGAAGGCAAGAGTAAGGTTTGAACTTTAAATGAGTAACGGGAGTTCCCAGAGTCACACGCATATGGGGAAAACCAGCTCTAACCTATCCCTGATTCACCACAGCCTGTACTCCCAGAGAATATTAAGAGCAGAATTCTCCAATAGTTCTCTATTAGGTAGAGCTGAGATTGTATTGCACTCCTCCAAAGAGTCCATTTGCTCTTGTCTGTTCTACCATCTACACCAATCTATATAACTTCCAGATTTCTATTTCAGTGGCTGTTTTGGGGTACTGATTTTTTGAGGGAAGGTAGATTTGGTAGGGAATGAATAACAGATTCACTTAGTGCTTGGTGCAGGGGAGAACCCTGGGGTGAAAGTGGAGTAAAGAACAAACAGCCACCCTGGTAATAAGTGGAAGAGGTAAATAAAAAACAGAGAGAGTTATATAGAACCTGCATTCACTCCTAGACACACAGGAACCCAATCTTATAAAGCCAGTAGTGAGAATCAAAGGGAAGAAGCCAGCAGAAGGTATGTGTAGCCTGCCTACATCTTGGGTCCCTCCTACCTCTTGGCACTTGACCTCTATTTGTTACTAAGAAGCCATATGGAGTAGACCAAGTTCCTTTAAAATGACAGGACGGCTTCCATCAAGTAGTCTAGTCATGACAGCAGACATTTCCTAATTGGACAGGGTTACTAGATGAGACACCAAAGTAATGCTGTTGTTACTTACTTTGGTTTCTGCAAAGTATTTGATAATGTCTTTCCTGCTGTGTAGACAATATGGAGAGATGTAGACTATATGATAGTATTCTTTAGTGGTTAAATGGCCTAGGCCCAGAAAATATTAAGTAATGGCTTGTTGTCGATTTAGAGGGAGGTTTCTAATGTGGTACTCGAGTCATTTAGTAATCTGTCCTTGGTCTTAAATTGTTTAATCTTTTTTTTCTTTAATTAGTATCTCAGATGAAGTAAATGTGGCATCAAGGTTACAATGATACAAAAGGGAGAGCATATAAACAGAGTGACTGCCAGTACCGAAGAGATACGTACAAAGGGACTGGAGTGATGGCTTGAATCTAATAAGATGTAATTTAAGAGAGAGAAAGATATGGTCTTGCCCTTGGGTTAAACAAATCAACTATATAAGTACAGGATATACAGAGGTATAGCTAAGGAAAATTCATCTGAAAAAAAATTGGGGTTTTAGTGAAATACAAGCTTAATATGAATCAACAGTGTGATGTGACAACCAAAAAAATGCCAATGCAGTATTAGGATGCATTTAGATTCATGGTATCCAGAATATGGGAGATGACAGTCATGGTGTACTCTAATCTGATCAGACCACATCTGAATTACTGTGCTTAGTTCTAGCAACCACATTTAGAAAGGACATTAACAAGCTGGAGAGTATCCAAAGAAGGGCAAACAAGATGGCGAAGGACCTTGATATTCTGCCATGTGAAGACCGGCTGAAGCAATTAGGGATGACTAGCGTGAAGACAACAACACTTAGTGGAAACATGATACCTGTTTTCAAATATCTGAAAAACTGTCACTTGTTAGAGGATTAGGCTTATTCTGTTTGGCTACAGAGAGCAGAACTAGGAATCAAGAATGGAATTTCTGAGGAGGCATTTTTTTTTGGTCAGGCTTTAAGAAAAAAAAACTTAGTAACAGAGCTATCCAAAATAGGAATGGGATGTATTCTCAGAGTGAGACCATAATAGAGGTTTTTAAATGAAGATGGAATAACCACCTGTTGGGGATGTTGCAGAAAGGATTCTTGGGCAAATACAGGTTGAAGTGACCTTCGTAAGATTCTCCCAAACCAGAGTCTATGATTCTTTCATAATATTTGGAAACTCTTTTATGTTTGTTTTCAATTGACAAACCAAGACAAATCATCTGTAATAATAAAAGCCAGCACTTCTGGTGGTGGTAACTGCCCCTGAACTTAAATACTGCATCATGTGTGGACATAAAATATTTCTATTGTTGTAATTTCTCCCTGTAACTATGTGCCTACAATGCAATATTTTTTTGTGAAACAACAGTGTTAAGTGAGGTATACATATATCTACGTCATGCTTGTGTGTTTGTGTTTATATATATGAATTTTTCCCTTCTCTTACCATCCTGACTTGAGAAGAAGTATATGGCTGAAAACTAATAAAAATATGGGTTAGTCTTTGGATAAGCTAGTGACTAGAAGAGATTGTTGATAACTTTGGGTGATCTACAGAGCTGTAACTAGAGTAGAGCCACCAGTGCTTAGTCCCATGGCACTGAAATTTAGAGGTTAGTTATGGCTTACTTATGGTTAGTTCTACCAACACGCTTAAGAGAATTAACAGAAGAGTGGGTGAGATACTTTCTTAAATCTTAAACAGATGGGAAGAGAAGGCATCTATTCAAGGAATCCCAACATCAAAATCTGTGCTCACACTATCTGAACCTGGAATTCATGGAGGGGGTTCTCATAAGTAAAACATATATGAGACCCTGCTCCTTGGCAAATTATTAAGACAGGCATAAAGCAGGACAACAGAAAACAGCTTCATTACCAAGTCTCTGATCTGGTATTGCATTATTAGACCTATGAGGCACTGCAGTATTAATTCTAATTCCAGAAAAAGAAGGTTGAGGTTTTTCTCTTAGTGGTGAAGATAATGTGCAATGACAGAGAAAGTACTGCTTCATAGAGAGGACTCTGGGGCCTTGCCAGTCCAGTAAGCTAGGGTAATACCTGGAGCCAAGTGCTGTTGGCAACAATGCACTGTACAAGAAGATAGAAACAATACCAATGAAGCTATCAGAGAGGTGGGGGGGGGGGAAGAAATGGACCATTCCTAAACAAAAGGGAAAGCTTGGAAGCCACCTTTGGAGCTGTCATACCACCATCCTAATTCACAAATTTGGAGGATTGCAGCATCATAATTCCCTCCCTAGCTCTCCTGAGGCCTTGGTTGTCTGTACAGAATACTCTTTAATAAATCTTCAATTGGACACATAAGTCTTACTCAACTTCCTGGTGAGGAGAGGGAAATTTCTATCTCTCTTGACAACGTGTGAACACCAGTAGATCACAAGAGCTATTCAATAGTAATTCCTCACTCTTACTACATGACCAGATAACTTCCTCCTCCAGGAATACACCTCTTTAGTGATATACTTTACCCTGCTTTTCTGGCACAATTTTTAAAAACCGATAATATATTGCAACCTACTCACTCCCACCATGAGCCTTTTCCATTGCCCTTTGGGTGACCCACAATTTTACTTCTTTGGTTGCACAGTGTCCTTGGAAGAATAATGATATTAAAAAGATTGGCTTTAGTTTCAGGGAAGAATTAGGGATCATTAAAAATACTGCACACTTTTCCAAAGGCAATCTATCTAGTTCTGCTCCTGTTCAATTCTGTGCCCAATTCCTTGTCCATCTATAGTGTCTGACGGGAGAATAAGATGCACTATATTTCTTCAATAAGTAAAATATTAACTTCAGTTTATACACAAAGAACTTGAGATAAAGGATTCTTATAAATGTGTCAAATTTTTTATAAATATCTTATTAGGCAGGAATGCATTTCTGTGATTATGTTAATTTCTGTGATTGTGTTAACTGTTCACAAGATACCTCTATTTAAGGAATCACTCATGATTTTTAAAATATCTTTGTGATCTATGACAGTAAAAGGGAAATTAACCAAATAACTTAATTTATGTGTGCCACAGAAAATACCTAAAATTTTGCTTAGGAGATTCCGGTTTTTTTTGCAAATAGGCAATGCCATCAAACTTTTTAAAGTAAATAGTTCCTAGTCGTATATTTTATTCTTTTTTCAGATCCATTACTTCATCAGTCACACTTACATAATATTCGATTATGTAAGTAACACCACAAATGGAACCTGAAGTATCCCAAACCAGGGAAATCAAACCTTGAAATACACATGCTGAGAGTTACTGGTATTCACTATAATTTTAATTGATTCAAATGAGTCATTTTGCTTTAATGGGCCCCTGAAAAAATAAGATCTGCCCATATGAATGGGCTTTGAATGAACTCAAGTAACAAAGAGTGAGTATGGATGAATCAATGAATACTTGAAAAGGGAGTCATTTAAGATGAGCTTATATAAACATTTCTAGACGCTAAAGTATGGCCTTTACTTCATTAAAGCAAATGATGCAGGTTGAAATATGTTTTCTGTTTGTGTTATGTTTTGCATTCCCTATGCCACAGTTACACAGAAATACTGGGGGGAAATGGGCACTTTTAAGCATTTCAAGAATTTACTTATGTGGGTATGTTATTTGTTTTCTAAATTATTCAAATAAGATAACTGGCAAATTTAGGAAACTAAAATCTAAGGCAAAGTCTTCTATGGACTGAGCCAAGTAATTTTTCAATAGAGTTAAACAGATTTGACCTAAGACACTTCACTAAGGATTATAAACATCTCTGGTGACTATTCATTGAGAACTTTCTATCAATGTGTATTATGAAACGGAACTTACGAGATATCTGTATTAAGTGGAATAAACCAACAATATCGAATTCAGTCTTTGTTTAAACGTGTCTGTGGCAGTAGTTAGGCAGAGAGGAACCAGAAAACCTTTAAAAAGCAGGTGTCACCTATGTAATATAAAGAAAACCTGTAGTAAATGGGTTGGAGCAAATTTAACAATGTTGTGCCTAATTTGCCTAGGTTGTATAGAAATAGTCATATTCCAGTAAATATACATACATAAGTATATGCACATCAAGAGAGATGGATGAAAAAGAGAAGGATTAGGAGAAACTAAGTATACGGATAGTGCACTTATAATTCATGGTGCAAAGTGCTAGGAAAAACACAAAGATAAATAAGGTATTTGTCCTTGCCCTGAAAGTCCCTAAAGAAATTTACAATGTAATAGCGGTGATAAAACACAACACTAATTAGAATATTAGAAATGCATAAGAGAATGTTATAAGATCTATTTCATTTTGGGTTCTTAAAGTCAGTTAAAGTCACATAAGGGAAATACTAATACATCATTGGTGGCGCTATGAATTGGTCTAACCATTTAAAAAAGCAATTTGGAATTATGCAAAGTGATTAAAATGGCCATACCGCTAAACCCAGTAATTCCACTGTGAGGCATATGCCCAAGAACATCAATGACAAAAAGAGAAGCCCCATATAACCAAAATATTTATGGCAGCACTTTTTTTGGTGGCAAAAAGCTGAAAATAATGTAAATTACATAAATGAGGAATGGCTAAACAAATTGTGAAATGTATAACAATGGAATATTGTTACTGTGCTGTGAGAAATAGCAAATATGATTAAGACAGAGATGCCTGGAAAGACTACATAAACTAATACAAACTGAAGCAAGTAGAACCAGGAAATCAATATACATAACGATTATACCATAAATAGAACAAAAAAAGAAGATGAATACTAAGAAATTGTAATAATGCAACTTGGACTCAAAGAAGAGACGACAAGCCACCTTCCCTCCTACTTCTTTGCAAAGGTAAGGGGCTATTGGGTATGAAAAACTGACTATTAGAACGTCAGATTTATTTTCCTATATATTGGTTGGTCTTGCTGAATTTGTTTTCCTCTATGTTTTAAGAAAGAGGGTTCTTAACATTTTTATGTCATGTACCCCGTCCTCAGGTGAAGTCTATGGGCTCCTTCTAAGAGTGTTTTTAAATGCATAAAATAAAACTCATAAGATTACAAAGGAAGACAACTACTTTGAAATATATTTATCAAGACATTTCTAAATAAACAAGTTTGAGAATTCTTAAAGGATGGCTTTTTGGGAGCAGAAGGAGAATTGGCAAATGTAGGTGATAAAAAATAAAAAATATCAATAAAATTTTAATTTCAGAATATGAAATATTCAATGGACAAGAAAAACATATAATGTTTGTATACCACTCAAACACAATACCAGATTAACAAGTGACCACATCTGTTAGTGATACAGGATGTTCTAAAGCCTCTCTTTGTTAGAATTTAAAGCTAGGGGCATTTCATACTCTTACTCCACTAAGCCTATAGAATCTTACTAAGGTTTTTGTGATATTCATTCAAACAATTAGAAGGAAATGGATTTTAATTGACTTTAGATGACTCTGTTTGGACCCAAAGAGGCCTTCAGTTTTGCTAGACAGTTTATTAACCCCTAATCATCCAGTTATTTCCAGACTTGATTGTATGTGTAATTACCATTTTGTCAGGTATAATCTGCCTGATAAACATGTCAGAACACTTGCTGCTTAGTCTGTTTCAACCGATAAATGCTGTCTTTCCACAGCCTCAGGGCATAATTAACAAAAAAAAGGCAGTTATCAAAATACACTGAAGCTGATTTTCCAAGGAAGGAGTTCATAGCATGAAGCAGAGATCTACTTTGGAGCCTAGTGTTTAGTTAGTTCTAACTCGCTATGACATGGCAATAGTGGCAACACTGTAGTATTTTGGTTAATACAGGATTTATTGATTAATACAGGCTAATACAGTTTGGCTTCTCACATAAACTTCAAAATGACCAGAGGAAAGAACTAAGAAGCAGCTATGGGTCTTACATGGTCATCAAATAGACCGATCATGTACTTAGAAATAAACTGAGGGAAAGCAAGAAGAGAAAAAATAACCAAGGAGACATAGGGATTTTTGTCTTCTTGTGGTTATAACTGGAGCCACTGAAGTTAAAATGTATTTTTATTTTTATTTCAATCTCATAATGTCTGTGTATTGTGAATCATGTCCAATACTGGAAGAGAACACCAGAAAACCCAAGATGCTTTTAAGCAAATTAGGTCGTGCCATCACATTAAGACAAATTCTTCCACCAATGCTTTATAAATATCTCACACTGACTGATGAGAAAGGACTATTTTTTCACTGTTTACTATTTTAAGTTAGGGCCTGGCACCCAGTAGATGCTCAATAGGTGTTTATTAATGATGTTAATGAAAATGAGGACAACAAGAAAGATGATTAAGGAAGAAGAGAGCAGGAATAAAAGGGAGTGGAGGAAGAAGAGGGAGAGGAGGAAAATGAGGATGAACATAAATATAAAGAAGACTAGGAAGATGAGGAAAAGAAGGAAGGAGAAAAATGGAAGAAAAAGAGAAAGATGAAAAAGATGATGCAGATGAAAGTGATTAGGAATAATAGGAAGAGAAAAAGAAAAAATAAAGAAAAGGAGGATGAAGAGATGAGTAGATAAGGATGAATGCCAAGGATGGATGATGAATAGAAAGAAGGGAATGATGAAGATGATGGTGATTGTGAGGACAAGAAGGAAAAAGAAAAATTAAGGTTAACAAAGAAATAAGAATACAGATTTGCTGAATTGTAATTCACAGAAAACTAAAACTTCCTATTTTGTGAGATTTAAGATATGGTGAATGAACTTTCACTAATTTTAAAGAGACATTCAATAAACAAATAAAAATAAAGAAATTCAACAAATATTCTAATATGATACAAATTTATATTTATTTTGCTTTAGAATGTTTGAAAAATGTTAGAATTTTGAGTGAAAACAATTAGAATGTTAGGAAAGGCCAACAATTCTTAGCATGTAATGGAAGTAAAATAACTAAGCCCCAATGTTTCTTGCAATACTGCCATCGGTTTGGTGCCTTATTTTTAAAATCTTTCTAAAAGCTCCTCAAATTATTTTAATTTTTAATCAGAGATGTAAATAAACTTCCTTAGGTACTAAAGAAAGTCATAGCCTATTTTAGCCATAGTTTCTGCATCAGTAAAATAGAGAAATTAGACTCAGGATCTCTTAGGCAGGGACCTTGCTTGCTGTAAAAGTTATTTGGCCTTTCATTAAGTAAACATCACATTCAAATAAGAGACTGAAGCTAATGGATAGCTCTTTTGACACTGCTTTGATAATCTATGATCTTGCTGGGGGGGGGGGTGTACGCGCGCCCACCCTCCAACAATAGGGCTTTTCCAGGAAGCCTTCGGATCTTCCCTGGCCCCTGCTCACACTGGTAATCACCTTGCTGGAGGAGCCCCCATTCTGAGTATCCCTGGGCATCAGACTATCATATAGTTCAGAAGTGGAAGAAGTCAGTCACTCTAGTTTCTCATGGGATCTCTTTAATCATTATTTGGTCTAATATGAATCTGAGGATTTGCTGGAGTAGTGGTTGGGGAGATGGGGAGCCTGTCTCCTGAAGTGGCCATTTTAGTAACTTTTCAACTTTAATACTTTAGAGACTGTGATATTACACTACTCATAGCCATACAGAATGACAATAAGATACCAATATTTTTAAAAACTGGCCTTTTTCAAAGATAAATTTAGAGTCAATAAGAGCACTATACAATTTCCTAAATGTAACAGAATCTGCTTTTTCCTTTTTTAACTTCTGGGTGAGTTCATTATCCATCTACAGTTACTATCATAAAAAATATATAGGTTTAGCTATAGACATATATAAATATCCAGGAGGAAACACAAAAAGTTCAGAAGGTGGCACAGACGAGCAGGACAGATCCACTGAGAGATAGACATATAGATGGATGGCCGTATATACATATCTATGTGATGTACATATATATGTATATATGTGTGTGTGCGTGTCTGTGTGTACCTAGTCCACTAATTGAAGGTAGCTAGATGTGGATAGAGTGCTAGACCAAGAGTCAGGAAGACCTTAATTAATCACTAGCCTCACACACTCACTCGCTGTGTGACCCTGTGCAAGTCACTTAATCTCTGTTTGCATCAATCTACTAGGGAAGGAAATAGCAAAACACTCCAGCATCTTTGCCAAGAACACTCCATACTGGGTCAAAAAGAATAGACATGACTGAATAAATGAACAGCAATATCTCTACTGACTGTCCATCCAACTGTATGTCTATTTCTTCCCATTCAAGTGGACAATAAGCATCCTTCAACCACTTAGTCTTGCCTATGTGGATAGTTAAGAAAAACTTTTGAATGATTATGGATCTAATTTCAGAGATTCTGTGATGTTCAATTTGCATTCAATCAGGACACTATTTGAGACAAAAGGGAAATCTGGAGCATTCAACCACAGGAAATCACTCTTTCATTTGGGTTCTGTGTTGAATATCATCAATGACAGCAATAAACAATTCTCAGATGGATGTGCATCCCTGTTTCATAACCTGTTTGATATTAATAATAATAGGATGATAGTACAAAGTTCACCTCTTACGATATCTTGTAAAACAACACAACAACAACTTATACAACCATAAAACAGGTGCAGGAGATGCTCTGGAGAAGAAACTCTAAGCCAGCAATATGCTGAATGGACCAAACTCTTTCAACAGAAAACAACACAACAGCAAGACCTTATTTGCCCATACCTTTCAGCCACATGGGTAGCACTGTGTCTTCTGCAGAAGGTCACTTTCAAAAGCTTCACTTCACTTGCACAAGCCTTTACTTTTGATACTCATGTTGATGATTCTCATCAAGATATAGTATAGATGAAGAAAAAACATAGTAAGAGAGATTGCACCATAGTGCACAGAACACTGGAGCTGGAGTCAGGAAGACCTGAGTTCAAATCCAGCCTCAGATACTTCCTAGCTGTGTGATCCCGGGCAAGTCACTTAATCTCTGCCTGCCTCAGTTTCCTCATCTGTAAATAGCACCTACCTCCCAGGGTTGTTGGGAGGATCAACTGAGATAATGTGTAAAGTGATTTGCAAACTGAAAGCACTATATAAATGCTAGCTTTATTATTATTATTATTATTAAAAGCAAAAGGAAAATTATAAACTGTCAAAATATCTAGAAAAAAAGGCAGCGTGGTGTAGTAGACAAATACTTGGGTTCAAGTCCTCCCTTGAATAGATACTGGCTGTGTAACCCTGGGAGGTCCCAGGCAGAGTCCCAGGCAACTTTTAAAATTGAGGCAATGAAGGATTCTGCAGATAAAGCATTAGAAGATCCGAGTTCCTATCTTGCCCAGACAGTAAATATCAGTGTGACTCTGGGCAAGTCACTCAATTTCTCTTGGTCTCAGGTCCCTCATCCATAAAAGAGGGTCACAGTAGTACCTACTTCAGAGGACTGTGAGGATCAACAAATATAACGTGAGCAAAATGCTCTGCAAACTTTAAAGTGTTATATTAATGCTGAATGGTATTGTCATTATTATCTAAGACTACAAATTGTAGAGCAAGTACTAATATGCATTGGTGGAGGGAAATTCCTCAATAAGAGTTCACTATTCTTATTTTACATGATCACATATGTATAATCTATATCAAAGTGCTTGCCCTCTCAACGAAGGAAGGAATGTGGGAGGGGAGGGACGAAGAGAATATGGAACTAAAAATTTAAAAAAGAACGTCAAACATTTTTGTTTACATGTAATTGAGAAAAAACGAAATAAAAACTAAGTGAGTTCTCTATCCTGATTAATTCATAGGTCTTACCAAATAAACATATAGGAGACCAAAATGTCACTAACTCTTAGGTAGAAAGTATTTTCATGTGTGAATATGTCTTTAGATTTAGATATAAAACTTTAAATGATAAATCAATTGATTATAGTTTTATTCAGGAGCAAAACTATAGCCTAACCTTGTTAAGCAAGGCATCTATAAATATAGCTTCTACGTTCTAGGTTCACACGGGATTGCCCTACAATTTGGGCTACATAATAATATTGTGGCTATTACCTATGTTTGACTTATTTTCTTCCTTTTATGTAAATTGTGACTTCCCACCTAAGTTATAATCTCTTCGAACACTGGCACCATGTTTTCTATTTCTTTTCCCCTCGCATAGCCTAGTATCATATCCATTTCCTGGCCATTCCTTCACCAGATGCTATGTCTTCTGGTAACAAAAAAAAAAAAAGCTGAGTAAAAACTAAACAACAAGTAACTTCATCTGATAACAAAGACAACATTCAGCACCTGTAGCATCCCACTTTTTTACTAAGAGGAGCCAAATGCCTTCCATTTTTCATTTTCCAGGACTGAGACTAATTATTGTAATTAATACGAATTCAACTTTCAATAGGTATAGTCTCATTTGTAAAACATTACAGAGCAGGACGGTAAAAGGTCATATCACCTCACAAAACAACAAAAAGCAACAGAGGGGGAAATAAGTCTGCAGAAAGTATGGCATCATTATCCAACTAAACCACAAACAGATGGAAAATGCAACATTTGTCAGTGTTTGTATAATGATCTGTCCTTACTCTACTCTCAAGGGGTTCACAGTCTAATAGGGAAGATGACATGCAAACAACTATGTACAAACAAGTTTTATACAGGATGAACTGGAGATAATTAATAGCTTTAAAGAAGCCCTGTATGATTCTGAAGTACCTTGCTATCTAGTGCCACTCAAAAGTGCTTGGTCTAACAGCTAACACAGGAAAAAGCCAATGGATGAAAAACATTCATTACCCAGAGTATAACAGGCAGTCCACCGTTGACTTATTACTAACATGTTATCTTGGCAATCAGTAAGCTATACTAGCACTTAAAAATATAATCTTTAAATAACGTTTCCTCTGGGAAAAGGATGTAGTTGCAAACACCTATAAAACAGCTCTTATGTTTTACCATTGTTGTTGCTCTGTCATGTCCAACTCTTTGTGACCCCATGGACCACACTGTCCACAGAGTTTTCTTGGCAAAGATAAAGGAACAGTTTGCCATTTCCTTCTCCAGGGAATTAAGACAAACAGAGGTTAAGTGACTTGCCCAGGGTCACACTGTCTGAGATCACATGTGAACACCGGTCTTCCTGACTGGAGGCCCAGAGCTCTATCCACTGAGCCACCTAGCTGCCTGAGTTTTACCCTTAAGCATTCTCAAATAGCTATATATTTAAATTTTATCTCAATAATACTAAGTCATTTCTCTAACCTAAATGTTAAAGCAAAATATCTTACTTATTTAAATGTGTGAAACGCAAATCTCCCCAATTTATGATTTTTAATTTTTCTAAGAAAACGACAAAAGTCATTTAAGTTTAGACTAATCCTTTATAACCTAAACTTTCCCAAAGGGCAACATATTTTCCTAGTATCTGAACCTAAGGTAAAATTCTGTGAGATGCCTAGTCTTGTTTTGTTTAGGAATAAACCACAATACATCTTTCTCTAATTCTTTGGCACTTCAAATGAACCTATGAATTGTCTAAGGCAAAAATGCTTGCTGTAGGAGCTGTGTGAACAAGCTTGTTGTCCTACTACTATATCTAGACAAGCATTCAAATACTACAACTTTGGCAAATCTCATTAATACTTTAAGAAGCCAAGATCTTAAAAACTTCTAAAGAAACTTCCTGCGAAATAGTCATAGGGACAAGTTTAAGCAAGCAGGGTGTGTATACGACATAGTAACAAATATAATACAAACCAAAGAAGATTTGTTTAATTACAGTGGAAATAATCATTTTAATGAAGCACCTTCCTCCTCATCATAAAAGAATAAACTGGACTAGTGGCAAAAGAAGTACAGTATGATGACAAGATTAGAGACATTTTAAAGAAACATCTTAGCAGACGCCCAGGCTCCAGTAAAGGTCTTGTGGACAAATAATTCTTTTAAAACAGCTTAGGTTATAAATGAAGTCTTTCTTGACAAAAATTAAAGTAGTGAAATTTGGGTGGATATGATTCCAGGGTGTTTTCAATCTTTTTGTGGTAAAAAAACTACTGTATTTTCACCTATTAAATTAGCTCAAGTTGCATGTCATAACTAAAGATAGGAGACTGACATATAATTGGGGAATGCTGGAAAAGAGTTAGTTGCTCTTGAAGCATTACACTATTTGAAGTAGCTGCAAACTGTGAGGAGGCTAGCATTTTGGCTCCCCATGATTTCTCATCATTTAAAGAGGCTCACTCTTTGGAATACTGCTACACAGAGGCAAGCGAAGTAGAGGTAGCTACATAACCTCTATAAACCTGGCTGATCTTTGTAATTGATAGTCTATTTATACATTCATTATTAATTTTTAGCTTTGAGAAAAATGCTCATTTCCAGAAATGTAATGTAGTATGTCACTCAAAGAAAGTTCTGTTATACATACATACATACATACATATATACACATATATGTATGCGTTTCACAGAAATCTTTGCTCCAACATTTGTTGTTGTGACCCTGAGCTCAACCTCTCACTCTGTTTTCTTATTCACAAAATAAGAATAATTCCCATACCATCTACTTCACAGGGTTGTTGTGAAACACTCTATTGATTAAATGCAACTTTAAAGTTTAAAGTGTAAACTTTAGAGCACTATGCAAATATGAATTCATATCATTATTACATAGATTTAACAGCAATTTATCTTCGGATATTAATAGGTAACTAATATGTTGTATACACAATTATAAAAATTTTTTTAAATACGCTATAAGGTACTAAAAATGCCAAATGCTATGATTTAAATGTATTCAATTAATCACCAATTACTTTCAATGGTCAGTATTAACTAACTCTCTGTCTTCTGTTTTCATTTTTAAGTTGAAAGTGGAACTGACACCATAGTAGAAAATAGCAAATTCCATACATAACTTTTTGCAATACTAGTTTTCAGAGAAAATTATTCTTTAATTAACTATCCTGTCTTATCAAAGGAATTACCACAATAAAATCCTAGATGAGTTTGGCTTATTGGTGAAAAACACAAGGACTCCTGGTAAGCATAGGGACTTACATTCATCCTTTATAGAAACAATTAGTTTTAATAGAAGAACTTTCCTCAAAGTTCTACTCTAATGTTTCGCTGTGACCTTGAAGGTGAGCTTGAGTTTCTCAAAGGCCACATCAGCAGAAGGCTTTGAAACTTTTGGCAAATCCTACCAAGCTGCGACAGCTTTGAGTACAGGACCAAGGCAATGGATCGTGTGTCTTAATTTGACCAGTTTAGCTAGGTTTCAAGAATTTTATCATCAGAGCAATAAGGTGGTGAATTTTTTTGACTAGCAACTTACAAAGATTGTCTCCTAAGACAGAGAGTGATTATAGTCCACACTACTGTAGGCAGAGAAGTATATTCATGCAGAATCTTTGAAGCAATGAAGTATTATATTTTTAACTCCAAATATAATTTACGAGTTAACTGTTTTTTTAAAATTTAAGTATATGGCCTTCTGCTTATCTAAAGAAAAAGTTAAAGAAAAGTTAAAATGTCTGAAACAGAGAAAGCGAAAGTTGACAATTTTAATCATCAAAAACAATCACGGTTGTAAATATAATAATGCAGTGAACTACTACAGTAGATGGAGAAATCAAATTTTATGGTTGATTTCTACTCCTTCAGTATCTTCTCTAAATACAAAAAAAAAATCAAAATTTTATTCAGTTAAGGAAGATGATAAAGTATGATTCATGGGAGGATATCAGCTTCTTTCAAGCAACTTTGTCACTGCGAATGTTTCTGCTTTCTCATGTTAATGGGGAGAAAGAAGCAAAAACAAAAATTTGGAATTATGCAAATAAATGACTAAAATGTCCATACCCTCTGACCCAGAGATTCTAACACTAGACTTATACCACAAGGAGGTTACTCGTTCATTGATAAGTAGAATGTTCCCATATACACCAAAATTTTATAGCAGTATTTTTTTGGTAACAGAATTGGAAACAAAGTTGAATTGCTAAACAAATTGTAGTACATGAATATAATGAAATATATTACTGTGCTGTAAAAAACAATGATGAGGGCGACTATAGAGAAATATGGAAAGATTTACATGATCTGATGCAGAGTGAAGTAAGAAGAATAGAGAAAACATGTAACACAATGACTATAACAATGTAAATGCCAAAATCATAAAACAATCAAAAGTAAATGCTGCAAATTTACAAAGAACAAGAACAGCTGTGAGAAGACATTATGTTACTTTGCAAAAGCAGAAGTTTTGCAGGCATATATTTTTCAGACTTTTTGGATATACTGATCAGTTTTGATGATTTTTTTCCCTCTTTAAAAAATATTGTTATATGGGATATCTCTATAAGAAGATAAAGGGAGAGATGCTGGGAGAAATTTTGGTAATATAAAACACAAAAGATATCGATAAATTTTATTTCTTTACAAAAGTGACATAAATATATTGATGCTAAATAAATTATTGCCCGGGTTGGCTTTACTCATCAATCAATCAAGAAGCACTTATTAAGTACCTTCTATGTGCCTTCTAGTGCTAGGCACTAGAAAAACAAATGCAAAAAATTAAATAATTAGTACAAAGAGCTTACCACCTTCTATCAGGGGAGATAATATACACATATATAAATGTACCCAAAATAAGAGGAAGTTAAATAAAAAGTAGCTAGGCTGTAAGCATACTAGCAGTTGGGGAATCAGGAAAGAGTGTTAAGGTGGAGTTTATGAGGCATAGGGGAGAGGGGAGTGCATTCCAAGGGTGAAGGATCACCATAGGAAAGGCAGAGCGATTGGCAATGGAGTGCTGGGTATAAGTAAAAGCAAACAAGACAACGTGACTGGATCATAGATTTCAGGACTTAAAAAAACAAACAGGTATTTATATTTTATCTTAGAGACAATAAGAAGTCCTTGGAATTTATTGAGTAGGACAGTGATACAGTCAGATCTGCTTTTAAGGAGAAATCACTTCAGCTGGTGTGTGGAATGTGACTTGCAGAGCGCAGAAACTTGAGACAGAAGGCCAATGTGGAGGCTTTGCCAACAGTTCAGGTAAGAGGTGATGAGGGCCTGAACAAGGGTGGAGGCTATATGAATAGAGAGAAGACAGATGATACTGACATTGGAAATGGAAATGACAAGATTTGGCAATTGCTTGGATATGTGAAGTGAGGGTGAGGGAGAAGCAGAGGATGATACTGAGGCTATAAGCCTGGAAGCCTGGAAACATAAGCAGAATAGGAAGTTATCTAGAGGGTGTGTGCTAAAGGAAGCTGAAAGGTCTCTTTCTGGGAAACATCTGCCCCACAAGCCTCCAGAGTCTGAATTCCATTTAACTATTTTCAATTGGCGCTATCTTCAGATTACTTGTTAAATTTAAACTTAGTACAGTACCTGGGAAGAGTAACACATTAATCCATTAATAACTATTAATGTCTTAACACTAATTCATTGAATATGTTTCTGAAGGAACAAAACAGAAGACAGATAAGCTAGGAAGCTGAGTTTCTTCATAAAACCAGGGTGGGGTGGGGGCAGGGACCGAACTAAATGATCTTCCAACTCTATGTCTACGACTTTTGTGTTACTGCCTAAGGAAGATGAGAGTAGGCAGAAGCAAATAGTAAGACAGCAAACAGAAGATGCCTAAGGTAGGGAGAAATCCTCAATAAAAGGAAATCAGAGCTGCTGATCAAAAACGGCCTACTTCACAATTTTAAGGTGGAATTGCTTACTAAAGCCACACTTTAATTTTCATTTGTGTATCTTCACTCTTCTTTTATATATTTTCACGTTCTTGGGGAAGAATGTTTCTTTGTTTGACTCTTATCTATATGAGTCTACTCATCTTTCCATTCAACCCACGATACTACATGGAGAGGTGAAAAGAAGTCAGAGGACTTTTCAAATCCCACCAGTTTTGCAACTTAAAACTTCTGTAAACTTGGGCAAGTCACTTAATATCTCTAGGCCTCAGTGTTCCTCATCTGTAAAATTAAAGATGAAATCTTCACTTGTCATTAGGTGTTCTGTGTGGTTTTCACTCCACTATCATCTTCATCATGAGCAATGCCAGCCTTTCAGATTCTTTTTGTTTACTGTCTTCCTCTGCTAAACTGCAAGTTCCTGGAGGGCAGAGATGGTCTTCTTATTTATATCCCCAGTGTTTAGTATAGTGCCCAGAGTAGGTACTCAATACATATTTATTATATCGTACCTGCAAGGTTTTTTTCCCAGTTCTAAATCTATGATCCTAATTTAGGCTTGCTTTTTTGTGGTTTCAATGGCACTCTTTTTTCTATAGTTTTCTACTGTAAGAATACTATGAAAAGTGATCTAGATTTGGAAACTCTATGAACACATTCTTCCCTCCATTACTTTACAATACTGAAATACAGTAACTTGGCAGAATACCTAATTTCATTTCCAGAGCTTTCTACTTCTTTATGTTTCTTTTTGATTATCATTAGACATAACTTAGGTCAAATGTATTGGTCTATAATGATCATATATATGTACTTCCTTTTGTAAATATTGGTATTACAGTATTTCCTCTACTCTGTGGACATCTTGTTTGATTTAAAAGAATCTTGATTTAATCTTTAAAACAATTCATCCTTGCTTTTCTTTAGTTAGCTAAGATCATATGATCCCCTTTAATCTCTGTGCTTTCCCTATTTTTATGTTATTCTTTATGCTAATTCCACTTTTATTATGCCTTTATCTACTTTGTTACAATTTCCTTTTCTTCAACCTCTTCTAATTCATTCTTCTTACTTACTATCCTTTCCTAATGGGCAAAATATATCTTCCCATGTCTCCCCTTGTTCTTGTTCTTTTCCCTTTTAAGTTTAGTCTAATAATTCATTTTGGCCTTCTATCACAAAACAGCTAATATATGGGAATAACAGAAAGAAATGTTGGTTATAAATACTTTAACATCTTTCAGGCAGGTGCCTTTTTATAAAACTCTACATAATTTAATTTTCACAAATACAGGAGGTATTCTTTTAAAAGAAAACAATTTCACCTTGGTGGTTGCATCAGGGATGATAACCATGAAAAGAAAATGACCACATTTTCATCAGAATTCTGTTGCATCAACAGTTTTGTAAAACTACTTGGGAGAATGAAACTTCCATCTATGAAACAGAATTCATACAAATTACTTTGCCCTCCTATTAAATGGTTGGGCACATATTTTGAAAAAATTTTGAAAACATTAACTTTGTTGGCAGTGTTCTACTCTCAACATCTGTCAGAAACTATAGAATATACCAAGACAAAAGATTTCTAAAACTAAATTCTATTTGGTACAAGATTCAAAAGATTTATGAATTTCCTAGAGTATCGATTTGGATTTAATTAACTAGTTACCATTTAGTTATCATAACTGTCTATCTAAAGAGCACAAACTTTAAGACTATTATTAGTTTCTTATTAATTATATTATATTTAATTATATAAAGAATTTTATACGGATAGAAGATTAATCTGTCAACAACTCAGTACAACTTCGCATAGGCAACTAGGATTTGAACTCAAATAACTCCAATTACATTCTTACCTTTTATATTTTCCTTATTTTATATTTTACTTTCAATTCATATTTATCAATTCTAAGTAGTAGTACTCTAGTAATTAGTTGTCTTAATAAAGTAATTTAAATAGCTTCAACAAAACTTTCAATAAATGTTATTAATTTCTATACTTAATGCTTGAATTTTGACATAGACAGAATTTTTCCATACACAGTCAATCTTATTTCCTTAACATTATAATTTTTGGTTTCAATTACATAGACCAAGACCCAGTGGATTAAATATGATAGCAGTAGCTTTCCAAACTTTCCAGGGTAAAGGACTCTGGCCTTGGGAGTGAAAAGGCCTGGGTTCAAATCCTGATCTCTTACTGTGTGGCCCTGGCTAAGTCACTTCACTCCCTGGGTTTTAATTTCCTCGTATGTAAAATGAGGTTGTACTACATTGTACCAGGATCCCTGCCAGCTCTGATAGTCTGAGATCTAATACATGCTCTACATAAGGTGTCAGCAGAAATACTTCAGGTGGCATAATTGGACCTTCAATATTTTCATGATTCTTTTCCTTGCCCTCATCCTATAAATCCCTGTCCTTTTTAGAATAAATAGCCAATAGCCTCTATGCCCTAGAAGTAACCTATGTCACTAGGAATCATGATGCAGTTCAAAGTGTTTTAAACATTTCTTCTCCTCAGGCCACTTACCCATCCTTAAAAGCCAGCCCTCTTCCTAAAAGACAATTGCTTCATACAGACCAACACTAAATTACTTTGTAGTTTTCAGGAAATGCGACTTAGCAATCACTAGTGATTACCTATAGGAAAAAAATACAAACCATTAGCCTGGAATTTAAAACCTTCTCCAATATGGCCTCTCACTATCTTTTCGGTATTATTTCATTACTCCCATTCCTGCTAGCTGTCTCTCATATGTAACATACAGTCTAAAGACTACTCACAGGTAGACCATCATTCCTGGAATCCACTCATTCCTCATCCCTAATTATAAAATCCCTAGATTCTTTCAAAGCTCAGCCCAGGTGTCACACACTAAACTAAGTCTTACTTGATCCTCAGAGTTGCCCATGTTCTCTCGATCTCAAAATTATTTTGTCTTATTTTTCATGTATTTTTTATCTACTTACCTATGTCACACCCGCCCATAAATCTAAGCTCCTCAAGGGCAGGGACTGCTTAATTTTTGTCTCTGTGTCCTCAATTCTTAATTTTTAGTAGAAACTTTTCCTATTGTTCAATATGCTTTGTCAAAACCAAACCTTGTCCCAAACCACACTGTCTTCCCCATCATGCTGCTGAATGGAGTTCAGAATGGAGTTGGAAGAAGTCGAGAAATATGCTGACTAATTCCACTACAAATCTGGTATCTCTTCTCAGCTGGGCCCTCACCACAGCAAAGCAATTTTTCTACTCAATTCTCTATCCCATTCACTAGAGTGGCTGTTCCATACCTTTTCATCTTTCCTCAAACCTTCCATGCGAAACTCACTCCCCTTATTCTCTAAGAACCTTACCTCGTACTTCATCAAAAAAAGGTCAGGCTACTTGCCAAGGGACTCAATTTCTCGTCTCACATCCACATGACATCATCCCACACTCTTTTCCTTCACGCTCACCGATGATGAAGAGATGCCCTTCCTGTCACAGCAAACTGCTCAGCATCCTCCAAGGCTCTGTCCTGAGCACTCTTCTCTTTTCCCTCTATAATAACTTACTTGATGTCTGAATTAAATTATCTCTATGCAGATGAATCTCAGACATAAATATACATATTGTAAGTATATATCCAGCCCTAGTCTCTCTCCTAAGCTCCAGTCCCACATTACCAACTGCCTGTAGTGCATTTTGAAGTGGATGTCCCACAGGTATCTTCCAATTCAACATATCCAAAACAGAATTCATCGTTTTGAAGTAATGTCCTACAGGCGCCTTTAGGGACAGACAGGATCTATACATGATAAGCAGGTCAAACCACCACTTCACCTCAGATCTTGATGCAAACAACCCAGCACTCTGAAGCCCAGAAGAGCCTCGGGAATAGTAATGTCCCCCCAAAAGAGTAGGGCTTCTAGCCCAGCCCCCAATGCTGTCATTGAGGAAAGAAATCATTATGGAGAAGGGACCCTACCTCATCATTATCACTCAAGAGTCCTAGAAGTGGCAGAACCACCTCCCCCACCACCCTCCCAATCACTAGTACTGCTTCCAGCCCTCACAGCCTTTACCTAGAAAAGCAACTGCTGCGGAGAAAGGGGCCAGTCATCTCCACCAAATGCTAACCAATTACTACTCTAAGGGCAGGCAAACCAGCCTACCAGAAGCAGAAAGGCACCCTAAGAGAAAGGAGGTAGTGTGTCCCAAGCAAGTCAAATCACTACCTCTACTACCACCACCTACTATCTTCCCTCAAACCCTTGTGGAGACAATCCAGGACCCCAAACGCAAGAATAGCAATGCTTTTTGCCACTGTCCCTAAAGACGCAAACCCTGTTGAGATGCAACCTTGCAACTGCTCCTACAAGTGGTATAACCACATCAATAGAAAATGTAGAAAAAAAAGGTTCTTGCCACTAAAGTCCTTGACACCATAAAACAGTTTAACAGAAGAACATGATTTTGTCAGCTGAAATGACATTAAAGAAGAGGCATTACTTACTACCTGCTTTGGCACTACACCCTAAAGAACATGAGGCCATCTGTCTTAAAGCTGAAAACTTTCTCATTTGTTTTCTCTCCTATTAGAAAGCAAGCTCCTGGATAGCCCCAACTGCCCTACTTTCCTTTTGTATTCCAAGTGCTTAGCATATAGTAAGTATTTAACAAGTGCTTCGTTCATTTATTCACTGACATAGCCATCACCCTAGTTCAAGAGCTCTTCGCTTCTCACCTCTGGCTTATTGCAATCGCCTCTTCCTTCCCACCTTGAACTTTTTGTATTCTAAACTTAACAAAAAATAAATAAAAGGGACATTTCCACATACATCATATTATAGAAAAATAGGATTGTAAATGAAATTGTGGATCTTTATTATGGACAGCTTGGTTTCTAAATTCAAGATGCAACTTTCAAAACTGTCCTACTTGTCTATGATTCTGGCCCTTGTGTTTTTTTCTGTGCTTTTAAAAAGTGCTTTAATGAGACTCTTTTTTCACGGCTACCCTATTCCTACTCTTACCCTCAAGGCACTCCTATGGGAAAAAACAACCAAGAGCAAAATTCCCACATTAATAATGTCCAAAAATGTACACTTTATTCATATCTTGAGTCCATCACCTATGAGGAAGTGGGTAATATATTTCATCATCAGTCCTCTGGAATCATGTTTATTTATTGTATTATTCAGAATCGTCTTTTAAAGGTTTTTTCTTTATATTGTTGTTATTGTATAAATTCTCCTTATTCTTCTCACCTTACTATACATCAATTTATATCAGTCTTCCCTTTTTTTCTGAATGGTCCCTTTCATCACTTCTCATGGAGCAGTAATATTCCATTACACTCATATACCATAATTGATTCAACCATTCCTCTATTTAAGGACATCTCCTTAGGTTTCTAGTTCTTCATTATAACTAAAAGAATCACTAAAATATTTCTGTACATATGGGTTCTTCTCTCCTTTTTAAAAATTTCTTTGGGAATGAAAGACAGGCCTAGTGGTAGTACTATTGGGTTGAAGGATATGTACAGTTTAGTAATGTTGGGGGATAGTTACAAATTGCTTTAAAAATTTTTTTTTGATGAACAAACATTTATTTCTTCTCCTTCCCATTCCATACACCTTCCCTCTCTCCCCTGCCAAGTGAATGAAAAGAAAAATGAAATTTTCATCACAAATATGCATAATCAAGCAGAGCAAATTCCCACATTGGCCATGCACAAAAATGTATGCCCATTCTTCACCTTGAGACCATTACCTCTCTGTCAAGGGCGGGGTAACATTCATCATCATCAGCCCCCTAGAACTCGAGTTGGTCACGACCTTGATCAGCGTTCTTAAAGTGTTCAAATCTGGCTTTACAGTGTTATTTATGCATAGTACTTGGCACATTTATTCATTATGAACTTGAGTTATACTGAGCTATACTATGGAAATGTCTTTAAGGGCTACTGATGTTTCTAGGGGTATTTGACCCCATAACAAACAGACTTAGATTGTTATACTTATTTAGTTCTTTTCTGCAGTTTTTCTTTCTTTCCTCATTTTCAGGTTGTCAGCCGTCACTTCTTGTATTTCTCCTTAGCCATTCAATATGTTTCCTCTTATCTGTTCAAGGATGAGAAACCAAATAGCCAAGATTGTGCAAGATTGTTAGGTTTGTGTCTAATTTTAGAAGCTTTTTGCCTATAACAAACTATACCATAAGACATGATTCAGCTTGTTAGGGTAGGAGAAGGCAGAGGAAGCACACTTAATAACTAAATAACCAATCTTTTAATTAGAGAAAAAATTAATATCATTATAATCTTTTAATTTTTGGGTGCTGATGAACATTAGTTAGCTGGTGGACATTAAAAATTACATCCTTGACATCATTATAAAAAATGTGAAAATCTGAATTTGGTTAAGGCATTTAAGTTAAAACTGATGAATTTTTGCCAAATTTAAAGGCTATTTTAAATGAATCACAAACAACTGTATGTAGCACTAGAATATTCATACAAATGATGGCTTCAACACCATAGGTCTCTGACAGTAGAAATAACTGTCATCTGATGTTCTTATGTAAACTAAGCATGACTAGACTTTGCTGGACTTTGCTGTTTCCCTTAGTCCACTTCAACCCCTTAGGACTTCCAGTCTGTCCTCCAACTGACATTTCTTTTATATCTCTCTAAGTTAGAGTATGAGATCCTTGATGACAGTGCCAGGGAAATGCAAGGCATCTCTGAGGAAGGATGGATGATAAAGCCTGGATGGATGATAAAGCCTGGATAACCTAAGGAGCCAGTAAAGAGCACTACAAAGCTTGGTGGTTATTGGAGAGAATGTTATTGGAGAGAAGACAGATGTTAATTCCCATCACATCAAAAACAAGTGAATAATCAGCAAAGAGAAGGGTACCCCCAGTGGTGGCAGATCTTCCCACCATCTATCTGACTGTCTCAAATAGATTCATAATGATCATAATGACCACAGCATCTTGCATTTTAAATGGACAATGGAGGTTGGCTAGTCTGATCTCTCAATGAATTCTCCATTCCCCTGACAGTTGTCTCCTCGAGGCAACACATTCTGTTGCTGGACAGTGGCAACTGTTAAACATATCTCCAATATGTTCTGTTACTTGATGCCACGACTGGCACCAGCACCACCTCACTGAATATATTCTATTGATCTGAAATCTTACCCTGTAACTATCTGTAACCTATTTGACTAATTTTGCCTTCTCTAAGAAGAATGAGGAATATTCCATTTCTCATAGACAATTCCTTAAGTGCTTGAAGACAGCTATCAAGTTCCCCTTAAGTCTTTTCTCTTTAACCAATTCTTACTACTATTCTTCATGTGACAGTTTTTAGACCCTTTACCATTCTCTTTACTCTAAACTTTGCCTAGTTTGTCAATGCTGCTCATAAAATATGGCAGAATGTTACAATCTCACTAGAATAGAATCTGGGCAATAAATTTCCTCTATATGAGCTTTGTAACCAATTAAAATTCCCAGATCTTTTTTAACATAAACAATAGTCACATCTCTCATATCTTCTATGTGTGCAACTGAGTTCCTGAGCCTTAATGGAAAAACGTTATATTTATCTGGTACATTTTATCTTCTTTCTTTCAATTCACCATTCCAACCAATTAAGATAATTCTGAATGTTAAATCTGTAATATGTTATCTATCCTGCCCAACTCTGTATCATTTGTAAATTTGATAAGCATAGCTTTTACAACTTCATAGAAGTTATACTCCAATACTCCAGAGGATCTATGATCTATCTCATTCATGTCAGGTACTCCCTCCAATGATATACCTAGCAATCCATTTATTCCTATGCATCTTATACAATTGTTACAGATATTTTTCCATACAGGGAGCCCACTCAAAAGGAAAGATGCTTTCTTTTCTTGCCCTTCCCATTGACTCTCCATGGATACTAATGGAGCACAAAAAGTCTGTCTATGTATGTTATTACTCACTCTACTTTGTCAATCAGCAAAAATCAGCCCTCTCCCACCATACAAGTGAAGACAAAAAAGAAAATTCCTGTTAGATTATATTATAGATATAATATCAAACTCTGTATGTGTACTTTGTGAGTTGCTTCAATAGTACAGATCCAAATTACATGTGAAATATCTGTTCAATAGCTCTAAAAAGTTGCCTTAACATTCCAGGAGGGTATAATCGATATGATTGACTATTACTTTAAGTAATTGTTAATATACAATAAATCTTTTGTGTTTTAAGAATTTTTTTTGGTGTGGTAGAGAAAATAGATAGTTGTCCTATAACTGATATTCTACACACTGAATATGTTTTCTAGAAGGGATCTTTTTTATCCCTTTTGGAGAAAACCTAGATGTAAGCCATATGTAAGCACAGTTTGAGATTTTCCCTGAAGTTCTATTCCATTGTGGAAGTATAACCAGCCAGTGTGTGAGAAAAGCCTCATTCCCTCTCTTTGGGTCAAGTTCCTGCAAGACTGCACCTGCTCTGTGTGAGACCACAGTAAGAACTTTTTGTGGAAGAGGAAACCTCTAAGACCAAGGGTAACACGGTGACATGAAATACCATAGAAATCTACAGCAACAAAATAAAAATTGATACTATCTTTTAATGATGGGATTCTTTTTTGTTTGCTCACTTTTTCAGTCTATTTTCTGACTTTGAACTTAATGTTAGGAATAAGCTTTGTCCAATTCTGAAGGAAAGGTCTGGGCTGGTCTTCTTACTGCTTTCTGGAAAATAGAGTGTTGTCTTATTCCAGGCTCTCAAGGACAGTTTGCTGGTGACCCGAAAGCTTTCAGTGCTCCTAAAGTGGTCTCAGCTCAGCAAATTCATGACATGGGTTTGGGTCTGAGGAACCGAAGACTGCTACGGGACTGTTTCTGTCAGCCAGTCAGCTAGAAAGCTCTGTTGGTTCAGAATGATAGAACTTCAGACCTCTTTTTAGACTGGGATTCGTGATTTATTCTGCAGAGCTGAGACTGAGCAAGAAGCTGGAACTGCGACCCTGTTCTGTACCTGGGGGTCCAAGCCACAGTACTGCTGCTTGCTTCTGAACTTCCTCCTTGCTCAGTACACAGGTTAGGATCCCCAACCACTCCTCACCCCAGAATGCCACCCTTGGCCAGATTTGTGACCCAAGAACCAGGTGATGGGTGACAAAGCTGCCAGCTGGTACCTGTTTCTATACTCTGAACAAGGTTTTGTTATTCTGGTAAAGGTCTGGAGCCTCATCTTGCCCCTGGGCACAATCCCCGGGTACTAGAACTGGACAGATATATCTGGACACTGAGGACAGAATCTCTGTCTCTGCCTCTGAGTGTGTGTGTGTCTCTCTCTCTCTCTGTCTGTCTCTTTTCCTAAGATTTCCCAATTAGGAGTTGGTCTGGTACATTTTCCAAATCTTTCCGGAGGACTTGGAGGGGTTAGTTCACTGCACTTCTCCCTACTATTCTGCCATCTTGACTCTGCCTCCCTCCTCACTCTTACCTTATGATGATCCTATATATTTTTTCATTGAAGGCATCTTTTATATCATTTCTCCTTCATAATTCCTTCTTTATGAAACATAGTAGCCTACTCACACCCACCATAAACTTCCCCATTATACTTAAGTGATTCTCAATCATAATTCTTTGAAGACTGTGGCATTTCAAGACTCGTAGGTAAATAACATCACTGGAAACTATTTGTGTTAAAAACTGTCCTTCTTCATAGAAAAGTTTGGAATCATTAAAAAATGTGATTGTCCAACAGGCAACCCAAACTACTCTTCTACTTCCATACAATGTTGTACACCACTCATTTGTCTCTTTGCCGAGTCTATTGAAGATGCATGTATTGATGAACATGTCCAGTGCGCACAATGGGACGACTAGATGGTGCAGTAGATAAATTACTAGCCCTGGAGTCAGGAGGACCTGAGTTCAAATCCAGCCTCAGACACTTACTAGCTGTGTGACCTTTGGAGGCGGAAGAGGAAGAGTACTCTTTATTATCTTCTGGAATTGAGGATGGTTATCATGAGATCTTAAGTCTTTCAAGGTTATTCGTTTTTACAATGTTGTTGTTATACAAATTCTCCTGGTTCTGCTCACTTCACTCTGCAACAGTTCATACAAGTGTTTCGACCTTTTTTCATCTTAATCCCTTCATCATTTCTTAAAACATAAGAGTATTCTATCATATTCATATATTCCTCAACTAATGGGCACAACCTTAGTTTCCAGTTCTTTGCTATCAAAAAGGAGATCCTATAAGTGTTTGTGTGTGTGTGTGTGTGTGTGTGTGTGTGTGTGTGTGTGTGTGTGTCCTTTTCCTCTTTGATCTCTTTGTGGAACACAGTGTCAGTGGGAAGAGCCTATAGAGTTCACAAGTAGAAAATCACACACATAAGCAATACTGGTGGCTAACATACATGCATGCAAAAAAATGCAAGTCACACCCCTGATACTATAGGGCTGCTGATGTCCTTGCACTGTTCCTATTGACTTTGGTGTCTCACTGTCCACTAGATACTGTTAGGCTACCTCCAGCTTCTGGCTCCACTGAAATTCTGACTTAGGTTATTATTAAACTCTTCCTCTGTTACCCTTTAGCCTCACAGCTGGACTCCATAGCAGGTTTGGCTCTTTTTATTTTAAATTCACAGTCCCTTCTATTTGCCTACACCAGAGAGTGGATGGAGAATAGAGAATAGAATAGTTAGATTAGCCCAGAATCTAGGTGGGGAACCTGAGGCCTCAAGGCCACATGTGGCCCTCTGGGTTCTCAAGTTCAGCCCTGTGACTGAACCCAAACTTCACAGAACAAATCCTCTTAGTAAAAATTTTGTTCTGTAAAACCTGGACTCAATCAAAAGGCTGCACCCAAGGACCTAGAAGGCTACATGTGGCCTTGAGGCTGCAGGTTCCCCACTCCTGGCCCAGAAGCTTCTGTTTCAGGATGTCATGGGTAGCAATGAAGGGGCAGGAAGAGGCAGCAGAGGGAATAGGAGAGATAATTCTCTTTACATCCTCACTGTACTCTCTAAGAGATGAAAAGAAAAAGCTATGTTCTTCCTCCATAGCTGACTCTCTTCTCAACTACTACAGCTGACTCTCTTTTTAACTGACCGGTTTTCCTTTTTATATAGGTCCAAGAAACACAGTAGATCCTCTCAGCTAATGACTTGACAATTCCCATGTAGTATCAATTGTCACCATCCAATGAGCAAGGCCCTATAATCCTTTTTAGTTGATTAAAGAACTTCACACCTCCAAAGTTGTAAAGAAGTCTGGTTCACTGGTCAAGGCCCTTTCTCAGGTTAAGGAACATATTCACAACATTTCCTGATTATACAGAAACTCATTATCTCCTTTAGAGGACTTTATATTCTCAACCAATTTTACTCTTCTCTGCCATATTTGTCAGCTTGAAAGGAAGTTAAGTGGTTGCTGACATTTTCTAGACTCTTTTGATCTCCTCATCATAGCAACTGATTTACACTGACAAAATTTATTTTGGAATGGTTATAATTAACAGTGATTTCTGTTTCTCCATCCATTTCCATTTTTTTTTAGCATCAATAGCTATTTAAATAAGTCAGGATGTACTCATGTTAACTGGATAACATATGTTGTTCTCATTTTTTCTTCATGTTTTGTATTAATTTTAATCTTTGCTCTAAGAAGTCAGTGGCCTGACTGTATATAGACAGTCGATCTGGAAACAACTTCCTACATGGGCATTGAGTCGTTTCTTACCTGTTAAATTATCAAAAAAAATTTTGTCATGTAGTACCTGCTATGTCCAGTGCCTCCTAATTATTTTCTCAAAGTATTTATATGTACATACGTACATGTATACATCCACATATATGCATGTATGTGTGACAAAAGTTATTGATAAAATACGTGATGTAATGGAAGTTATTGATAAAATACATGGACTAGAATATCGCCAAGAATAGAGCCCTCTAGAATGCTGCTAAAACTCTCTATGGATTGACATCAGCCCATTAATCAAATAGTATATAAAAATGTTACAGCTGGAGGAATGTTGGACATAATGTAATTTGAACCTCTTGGTTTACAGATTAATATCTGGGCAAGGGTGTTTCGCTAGCTACAACTCTGTCTAACAGTATCAACACTGCCCTCTAACTGTAGGTGTCCCTCAGGGTATGCTCCTGGGGCCTCAACTTTTCTTCTATATTACTTTACCCAATGATCTCATCAGGTCTCATGCATTTAATTACCATCTCTATGCTGATGAGTCTCAAATCTACCTATCCTGCCCCAAACTCCAATCTCATAACTCCAATTGTCTTTCAAATACCTTAAACTGGATGTCCAATAGACACCTTAAACTTGCTATATCCAAAACAGAAATCATTATCTTTCCTCCTAATACTTCCTCCCCACTTTCTACCTTCCCTTCTACCATCCTCCCAGCTTCTCCAGGATCTCAACCTAGGAATCATCCTGGACTTCTCACTCTCTCTCATGCCCTATATCCAAACTGTTGCCAAAGTCTGTCAAATTCACCTTGGCAACATCTCTCGAATACACTCCCTTCCCTCCTCTGACACTGCCACCACTGCAGTACAGGCCTTTAGCATATCTCATCTGGATTACAGCAATCACCTGCTGGTGAATTTGCCTGCCTCAAGTCTCTCCCTGCTCCAATTCATCCTCCATCCAGCTACTAAAGTAACTTTCCTAAAGCACAGGTCTGACTATGTTACCTCTCTCACTCAATCTACTCTAGTGTCTCCCTACTGACTCCAGAATCAAATTCAAAATGCTCTGTTTGGCATTCAAAGTCCTTTATAACCTAACCCTCTCCTACCTTTCCAGTCTTCTTATACCTTATTCCCCAACATCTAGTCTTTGATCCAGTAACACTGGCCTCCTGGCTATTCCACAAACCAGATATTCCATATCTCAGTTCCAAGCATTTTCTCGGACTGTCCTCCATGTCTAGAATGCTGTCCCTCAACTCTGACTACTGACCTCCCTGGCTTCCTTTAAGTCCCAACTAGAATCCCATCTTTTATAAGAAGCCTTCTCTGACCCCTTTTAATCCTAGTGCCTTCCTTCTGTTAAGTATTTCCTATTTATCCCATATATAAATTACTTTGTACATATTTGTTTGCATACTGTCTCACCCATTAGACTATGAGCTCCTTAAGGAGCAGAGACTGACTTTTGCCTCTTTTTGTATCTTCATTGCTTAGCACAGTGCCTGGCATATAGTAGTACTTAAGTGATTTTGCCCATAAGAAACGACTAGATGCCAATATGTAAGACATTTTAGGATTAGCTGTCTATGTGCAGTCAGAACATTGGCTGATTAGAGCAGAGGTCAATATTAATACCAAATTAAAAGAAAAAGCAGCATGTGTAATTATGACAGTTCCAACATGACTTATTTGAATAAAATCTGACACGTGAAAAATGAATAAATGAAGACACTGACTCTGAATATTACACTTTCTTAGTTTAGTTTAAATTATTTCAGACACTGGTAACAATAAGGCCAAAATGGATTTCAGAAAAACCCGGAAAGACTAACATGAACTGATGCAGAGTGAAGTGAACAGAATCAAGAGAACACTGTACACAGTAACAGCAAGGCTGTACAATGATCAACTGTGAATGACTTAGTTATTCTCACCAATATAATGATCCAAGACCTCCTAATTATATATTGGAATTGTTTCCAAGGGACTCGTGATGAAAAATGTTATCCACTTCAAGAGAAAGAACTGATGGAATCTGAATGCAGATTGAAGCATACTGAAAATTTATTTGTATTTTTTTCTTTGGGTCTGTGTCTTCTTTTATAACATGACTAATATGCTAATATGTTTGGCATGACTGAACATGTGTATCCTATAACAAATTGCTTACTATCTCAGGGAAGGGAGTTGTGAGGGAGAAAGAGAAAGAAAATTTGGAACTCACAAATTTAAAAAAAAATGTTAAAAATTGTCTTTACATGTAACTGGGGGAAAAAATAAAATAGTACTTTAAAATAAACCAGTGAGACCAAAGGATTCCAGAAATCATCCAGAACACACTTTATCTCCTTGACAAGTAGTGATATGCGAAGGCAAGGGTAATGCTGGTTTTATATATAAGCTCATTTTCAAAAAAATGTAAAGATATATGATGGGTTGTTATAAATTACATTGCCTCACAAAATGCCCAAAAAAGCAATGGAGAGGAAAATGAACTTACACAAAGCTTGATGTGAGAATATTAAAATAGGCAAATTATTTTTTTAAAAAAGCATTTTATATGAAACTCTTACTTCTCCTACCTGTCTGACAGCTCCTCCACATTCTCCCTTCAGGATCGCCATCCACGTCCTACTAGTTATTTGTGGATATACCCCAGAGCTCTGTCCTGAGCTCGCTCTCTCTTTCTCACTATCTAATCTCATTAATCATATGTCTGCTACTCCAAATCCAACCCTCATCTTTCTCCAGAGTTCCAGTCTTTCATCACCAAAAGCCTGCTACATATTTTCCACCTGGCTGTCAGAGGCATTGCAAATTCAAACTTATTCCCAAACTGAACTGGTTATCTTTTCCTCTAAACTCAACCCTCTTCTCTTAACTCTCCTATCTCTATTGAGGCCCCCACCATCTTTTCTGTCACTAAGGTTCACAATATCAGATTCACTCTAAACTCTTTACTCTTACTTCCCATATCTAATCAACTGACAACAGACTCCTCCTCCACAACACCGCTTATAGCTGTCCCCTTTTCTCCATTTACATGGCAACACCCCAGTTGAGGCCCCAATTACCTCTTGCTTGGACTACTGCAACAGCTTCCTAATTGTTGCTCTTGCCTTCATTCTCTCCCCTCTACAATTGGTCTTTCACACAGCTGCCAAACTGCAATTCCTAGAGCATAGTACTGACTATGCCACTCTCATCATGAAACTTCAGTGGTCCCCTATTGCTTCCAGGATAAAATACACATTTTTCTGGCATTTAAAGCTCTTCCTAGCCTGGCTCCAGCCTATCCTTCCAGACAGATTTCACACAAGCTCCCCTCATGTATGCTACATTCCACTCAAATTAGTCTACTTGCTGCTTACCCATATGTAACATTCCATCTCCTTCCTTTCTACATTTTGTATGGACTCTCCTCTTTCTTCTCACCTTTGCCTCTTGGAGTCCCTTCAAGGCTCAATTCAAAAGCCACTTCTTCTAGTAAGAGGACAAATTAGTGCTCCTCTCATAAATTACCTTATATTTATTTTGTATTTACTTATCTATGAAATATTGCTTCCCTCAAGGAGAATGCAAACTCTTTAAAGGCAGGGATTCTATGTCTCTGTATTCTTGATGCCTGGCACATGGTAAGCACTTAATAAATGGTTATTGAATTGAACTGCATATAGTTTCACAAAACAAATCTGTTTTTCAAATAACAAGGCTTTCATATAGAAAATACAGTAAACCTACAATCTCTATCTGAGACCTATATGAAAGAAGAACATTTGTAGAAAATGTACCTGGAAAAGCCTTGGTTGGTCTGAGTTTGAGACGCTAAGAATGAGTATGGATAAATAAGTAGAACAGAGCTCTGATCAAATAAGTGTCTTGAATTTTTACTGGAAGGAAGAAGAGCTCTTTTTTTTAAAGTAAGCAATTTGATGAAAAAAATCTACACAAAAATACAAATTATGTTCAAAATAATATGCTTTAAAACTTCCTTAATGGAAATATATTTAAATAATCCACTTTTATCATTGCTTGCTAACTCCTTCACATTGTCCTGTTAGGACAGGGGGCCATAAAATGTTGAGATAACTGGCTTCCATTAGCAAGCACATGACTGGCAGGATGATGAAGTCTTTTCATTCACAGGTCACCTTTTTTTTTTTAAAAGGGCAGTCCTGCTGATCCATCTTTTAGCTACAGTCTCTCATTGAGTCCCAATTCTCTTGCCTTTAAGCTTTGATATGGTTCTAACTTTTCTCTTGTATCAACCCCTACTTGTCATCGACTCCTTTATTCAGAACAGCAAATATCAGAAGTTTGACCTCAGGGCAAAGTCCGGGTGGGCAGGTAAAACTTGACCACTGGACTTACTTCCTTATCTTTCATACTCCACAATTCATGAAGCAGTATCAAATTCGAACTAAAAAACAGAAGCATGACCTCCCTCCCGTAAGAACCATGAGAAGAATCTCTTTTGCTCTCATAAGTATACTTGAAAAGAACTGTCAACTATCCGATTAACACAGAAATGTATCACAGATTAGAAAGTGGGCTGGGTAGGGGTGGGGAGGTGGGGATGAGGGGAGAAGGCAAAAAATCTAACTAAAAGGTAAATACAGGTGTTAGAACCCTCTTTAGTGCTTGTGGTTTACAACTTCAACTGAAGGCATTAAAAGAATAAACTATGCATTGTTTGTATAAAGATAAAAGACTTATACTATTGCTATAAAATCTCAATTTCTTCTTAGTTATGCAATAGCGCTCATAATAAATACAGCAAGAAATATTGGTATAAGTGAACTGCATAGTCTATATTAAATCTTCCATATATTTCAATTTTTCACCAGTTTAAACATGTAGTATCTCACCATTTAATTTTTCATAAATTTAGTTTACAATAAAACAGGCACTTTTTCAATATTTTTTTCTTTTGGTGACATTCTGGATCTAGGATTCTATTTTTTAAAGAGTTAGGCCACAGTGGTCCAATTGCCAAAAACAAAAAGTTGCCTGTTCTCATTTTCTAATATAAATACTGAAGGATTACAATTAAATTTCATCATTAACTATTAGGGGAAATGATCTTAAGCCCTTGTCAAAACCAGAGAAATTAAAATGCAGTTATTCCCATTAATTTCTATTGCATATTTCTCATCATATTTGATCATATTTCACATCTTAATAGCTATTTCTATGCAAACCACATGTAAAAATTCTACATACAAAATAATTTGTGACCTTTTCATTTGCCATGAATATATTTAATATTTTATTAATTAATCACTTACCTGGACAATTAGAATCAAGAAAGGTGACAGTCATAAACACTATTCACTAAAGATTTATTAAAATATTAGAGATGTGAAAAAGAAATCATTTGGTCCCAAGCAGTTACATATATATACTTGAACAGATAATGAAGCCAAAATGACACTAAGTTAACAATGATGACACGATAATATGGATGTGAGCTATACAGATTACATGTTGTCTAAGGATAGAAAGTACAGCTTGTTTTAGGAAGAAAAAGAAGGACCTAGATTTTAGTACTGAGTGAGATAATTACTGATTCAAATATAAAATAGAGGTGTTACAACTTCTTTAATTTTAAGCAACATTTTTTAAGTATTTATAAGCTACATCCATAATCCTAACTTTGCAAATCCCTTGTGAAAATTCTATACTATGTTATTTATATAGTATATAGTTGACACAATAAAAACACAACTGAGGAAATACTTCATAGTCAATTTCAAATTTCCACCATGCAAATTAGTCATGCACACGAGGAGCCATTCTTAACTACTTTGTATGTTTCTGTTGGATTGTAATGTATTCTCATTCCTTGAAACAAGAAAATATACCATAAGGAGGAAGGCTGTATTAAAGGTGGCTTTAATCCAGTTAGCAAAGCTGAGAGAGAACATTGTACTCCATAAATGATATTCCCTTTTTTAAAATTTAATTTTATGATTTTAATTTTATGGTCTTTCCCTTTTTAAAAAATTTAATTTTATGATTTTAACAAGCAATATTCTATTTCATTCTCCTCTCTCCCTACCCCACTGAATAAAAAGAAAGGTAAGAAAATCTTCCTAACAAATATGAAGTCAAGCAAAGCAAATTCCCTCTGGCCATGTCCAAAAGGTCTATGTCTCATTTTATATCTTGAATCCATCACTTGTCTATTAATTAAGATTTATGTAGCATGCTTCATCTCTGGTCCTCTGGAATTGTGGTTTATTATTACATCAATCAGGGTTCTCAAGTCTTCACAGTTGTTTTTTCTTTATGATATTGTTGTTATTTTGTTATTTCCTGGTTCTGCTCACTTGATGCTGCATCAGTTCATACAAGATTTCTCAGTTCTCACTAAAACTGTCCATTTCATAATTTCTTATGGTGCAATAAAATACTTCATTATTCATGTGCCATAATTTGTTTAGCCATTCTCCAAAAGAAAGGCACCCTTCTTAGTTTCCAATGTTTTGCTACTATAAAAAGAGCTCTGTAAATATTTTTGTACAACCTCTTTTTTTCAAATTCTTTAGAGTTTAAGCTTAGTAGTGGAATTAGTAGGCCAAAGGGTATGCATAGTTTAGTGAATTTTGGGAGCATAATTCCAAATTGCTTTCTAGAATGGTTGAACTAATTCACAGCTCCACTAACAGTGTAACATTGTACCTATTTTTTCACAGCCCCTCTAACAACTGTCATTTTCCTTTTTTATCATCTTTATCAATATGATGGGTGTCAGGTTGTTTTAATTTAAATTTCTCTATTAGTGATTTTTTTTATATGGTAATGGTATTTCCTTCTGTCCAGGATGAGATCCCATTTCTCACTTAGGAAAACTTGTTATAATGAGCACACTTCTGATCAGCTGGAATGGGGGTACATCTTCACTTCCTCCATTGTTTCTTTGACTAGAGTTAGGGGACAAATCAGCAAAGCAGATTATCCCTGGATTTTAACTGTAGGCTAGTATACCAGGTCATTGTCATCAGTAACAACCAGTGTGTCATCTTCAAATAGAAACAATGACCACTACACTATACATAAGGATGCCTGTGGCTACATACTGACTTAGGAAACCATATATTAACCCTGTCTACATTTTATTGTATTTTTATTTTGTCCCAATTACATTTTAATTTGGTTTTGGATTGCATTTTGGAGTATGAATGTGGCCCCAGGGTATCTGTTTGACACACATAAAGCTAATCATATATAGAAATAATCTTTATGTATGTTAGTCAACTGGATCTGAAAGTTTCTTCCAGTGATAAAGATCACAACTCATCCATGTCTCCCTTCTTGTGTTCCTCCTATAAATTCATCAAAGAAGGTCTACCTAACATCTTAGTGACCTTTCTTGCTTTCTCCCAGCATTGAAAGGGTACCAGTGAAGCAGTCTGGTTGTTCGCCTGTCATATAATGCGCTCAGCAGCCTATCTTTTCTTCTTATCATAATTTCTTTCATGATATCTTCTATTTTTACGACTCTTCAAATTCCCCCAGTGGTTATGTTGCAGCCTCCTCACACCTACCAGGCAACCTCTCTATTGCCCTCTGTGTGATAATTATTTTTTTGTTCTTTGGAGACTATTATATTCCATATCTCACTGACCTACAACACCAATAAAATGTTAGCATTAAAAAATATGGACTTTTGTTTCCATAAGAATATTGAGGTAAAGAATCTTCTGAAGGCAATACAGCCTACTTTCCTCTTCATGTTCAACTCAAGGCCCAAGTCACTGTCCATCTTGTGGACTTGCCCATCTTGCCATGGACAAACACTTTAAGTTGTCCATCCAAATGCATGTATGTCATAATCTGAACAACAAATATTCATCCATTTGGACTCTTCAGTTCATGCTCAAGACAACCTCCCTCAGTAACAGATCTCCTCCAGGAAGTTCTTCATTGTTTCAAAGCAACCAGTACAACTCATTGCTTCCTCTGTATTCTTCCAACCATGGAGGCAGCTCAATGTTGATGATGTGGTAGGATTTAATACTACTTATAATAAAATCTTAATGGTTTGGAGGTTGATCCTAAATCAATTATTCATGCTCTCCTTACAATTTGTTTACTTTCATGTTAACTTATGCATCTAACCTTCTTAAGGTAGGTATAGCACCAGTTTTCTCTACCACCAAGCTGTCAAATTGCCATTCATATTTTTGATAACTGTTAACTAAACATCCACTGATCAAAATTCTTCATGATGGGATATTAACAGGATGGAGGCACAGAGAAAGTGACATCTACTTATTAAATCACTAACAAAGGGGGGCGGAGCCAAGATGGAGGCTGGGAAGCAGTGACTGGTGTGAACTCCCCACCAAGTCCCTCCAAAAACCTATAAAAAAATGGCTCTGAACCAATTCTAGAGCTGCAGAACCCACAAAGCGGCAGAGGGAAGCAGGGCTCCAGCCCAGGACAGCCTGGATGGTCTCTGGGTAAGGTCTGTCCCACACGGAGCTCCCAGCCCCCAGCTGAGGGGAGCAGAGCTGAGCCCAGCAGAGCCCAGCACGCCCAGCGCGGACGGGGCACGTACCGACCAGACCAGCAGCCGAGCGAAGAGTGCCTTAGCACCCTGAATCAGTGAGCTGCAGCAGTTACCAGACCTCTCGACCCACAAAAAGAAAAGACAACAAAGAAGGTTAGTGGGAAAAGCTGCGGGACTGAGTTTGCTGTTCTGCTACCACCCCTGGGGCAGCGGAGGTGAGGCAGCTTTAGAACTAAGGCTGCAGTTGCTTCTGGCCCCAGGCCCACCTGGTGGGAGGAATTAAGTGGCTGATCAGAGCAGGAGTGCAGAGCCTGCTGAAGATTTAAGCCCAGTCCTGGTAGGGGGTTCTTGGGGAAGGAGGAGTGCTGGTGAGGCAGCGCATCTGCCTAAGCGTGGAACATAGAACTCGTTAGTCTACAAGCAGCCATACCCCTTTGAAAAAACTCAAGGGTT